>CM038682.1:406870609-407470609 GCA_021605205.1 Aegilops longissima
AAGCAACCAGGATTTCATAATCGAATTACATCGATAGCTTCGCACTTTCGATTCGCCATTACACAACAGCACCAAGTTTCACGTGCAGCATCAAAACCTTTGGAAAGTAGCATCATACACGGTAAATAGACAGATGAATCTCATCTAGGAAACTGCATAAACGGAAGGCAAATATTGAGCCTTCAGTGATGTTGAATGTCCTTGCAACTTTAGGCCAGTGGCTATGGATAATTTCCCGCCCAACCTTCGTCCTTTTCAGCAAGACTTCAATATTGTACCATGGTTGTTGAATGAATACCTTCCTCTCCTCTTGAACATGCAGGTGGTTTGAGAGGTAATCATCGGTGAACTGCTTCGAAAAGTACTGAAAACAAAGCTATGCATAAATCACTGTTGTAAATTTTGAAATGGTGCAAGGGGTAAAAACAAGGTAAAAGAGTTGGTACATCCTATAGTTGACTGATGTCTTCTTCATTGTGCAAACAAATATCTTGTTGTTATTCGTCACAAGTTTCTTCATCCTAACAATCTTTCTGAGTTTCTTGACTTTGACTGATATTCATGGACATCTTATTTCCCCATATGCAAAATGGGTCGAACAGTGGATCTAAGCCTCTGACAGCAGGACCTACATGTGCAAGACCAAATTGTAAGAAACCTAAATATTAAAACGATTCCTGCAACTGCACAATAATGTGCTATCAGCCAAAGGACCATGCTTGAACAAACCTCGAAGGTAAACCGCAGTGTCTCCCATTGTTTCCCTATAACACACATAAGGAAGATCTTGATCAGGTTAACTGAGAGTTGCCATACTATCAATAGAATATGTATTGAGTACAACCAAATTTGATAGGTGTCACATGCATAACAATACAAAATTGTACCCACAGCAAATGAAAATCAAATTGCATAACTGAACCAAATAGTTAAATGGACAGCAGACCAAATGAACCAAAATAGTTAACTGAGCACGACATTGCAGGATAGAAACATGTACTAGAAGATAAGATAGTTAACAAAACAAAGAATGCTTGAGAAGAGTACTACAAAATGTAGCAATTGTTGGACCGAAGTGTTAACTGAACATTACATTTCAGCGGACCAAATTGTTAACTGAACATCAGATTGCATATTAACATTACAGAGGACGAATCACTAGAAGGCACTGGCGGTGGCCTCGAGAAAACATCATGAACTGAATTTTAAAGTAGACAACCGTGCGGCGGTGTCGACGGTAGCCTCGAAGACGAGGTGCTCCTCCATGATCTGGCAGTCGACACGCATGGCAGCCATAGCGGTTCGCGCGTGCGGCCTCATGCTACTCGGCTCCACGTTATACTGCGTGGAAAATGGTTGTGGGCAGCGCTTAATTGGAGGAGGGGGGCAGTGATTTTGGTGGAAGGTGTCGCTCCGTCAGTCGGGGCATGTGGGACGGGAAAGGAGGAGGATGGTGTGGGTGGGTGTGGATTACCTGACCATATCGACGAGGTGTAACATCCCAAAATTTTCAATTTGGAATGTTATACATAGATCATTCATGCATACCATATTTTATTGCATATTTATTTTGCGATCCTCGAAATTCTAAGCAACTCAAGGACCCTCAGAGAGAGTTGGGGATTTCACCGTTTTCGTATTTGAAACTTTTATCGAATATCGAAACAAGGAGCATTTGTTTTATTATTTTTCACTGTGAAAATATTTCTTATTAAAATATATGAGAGGAGATAATATGACTTCTCCAAAATAAACGAAATATTACAGGAAAAATATTAAAATCAAATATTTTATTTTATTCGGATTTTATTTGCATAGGAAAAATCGCCTTTTTCAAAATTCTATTATAGGCCCAAATAAATATTCACCTTGTCCGGCTTATTTTTAGAGGACGGGGAAAATTTATTTCGGAATTTTTGGAGTCAGTTTAGTATTTCTTTTCTTTCTTTTTCTGCACGTCAGAATATTAAAAAAAAGGAAACCGACTCCGGGCCGTACCCGACCGAGACTCCGCCCGGGGAGGGGGGGGGGGCTTTATAAGCCGCGCCGCCCCGCCGCCCGCAGCCCGCCCGCGCCCCAAACCCTAGCTATCGCCGCCCTAGCGCGCGCCCCCTCCCGCCGCCGCCTCCGCCGCTACCACGCAACCGCCGCCCGTCGCTGGCGCCGCCGCCGCGCCGGATCCCGTCGCTGTCGACCGGTCGGTTTTCTTCGGATAACCTCGGCTTTTTTCTTTGGTTTATTTTTGTTAGATCGGTTTTCCCGATGGTTTATTTATTTTGCGGACATTCGTCCATTCGTTCGTTTAAACGAACGCCGTTCACCCGTTAGTCACAGATAGCGAACGTTCGTTCGTTAGCCTGTTCGTCAGTTTTTCTTTTTCTTGGGATTTTCGCGATTATTTTCGATCGCGATTTCTGATCCGATTTTCGTTTTAGTTTATCTTTTCGCTCGTTTATCGGAATCAGGCGATTCAAGTGCTTAGATCTTCGTCTCGAAGCCCTCTTTCTGTTTAACCAACTGGAACAAGATTGTGATGCTGTAAAATTTGACTTTATTCCAGATTAGTAAACGGATCTTGTTTCTTTCGCCATTTGAGTTTCGTTGCTCCGTTTGATTTGATTCTTTTTGCAAACCGGAGTTCTTGAGTTGAACTTTTTGATTAGATCTTCTTATTTGAGTTTTACCTTTGCAACTTTGCTTGATTGCTTATGTATGCTATTGTTTGTTTGTGATAGAATTCCCGGAGTGTGAAGCGTGCTACTACAAGTCACTAGGTTTTGCGGATCGTCAGCAAGGCAAGTAACACATTGATCATACCCCTTTATTTCCCAGTTTTTATGCATTAGATACAACCCTCACACATTGCATGAGTAGGATCTCTTAATTTGTGGGTTTGGGAAGTAGATGTTGAGGTAGAACATATTACCTGTTTTCATATCAAACCCTTGGGAGTTACTTCTATGTTATGCTTATATTGCTATGCTATGCTCGTAGAAGTGGATTGGGTTTGAGTGTATCCATGACAGATGTGAGTTGTTAATTAATGGTTCAACTTAAGGTGGCAACTTTAATACACATCTGGCTTGATTGCTTGTTTGGGCACCCGGGGTATCTAGTGTTGTCCTAGGAGATCCGGGGTATCCGTGTGATCATCCTACGGTTCGCCACCCAGGCTCAAAGGGATCGTGAGATTATTCATGCTAGAAACTTTTGTGTGCAGCCACAAGCCATTATGGGCTCTGGCATAGTTGAGTATGTTGTGTGAACTCTTTCAGTGGTGGGCTAGCAGATGTAGAGGGAAAGTAGGTGTAACTATCCACCCAGAGTAAAGAGTTAATGCTTTTGAAAGACTGTGTCTCGGTCATCCATTTCTCAAACACCATGTAGTGCGAGAAAACAAACGGAGGAGATCTAGTCTTGTGGGGAAAAGTGTGCAAACCTCTGCAGAGTGTACAATCTAATATGGTTAGCCGTGTCCCCGGTTATGGACATCTTGAGTATCTAGTACTTGGATTTTCCTATTGTATCTCATCTCTCTAATTTAATTTGTTGGGTTAATGATCAACTTTAATTGGGATTGAGATGGGGGTGCCATTCTCAATGATGTTTCAACTACCATGATAGTTAAATAAAATTTATTCCTTTGTTGTAGGAAAAAATTGGCTTTTCACAAAATCATATAACCATAGAGCCTCCACCAGCCATATATGCATATAGTAATAGCATTATCTGTTCATTGCTCTACTGTGTTATATTGCCAGCATATTCCATGTGCTGACCCATTTTCGGGCTGCAACGTATTATGTGCAAACTTTTCAGACGACGAGTAAAGATGCGAAAGGTCATTGTCATGCACTCAGCTATGCCGTTGGAGCTGATGGACTCACTTTATCTTCCAAGTCTTCCGTTGTTATCGTATTAGATGGCCTTAAGCCATATTTATTGTAATAAGTTCTCTTTTGAGACATTCGATGTAATAACTGTGTGATTGCTACTCTGTTATAAATCCTTCGAGTACTGCGCGTGTCAGCATTACCGATCCAGGGATGACACTGAAGCACAGAGACTTGACCGTTTGAGGTCGGGCCGCTACACAAGGCCACGCAGCAAGAAGAAGGGTCGGCGGCGAGGAGGTGGCGCTGCAAGAAGAAGGGTCGCTGGCGAGGAGGCTGAGCTGCCAGTAAGCAGTAGTGAAGGTTTGAAGTTGGAAAGCAAGGTGGAACGGTGGAAATGTGGCTTTTGGTAGGAGGGAGGGGGAGGGGAGATAGATATTTCTGTGGTGGCAAAAAAAATTCGCTCTGTGCCGCGAGAAACTGGCGTGCAAGTGTGGTTCAAGCGGGGGCGGTGAACTATAGACGACGAAGATTCCTGCGTAAGCCAGACAAGACGATGTACCAAGATATTTTATATCGCATCCCACATGATTCTTTCTAGTAAATTGTTTGTGGTATAACTGATTTTTTCATTATGTTTTGATAGACAGAATGGTGTTACAGAGGGTAAGGATGGTGTTTGAATTGCTAGAACATTTACGTACAGTGAACATGCAACTAATACATGAGTGTCGTGTTTAAATTTGGAATTATTCTGGGTCCGTTTGGCATTTTTATGCATTAATTGAGTTTCTGAGCATTTAATGTGCATAATTCAAATTTGAACTACAAGCACATGCTCCAATGCACCAAAGTTTGCTGAAAAATCACATGTGTGTCTTTGGGTGAATTTATAGGTCCCATGCAAGAAATGCGAATAAAATTCAAACATTTGTGATAGAGGCGGGGTGTCCCGATCTTTCGATGAGAGGATAACTATCGATTTGGTGGAGACGACTTTGACGATCCGACTACAAACGTGCACGACGTTGCGCCTTAGCAATCGCTAAAACAATCTCCTGAGGTTACTGACGATGCCGGAAACACGATCAGCCTGACCACGAAGGTCTATTCCTGCAACCAATCGAAGAATGAGCAAGAATATGATAAAGCAATCTGAATATTGCGAATATATATGAAGTATTTCTAATGGTGAGGATCCGAAAGCGGTCTTGGTCTGGTCGTTGGACACAAACGAATTACACGAAGTTGCAATGGCTAACTTTTAACTTAAACAAATCCCAAGGGAAAAGCTACTAGATGGATCTACTTATATAGGAGCAAGGGGTGGCGGCCAAGGAGGTGGGAGGACGTCCAAAGGCAGCCTAAAACTAACCCTAGGTCGTACAAGGCCAATGGGCCCAAGTGGAGGTGACGTAACACCTTTGGACTTGTAGTTTGACTCGGATTCTGCTGCAACATCAGATTGTTTCATCCATAACTCAACGCTCCGGACGAAATTTAAGGTGAATCCAATTGGGTTGGAAGTGCACGAAATCTATTTTCCAACAAAAAAGAATCAACCAATTTGGAGTCCGTATGAAAAAGTTATTGACGTTTTGAGTCAGGTATGTCTGTGCAGTCCAAATCTGAGTCCAAAACGTGAGAGACTTGGACTCTATCTTCTCTTGGGCCAAAAGTGACGTGAGAGAACTTTTTGAACAACAGGTAAAAATCTCTTTCTCCCTTATCTTCATATGTGGATTGTACAAATGTCCCATACACCTGCAATTAGACATGACACAAAAGTTTGTGAAGTATTTTTGTCCTCGATGACATAAATAAATTATTGCATAGTTTGCATTAGAAATCACCTCACAAATATACATGTATGCAATATTTTCGGTTGTATCCAAGGTAGTCATGTCCTCATCATCCTCCCCTTCTTGAAAACAAAGCCGTCCTCGGCGTTGCTTAATATGAAATGTGGCTAACAAAAAAGACAAGGTGTACATGTTGTATATGTATATGTCACCCATTTGTATGGCCCTTGAGTTTTGCACATATGACACATGAATAGATGAGTAACTTGCATAGTTCATAAAATCTAAAGCCAAAACATTATCACAAGAAGTAGAAGGCATGAAAATATTGCAACTCAGTTTGCACATATAAGTGAAGCTCTTATTCATTTCAAAAGATTGACAATGTTCATCATTAAACCATCCCAACATTGGTGAATAAACCTTACTTGCATCAAATTTACATGCTACAACATGCTTATATAAGCAAACATGCAATAAGTCATTCGACACAGAATCATCACCAAGATTAGAGGTCATATCAAAATGATTAAACATTGATTCTTTTGCATCAACAGTTAATTCAATGGGCACACTCAAAATTGTTGGTATTTCAGTTGTTTGATCACATGATGCATTAATGATAGTAACATGATTCTCTAAAATAGGTGGCGTTCTCAAATCAACAGGTAACTCAACACATGATGTATTTAAGTTAATTAGGCATGCATCATTCCCATGTGAAGTTATATCATCAATACCTTTATGTTACCTTGTCGCAAAGGCGAGCTGATGTAGGTATGGACAATGACAATGTATCATACACTTGAGATGATGTCGCGCTCACGATCGGAGGTGTGGCTGCTTTAGTAGGTGCAACGGTGGAGGAATCAACCGATGGTAGTGAGCATGAATTGGAATAGTAGTTGTTGTAGTCACCCAATGCATCCTCCTGTAGCTGTCTCTCAAAGGTACAAGCACGAACATACATACCAGTAAATCAACGAGGAATATAGTGAAATCTTGCACGGATATCATGGTTCAAACCACCAAAAAATCTATTCATTGTATCATCCTCAGATTCTTCTATGTCACGGTGATGCATATAAGATTTGAACTCCTGGTAGTAAGCATGAACAATGTTGTTGCCTTGTTTAAATTGTTCAAACTTGGGAAGCAATTCAAGACGATAGTAAGGAGGGAAAACTTGTTGTCTCATTACATCTTTCAAATCTTTCCAAGTTGTGGGTTGGTTATCAATGTTTTTTTTACAATGCAC
The DNA here is from genome assembly GCA_021605205.1 of Aegilops longissima. Classification (NCBI taxonomy): domain Eukaryota; kingdom Viridiplantae; phylum Streptophyta; class Magnoliopsida; order Poales; family Poaceae; genus Aegilops; species Aegilops longissima. The sequence goes on from CM038682.1 coordinate 406,877,503, forward strand.
ACTCCACCAAACAGAAGCAAAACCAGTAAATGCTCTAGTGGAAACTCGTACTCTCTCAAGTTCAGAAAAGTCATGGTGACTAAATACTTGTTCTACTTCAAGCTCCCAAGATAGATAAATAGCAGGATTAAATCTACCCTCAAATGACGGTAAAGAGATAACCTGACCATGTGCTTGTGTGTGTTGTCCCAACTCTCGTGATGGCGATGATGTGTCCGTCGTCCAAGAATTTCTATCTCCGGAACCTGTCATGATTAGTAGAAACAAGAAACAAAATTCGAGAATAATGTTCCGATGAACTACTAGGATGTGGTTGTAAAGTGCTCACAGTAAAGAAAATATCAATATCTTACAAGTTCTTACCATGCGGCAGGTGGTGACAGGCAACCATCGGTGTCAAATAACTCCGAAGATTGTGTAAAGCAATTGCCAGGGGAACGTACGACTCGGTATAGAAATATGTGGAGCTGGGTTGGCTATATATGGTAGCAAAAGATTAGCAATAATCAATTCAGACATGCAATATTGAATAAACGCTCAACGACGGTACTGTGCTGGTCCTAGGCTAGACCGGACTAGAGACGCAAGCCTAGAACACTAATGAGGTCACAGCGTAGCAGAACTAGCATCAATGAAGGATAATAAGTAGCTCTGGATAGCAAGATATAAGTGAAGATCACAACGGCAGTAAAGAAAATGATGAAAAACAACTGCCAAGCACGATATACAACAACTCTCTTTCCAATTTTCCTTTTGAAAAGTTTGAGCCAATTTTCTGATAACTTTTTTCAAAGAATGCTACTAACTCAAGCTTTCCAATGCAAAAAGAATCACTCAATTCCGAGTTGATATGAGGAGTCAAAAAAAATCTAAAACTGGTTTGAAAAACTAGAATAAGCTGTGTTCACGAACTTGGGAGGGCAAAAAGACCTATTTAGAAGCCGATTTTGAGGTGCCAAATATTGAACTAGCTTATGAAACTATTTAGATGCGGCTCGTCTCTAGCTTTAATTTGAGTACTCGCGGAGCCAAAACGGACTTCGTATGAGGAAGTTATGCCTATTTTACTGAACAGTGCACAAAACAGATTCCAATCCGAATTCAGCTACGAGATTGAGTCTAGATAGATCCGAACTTTGTTTTTTTTTCTTCTCTATTTTTTTTCTCACACTTTCTTTCCTTTTTCTTTCTTTCTTTTTTTCTCTTACTTTTTTTTTTACTTTTTTCTCTCTTTTTTTTCTCTTTCTCCCTCTTTCCAAACAAACTAGATAAGATGCAGTTTGGATCAAGCGAAGATGTGAACGACCTGAACTATGATTGTGACAATGAACTATGGGTAACACATGGTGGAAATTGATGGATGGTGTGGTGGACAGCGGAAGGGATAACGATGCAGCGGTGACGTGACTAATGTGAACAGAACTCGAAACTCTAAACGAACTAGACCCTAAGACCAGCAACTCGACATGACGATGCAACCGATAATTCAATAATGCAAACAATGAAAAGAAAATTGCAAAGGCTCAGACTGGCTTGGACAAAAGGATGAAAAGATCTAACTTTTTTTTGTGGCTTTTTCTTGGACAATAGGTAAAAAAATAAATCTAATCTAGGGATAACTGGAAATTCTCACCGAGCAACCTGAAAGCTGATACCACTTGATAGAGGCGGGGTGTCCCGATCTTTCGATGAGAGGATAACTATCGATTTGGTGGAGACGACTTTGACGATCCGACTACAAACGTGCACGACGTTGCGCCTTAGCAATCGCTAAACCAATCTCCCGAGGTTACCGACGATGCCGAAACACGATCACCGACCACGAAGGTCTATTCCTGCAAGCAATCGAAGAACGAGCAAGAATATGATAAAGCAATCTGAATATTGCGAATATATATGAAGTATTTCTAATGGTAGGGATCCGAAGCGGTCTTGGTGCTGGTCGTTGGACACAAGCGAAGTACGACGGTTGCAATGGCTAACTTTAACTTAAACAAATCCCAAGGAAAAGCTACTAGATGGATCTACTTATATAGGAGCAAGGGGTGGCGGCCAAGGAGGTGGGAGGACGTCCCAAGGCAGCCTAAAACTAACCCTAGGTCGTACAAGGCCAATGGACCCAAGTGGAGGTGACGTAACACCTTTGGACTTGTAGTTTGACTCAGATTCTGCTGCAACATCAGATTGTTGCATCCATAACTCAACGCTCCGGACGAAATTTAAGGTGAATCCAATTGGGTTGGAAAGTGCACGAAATCTATTTTCCAACAAAAAAAGAATCAACCAATTTGGAGTCCGTATGAAAAAGTTATTGACGTTTTGAGTCGTATGTCTGCAGAGTCCGAATCTGAGTCCGTAACGTGAGAGACTTGGACTCTATCTTCTCTTGGGACAAAAGTGACGTGAGAGAACTTTTTGAACAGCAGGTAAAAATCTCTTTCTCCCTTATCTTCATATTTGGATTGTACAAATGTCCCATACACCTGCAATTAGACATGGCACAAAAGTTTGTGAAGTATTTTTGTCCTGGATGACATAAATAAATTATTGCATAGTTTGCATTAGAAATCACCTCAAAAATATACATGTATGCAATATTTTCGGTTGTATCCAATGTAGTCATGTCCTCATCAATTTGGGTGTCGTGGCTCGACCGTAACGATTGAGAAACTTGGTTTTTTAATTCCTGTAAATCCAAAACACGGCTGAAAATCATGAAACTTGGCATGGTGTCATGACATGGCACCAACATGCTGAAGTAAATTTTTTGGCCGAATTGGGACAAGCTTGGTGTAAGCTTCTTGCAACTAGAGCTTCCCTGAAGAAGGCTCCTGGTTCCGAGAGGGAACGTGTCACCTCGATGTGCGAAACGACAAACGTACACTGCCTTCTCCCACCTTAATTTTTATACACTGCCAGATTAGACCAAATAGAAGTAACGTGCTAAATTTTGGAGTTATTCTGTGTTCGTTTGGCCTTTATTATACATTAATTGAGTTTCTAGGCATTTAATGTGCATAATTCAAATTTGAACTACAAGCACATGCTTTATTGCACAAAAGTTGTTTGAAAAATCACATGTGTGTACTTGGATGAATTTCTAGGTCCCATGCAAGAGATGGGAGTGAAATTCAAATATCTGGGCGTTGTGGCTCGGCCAGAAAGATTGAGAAACTTGGTTTTTTAATTCCAGTAAATCTAAAACACGCCTGAAAATAATGAAACTTGGCATGGTGTCATGACATGGCACTAACATGTGCGGTAATTTCTTTGGACGAATTGGGATAAGCTTTGGTGTAGGCTTATTGCAAACCGGAGCTTCCCTCAAGAAGGCTCGTGGTTTCGAGAGGGAACGTGTCACCTCCGTGTGCGAAACGACATATGTACACTGCCTTCTCCCTCCTTAATTTTTTACATAGGCAGATTAGACCAAATAGAAGTATCGTACTAAATTTTCGAATTATTCCGTGTTCGTTTGGCCTTTTTATACATTAACTGAGTTTCTGCGCATTTAATTTGTATAAGTCAAATTTGAACTACAAGCACGTGCTCCAGTGCACCAAAGTTATTTAAACATCACATGTGTGTCCTTGGGTGAATTTCTAGGTCCCATGCAAGAGATGGGAGTGAAATTCAAACATCTGGGCATCATGGCTCGGCTGGAAAGATTGAGAAACTTGGTTTTTTAATTCCTGTAATTCCAAAACACGCCTGAAAAACATGAAACTAGGCATGGTCTCATGACATGACACCAACGTGCTGCGGTAATTTTTTTGGCCGAATTGGGACAAGTTTTGGTGTAAGCTTCTTGCAAACCGGAGCTTCCCTCAAGAAGGCTCGTGGTTCCGAGAGGGAACGTGTCACCTCCGTGTGCGAGACGACATACGTACACTGCCTTCTCCCGCCTTAATTTTTTTACACAGCTAGATTAGACCAAATAGAAGTACCGTGCTAATTTTTGGAATTATTTCGGGCTTGTTTTGACTTTTTTATACATTAATTCAGTTTCTGGGCATTTAATGTGCATAATTAAAATTTTAACTACAAGCATAGGCTCCAGTGCACCAAAATTGTTTGAAAAATCACATGTGTGTCCTTGGGTGAATTTCTAGGTCCCATGCAAGAGATTGGAGTGAAATTCAAGCATCTGGGTGTCGTGACTCGGCCGGAAAGATTGAGAAACTTGGTTCTTTAATTCCTGCAATTCCAAAACACGCCTGAAAATCATGAAACTTGGCATGGTGTCATGACATGACACCAACATGCTACGGTAATTTTTTTTGCCGAATTGGGACAAGCTTTGGTGTAAGCTTCTTGCAAATCGGAGCTTCCCTCAAGAAGGCTCGTGGCTCCGAGAGGGAACGTGTCACCTCCGTGTGCGAAACGACATACGTACACTGCCTTCTCCCGCCTTAATTTTTTTACACAACCAGATTAGACCAAATAGAAGTACCGTGCTAAATTTTGGAATTATTCCAGGGTTGTTTGGCCTTTTTATACATTAATTGAGTTTCTGGGCATTTAATGTGCATAATTCAAATTTGAACTACAAGCACATGCTCCAGTGCACCAAAGTTGTTTGAAAAATCACATGTGTGTCTTTGGGTGAATTTCTAGGTCCAATGCAAGAGATGAGAGTGAAATTCCAACATCTGGGCGTCGTGGCTCAGCCGGAAAGATTGAGAAACTTCATTTTTTAATTCCTGTAATTCCAAAACACACCTGGAAATCATGAAACTTGGCATGGTCTCATGACATGGCACCAACATGCTGTGGTAATTTTTCTATCCGATTAGCGAAGGCACACACATTAACAATCAACAAAGTCATTTTGGAACAAGTGTTGTCACGTTACAAATCGGAAACACAAGTATTATTGAAACCGTGGGCGTTCGACTTACCAATTACGTGGGTCCACGTGTCCCCTTTTTTTATTGGCTATGAGGTGCCGTGCGGGGTAGCTATTTGGGTACGGGAGGCGTGCGATCATACCCCTGCGCGTGCTCATCGGGAGGAGAGCCCTTTGACCGCTATCGGCCGCGCACCTCCCTCCCAACGTCTCCATTAATGACGCCCGAGCACCTGTTCTACGGCGTGGCTATATGTCTCACTGGACTGAGATTTAAGAGAGAAAAATGAAAACCTAAAAAGAAAGTTTTGCACGAATCTTGATGTAAGATCTGATGGACCTATATAGCATCGACTGCGATTTATAGCAAGCATGATGAATACAAGGACGATGACAGTGGATAATAATTGTCTTAGATATTTAGAAAGATAATTAAAAAAAGCCATATGCAGCAACGCCCGAAATACACAAGGGCAAAAGAAGAAGGAACACAACGACCTGGCTCGTTGATCTCTACTTTCTTGATGCGTTGCTTCAGGCCACGGGAACTAGTCTCCGCAGCGAGCGGCGACGAGCTCTTTCTTGTCCTCAAGATGCTGGTTGAGAGCATCCACTGATTCCTCCACCAGCCTTCTGCGCTCGATGCGCAGCATGGCATTCTCGTCCATAAGTTTCTCGACGATGACGCCGGTCCTCTTCAACACGGCAGTGGTCTGCCCCTGCTGCTCTGCACTTCCGACGATCTTCACCCTCAGCAGGTCGCGCTCGGCCCGGAGCTTCGCATTGCTCTCATTTAGTTGCCAAATGACGTCGGTAGGCTGTTCAAACGAGGCTTTCAGGTCATCCTACAACCTCGCCCTCCTGGAGATCTGATCCATCTGCCTAAGGACGAGGGCACTCATGCACTGTAAGAGTCCTCGCCGCCATGAGGCATTATTCGAGCCGACGCGCGGAGGACATCTCTTTGCATTCGCGCGCGGCGGGACATCTCTTCGCTTCAGTGGCGCGCCAGGACCGATCTCTTTGATCGACGGCGTGATGGGTCCTCCCTGCTGCTTTGGTGGCACAACGCGACCTCTCTGTTGCTACGGCCGTGCGGCGGGACATGTTGGCTACTTTCGCGGCGAGGTGGGTGATAAGCACATTTCATATACATAATTTTGGCATTGAATTATACCATTCGTTGAGTTATGCCCATCTATTGTTGCTAAGTTTAGTTGAATATTTGTATGAAAATCATATAATGAATCATTTACTAGTCATTGTGTTTCTTTTGCAGAAAAGTGCACAAAGGCACTATAAACTTCAAAATCCGGACTAGTGGCTAAGAGAGCCAGTCAAGTGAAAAGGAAGAAGAAAGACGGAGGGACTTGTGTGTGAAGGAATGATGCTCCTGGGGACAAGTTAAAGAAGAAAGGGACCTTCTTGTGAAGAAAGAAGAAAAGGAGAAGGGCCAAAACTGCAAAGTGGCAGATCAGAGGAGGGGTCAAAATCCCTAGCGGCAGCCGATCCCCATTGGGCCTGGCACATCTCTCTCCCTCCCTCACCCCTCCTTCTACAACTCCGGCCGCCTCCACGGCCAGGCCGGCGTGGTGGTGCGCCTCCGTCACCCATCCATGCACCAGCATACCCACAACCAGCAGCCTCCATCCACCACTCCACTAGCGCCACCATCTCCAGCCACTGCCGCCATCAGCATCAAGCGCCTCTCTCCTCCTTGCTGCCCCGATCTTGCTCCTCTTCTCTCTCAACGTCCCCTGCTGCTTCTCCTTCTTCCACGCAACCTGCTGTTGCTCCTTCTTCATAAGCGCCCCTGATGCTCTTCTTGCACCCAAGCTACTGCTCCTTCTTCTCTTCCTCTGTTGCTGCTCTCCCAACCCTCCACGCTACTGCTGCTCTGAACTCCAACCTCCTGCTCTCTCTCTCTCTCTCTCTCTCTCTCTCTCTCTCTCTCTCTCTCTCTCTCTCTCTCTCTCTCTCTCTCTCTCTCTGAATCCCTTCACTGCTGCTCCTCCCCTCGTCCCTACTGCTGCTCCTCCTTCGCTCAACTTCTCGAACTTGCTGCTGCTGCTTCTCTCTCTCTATCTCTCTCTCTGAAATTTCTGTAAAATTAAGATGTTTAAGATTTTGTAAGGTTCAGATTTTAAGAGTTCTTGCAACCTGCTCCATGTCTTATGGCTCTGTTGATTAGTACTCTGCTGGTGTATGTGTATGTTTAGCCATGTGATTTGTTTCTTGCCATCTACTGTAATCTATCTCGTACTAGTAACTTTACTCCAGTTTATTTGATGTTTAGTTTTTAGTCTCTGTACAAGCTATGTACCAGTGACATTTATGCTTGTGATTTTCCAGTGAATTTGTTTAATTTCAGAACATATGTTAGCTCAAGTACCTGTGCTATATAAATATATCTCTGTGTGTGTTTGTCTATTTGATGTCATGTTATTTTGTTTCTTGCCTCTGTCTTACACTTGTTAGATAAACATATGTGTTCTAGTATTGTTGTTTTCCTCCGGTCATTTTTGTATGCTTGTGTCAGTGATTACTTTCTCAAGTAAAACGATAATACCAAAAAGACAGAGAGTACAATCTAAACTTCCCTTTGCTTCTTTTAGTTTTCTTTACCGACGATTTTCTGCAACTGTCTTAGATTGTTTAGGTTTATTTTCTTGCATTCATAATCTGAATTGTGTTACCTAGCTTTAGCCAAGCACGATCATCGATTTGCCTAGTCCCTGTGGAGAACACGACATCCGTAGTTTGGGCGTAAAACCCCGCTATACTTTCAATTGATCAGTTTGGCTCCGTTGCCGGGGACTAGCGTCGTGCAACTGTGTTAGGCTATAGACTAGGTTTTTCTTCTTTTTTAGTTTGTGCCATATATTTGTGATATATCTCTTACCCCTAACCATTGTTCTTGTTATCTTCTCTTTCTTTTCTTGTTCATTTTGTAGGTTGAATTGTCTTCTTGGAAATGGCATTCTACTCAGATCATCATGCTTATGCGAGCAACACAACAAACAGCACGGAAAGTATTCAAGACCTATAAGTAAGATTTCCCATCAATTAGATGAATTAGCTCGGGAGCGAGAAGTAGTTTTTGAGGATAGGCCTAGCTCTTATGATAATTATTCTAGAGGCCATCCTTATGTTGCTCCTACCTGCCATATTTGTGGATTTCAGGGCCATTCGCCTGTTGAATGTCAGCTTAGCTACTCTCACCCTCCAGATTGTTTTGGCATGAGCTTGATCAAGAGCATAGCTCATACCAAAACAATTACTCACATGGGTGGACGAAAACCCGAATATGTCATATAGGAGCAACAACCCTGAGATCTCATCGTTTGCCTCTAGTTATCCAATGCAGGGATTTAGGCTACTCTCACCCTCCAGATTGTTTTGGCATGAGCTTCGGTCAAGAGCATAGCTCATACCAAAACAATTACTCACATGGGTGGCCGAAAACCCGAATATGTCATATAGGAGCAACAACCCTGAGATCTCATCGTTTGCCTCTAGTTATCCAATGCAGGATTTAGGCTACTCTCACCCTCCAGATTGTTTTGGCATGAGCTTCGGTCAAGAGCATAGCTCATACCAAAACAATTACTCACATGGGTGGCCGAAAACCCGAATATGTCATATAGGAGCAACAACCCTAAGATCTCATCGTTTGCCTCTAGTTATCCAATGCAGGGATTTAGGTACAATGAGGAGAGCCACAACTATGCACCACAACGGTTTTATTCACCTCCTACTCATATACCGCAACACCAGGAGATGTGTCCAATGGAGTTAAATGGTCCTCCATTTGGTCAACCAACAACTCCAGCACCTATTGTGCAATCTCATGTGCAAGTGCCCACACAAGATGAGTTTGATGACATAGACAAGCTCACACTTTTGAGTCTCGAGTTCACTTGGAGTGCCGAGGATGATCCTATTAGGAAGGTTATACTAGAGGAAATGAAGAAGATCAAGAGTGGGAAGGAGCTAGTAGAAGAAGTAAGGAAGACTGAGAAGAACATCAACGCTGGCGGTACTATCTCTTCCCTCCTTGAGCTGAGTGTTGCTAGGATATCCCTTGAGGTGTGTTAGGTTTCAACACCGTCACATTCAGCTGAGCAAGATAGCAAGAGTCCATAGGAAGAGAGACCTCAGATTCAAGCCAAGGAACAAGATGATCTAGAGCTTAAATGCTCAAGTGATCAACTTGAAGATCCAATGTCTTTCTCTCCCAAAGAAGTAAAAGAAGCTGATGCAGTTGAAGATGGAGAACCTGAGATTCATTTGCCTATTATCATACAAGAGTGTGATGTGCCAGGTTTACCCAATCCTCTTGATGACATGCTCCTTTATGATTTCTTTGCTTCTAATTTGCATTGCATGATGCCATCACTTAAGGTAGATTTTAAAAATTATTTGCTTGGACATGATCATACACACCCTGTTAGTGGCATTACTCTCATTTGTGATGATCACAGTCACTTTCCTCGTGCTAGTTCTATGCTTAATGAAACATATCATTCCCATGCTAGACCTATGCTTAATGATAAATGTCATCCTCATGTTAGTGTTGACCTTGCTGATTTCTACCATCCTAAACATGTGCTTTATAGCTATGCTTATGTAATTGGATACTCGATTGATGACTTGGAGGGTATTATCCCTACCGCTTGCATTGTCTCTTTTGTGGAGTGTTCTTTCAGGTTTTTGCTATTGCACCATTTACTACACGCTGACCAGGTTCGAGGTGACATCCCTTGGGACCCCGGTGGATTCAAGGCATGGTGACGAGGAGTAGCAAGGAGGACACATACGGAAGAGAGAAGCTGGAGCGTGCTTGTGGAAGCAAAAGGAGAAGAGCTGCAGTTTAGAGAGTGTCGAGCGAGTGCTACATCAAAGCCCGGTGAGCTGTTTCATGACCCCAATCTTAATATATCATCCTTTGATACATGCTAAAATCATTTGATATTTGGGTTGCTTGAGCCATTTCTTAAATGTTGTCCCACTGAATTTTACCTTTGACTTATGGTGCTTGATGTGAATATGTGAACTGATTTCTGAATGCCTTGTAAACTAGTGATCTATACAATGATTGCTTTGCTGAAATTAGTGAGAAGTATTAGTTTTGAGTGCTCAAATCCATAGTGCACTAGTAAACTTAATTATTTTCTGCATTTACCTTGATACACCTAGATCACTATGTTTAGATGATGTATTTGTGCCAAGCGTGTTCCCATTCAGAGCAATCACTTTACCACTATGGATTAGCATGCTATGTTCTCTGGATCGGTAGCATGTGAACTAGACATGGATGAGTGATGATTCTTGTTTTTGTTCATTTGAAAAGTAAAAAAAGTATATCTTATAATGAATAAGTCTGGTCTACCTACAGTAGCACGCCATGTTCCCTGGATCGGTGGCATGTGAAATGTGGTAGCTTGGGCAATAATTAATAATTAAAAAATGTAATTGTCGAACCAGGTGTATACCATGTTCTCTGGATCGGTGGTATATTCCTTTGGGGAGACAAACTAAAAATATTAATATTAATTGGTTGAGCCGGGTGTATACCATGTTCTCGGGATCAGTGATATGTTCCTATGGTGAGACTAATAATAATAAATCATTGCTTTATTTCTGTAAATAAGTGATTTGATCACAAGCTTTGTTCTCGGGATCATGCTCTCTTTAGGAACCTTTTGGCACAATCATCATTTGAACTAGTTGATCCTCTTTTATCATTGTAGAAGTTTAAAATGATTGAGTTTACTAGTGTCCTATTGCTTTGTTGCACTCCAAACCATTAATTTTCACTAACCAAGTCTGAAGCATGCACTGTTTAGGGATCTACTTCACTTGACATTTTTTATTCAGTTCACTATTCACTATCTTGCTCTTGTCATATTCCTTTGCTCAAGGACAAGCAAAGATTTAAGTGTGGGGGAACTTGATAAGCACATTTCATATACATAATTTTGGCATTGAATTATACCATTCGTTCAGTTCACTATTATCTCTCTCTCTCTCCCTCTCCCTCTCCCTCTCCCTCTCCCTCTCAACCTGCTCCATGTCTTATGGCTCTGTTGATTAGTACTCTGCTGGTGTATGTGTATGTTTAGCCCTGTGCATTTGTTTCTTGCCATCTACTGTAATTTGTCCTGTACTAGTAACTTTACTCCAGTTTATTTGATGTTCAGTTTTTAGTCTCTGTACTAGTTATGTACCAGTGACATTTATGCTTGTGATTTTCCATTGAATTTGTTTAATTTCAGTCCATATGTTAGCTCAAGTACCTGTGCTATATAAATATATTTGTGTGTGTGTTTGTCTATTTTATGTCCTGTAATTTTGTTTCTTGCCTCTGTCTTACGCTTGTTAGATAAACATATGTGTTCTAGTATTGTTGTTTTCCTCCGGTCATTTTTGTATGCTTGTGTCAGTGTTTACTTTCTCAAGTAAAACCATAATACCAAAAAGACAGAGAGTACAATCTAAACTTCCCTTTGTTTCTTTTCATTTTCTTTACCGACGATTTTCTGGAACTGTCTTAGATTGTTTAGGTTTATTTTCTTGCATTCATAGTCTGAATTGTGTTACCTAGCTTTAGCCAAGCACGATCATCGATTTGCCTAGTCCCTGTGGAGAACACGACATCCATAGTTTGGGCGTAAAAACCCCACTATACTTTCAATTGATCAGCGGGACATCTCTCGTGCTCCCGCTTCCATGCTCACCTCTCCCTGGTGGCAATCTCTCGACCCAGAACTCACGCTGGCCATGGATTCACTTTCGATAAGAATCCAAAAGCAAGTTCCCTATACTACCTTCTTTCCCTCCTCTGTTTCTTTCTTTAAGAGGCAGTGCATCCGGCAGGAATCGAACATACTTTTTGACCCATTTTGCCTTTCTAGGTTGGTGGGCGCTTTCACCATTCAGCCATGGATTATTTAGCGAGTGAATAGAGAGCGAACTAGGTTTTTGGTGGTATTCCTTCTCGAGCTTCGGGAGATTCGGGAAAAGATGGAATAGGAAGACGTGTTTCCAGAACGAACAAGATACAGGTAGAAAAGGGGAAGTTAGCAAAGTTAGACAAGATTGGAATGGGCATAGGAACATGTATTGATGTACCAGATCGGCTAATGCTCCCAGGTTGATGCGGTGTATTCCACTAGTTGACTGGGACTTTATTATTGGTATATCGATCGAAATAGGGGCCGGTTCGACAGGAAGCTTTTGAAAACGCAGTGCACCTAGTAAATAAGGAACAAGATGAATACAGAAGTTAAACGAGCATCCCACACCGAAAGGTACCCACATAGGCCTTCCCGAAACCCCAAATCACTAATGTAAACAAAGTAGAAAAAGCACCAATTTATGTACCGGTTCCGGAAGAGCGAAGAAAAAGGGGATGTTTTGTTAATGGGAACAAGGAACTGTTTATAGCTATCGCGATATAAATAACTATACTCATTCGAGCCGCAGGAACATGTACATATGGAATACGAGAATTTCCACCTTTTTTTTGATTATACACAGTAGGGCAAAAACCCACTGCAATTTTTATATTATTTTAGAAGAACAAAGGTCCAGCAATACAAAGGCTTGAGATAAGCCAAAAGAAAAGAAAATAAAACAAAAAAACTACCTATAATTACAAGACAAGGCTGTCAAGCCATGAACAATAGGCCCTAGCATAGCTCTTTTTAATTCTAAATCTGAGCAGGTTGAGCTCCTCCAAGAAGATGGCTTTCCACCTCTGAATGCTAGGCTGAATGGCTTGAAAGATGAGATTATTACTAGAAATCCAAATAGCCCAAGAAGCTAGGATGATGATTTGCATGAAGAAGGGCACATGACGTTTCTGTCTAAGATCAGCAAAAGCTTGAGGGACAAATCAGGTCCCAACACTGGGCTGCAAAAGGGCATGTCCAAAGGAGATGTTGAAGTGTTTCCTCCTGTTGACAATTATTTACAGCATAGTTATAGTTATCTAGATGAAAAGTTTTTCTTCGTAGAAGATTCCTAGTATTGAGCCTGTCATGAAGGAGCCTCCAAAAGAACACCTTGTGCTTTGGATGACAGGAGCTATTCCAAATCCAATTGAACTGTTGGGGCACTATTTTGACTCCTATCATCATTTTATAGGCCTTAGCAACTGAGAATTGATCATTTGCCCAAATGTAACTCCAGGTATCAGTGCATTCTAGAGATTCAGAAACACTTAAGGCTATACAAATGTCTTCCATAGCTTCAAATTCTTGGAAAGCTTGCACAGTCAAGGGTAAATGGAACAGATCCTCCAGAAATTCAGTGTGTATGAGGGTGTGTACAGTAGAGTTCCTGTTCTTCACAAAAGAGAAGAGGTGAGGGAACATGTCTTGCAGATAGGAAGTGTGCCATAAATCAAACCGAAAAAGAGCACTTTTTCCATCTCCTATATTACATCTGGCCAAAGATTTTAAGTTATCAATGAGCTTAAGGTTTTCCTTCCACAAAAAAGTTCCAATCCAACTACTACCAGGCAGCAAACCATTGCTGTAATAGGACTCCCAAATCAAGTTAACCCATGGAATGTTGTGTCTATTATAAAACTTGTGCAAATTCTTAAGTAACAGAGCTTTGTTTTGGACAAAGATATCCATCACACCCAAACCTCCTTGATCTTTTGGTCCGCAGACAGTGCTCCAGGCCACCATGGCAGGTATGTGATCCTCCAGGTCTGGGCCTCTCCAAAGACAATGCCTCAAAAATTTGATAGCTTGAGTTTTGATGGTGACAGGCATATCAAGACATCCCATGAGATAAATCAACAGAGAATTTAGAATAGATTTCACCAGCAACAATCTCTCAGCCATGGTCATGAAGGAAGACAAACCCACAAGTTTCTTCTGCAGCCTTGTGACTAGAGGGAAGCATTTCTCAACAGTAGGTTTACGAAGACCTAAAGGTGCTCCCAAATATTGTATGGGAATGTTTCCTTTTTACATTGAAAAGTGTTTGTAAAAATATCAACTTTCTCTTCTGACACATTGATTGGGATGAGGCTTGATTTATTGTAATTTACTTTAAGGCCAACAGTATCTGCAAAAGTATTGAGAAGGGCTTTGAGGCAGTGAAGCTGCTTTGCATCTGCTTGAAGGAGAACCAGAGTGTCATCTGCATACTGGACTACGGGATTCCACTTGCAAAGGTGAAGTAAGTAGACCCAGTTGCATGGCCCTATTGAGGATTGGCTGAAGTAGGTCTGCAGCAAGCACAAAAAGAAGAGCTGACAAAGAGTCTCCCTGTCTGACTCCTCTAAGACAATAAAACTTTTTGCCAGGTACACCATTGAGCAAGATAGCAGATGAAGCAGAGGTGAACAACATTTTTATCCAGTTAATCCATCTGTCTCCAAAACCTTTGGCTTTTAAAATATCCAGAATTGCCTGTTGTTCAATGGTGTCAAAATCCTTTTCAAAGTCCAATTTAAGCACAATAATATCTTCCTTGGATTTATGGCATTGATGCAGATATTCATAGGCCTAGCCCAAACAGTCGTGGATGGATCTCTCTTTAAGAAAGCCATATTGGTTAATGTGCACCAACATTAGAATCACTTTCTGCAACCTATTTGCCAACAGTTTAGTGATAGGTTTGAGACAACAGTTAAGGAGAGAGATTGGCCTGTAATCATTTGCTGTCAATGGAGTACTCCCTTTAGGAATAAGGGTGATGTAGGAGGTGTTTAAAGTTTCAAGTGATATTTGCCCAGCATGAAAAGCATATATGAATTTGAGCACATCTCCTTTAATAATGTCCCAACAAGATTTACAAAATTCATTGTTGAAACCATCAGGACCTGGGGATTTGTCCAGTGGGAGTTCTCTGACCACATCATTAACTTGTTCCTTAGTGAAAGGCAATTCCAGGTTATCAAATATAGCAGAATCTTGTCTCTGGCCAAACAAGGAATCCAAACCAAATTGCATAGAGGTTTTGTGAGATGTACCCATTCTTTTCTTGTATGTTTCCCAGAGTATTGCAGCTTTCCCAGCATGATCAGATATGTCAACTTGGTCATCATATTCAAGTACTGCAATGTGATTATGCATGTAGTTGATAGAGGCTTTAGTATGAAAAAAATTGGTGTTCTCATCCCCAAACTTGACCCCCTTAATTTTTCCCCTTTGCTTCCAGTAGATCTTTTGGTTCCTCAAAAGAATGAGCAGATGTTCTTTATGAATAATCCTGCAGTTCCACTCATAAATGTCCAACTCTCTGAACTCCTCAAAAAAATCCCACAAAAAGATGAGCTCATTTATTTTTGCAATTTGAGATTTAAGACAAGATAAAGATCTGGCCCACAGCTTCAAAGCTCTCCTTAAGTTCTTAAACTTAGCATTCAAACTTTTGACAACATATAGATTACCCACAGGGATATTCCAAGCAGCAGCAACCACCTCTTTAAAATATGAATGTTGCAACCAATAGTTTTCAAATCGAAAAACTCTTGCTTTTGGGATAGAAGTACCAATCTTTATTACACATGGCGAATGATCTGATATAGGGATTTGCAAGAGGGAGCACAATGGTGTTTGGGAAAGAGGTCATCCAAGAAGCAGATGTAAAAAACCAATCAAGCTTGACCAAAAGAGGATCTTGCTGCATGTTACTCCAGCTGAATTTTCTACCATGCAAAGGCAATTCAACTAATCCTTGGTTGCTAATTGCATCATTGAACATAAGCATGTCATTAACATCTCCACCAGTTCTGTTTCTATCTAAAGGAGCCCTCATAAAATTGAAGTCCCCCATGAGAATACAGTCCACATCTGTCACATCCCTAGTTCTAGTCTGCCTAGTGCTAGCATCTGGTGTTGCATCATGTTTAATTTTCCCAGAAAGTTGAAATGGGGATGACAGAAACCCCCAGCACCACTTACACCTACCAGGGTTTACTAAAATTCTTTTCAATGAACCTGAAATGCCCTTCTAAAATGTTCAGCATCTTTGCCTTGGTCTAGAACCTCTGACAAAAATGGTGCACAATTTTCTAGGACAGCATAAGGTCACTGGTTTAAATCATATGTTATTTGCATTTGGACATTTAAATGCTATAAAATATTTTAAATGTCCTAATAATCATAAACCAAAACGTTTCCCGTTGGATATATTCCATACAGTGGGCACGAGAGGTTTCATGATTTTTGAGTTAGTTCAATATTTTAATTAAACCCCTAAAGTTACAGAATAAAAGCAAACATAAACAAAAACAGAAAAGGAGAGAGAGAGAGAGAAAGGACCAGACCCACTCACATGTGCTGGCCCGGCCCACCTAGCCTGGTGCCAGTCATCCCTAATCTCTGCCAGTAGGTAGAGGCAGGACAGCGCACGCGGGCGCGAGGTGCCACGCCTCCTCCTGCTTGCCGCCGAGCCCCTGGACGCTTGGGTGAACGCTCCAGAGCCGTCCCGATCGAGCCGACCGCCCTGCCCCTCTCCCCCACATCTCCCTCGCCCTCTCCCACGATGGACGAGCACCATGCTCGCCACCGTTCACCGTAGTCATCGCCAGAGCCACCCCCTCACCCCTCTGACGTGCCCATGAGCTCCGCCTCCATCGTCTACGCCTTCTCGATGAATCACGCGACGTCGGATGCCTCCAAGCACCGTACCCGACCCCTTCTTCCTCCTCGGTCACCGGAGATCCACCTCACCGCCTCGACCGCTCCGGACCTCCTCCGAGCTCGCCGTCTGCACCGCTGCAACCGCTGTGAGCCTCTCCCTCGAACCACCCCCTCTGTTGTCTCGTTTGCATGCCGTAGCTGCTACTTCATTGACAACCGGGAACTGCCGCCGCACAAGCTCGTCGCCGACGAGGCCCCAGTGATCTTTTGGTCCCGTGCATGTGACCGTTGGCCTCGTGAGCACGTAGAGAACTCAGTAGGTACTAACTCATCGACTTCCCCTGTATTTGCATCGTCGGTTTCGTCGATGCCCGAACTCCGGCGGCCGCAAAGGAGCTCGCCGCCGTCAGCTCCGGCCACCTCAGCTGCTACCGCTTGTTGCTTTGGATCTGCCACACTCCCAGGAACCCGTAGGAGCAAACCGCGCATCGAATGGTGCTCCGTAGCGAGCGCACAGTGCACCTCCGCCGTCGGCCGTGGTCGTCGCCGGCGAAACTCCGGTGGCTGACATGGCACCATTAGTTTAGGTGCTAATCACATTTAGTTAGTGTCACGTGTCGATGACATATGGGCCCCACGCCCTTAACTAACCACGGTTTAACCCCTGTTTAGTTTAAGTTAATCAAAGTGGCCCCATGCGTCGGCGTTGACCTCGCTGACGTGGCCGTTGACCGGACCCACCTGTCTGTGGCACTAACTAACGCTGGGTCACTAACTGACGCAGTAATTATTTTCTAGAATTTAAATAAATCTTAAATGGTTTATTTATTTCAGAAAATGTTATAAACTTCTAAAAATCATATAAAATCAACCGTAACTCCAAATGAAATCAGTTATATATGAAAAATGATCAGAAAAATGCAATCTATCCATCTGTACTGGTTTCATGCATGTTTAAGCAACTTAACCTTGTTGTTTAGTGCAAAACATGATAAGGCACTATTTAAATTTATAAGTTGAGTTTGGGATTGAACCTTTGGTTGTAGTTGCATTAGCCCAACACACTCATTTTGACATGTCATGATCATGCATCATATTGTGCATTGCATTGATTGTGTTCCTTCTTTGTTGCCGGTGGTTGTTCCCTCTCGATAGACGTGTTCTGACGATGAGTTCGATGACACCGATGAAGAGCTATACTATCTTCAAAAGTGCCAGGCAAGCAAAACCCCCCTTGTTCATTCCGATACAATCCAACTCTCTCGCTCATGCTCCCTTTTACCGCATTAGGACAACAACGATTCAACTGCTAGATGTTGCGGTAGTTGGACCCCTTTCCTCTGCATGACCTGTCATTGCCACAGTAAATAGATGAAACCCACTAGCATGAGTAGGAGTTGTTTGAGCCCTGATGTGCATACTCATTCATTCTTGTTTCTCATGCCTGCTACTTCTTAGAGTTGAGTCAGGTCTGATTCATCGGGGATGAATTGGAATGTGGTGAACATGTCCTACTGTTGAGAGCTAAGTGTGTGAACATGATTTGGTAAAGGTAGCGGTGAGAGGCCATGTAGGAGTACATGGTGGGTTGTCTCATTGAAACCGTCCTCAGGAACTGAGTTCTGTGTTTGTGATCGATGAATAGCTACTACCACACATTACGAAGCTTAATTGACTCTCTCGACTTATTAATCGCCTTGATCTCTGTCTAGGAGTTGCAACTAGTTTCTGGTGTTTGTAGGATATGTGTTGGAGGCCGTGCGTAGCGCTGGCCCTAGGGGTGGGCTATGATGTGGTAGATACACCGTGGCCCGGTGTACCGAGTCGCCCGTTTGGTGTCTCGGGAACCCTGCACACATCGTTTGGGGCTGTGAGCGAAACCTCGGCCGGATCTCCTCGTGGATGGAACCCGAATAGGCGTTAAACCTGGACTAGAGACTTGTGTGGTTAGTCAGGTCGTGGCCGACTCCCTTGCCAGGCTTCCGCTTGAAGGTTGCCAAGATACAGTGTGTACATGGTGGTAAGTGGCGAGGCGTGTGTGAAGAAGTACACCTGCAGGTTATAAATGATCTATTCGAATAGCCATGTCCATGTAAAGGACTTCGGGTTGCTGTGCAGTTCATAGACAAGTGAAAGTGGATACTCTGAAATGCGCAAGATAAGCGTGAGTGCTATGGATGGCGTTCTCGTAGGGAGACGGGAGCGGATCCATAGTGGTGTATTGATATGGTGAATATGTGGACTCGTGTGTGCTACCTCAAAAGAGTTACTTGCAGTAGTAGTTCAGTTAGCCATCGAGTCAAAGCTGGCTTCTTTGCAGCTTAAACCCCACCATCCCTTGGTTGATAATGATGCATCTGTAGTTAGTTCTGATGTAAGTCTTGCTTGGTACATTTGTACTCACGTTTGATTAATTTATGTTTTTGCAGTGAGACTTCAGTCTCGCTAGTAGTTCCGTGTGGACTTCGACGTTTAGCTTGATACCTCAGCTACGATCTTGTGCCCTCGACAAGATCTGGTAGATAGTCAGGCTTCTCAGCCTTTTTCATTTGTAGATGTCTGTACTCAGACATGTTAAGCTTCCGCGTGTGCTTTGACTTGTATGCTCTGAATGTTGTGTCATGAGACCCATGTTTGTAATATCTCGCTCCTCGGAGCCTATTGAATAAATACTTTGAGTCGTAGAGTCATGTTGTGATGCCATGTTGTATTTACACATATCGAGCATATTGTGTGTATGATTGAAATGCTCGGTATGTGTGGGATCCGACAACCTAGTTGTCTATCCTTGGAAGCCTCTCTTATGGGAAATGTAGTCTGGTGCTTCCACTAAGCCATGGTAGTCTGCTACAGCCCGGTTTACCGGAGTCCTGTTAGCCCAGTTGCTACTGCTCCGGAAAACTTAGACTGGCCGGCATGTGTCCTTCTTCGATCATGTGTCTGTCCATTCAGGGAAATGTCACGCGGTGTCGTTCGGAGTCCTGTTAGCCTGCTGCAGCCCGGATTCCCGGAGTCCTGCTAGCCCAGTTGCTACAACCCGAATTCACTCGCTGATAACCGACACATTCGTCGTTGGGTCATGTATGTCTGTCCCTGTAAGTTAGTGCCACTTTGGGTTTATGACTAGTCATGTCGGCCCGGGTTCTCTGTCATATGGATGCTAGTGACACTATCATATACGTGAGCCAAAAGGCGCAAACGGTCCCGAGCAAGGTAAGGTGGCACCCGTGGGAATACCGTGCGTGAGGCCGCAAAGTGATATAATGTGTTACATGCTAGATCGGTGTGACTTAGGATCGGGGTCCTGACAACATCAGCAGGCATGTGAATATTCAAGAACCAATTAATGAACTTAATTTTGTCCTATGGGTCACATGGTCCATATATGTTGGTGATAATCCAGTACTGATTTGACATCAAATTGTTGAATTGAATGGAAAGTGAGAATCTATTTTGAGAAATAACTTCACTAGCAAACTGAGAACCATTCCAAGCAACTAGAAGACCCCCTGTCGGTGTACAAAAGTAGGGGCTCTCCTTTTTGACCCCTTTACTTGTGCAGGGGCAGTCAGACCCACGCGCCGCGGCCACACGAAGCAAGGCAAGGGAAGGAAGCCAGAGAGAAGCCGAAGTACAAGACATCCAAGGCAACGCCAAGGCCAAGAACACAAAGAAGCAGAAGGACGAAACAGGCTCCCCCGGCAAGACCCTTGCCGGGGCGGCTCGCCCACACCAGCGGAGTGAGCCACCCTCAAGCCCACGGGTTCCTACTCAACCAACCACGTTGGAACTAGGGCTCGGGAGGCACCTCCATGGTGGCATGCAAATCTTTGTCAAGACCAAGGAATATTCAAGATTAGATGAGGATTAAAAGACAACGGTCCTCAGCAAGATCCTTGCCGAGGAGAGCCACAAGACCCCCGGCAAGATCCTTGCCGGGGACGACAGCTGTAACGCCCCGGATTTGATGCGCCAGGTGTCCGTCAGTTATTCGTCAGCATTGCCATGTCATGTGCTTGCGTGTTGCACTTTGCCATGTCATCATGTGCATTTCATTTTGCATACGTGTTCGTCTCATGCATCCGAGCATTTTCCCCGTTGTCCATTTTCCAATCCGGCACTCCTATGTCTCCCGGCGCCACCTTTTGCCTCTTTTCGTGTGTGGGTATAAAACTTTCTCGGAATGGCCCGAGGTTTGCCAAGCGGCCTTGGTATAGCACCGGTAGACCGCCTGTCAAGTTTCGCGCCATTTGGAGGTCGTTTGGTACTCCAACGGTTAACCGGTAACCGTAAAGCCCTCTCTTTGCAGCCCAACACCCTTCCAAAGTGGCCAAAACCCACCTAACTCCCTCCATGCTCTCGGTCGTTCGATCACGATCGTAGGGCGAAACCGCTCCTCATTTGGACACTCCTAGCTCCCTCTACCTATAAATATGCCTCCCTTCCAAATTCGCGGATGAATCCCCGAAACCCTAGCCTTTCCTCTCTCTCCGCACGGACGCTGTTCGCTTCGCCGGACACGCCCAGCCAGCCACGTCGCCCGACCAATGGGCGCGCCACGCCACCCTGCCGCCTGTCTCCTCCACCACGCCGCCGCCACGTGGCGCCAAGCGCCGTCCCGCCCCGCGGCCCGGAGAGTCCGGATCGGGCCCTCCGGCCCGTCTCCCCGCGCCGCCCGGCGTCGCGCCCGCCGCCGCCGAAGAGCCTTGCCGCCTCCGCGGATTCGCCCTCCTCCGCCAGAGCTCCTCGGAGTCGCGCCGCCCGGAGCTCCTCGGCGCCTCGCTATGCCGCGCCTCCCGGCCTCCGGCGCCGCCCCGCAACCTCCCTCCGGCGCCGACGCCGGGATCTGGCTCCCCGTCGCCGGAGCTGCCCGTTCCCGGTTCCCCCGTCGCCCGTCCGCGCCCTTCCCCCGCCGGAGCGCCGCCTCGCCCTGCCGTAGTGCGCCGCCTCCCCTGCCCGATCCAGGAGGGATCGAGGAGGAGGACGACGCCTCACCCGCGTGGGCCGGATCCCCCCTCCAGGCCCAGCCGGCCCCTTCTCGCGTCCTGGGCCGAAGCCCACTAGGTGAGCAGCCCTATCCCTCGCCCCGTGCCCGATTTAGCTATACCGCGCTCGACCTGTTTTTTTTCTAGAAAAACTGCTAAGTCCCCAGATTCTGTGTAATTTTCATGCCATGTTCATGCCATCGTAACTCTGCATCCGTAGCTCTGTTTCGTGCGTGTAATATGTCAAATTGTTCGCCTCGACGAGTACATCATTTCATCTCATTGCATCATTTACATTTGAGCTCATCTTGATGCCCTAAATGCTGTTAGAAGAAGGCTATGTGATGTTAGTTTCAGATTCTTATCAGAACATGCACTTTTGTCATTTTTGCCATGATTGATGGGTGCACCCTATGAACTTGAGTCCTACATGTGTTTTGTAATATGCCATGCCATCTTTACAGGGGTGTATGCCATGTATTTTTGTGATCTCTGTGGTGACTAGCACAAGCATGCAAACTAGGCTTCATGATGTTGCTGATTTCATTCTGCTTTTCTTGATATTTTTATGCCATGTTAACTTGATGCTCTGAGAGAGTTCCATGCTTATTTTGAGATACTTCATAAGGATATTTTGAACATATGGTTGTGCTCTATCCATCCATGCCCTTGTTTGCAATTATGGAGTGCCATAGCTTGAGTCAATCGAGCTCTACTTTTGCTATAAAATGTTTCCTGGCAGGTTGTTTACATGTTATTCAATTTTGCCAAGATTGTTGTAGTTGATCCGTGCATGCTATGCTGTTGTTCTTGCCATGTATAGCTTCTATGACATGTCTTATTACTGTGAGTTGCCTTGCCATGCCATGTATTGCTCTGTGGTGAGTGGTTCAAGCTCACCAAGATGCCTACTTGTTATATGTTTATGCCATGCTCCAGTTTTGCACCAAGTCTGAATCTGTTTATGTTTTTGCTATATTCACATGCTTGCAACTGTATTTTCTGATCCCTTTTGGCTTATGGTCACTAAGGGACTTTTGTTATATGCTTTGAGTAGATTCATGCCATGCTCTAGTTTGACTTGATAGCTTGCTGTAACATGTTGTTTCATAGCTCTAAACTTGTTAATCTGATGTTATTTCTGCCATGTCCTCTGAATTCTGCTAAGTCTGTGAACCTGTTATTATTTGCAATCTTGCCATGTCATTTTGAGCATGTTCTAGTTGTTTCTGGAGATAGCTCAGTGTTCATGTTTTGTCATGCTTTACCTGTACATCATGCCCATGCCTTTTTTTTCACGTTGAGATGTTGTAGCATAGTGTTTTGATGCTTGTAATATGCCTAGTTGCTGTTTTGGACAGATTGTTGCTATAACTTGTTTCATGTATATGTGTTGAACCGTTGCTCCGTTTTGAGTGTGCTCTATATGAAACTTGCTTGATTTTGCATGTAGCTTCATATTATCATGTGGCATCCTTGTTTTGAGGTGTTTGCTTGATGTTTGGGTGCATTTTGCATCAATGCCATGCTTATCTTGTTTTGTTCATATCTTCTAGGCCGTAGCTCCGAATCTAATGAACTTTATATGTAACTTGACTAGAATTTCGTGTAGATCATCGTGGTGCATCTTAACTTGCTGTTTAACAACTTGAACATAAGGTTTATTCAGATCTGGACCAATTTCGAAATTTGCATATGAGGACTTACCAGAATTGTTATATATTGTTCCCGGCCTCATTCAAACTTGCTTTGACGTGTTGTTCTTGTTTGCATCATCTCTTTCCATGAGTAGCTTCATGTAGCCTTGTCATGCATCATGATTGTTGTGCATCATGTCTTGTCCATGTGTGGTGTGTTTACTATGTTGTGTGCTTCTTCTTGTTAGTTCATGTTTCGTTGCGATCGTGAGGATTCGTTCGCTCACGCTTGGTTGGCTTCATCCGTTCGTCTTCTTCATGGACTCGTTCTTCTTCCTAGCGGGATTTCAGGCAAGATGACCGCTACCCTGGATCTCACTACTATCATTGCTATGCTAGTTGCTTCGTTCTATCGCTTTGCCGCGCTACCTACCTCTTGTTGCTCAAGCCTCACTAATTGCCATGTCAGCCTCTAACCTTTGTTACCCTTCCTAGCAAACCGTTGTTTGGCTATGTTACCGCTTTGCTCAGCCCTCTTATAGCGTTGCTAGTTGCAGGTGAAGTTGAAGATTGCTCCATGGCGGACAGGATTTTGGTTGGGATATCACAATATCTCTTATATTATTAATGCATCTATATACTTGGTAAAGGGTGGAAGGCTCGGCCTTATGCCTGGTGTTTTGTTCCACTCTTGCCGCCCTAGTTTCCGTCATATCGGTATTATGTTCCCGGATTTTGCGCCCCTAACGCGGTCGGGTGATTTATGGGACCCCTTGACAGTTCGCTTTGAATAAGACTCCTCCAAAGAAGGCCCAACCTTGGTTTTACCATTTGCCTCACCACCACCTACTTTTCCCTTGGGAGTCGCTCTCTCGAGGGTCATCTTTATTTTAGCCCCGGGCCGTTGCTTCTCTAAGTGCTGGTTGAAGCAAGCAGATCTGGGGCCACCTTGGGAAACTTGAGGTTGGTTTTACTCAGAGGATGTCTCATCCGTGTTGCCTCGAGAACGAGATATGTGCAGCTCCTATCCGGATTGTCGGCGCATCGGCGGCTTTGCTGGTCTTATTTTATTGTTGTCGAAATGTCTTGTAGCCGGATTCGAGACTGATCGGGTCTTCCGGGAGAAGGAATATCCTTCGTTGATCGCGAGATCTTATCATGGGCTAAGTTGGGACACTCTGCAGGTATAAACTTTCGAGAGCCGTGCCGCGGTTATGTGGCAGATGGGAATTTGTTAATATCCGGTTGTAGTAAACTTGAAGCAAACTCTTCTAAAATACACCAACCGTGTGCGTAACCGTGAGTGTCTCTTTTCGGGTTGATCGAGAGGAGAACACGGTTTCGGGTTATGTCGACGTAAGTAGGAGTTCAGGATCACTTCTTGATCATTACTAGTTGACGGCCGCCTTTGTTTCTCTTCTCGCCTCGTTTATGTATGTTAGCCACCATATATGCTTAGTCGCTGCTGCAACCTCACCACTTTACCCCTTCCTTTCCCATTAAGCTTTGCTAGTCTTGATACCCATGGTAATGGGATTGCTGAGTCCTCGTGGCTCACAGATTACTACACCACCGATTGCAGGTACAGGTTTGCGATGATCATGACGTGAGGCGACATTTACTTGTCTTTGGAGTTCTTCTTCCGCTTCTTCTTGATCGGGGATAGGTTCGGTCGGCAGCCTGGGCTAGGTGGTGGATATTGTTTGAGTTTGTTTATGTTTCATCCGTAGTCGGATGTTGATCTTGTATATGATGTTGATGTATTCTTGTGGCATTTGTGCCTTATGTATGTATCCCCACTATTATGTAATGTTGATGTAATGATATCCACCTTGCAAAAGCGTCTCAATATGCGGGTCTATCCTTGGTGGGACCTTCGAGTTCCTTTTGGATAGGGTCGCATATTGGGCGTGACAACAGCGCACCACGACAAGACCCTTTCCGGGACACCCGGCAAGGCCCTCACCGAGGACGCCAGCAGGGCCACTGCCAGGCCCGCACCAGCCAAGTCTCCACCGCCGTTCGCATGCAGCTACCAGCTCAACCAGCTGGGCAGGCACCTGCGTGGCAACATGCAGCTCCCGGGCCAACTCAGCAAGCGCCTGCGTGGCGGCATGCAGATCTTCGTGAAGACCCTACCATCGTGCCACCTCAGCTGCCTGCCTGCCTGCCTACATGGCGCTGCACGCATCGCTGGCCAGGGCGCGTGTCGAAGCGAGGAGGAAAGGCGACGGATGGGACGGGCCTTGCTACCGTCCCCGATAAAGCTAGGGACACCTCAGCGGTGCATTAAATGCGTCTTGTCCTGTAATACGAGTGATAAGCTCGTAGCACTGTACGCCTTTCTACCTCCTGTGTGCCACTGTGGCAGCCCCTTTCGACTATAAAAGGAGGCCCATGGCGTACTAGAGAAGGATTCAACTCTTTTGGAACTACTAAGCCACAGTAGCTAGTTCAAGGGCTCAAGAACACTCAATACATCCACCAAAGCAGGACTAGGGTTTTACGCATCCTCGCGGCCCGAACCTGGGTAAACGATCCTTGTGCTAATTACTAATCCTGCTCTTCTTGCAACCCTGCGCCCCGGAAACCGTAGTAGGGATTCTTGTAATCCCATAGGTGTCTTTTCCCACCGACATCTTTGGCGCGCCAGGTAGGGGGTGCGCAATTGTGAGAATCTGGTCTAGTAGTTAGCCTAGCGGTTCTTCATCGCCATGGCTCCCAAGAAGAAGACGGCCACGACGATCGGCTCATCGGGGGCCGAATGGCCCGTACAAGACGGGCGAAAGCAAATGGGTCGGTCATGATGTAACCCGGACCGCAGTCCGTGAGCACCAAAGATCGCTCGGCAGCGAGTCGGCGAAGCGGCGCTGTTCGGCGCCCCGACGGCCGACGCCACCAAATCCAAAGACGGGGTTGCCCCTCCCCGCAGCGGCGCGAGGCCCTCCAGGATTGTCGTTGTGCCACGCATGGGCGCGCAGCAACCTCCAAGACGCCCACGCCGGCGACCACTCCGCGCTCTTCCCATGGTGTGCGCGACGAGCAGCGTCACCACGCTGGTGACCCTGGACACCACCGAGGGAAGAGCCATGTGCGTCGTCCGCGGGACAAAGGAGTTCAGCATGCCGGCCGAAGTACTGGTGAAAATGGCGCGCAACCGTTGGGTCGTGATAGAGATCCTTCTAACGTGGTTAGAGGTCGAAGCGCGCCACTGCCCACGAAGCTGTCGCCGCCACCCACGCCAACAGAAGCTTTGGCACGCGCGCAACTTCTCCTCGACTTCCCTCCTACTGCGGAGAAGCTCGACGAGTAGAGGGCCACCATCCGGAGCCTCGTCGCCTTCGCCAACAAAGATGATCCGCGACCGGCGGGACCCTCGGGTCGACGCTCCACCGAGCCACCACATGCCAGCGCTAGGAGGACCGGGGGTGCTGCGGTCACGGTACACTCTCCTCCTCCTCGCCAGCCGCCGCGAGCGTCGGCTCGTCGTGATGACGCTTGTGATAACATCTCTGTAGCGTCGTCCGACCTGCGGACCCACCGCGATCAGCGCCAAGTTCTTCGAGAACGAGCTCACGAAGATGCTCGAACCACTATCGAGCGCCGACATGATACACGCCACCAGTCGGACAAGCGGGCGGGACCCGCTATGGGCCACCCAGCGCCGGGGGGCACCGGCGGCCTACCTTACGAGGTGGGCTGCCCAGCCTTTACCCGCGAGCTGCGGCAATTCCAGTGGCCGTCCCACCGCACGTTCAAGCCCGACGTCGGCGAGAAGTACACTGGCAAGACCCATCCTTCCGAGTTCCTTAGCATCTACACCATCGCGATGCAGGCTGCCGGAGCTCGCGACGACAAGGTGCTTGCCAATTACTTCCCATTGGCACTAAAGCCCAATGTTATGTCTTGGTTGATGGAGTTGCCAGGGGATTCCATTTCTTCTTGGTCGGATCTGTGCCATGAGTTCGTTGGTCGGATCCAGGCTAGTGATCTGCATATCATTCCCCAGAAGGAAGGGGAAACCCTGCACAAGTGCATCCATAGATTCAGCCGAGTGTAGTACAACATCCCCAACGTTCATCCCGCCGATGTGATCAGCGCGTTCCATCAGAACGTGCGCAGTCACAAGATGCGCGAAGAGCTGGCGATGACCAAGGTTAAAGATGTGGCCGAACTCTACGTTCTGGCCGATAGGTGCGCCCGGGCTGAAGAGGGAAGGAAGTACCCCGGCGAGGGCACTGGCGCGGAAACCGACTCTACTGATGAGGACACCGTTGCCCCGATGAAGAAGGGCCGGCATTGCAACAGGAAACGCAAGGGCAAGGTCGTGCTTGCCGTTGAAGGGTCTGACGACACCGACGCTGCCAAGAAGGTCAAGGCAGACAACCCCGACAAGGAGATTGCCGGGTGCGTCGCCTGCCGGGCCTTAGCAGCTGCCGACAAGCCAGGGGGCTCCGGCAAGCAGTACTGCAAGATCCACTGCACCAAGGGCCACGACCTCCAGAACTGCCGGGAAGTCGAGCTGCTTGCTGAAAAGCAAAAGGCCGAGTATGAGAGACGGGACAAGGAGAAGGGCCAGGACGGTGCCGAGGGATCCGACAAGAAGCGTGGCGGCTAAGGAGGCCACGATGACAAGGACAACCAACAAGAGAGGCCTGCCCGGGGCCGTGACAAGAAGCAAGAAGACGATGATCATGACGAGGACGAAGAGTCTGGCGAGCAAGAGTTCCAGAAGGCTAAAGAGGCCATGTGTGTCGACGGTGGCGCTTCGCTGCATACTTCTCACCGCCAGCTCAACTAGTGAACGCGTGAGATTACAGCAGCGGAGCCGTCGTTTGACGCTCAGAAGCCGCTGAAGTGGTCTAGTACGCCCCTCATATTTGACGCCGAGGACCACCCTGACCGCACAACCGCGGTCGGATGTTTGCCGTTGTTGGTCTCGCCAATGATACGCAACCTCAAGATGAACAAGATGTTGGTCGACGGCGGGGCAGGCCTGAACTTGATCTCGCCCGTCATGATCAAAAGGCTGCAAATCCCTGATGGAGACCTCGAGGAAACGGGCATGTTTCAAGGGGTCAATCCAGGGAGGAGCCAGTCGAAGGGGAAGGTCACGCTGCCCGTGACATTTGGAGGGGAGTTGAACCACAGGATGGAGAGGATCGCCTTCGACGTGGCCTAGATCCCCTTGTCCTACAACGGGATCCTCGGCCGCCCGGCAGTAGCCAAGTTCATGGCGGCGCCGCACTACACCTACAACATGATAAAGATGCCCAGGCCGTTGACCATCATCTCCGTCCCCTCCGACAAGAAGGACATGCTGATTTGCACCGACCAACTCTATCGGGAAGCAGTTGCAGCAGCTGCCGCCAAGGCACTTGCTCCTGCCACTAAAGCCCCGGGAGGGAAGCAGGGGCCCGGCAAGACCTCTCGCACCCACTCCGGTAAGCGCACCTCCTCGGAGTGTTCTGCTACCGTCGATGACGTGCCAGAGAGATCTACCGGCAAGAGCAAGAAATCCAGAGCTGAACCACCACAGACCAAGAAAGTGTTCGTCACGGAGGATGGCACGGGAGGGGCTTTCACCATAGGCTCCACCCTCGACAACAAATAGGAAGGCACGCTTGATAACCCACAAGTATAGGGGATCAATTGTAGCCTCTTTCGATAAGTAAGAGCGTCAAACCCAATGAGGAGCTAAAGGTAGAACAAATATTCCCTCAAGTTCTATCGACCACTGATACAACTCTACGCACGCTTGACGTTTGCTTTACCAGAAACAAGTATGAAACTAGAAGTACTTTGTAGGTGTTGTTGGATAGGTTGCAAGAAAATAAAGATCATGTAGATAAAAGCTAGAGGCTGTTTAGATAAAGACACAGCTAAATTAGTTTTAGTAAAGAGCTTGTTGTTACGAGAAAGTTATTTGTCCCTAGGCAATCGATAACTAAACCGGTAATCATTATTGCAATTTTATTTGAGGGAGAGGCATAAGATAACATACTTTCTCTACTTGGATCATTATCACTTATTATTGGAACTCTAGCAAGCATCCGCAACTACTAAAGATCATTAAGGTAAAACCCAACCATAGCATTAAAGCATCAAGTCCTCTTTATCCCATACGCAAACAACCCCCTTACTCGGGTTTATGCTTCTGTCACTCAAGCAACCCACTATAAGCGAATCATGAACGTATTGCAACACCCTATAGCGGGAATCCCTCACGCTTGCGTGACACGGAGAGCACCATAGGACAGCACCAATAATAAAACATGCAACTCAAACCAATCTTGATCATCAAATAACCCATAGGACAAAATGGATCTACTCAAACATCATAGGATAGCCATACATCACTGGAAAATAATATATAGCGTTGAGCACCATGTTTAAGTAGAGATTACAGAGGATAAGAGAAAGGTTACACCGCTGCATAGAGGGGGAAAGAGTTGGTGATGATGGCGGTGAAGTTGTTGGTGAAGATTGCGGTGATGATGATGGCCACAACGGCTTTCCGGCGCCACCGGAAGAGAAGGGGAGAGGGGGCCCCTTCGTCTTCTTCTTCCTTGACCTCCTCCCTAGATGGGAGAAGGGTTTCCCCTCTGGTCCTTGGCCTCCATGGCGTGGGAGGGGCGAGAGCCCCTCCGATATTGGATCTGTCTCTCTGTCTCTCTCTCTGTTTCTACGTTCTCTCCTGGTGCCCTTTCACCGATTCGTATATATATGGAGATCCGTAACTCCGATTGGGCTGAAACCTTCGCCGTGATTTTTTACCAACAATTAGCCTTCTTGCGGCCGAAGAAGGGCATCAACCGCCTTACGGGTGGCCCACGAGGGTCAAGGGCGCGCCCAGGGGGGCAGGCGCGCCCCCTGCCTCGTGGCCACCTTGGGCACCATCTCGCGTTGATTCTTCTTCCAGAATTTTCCAAATATTCCAAAATAAGCTCCGTCCGTTTTTATCCCATTTGGATTCCGTTTGATATGGATATTCTGCGAAACATAAAACATGCAACAAACAGGAACTGGCACAGGGCACTGGATCAATATGTTAGTCCCAAAAATAATATAAAAAGGTTGCCAAAAGTATATGAAAGTTGAATAATATTGGCATGGAACAATAAAAAATTACAGATACGACGGAGACGTAACAGCGCTCGTCACCTTCCTGCGGGCGAATGTCGACGTGTTTGCGTGGCAAGCATCCGACATCCCCGGTGTTCCCAGGGAGGTGATTGAGCACCACCTAGCTGTCCGTCCTCATGCGCGGCCCGTCAAGCAGAAGGTCAGAAAGCAGGCTCTGGAGAGGCATGAGTTCATCACAGAGGAGATCCGGAAGTTGGAAGCGGCGGGTTTGGTGAGAGGAGTGCTCCATCCGACGTGGTTGGCCAATCCGGTAGTGGTGCACAAGGCAAATGGGAAGTGGAGGCTGTGTATTGACTACAACTGTGTATTGACTATACAGATATCAATAAGGCTTATCCTAAGGACCCCTTCCCGTTGCCATGCATCGAACAGATTGTCGACTCCATGGCCGAGTGTGATCTGATGTCCTTCCTCGACACCTACTCGGGCTACCACGAAATCTTCATGACAAGAGTAGATGAAGAGAAGACATCATTCATCACCCCATGTGGTACGTATTGCTTTCTACGGATGCCTTTCAGGGTGAAGAGTGCTGGCTCGACATTTGCAAGAGCAGTACAAATTGGTTTTGAACCCCAGCTCCATAGAAATATGGAGGCATACATGGATGACATAGTGGTCAAAACCAAGGACGGGGCAACTCTTATGCAAGATCTGGAAGAGACATTTGCTAACCTGCGCAAGATCAACCTTAAGCTAAACCCTGAGAAGTGTGTCTTCGGCGTTCCGTCCGGCAAGCTTCTAGGCTTCTTTGTGTTGCAGCTTGGGATCGAGGTAAACCCAGACAAAATCAAGGCTATTGAGCAGATTGAGGCGCCCAAGCGGATCAAGGATGTGCGTCGTCTCACCAGCTACGTCGCTGCCATGAGCCGATTCATCTCCAAGTCCGCCGAGCGCGCCCTTCCCTTTTTCAAAATCTTGAAGAAGGCAGGCCCGATGGAGTGGACCCCAGAAGCCGAGGCGGCGTTGCAAGATCTGAAGAAATACCTTTCCTCCACGCCAATACTGGTTGCGCCTAAACCACAAGACCCGTTGCTGCTGTATCTAGCGACAACGAATCAAGTGGTTAGCGCCGCACTGGTGGCGCAGAGGGAGGTCGACAAGGAGGCAGTGGCGACAGCAGAACCAGCGGACAGCGAGCCAAAGATTCCCCCGGCAGGACCTGGTGTCGGCAAGGCAAGGCCCCCGGCAGAGTCTGACGCCATCAGGGCAACGCCTGCACAGTCAAGCGAAGTGGTGCAGAAGAAGAAGATGATGCAGCACCCGATTTACTTTGTCAGCTTCCTCTTACAGGGGGCTAGGTCGAGGTACTCCGATGTGCAGAAATTGCTCTTCGGCCTCCTTATGGCCTCGAGGAAGCTGCATCATTACTTCCAAGCCCACGAGATCACTGTCGTCAGCTGCCTCCCGTTACAACGGATACTGCACAACCCAGATGCAACCGGAAAGATTGTGGAATGGGCCTTGGAGTTGTCGAGCTTTGGGTTGAAGTTTGAAAGTACCTCAACAATCCAGAGCAGAATCTTGGCAGAGCTCATTGCGGAATGGACCTCAACACCTAACGAAGAAATCCAAGAGACCGCTCTCCCCGGCAAGGAAGCGGACCGTGACTGGATCATGTACTTTGATGGGGCTTTCTCGCTGCAAGGTGCCGGTGCCGGTGTGCTGCTTGTTGCACTCACCGGAGAGCACCTTAAGTACGTGATCCAGATGCACTTTCCCAGGGAGATGTCCACAAACAACACTATTGAGTACGAGGGGCTGCTCGGGTTTATGCTTCTGTCACTCAAGCAACCCACTATAAGCGAATCATGAACCTTGTGAAACGCCCTCGATGCGGCTATATCTCCCACGTGTCGAAGCACGACTTAGAGGCATAACCGCATTGAAAGCAATGTCGCAAGTGAGGTAATCTTCACACAACCCATGTAATACATAAGGGAAAGAGATACATAGCTGGCTTACAAACGCCACTTCACACAAAACATGAGTAAAACATTACATCATACAGATACAATCAAGGTCCGACTACGGAACCAAAATAAAAGAAGACTACCCCAAATGCTACACAGATCCCCGATCGTCCCAACTGGGCTCCACTACTGATCAGCTGAAACGAAACAACACAACGAACAAGATCTTCATCGAGCTCCTCCTTGAGCTCGGGTCCATCACCTGCACGGCTTCATCGGCACCTGCAAACTGGTTTTGGAAGTATCTGTGAGTCACGGGGACTCAGCAATCACACCCGCGAGATCAAGACTATTTAAGCTTAAAGGTAGGACAGGGTAGTGAGGTGGAGCTGCAGCAAGCGACTAGCATATATGGTGGCTACAAACGCAAATGAGAGCGAGAAGAGAAGGCAAAAGCACGGTCGAACAACTATGATCAAGAAGTGATCCTGAAACTACTTACGTCAAACATAACTCCAACACCGTGTTCACTTCCCGGACTCCGCCGAGAAGAGACCATCACGGTTACACACGCGGTTGGTGTATTTTAATTAAGATCGACTTCGGGTTTTCTACAACCGGACATTAACAAATTCCCATCTGCCACATAACATGAGGCACGGCTTTCGAAAGTTCAAAACCCTGCAGGGGTGTCCCAACTTAGCCCATGATAAGCTCTCGCGATCAACGAAGGATATTCCTTCTCCCCGGGAAGACCCGATCAGTCTCGGAATCCCGGCTACAAGACATCTCGACAGTAATAAAACAAGTCCAGCAAAGCCGCCCGGATGTGCCGACAAATCCTGATAGGAGTCGCACGTACCTCGGTCTCAGGGCACACCGGATAAGTCAAGCTACGAGTAAAACCAACCCTCGAGTTGCCCCGAGGTGGCCCCGCAGGCTGCTCGGTTCGGACCAACACTCAAAGGAGCACTGGCCCGGGGGGGGCTAAAATAAAGATGACCCTCGGGCTCCGGAAACCCAAGGGAAAAAGGACTGGGTGAGGCAAATGGTAAAACCAATGTTGGGCCTTGCTGGAAAAGTCTTATTCAAAGCGAACTGTCAAGGGGGTCCCATAAATCACCCGACCGCGTTAGGGACGCAAAAATCCGGGAACATAACACCGATATGACGGAAACTAGGGCGGCAAGAGTGGAACAAAACACCAGGCATAAGGCCGAGCCTTCCACCCTTTACCAAATATATAGATGCATTAATTAAATAAGATATATTGTGATATCCCAACAAGTAAACATGTTCCAACAAGGAACAACATCTCCATGTTCCAACAAGGAACAAACTTCTTCTTCACCTGCAACTAACAACGCTAAAAGAGGGGCTGAGCAAGCGGTAACATAGCCAAACAACGGTTTGCTAGGAAAGGATGGTTAGAGGCTTGACATGGCAATGTGGGTGGCATGATATAGCAAGTGGTAGGCATCGTAGCATAGGCATAGCAAAAGAGCGAGCATCTAGCAAGCAAAGATAGAAGTGATTTCGAGGGTATGGTCATCTTGCCTGAAATCCCGCAAGGAAGAAGAACGAGTCCATGAAGAAGACAAACGGACGAAGTCGAATGAATCCTCACAACTCCGGAACGGAACCGAAGCTAACGAGAAAAGCAAACCGGAAAGAAGCAAACAACATAGTAAACAACCATCACATAAACATGGCATGATGTACAATCAAATATGATGCATGTCCGGTTTAAATAGCATGGCATGGCAATATGCACAAACAATCCTACAAATTAAGTGGAGCTCAATATGCAACGGGTTGCATATTGACAAAACACCACATCACTTATTTAGTTCTCTCCCGATTAGGCTACCCAACAATATTAAATGTTATTAAACATGGCAAGAGGTGAAGCATAATGAAACTATCTATCTAGGCAAGTTTAAATGAGGCCGGAAACAACGAACAACAATTCCGGAAAATCCCCATATGCAAATTATGGATTTGGAACAGATCTGACCTAAACACAATTTTAGAGTTGTTAAACATGCAAAGTAAAGCTACCATGTTAAACTAGACATTTTTCTACCCCATTTACATATATAAATTATTTAAAATGGAGCTACGGTTATTTAGTTATGAAATAAATCATTTTAGCATGGCAATTATGCAAATTAATGCAAACAACAATTATAAACATTTAAATGTTGTTATCATGATGCGGATGACAAGTGCAAGTTTATGCAATTTTTAT
Organism: Aegilops longissima; assembly: GCA_021605205.1. Lineage (NCBI taxonomy): Eukaryota > Viridiplantae > Streptophyta > Magnoliopsida > Poales > Poaceae > Aegilops > Aegilops longissima. The sequence goes on from CM038682.1 coordinate 406,911,896, forward strand.
GAAAACGTTGACATAAGCATGATATGAAGCATTATGTCACCGTGGTGGAAGAAAGGGGTGCCACGGCAACGAATCCGAAAATGATGCCACGGCAACATATCGGTTCCGGTAGCTCACGGAGATACCGATGCAAAAGGAAGGGGTGACGGAAGCGAGTAATGCAAGGATGGTGGGGTGATCCCGGATTCCGGGTTCCCACGGAACGGTGGCAAGGCAAAAGAGGGGCATCGCAAGGATGATTCGATCACGGCGGTCGTCACGGGTTATACCTTCGGAACGTCCAAACGGGACGGTTCGAGGGAAGTAGATGGAAGTAGACGTTCACGGGTCGTCGAGGGAAGTAGAGGAAGTAGTCGTTCTCGCGATGATCGTCGAGGGAAGTAGTCGTACACGGCGTAGGGGGAAGTCGTTGTTCACGTTCGATGGTAGTGGTACATCTCGTCATCGGAAGTAGTTGTACACACGAAGGTAGTCGAACTTGACGGTTCCGTTACACAGGTCTTCGGCGATCTTAGTTGTACACGTTTTTCGTAGATGATCGAAGAGGGACTTGGCGCATCCGATGTCTCCGGGGTCGACGGTAGTGGTACACGTGTCATCGGGGTACTTGTCGTTTCCCGGTCTTGGCGATTCGGGTTTCCGTAGGGGTACTTGTCGCATCCACGTGTAGACGAACTTGACGTATCCGTGTATTTGGCGCATCACCGTGTAGTCGAACATGGGTTGAAGTGGTACTTGACGAAATCCACAACGAATGCAATTGGGCACGTCGTAGTCGGACTTGACAAAATCACACCGGCTACAATCGTGGTACTTGGGGAGAACTCCCGGAGGCGATGCTTGGCGGTCTGGTGTGATCTTGGCGTCCATGCGGCAGCAGCAAAGCGAGCGGGACGGAGACGCCGGGCGCTGATGGTGGGCGGTCGGCCTGGGGCGCCCTTCTCCGCGGCGTTAGCGGCGGGGAGGACGACGGAGGAGGCGCAGCCATGGCAGGGCTCGGCGACTCCGGGCCGGGCGGCGCGGATCTGGTCCCCGCACGGGACGGCGAGAGGATCTGGGGCGCCGAGGAGGAGGGTTGAGGCGCGGCGCTCCTCCTTGAGCTCGTCGGCGACGAGGAGAACACTGGGGGCGCTTGGCGAGGTGGCGGCGTGGCGAGGTGGAGAGGCGCGGACGGCGACGAGGTGGCGCAGGTCGGCGAGATGCCAAGGCGGCGCTAGGAGGAGGAGGCCGAGGGGGGATCGGGCGCAGGGGGTGGAGAAGAGAGGCGGCGAGGGAGAGAGCGAGGGGAGATGGGAGAGAGCGAGGGGATCGGGCAGGGAGGCGACGGCGCTGGAGGGAGGAGCGAGGGGGATCGCTGCGGGCTAGGGTTAGGAAGAGGGCGCGGCTGGGCCTAGGCCTTGGGCCTGCGCGGTGAGTTGGGAGGCCCAGGAGGAGGAGAAAGGCCAGGGCCGGCTAGGCTGGCCTGGCCTAGTGGCAGATGAAAATGGCCAGGGGTCTTGGGCCATAGAGGCCGGCCTGGTGGAGGAGGGAAAAGCCAGGGGCCGGTTGGGCTCTCCCTCTCTCTTCTATATTCTTTAACAGAAAACAAGAGAAGAAAAAATAAATGAAGAGGGGGGGTTTAGGGAGCAAAGTTGGACTCACGAACAAATTTCCCGGACTCAAAAAAATGTTAGGTCCGAGAAAATTAGGAAAGACCAAGATTGAAAGAATAAATTCAAATTTCTTTGAATTTAATTCAAAAGGTTTGAACTAGGGTAGGTTCTAGGAGTTTCCAAAAAATGTTGAGAGTTTTGGTAGAGCTCCGGAAAAATGATGAAAGGACAAGTGACAAAGTTAGAGGCCAAGAGTAGAAATAATGAAAGGCATTGGGATTTTTGCAAGTGTGTTATGGTGATTCCAACAATGGAATATTTTAATATAGCTCCCTAATATCGGGAGGGTATGTTATAAAGAGAAAACACCATGTGAATATCCCTCGATTTAAATGGATCGAAAAATCCATACAATTTATTTAGAAGAGTTTTAAAAATTAATGATATGATGGCATGATGACATGATGCAATGCAAGAGATGACATGATGCAAAGCAAAAACAAAACAAACCACATGGCAAAACTCGGAAACCCTGGAAGGCAACTGAAGCTCCGGTCTTGGGGCGTCACAACACTCCACCACTACGAGAGGATCTCGTCCCGAGATCTAGGATGGCACCGGAGAAAAGACGGAAGAAGAAAGAGGTAAAACAAAGTTGCTTCTCCGAGAAATGAATGAAACCAATGAATCTCAAGAGGTTGAAAACTTGAAAGAAGAAAACAACGAAGATGAACAAAGTTGAAAACACTCTGTTAGAAAAGAGGAACAAGGGATACGACGAAAAACAAGAGGTTAAGTGATAACATAGATATTGACACCACTCCGGTTAAAACTAGATCGAGAAGGAATAAGAATGATATAATTTGGACAGCACTCCGACTGAAAATGGAAGGAATTGAACATGAACTAGGCAAAAAGGAAAGCACCTGGATGAGACTCCGGTTAAAAGAGGAACGATAGACACAACACTCCGGTTAAAAACGATAAGCAAGGAAAAGGACATGATCTTTACAAAACGAGGTGAAATTCTGCCACCAACGGAAACAAACGATTGGATTGATATCAAAGAAGATAAGAGAAACTTCTTCACCGAGATGAGAAGGAGAAAATTGGATCATAGATACGCACCACAAATAGCAACAATCCTTAGGGAAAGCTTTAGGTGAAATATAACCCAAGATAACTCCAATGAAGAGATTGATGGATTTAAAATACCTCATTCTTGACAACATGTGAATCATGAAACACGAACTCAAATTGTCGAGAATGACATAACACCACCTCAAAGATAATGATAGAAAGAATTGCACTTCGGAATGCAAGAAGAAGAATACTTGAACTCCTCAAAACAAAACATGTGTTGAGCACCATGTTCAATTTTGAGTATAGCTTGGCGGATCATAACTCCGAGAGAAAACTTGAAGAACAATTGAAGAATGAAAAGAATCCTTGAGGAAGCACCATGTAGAAACTCCATAAGAACACCGGTAAAGAAAAGGATGATAAAAGAAAGAGAAGTTGACAATACAAGGTAAAGCCTTGCAGTGATAAGATGAAGCTTTGAAATGATATAACTGAGAAAACTTGGAACTCCGGAAAGAAAGATGAACAAATGAAATCAAGAATTTTGACGATCCTCCGGAATAAGGAATTGAATTTACTCGATGGAACAAGAATAAGAATTACATTATGCTGATCCTTCACCAATTAAATTGATGACAAGCAATGGATTAGGCACACTACTTATTCCCGTTGAAAAAAAATGATTACAGATAGAGATGTAGCGCAAACTTGGGAAGGTATTGACGGAACCACCGGTGGGATTGAAACAACGAATAAATTGATATGATAACAAAGGAAGTGAAATCTTGAACAAACCACCATAATAATTGAGAATGAACGTAGCAAAGGCACAATTCACCGGGAAGAATTGGAAAACGAATAAAGATGCTTGACAAAATTTAGATACATTAGAACGAAGAGATCATGAACTGATTAGAGGATATTTCGACGATGCACCGGTGAGATTTGAAAAGTGAGATGTTGAGAATGAATAATTCTGAGATGATGGGCTCAGAAGAATCAAACTGAAAAGACTCCTGAATTGCTCCGGATGGATGAAAAGAATTCTCACAATCAAGACAATTATGAGAGGAAGGCATCAAGCTAGAACCATGAATCTTGAAGAGAAAGGAGTGAGATTTAAGAGAAACTCTTCTTCGGTCTTCAAAATTCGAGAATGACGACGAGAAACATCACCAAGAATTGTTGAGACACTCCGGAATGAAAATTAGAAAGGTTGAACCAACGATGAAGATAATTTGAAAGGTCTTGGAGAAAGACATATGACTGATGATAATTCATCCTTACGTCAAACTTTGCAATGAATTTGGGAATAGCTCTTGAAAATTAGAAGAGTCAGGTAAGATCCTGGGAAAAGACCTGTGGGTTAAGGCCCACTCAAAAGAACCACCGTTGAACAATTGTTTGAAATAGATATTGCACCGGTAGAGTTAAATGGCTTGAATGAGATAGCATCCTCAAAAGAACTTGAGTGAATTGAGAATGGAAACTAGAATCTTCTGAGATATTTTCAACACTCCGGAACAATAGAATAACAAGAACTAAAAGATTATGAGGTGCACCGGTATGAGAAAAAACATTTGAAACGAGGAAGGGAATATGATCAACACCGAAAACTTGACTTAAATCCACCGGAGAAGAAAATTAGAATGGAACAATGATAAGGTAAAAGTTTCCTTAGCGTCTTCATGAGAAATCACCGGATAAAACATTAAAGGAAAAGAATGAAGAAACTTCACTCAATAAAAATGGATACTTGATTAAGAAATCTGAGTCCTTGAAGAAAAAGGGTGGGAGGGCGGGAAAACAAAACAACTTAGGTCGGATGAAACGAACACCATTGAGAAAAACTTAGAATTGATCTTGCGAATGTTGCAATGATCGGATCCACTTGAAGAGAAGCACGCCGGTTGAGAAAAGAATTTACATGACAAGCTCAGTGATCAAGAAGGATTAGTATTCACATAGCAATATGAGAACACCATTTAGAATGAGGTATGGAATCAACACTTGACATTGAAGCAACTTGAATACCACAAAACGGAACAAAAACAAAGGATTTGGCTTGCAGAATAAGCCGGAAACAAACATATGATAGAGATTTACCCAATCCCATATCATGCATCCAGAGGAAAGATATTCTAGGAGCTACTTGAATTCCCACCTATAAACTCCGAAACTTTCTGGTTATGCAATCAGGTGTTGGGGATACAGGGACACAAAATATATCACCCAAACTAACAATACCTAGATCCATTGTATCCATCCGTCAACACATAACCAAGAAATCCTCGGAAACCGTGTACCTCGACCTTGAAAAACATCCGTTATACAAGTCATGGCAATACTCCGACTCGCCACAAGATCTTTGGGCTATCGGGGTTATCTCACCAACAACTGTACAAAAGAGATTTCGATGTCGGCAAAACTCAGGTATTCCAGAATCGCAACGATAAAATTGTGACGACAACACCTCGAGCTCAACTCCCGGGACACCGCCACAACCCCTAAATGTCGGGAGGCACCAAGAACAATGTTCTCGTCACAAAACCATCGAACGATTCCAAGATACCCACGTGATCCTAAAAATTTTTTAGTGAAATTTGAGGAGAGAAAAGTCAAAACTCTACGTCAGGATACCTCACCAGAGCGACGAAGGGACTGAGGAGTAAAAGAATCCTACTCTCCGATATATATAATCCTAAGACTCAAAACATTTTTCCGTTCTAGACTCAACAACGTCAGCAAACAATCAAGTAGGGGGCTCCTAAGTCGGGGAAGGCTCTGATTACCAACTTGAAACGCCCTCGATGCGGCTATATCTCCCACGTGTCGGGCACGACTTAGAGGCATAACCGCATTGAAAGCAATGTCGCAAGTGAGGTAATCTTCACACAACCCATGTAATACATAAGGAAAGAGATACATAGCTGGCTTACAAACGCCACTTCACACAAAACATGAGTAAAACATTACATCATACAGATACAATCAAGGTCCGACTACGGAACCAAAATAAAAGAAGACTACCCCAAATGCTACAGATCCCCGATCGTCCCAACTGGCTCCACTCTTGATCAGCTGAAACGAAACAACACAACGAACAAGATCTTCATCGAGCTCCTCCTTGAGCTCGGGTCCATCACCGCACGGCTTCATCGGCACTGCAAACTGGTTTTGAAGTATCCGTGAGTCACGGGACTCAGCAATCTCACACCCGCGAGATCAAGACTATTTAAGCTTAAAGGTAGGACAGGGTAGTGAGGTGGAGCTGCAGCAGCGACTAGCATATATGGTGGCTACAAACGCAAATGAGAGCGAGAAGAGAAGGCAAAAGCACGGTCGAACAACTATGATCAAGAAGTGATCCTGAAACTACTTACGCCAAACATAACTCCAACACGTGTTCACTTCCGGACTCCGAGAAGAGACCATCACAGTTACACACGCCGTTGGTGTATTTTAATTAAGATCGACTTGGGTTTTCTACAACCGACATTAACAAATTCCCATCTGCCACATAACCGCTGGCACGGCTTTGAAAGTTCAAAACCCTGCAGGGTGTCCCAACTTAGCCCATGATAAGCTCTCGCGATCAACGAAGGATATTCCTTCTCCCCGGAAGACCCGATCAGTCTCGAATCCCGGCTACAAGACATCTCGACAAGAATAAAACAAGTCCAGCAAAGCCGCCGGATGTGCCGACAAATCTGATAGGAGTCGCACGTACCTCGGTCTCGTGGCACACCGGATAAGTCAAGCTACGAGTAAAACCAACCCTCGAGTTGCCCGAGGTGGCCCATGCAGGTTGCTCGGTTCGGACCAACACTCAAAGGAGCACCGCCCGGGGCTAAAATAAAGATGACCCTCGGCCCGAAACCCAAGGGAAAAAGGACTGGTGAGGCAAATGGTAAAACCAATGTTGGGCCTTCTGGAAAAGTCTTATTCAAAGCGAACTGTCAAGGGGTCCCATAAATCACCCGACCGCGTTAGGGACGCAAAATCCGGGAACATAACACCGATATGACGGAAACTAGGGCGGCAAGAGTGGAACAAAACACCTGCATAAGGCCGAGCCTTCCACCCTTTACCAAATATATAGATGCATTAATTAAATAAGATATATTGTGATATCCCAACAAGTAAACATGTTCCAACAAGGAACAACATCTCCATGTTCCAACAAGGAACAAACTTCTTCTTCACCTGCAACTAACAACGCTAAAAGAGGGGCTGAGCAAGCGGTAACATAGCCAAACAACGGTTTGCTAGGAAAGGATGGTTAGAGGCTTGACATGGCAATGTGGGTGGCATGATATAGCAAGTGGTAGGCATCGTAGCATAGGCATAGCAAAAGAGCGAGCATCTAGCAAGCAAAGATAGAAGTGATTTCGAGGGTATGGTCATCTTGCCTGAAATCCCGCAAGGAAGAAGAACGAGTCCATGAAGAAGACAAACGGACGAAGTCGAATGAATCCTCACAACTCCGGAACGGAACCGAAGCTAACGAGAAAAGCAAACCGGAAAGAAGCAAACAACATAGTAAACAACCATCACATAAACATGGCATGATGTACAATCAAATATGATGCATGTCCGGTTTAAATAGCATGGCATGGCAATATGCACAAACAATCCTACAAATTAGTGGAGCTCAATATGCAACAGGTTGCATATTGACAAAACACCACATCACTTATTTAGTTCTCTCCCGATTAGGCTACCCAACAATATTAAATGTTATTAAACATGGCAAGAGGTGAAGCATAATGAAACTATCTATCTAGGCAAGTTTAAATGAGGCCGAAACAACGAACAACAATTAGGAAAATCCCCATATGCAAATTATGGATTTGGAACAGATCTGACCTAAACACAATTTTAGAGTTGTTAAACATGCAAAGTAAAGCTACCATGTTAAACTAGACATTTTTCTACCCCATTTACATATATAAATTATTTAAAATGGAGCTACGGTTATTTAGTTATGAAATAAATCATTTTAGCATGGCAATTATGCAAATTAATGCAAACAACAATTATAAACATTTAAATGTTGTTATCATGATGCGGATGACAAGTGCAAGTTTATGCAATTTTTATGAAAACGTTGACATAAGCATGATATGAAGCATTATGTCACCGTGGTGGAAGAAAGGGGTGCCACGGCAACGAATCCGAAAATGATGCCACGGCAACATATCGGTTCCGGTAGCTCACGGAGATACCGATGCAAAAGGAAGGGGTGACGAAAGCGAGTAATGCAAGGATGGTGGGGTGATCCCGGATTCCGGGTTCCCACGGAACGGTGGCAAGGCAAAAGAGGGGCATCGCAAGGATGATTCGATCACGGCGGTAAATCACGGGTTATACCTTCGGAACGTCCAAACGGGACGGTTCGAGGGAAGTAGATGGAAGTAGACGTTCACGGGTCGTCGAGGGAAGTAGAGGAAGTAGTCGTTCTCGCGATGATCGTCGAGGGAAGTAGTCGTACACGGCGTAGGGGGAAGTCGTTGTTCACGTTCGATGGTAGTGGTACATCTCGTCATCGGAAGTAGTTGTACACACGAAGGTAGTCGAACTTGACGGTTCCGTTACACAGGTCTTCGGCGATCTTAGTTGTACACGTTTTCAGAGATGATCGAAGAGGACTTGGCGCATCCGATGTCTCCGGGTCGACGGTAGTGGTACACGTGTCATCGGGTACTTGTCGCTTCCGGTCTTGGCGATTCGGGTTTCGTAGGGTACTTGTCGCATCCACGTGTAGACGAACTTGACGTATCCGTGTATTTGGCGCATCACCGTGTAGTCGAACATGGGTTGAAGTGGTACTTGACGAAATCCACAACGAATGCAATTGGGCACGTCGTAGTCGGACTTGACAAAATCACACCGGCTACAATCGTGGTACTTGGGGAGAACTCCCGGAGACGATGCTTGGCGGTCCTGGTGTGATCTTGGCGTCCATGCGGCAGCAGCAAAACGGAACGGGACGGAGACGCCGGCGCTGATGGTGGGACAGGTCGGCCTCGGGGCGCCCTTCTCCGGCGACGTTGGCGGCAGGGAGGACGACGGAGGGAGGCGCAGCCATGGCAGGGCTCGGCGACTCCGGGCCGGGGCGGCGCGGATCTGGTCCCTGGCACGGGGACGGCGAGAGGATGCAGGGGCGCCGAGGAGGAGGGTTGAGGGCGACGGCGCTCCTCCTTGAGCTCGTCGGCGACGAGGAGAACACCGGGGGGGGCGCGGCGAGGTGGCCGGCGCGGCGAGGTGGAGAGGCGCGGGACGGCGACGAGGTGGCGCAGGGTCGGCGAGATGCCCTGGCGGCGGCGCTAGGAGGAGGAGGCCGAGGGGGGATCGGGCGCAGGGGGTGGAGAAGAGAGGCGGCGAGGGAGAGAGCGAGGGGAGATGGGAGAGAGCGAGGGGATCGGGCAGGGAGGCGACGGCGCTGGAGGGAGGAGCGAGGGGGATCGCTGCGGGCTAGGGTTAGGAAGAGGGCGCGGCTGGGCCTAGGCCTTGGGCCTGCGCGGTGAGTTGGGAGGCCCAGGAGGAGGAGAAAGGCCAGGGCCGGCTAGGCTGGCCTGGCCTAGTGGCAGATGAAAATGGCCAGGGGTCTTGGGCCATAGAGGCCGGCCTGGTGGAGGAGGGAAAAGCCAGGGGCCGGCTGGGCTCTCCCTCTCTCTTCTATATTCTTTAACAGAAAACAAGAGAAGAAAAAATAAATGAAGAGGGGGGGTTTAGGGAGCAAAGTTGGACTCACGAACAAATTTCCCGGACTCAAAAAAATGTTAGGTCCGAGAAAATTAGGAAAGACCAAGATTGAAAGAATAAATTCAAATTTCTTTGAATTTAATTCAAAAGGTTTGAACTAGGGTAGGTTCTAGGAGTTTCCAAAAAATGTTGAGAGTTTTGGTAGAGCTCCGGAAAAATGATGAAAGGACAAGTGACAAAGTTAGAGGCCAAGAGTAGAAATAATGAAAGGCATTGGGATTTTTGCAAGTGTGTTATGGTGATTCCAACAATGGAATATTCTAATATAGCTCCCTAATATCGGGAGGGTATGTTATAAAGAGAAAACACCATGTGAATATCCCTCGATTTAAATGGATCGAAAAATCCATACAATTTATTTAGAAGAGTTTTAAAAATTAATGATATGATGGCATGATGACATGATGCAATGCAAGAGATGACATGATGCAAAGCAAAAACAAAACAAACCACATGGCAAAACTCGGAAACCCTGGAAGGCAACTGAAGCTCCGGTCTTGGGGCGTCACACCTTGCAACACCCTACAGCGGGAATCCCTCATGCTTGCGCGACATGGAGAGCACCATAGGACATCACCAATAATAAAACATGCAATTGAAACCAATCTTGATCATCAAATAACCCATAGGAGAAACCGGATCTACTCAAACATCATAGGATAGCCATACATCATTGGGAAATAATATATAGCGTTGAGCACCATGTTTAAGTAGAGATTACAACGGGTAAGAGAGAGGTTACACCGCTGCATAGAGGGGGGAAGAGTTGGTGATGATGGCGATGAAGTTGTTGGTGAAGATTGCGGTGATGATGATGGCCACGCATGGCGTCCGCGCCACCGGAAGAGAAGGGGAGAGGGGGGGCCTTCGTCTTCTTCTTCCTTGACCTCCTCCCTAGATGGGAGAAGGGTTTCCCCTCTGGTCCTTGGCCTCCATGGCGTGGGAGGGGCGAGAGCCCCTCCGAGATTGGATCTATCTCTCTTCCTCTCTGTTTCTGCATTCTCTCCTGGTGCCCTTTCACCATTTTGTATATATATGGAGATCTGTAACTCCGATTGGGCTGAAACCTTCGCCGTGATTTTTTTTACCAAAAATTAGCTTTCTTGCGGCCGAAGAAGGGCATCAACCGCCTTACGGGTGGCCCACGAGGGTCAAGGGCTCGCCCAGGGGGGCAGGCGCGCCCCCTGCCTCGTGGCCACCTCGGGCACCGTCTCGCGTTGATTCTTCTTCCGGAATTTTCCAAATATTCCAAAAATAAGCTCTGTCCTTTTTATCCCGTTTGGATTCCGTTTGATATGGATATTCTGCGAAACATAAAACATGCATCAAACAGGAACTGACACTGGGCACTGGATCGGTATTTTAGTCCCAAAAATAATATAAAAAGTTTCCAAAAGTATATGAAAGTTAAATAATATTGGCATGGAACAATCAAAAATTATAGATACGATCGAGACGTATCAGAATCCCCAAGCTTAATTCCTGCTCGTCCTCGAGTAGGTAAATGATAAAAAAGATAATTTTTGATGTGGAATGCTACCTAGCATAATCTTGATCAGGTATCTAATCATGGCATGACTATTAAGACACGAGGTATTCAAAGCAATAGTCTATCCTTTGACATAAAAACAATAATACTTTAAGCACACCAACCAAGCAATTTTGTCTTATTGAAATAACATAGCCAAAGAAAGCTGATCCCTACAAAATCATATAGTCTGGCTATGCTCCATCTTCACCACACAAAATATTCACATCATGCACAACCCCGATGACAAGCCAAGCAATTGTTTCATACTTTTGACGTTTCTAAACTTTTTCAACTTTCACGCAATACATGAGCGTGAGCCATGGATATAGCACTATGGGTGGAATAGAATATGATGCTGGGGGTTATGTGGAGAAGACAAAAAAGAAGAAAGTCTCACATCGACGCGGCTAATCAACGGGCTATGGAGATGCCCATCAATTGATGTCAATGTGAGGAGTAGAGATTGCCATGCAACGGATGCACTAGAGCTATAAGTGTATGAAAGCTCAAACTGAAACTAAGTGGGTGTGCATCCAACTTGCTTGCTCATGAAGACCTAGGGCATTTGAGGAAGCCCATCATTGGAATATACAAGCCAAGTTCTATAATGAAAATTCCCACTAGTATATGAAAGTGATAACTCAAGAGACTCTCTATATGAAGAACATGGTGCTACTTTGAAGCACATGTGTGGTAAAAGGATAGTAACATTGCCCCTTCTCTCTTTTTCTCTCATTTTTTGTTTTCTTTTTTTCTCTTTTTTTGGGCCTTCTCTTTTTTTGGCCTTTCTCTCTTTTTTATTTTATTTATTTTTTCTATTTTTTTCGTCCAGAGTCTCATCCCAACTTGTGGGGGAATCATAGTCTCCGTCATCCTTTCCTCACTGGGGCAATGCTCTAATAATGATGATCATCACACTTTTATTTACTTATAACTCAATATTACAACTCGATATCTAGAACAAAGATACGACTCTATATGAATGCCTCCGGCGGTGTACCGGGACAAGCCATGAAAACATCATGCTAGCTATCTTACGATCATGCAAAGCAATATGACAATGAATGCTCAAGTCATGTATATAATGATGATGGAAGTTGCATGGCAATATATCTCAGAATGGCTATGGAAATGCCATGATAGGTAGGTATGGTGGCTGTTTTGAGGAAGGTATATGGTGGGTTTATGGCTTGGCGAAAGTGCTTGCGGTACTAGAGAGGCTAGCAATGGTGGAAGGGTGAGAGTGCGTATAATCCATGGACTCAACATTAGTCATAAAGAACTCACATACTTATTGCAAAAATCTATTAGTCATCGAAACAAAGTACTACGCGCATGCTCCTAGGGGGATAGATTGGCAGGAAAAGACCATCGCTCGTCCCCGACTGCCACTTATAAGGAAGACAATCAATAAATACCTCATGCTCCGACTTCATCACATAACGGTTCACCATACGTGCATGCTACGGGAATCACAAACCTCAACACAAGTATTTCTACTAATCCACAACTACCCACTATCATGACTCTAATATCACCATCTTTATATCGCAAAACTATTGCAAGGAATCAAACATATCATATTCAGTGATCTACAAGTTTTATGTAGGGTTTTATGACTAACCATGTGAATGACCAGTTCCTGTCATCTCACTAAATAGATATAAGTGAAGCACGAGAGTTTAATTCTTTCAACAAAAGATATGCCCACGCTCTACCAAATATAAGTGAAGCAAAAGAGCATTCTACAAATGGCGGTTGTCTATGTAAAGAGAAACATGCAATCCAAGCTTCAAATGATATAAGTGAAGCACATGAAGCGTTCTATAAAGCCAGCCAAGGACTATCTCATACCAGCATGGTGCATAAAAGAAAAAGTGAAAACTAAATGCAAAAGACGCTCCAAGATTTGCACATATCACATGAATGAAACGAATCCGAAGACATACCAATATTTGTTGAAGAAAGAGGGGATGCCTTCCGGGGCATTCTGTGACGCCCTCGATTCAATCGTACACTAATCATACACGCAAATGTGTACGATCAAGATCAAGGACTCATGGGAAGATATCACAACACAACTCTAGCCACAAATTAAAATAATACAAGCTTTATGTTACAAGCCATGGGCCTCGAGGGCTCGAATACATAAGCTCTAATACTCAAGAGTTAGCGGAAGCAAAAATATCTGAGTACAAACATGAGTTAAACACGTTTGCCTTAAGAAGGCTAGCACAAAATCAACATCAATCGAAAAGGCAAGGCCTCCTGCCTGGGAGCCTCCTAACTACTCCTGGTCGTCGGCGGTCTCCACGTAGTAGTAGGCATCGACGGTGGCATCTGACTCCTGGGCTCCGACATCTGGTTGCATCAACCGGAAAGAAGAAGAAAGGGGGAAAAGGGGGAGCAAAGCAACCGTGAGTACTCATCCAAAGTACTCGCAAGCAAGGATCTACACTACAAATGCATCGGTATCAATGAAATGGGCTGTATATGTGGACTGAACTGCAGAATGCCAGAAGAGAAGGGGAAAGCCTAGCCTATCAAAGACTAGCATCTTCTGGAAACTACCATGTTGCAGCAACAGGAGGGAGTAGAGTAGCATAAAGTAAAGTAGTAGAAGTGTTATCAACATCGGCCAGAGATCCTTTCTCGACTCCCTACGAGAAAGCAATCCCAGAGCCATAATATCCAGTTATCATCACACTCCAATTCTCATCACCATCCAGTTCTCATCACAAGTATCCAGTTCTAGTTGTATCGATCGGGATACAACTCCAAGTGTCCGTTACCGTAGGACAGGCTATCGATAGATGTTTTCTTCCCTGCAGGGGTGCACCAACTTACCCATCACGCTCGATTAACTCCGGCCGGACATACTTTCCTGGGTCATGCCCTGCCTCGGCCAAACAATACGCCGCAACCCGACCTAGGCTTAATAGAGAGGTCAGAACGCAGGACTAAACCTATGCCCCCAGGGGTCATGGGCCATCTCCCCGGGAACTCCTGCACGTTGCGAACGCGGCCGGTGAGCAGGCCTAGCTACCTCCTTCAAAAAGGCAGGTGCTCACGCAGTCCAACCCGGCGCGCGCCGCCCAGTCGCTGACATCTATTAAACTTCGGCTGATGCATACGACGCAGAACGCCAATAATATGCCGACGTGATGGTTAGTGCTATCAGGCCAGAGGCCCCTCGGATCAAACATCCAAATCATAGTGGATTAGGAACGCGCGGTAACAAGCAGAGACTCACGAAAGATGTGACCCTGTTGCCCCGTCTCGAGGACTTGCGGCAAGGGCTAAGAATGCCCGGCCACGCCTCGTAATTATCTCGCGGGCACCTTCCTGGTCAACCCGTCTCAACATCACTCGCAATTAAGCTCGCGCGGGTACCCCTCAGGGTCAACCCGTCTTTCCAAGTAACATTGGTAAAGTCCAAGTATCCATGTGTCCAAACATCAAGGGGAAAACCCGAGGAATCACCCCCGATGAATTCCACTAGATGTAATCATCAAGGTGAACGTAAGAGGAATCACCCCCGAGGTTCACACTTGAGGGGTTGCACGACAGAGTCGTATCGGAAGTGGTTAAGGAGGAAATCACCCTCGATGACCATGACCGAATGACTACACTACATGGTTAACATCAGAAGTGCTGAAGAGGTCTCACCCTCGGTACTCGATAGTAACCCAGTAGTGTCGAACAACTAAGGGGAAAGTGATGTGCGGTGCCGGGGCCTGGTCTTCGATCCCGTTGATCGGGTCTTTGATGATGAAGTGGGGGCAACAAGGACAAGGTGGGGGGTCACTGATGGGTCACTAACCAACCTATACTAAGCAGTTTAGGATAAGCAGGTAGGTAACAATAAGCACGTTACAAAAGCAAGCTTTGCATCAGAATGTGAGCAAACAATACCAGTAGAAAAATCTAATGCAAGCATGAGAGAATGGAATGGGTGATATCGGGATGATCAAAGGGGGGGCTTGCCTAGTTGCTCTGGCAAGGAGATTTCGTCGTCGACGTAGTCGATCACAGGGGCAGCATCGGTCTCGGGGTCTACCGGAGAGAAGAGGGGGAAGGAACAGTAAATATAAAGCAAACATAGCATCACAAAGCATATCGTGGCAATATGCTGTACCGGGTGTGACCTAACGCATGGCTACACGATATAGGTGAAGGGGGAAATCAACCAGGAATGTAATCCCGGTTCCGGACCTATGTCAGACAGATGATCGGAGGGGGAAAGTTCCATGTTCAGATAGTTAGAGGCATCTGACAGTTAAACGGACCGCGTATTCGGATCCGTCTCGTCGTTCTGAGCAACTTTCATGTATAAAACTTTTTCATCCGAGCTACGGTTTAATTTCTATGAATTTCCAAAGTTTAAACTTTTTCTGGAATTATTAATATTAACAGAAAAGGAATTATGACGTCAACAGAGTGTTAGCATGACATCAGCAGGTCAACAGACCCGCTGACTGGTCAAACTGACCAGTGGGTCCCATATGTCATAGGCAGAGGGCTAACAGTGGGTTATTTTAATTGAATAGGGGTTAATTAGCAGTTGGGCTCCACATGTGAGTGACTAAATAGCTAAACTAATTACTTTTAGTTATAAAACCATTTTAATTAGTTATTTAAGCAGTGGGGCCCGCATGCCAGTGGCTGGGGCCTGCCCAGTTAGCATAGCTGACCAGGTCAACTTGGCCAGTTGGGGCCCTTAGGCCCACAGGCAGTGACCCAGGGGTGGGCCCCGCCCAGGCCAGGTCAGCGCTGGCGCCGGAGCCGCCCCGGCGAGCTCTCACGCGGCGGTGAAGCACGGGTGAGCTTCGGGTTTCACCCACAGGGCATCTCCGGGGCTGTGGCTGGTCTTGTTTGAACGGCAAGACGACGGCGGAGCGATCTGTGATGGTGGCGGAGGCTGCGGTGGCCGGAGCTGGGCGCATCGAGCTCATTGGCGACGAGGTTCTCTGGGCGAGGTACGGGGACGGTGCTACGGGGCGCAATGCAAGCTGCGCGAGGTTCCTACGGTGCCTACTCGACGCTAGAAGTGGAACGGTGGCACGCACGGGACCAAAAGGCCACCGTGGCCACGCCGGCGACAAGGCCAGGCGGCGGCGCGTTCGGGTGAGCGTGGAACGGGCGACCGATGATCAGAGGAGGCCGGGGAGGGCGCCTCGGGTGCACAGGCTCACCGGGGAAGCGTGGGGTTTGGGCAGAGGGCTTGGGGAGGACCGGCGGCGTAGATCTAAGGCGAGGACGACGCAGTGGCCGAGCCAGAGAAGAAGAAGAATGCGGCGACGCGAGGGGGGGGGGTCCGGGGCTCGATCCAGCGGCTTAGTGGAAGCAGAGGACCACGACGGAGTTGTAGGACTTGCCGGGGCGACAAACAGACGACGGTGGTCGCGTCTACTGCGAGCGGCGGCGAGGAAGGCGCTCGGCCATGGCGGAGAGTGAGGTGGATCTGAGGGGAGAGGGAGAGGCGAAGATCTGGGAGGAGAGCGAGGTGAGTGGGAAGCTGACGAGGCCAGGAGGCTCGGCCTTATCCCCTCGGCGCGAGCATCGGGGTGGCGAGGTGGTCGGGTGGCGACCGCTGCAGGCGCGCCTCGGTCAGTGAACAGGGAAGGGACGACCTGGGGGAGTGGGCTGGGTTGTGCACTTGTAGCAATGGGCTACAAGTGCCGATGTAGTAGCTAGGCCCTTTTCTATTTCCTTTTTTTATTCTGAGAGAGAAAGGGAATTATTTGGCCAACTATTTCACTTAGCAAAAAATTGGGAGGTGTCCCATTAAATCCCTGGTGATCATAGACAGTGCCACAATTATTTTGGAGATCAGAGGAATTCATTTGATATTTTTCATAAATAGGATAGCATTTAAAAATGCTGAATTGGTGTTGTTATAATTGCTAATGGTCATCTTTGCACCAAAGTGATGTTGTGTTCCTTCACAAATAATTGTTATGGAATTTTTGACAGATGATGAACATTTTTCTGGCAACTTTTGATCAACTTCAAACTTCACTTGAATTTGAATTGACTGGAATTTCAAAATGGGATATTGGACAAAGGTGATTAAGCCCTGTTTGGGTAAATGATTAGCTTAATCACAGAGGGTTATTGTAGCATGACAGTGGGGGTGTTACAAATCTCCTCCACTACAAGAAATCTCGTCCCGAGATTTAAGTGGGGAAGTAAAGAGTAACTTCGGGAGAACTGACCCTTATAGGTTTAATTATCTGGTGAACAAATCAGGGAATGAGGCGGAAGTATCTCTCGAGTTGAACTTAAATAAAACGTCGAGAGCAAAGTATGAGGGTACCATGAGAAGTTTTAACGGGCAGGCAATCATTCGATGCCTAATCAAAAGGTGAAAAGGGGTCCAGAGCAACAACAACAACATAAATTATTGCGTCTGATACTAGAATAGATCACTAGGAAGGTGGCTCATGAATTACTTACTAAGCCAGGAGCGAGGAATATCTTTGGCAACATGGTGTACACGAGAGTCAGGTTTCGATCTTGCGACCTGTGGGTTATGGGCCCACCATGTGGGTTCAAGGTAGGAAGAGTAGTGACATCTTGCACGGTCATGATAGCAAGGCAGGTCAGAGGATAGCCTGTCTGATATGTTGGCAACAAAGTTTGGTACCAAGGGCGAGGGACGAAGAGAACCATTTTCCTGCTCGTTAAGACGAGCCGGACCAAGAGGCAAAGTTCTCATCCATCGGTGGCTACCGGAATGTCACCAACAATAGTAACATGGTCTCACTGACAAGGTTGTACATCGGGGTGTTTTATAAGTAGGGAATTATTCCTGCTTATATCATATAGATCACAAGAAGGTTAAAGAAACCAATGGAAAGGAAATAAGTGGTTATTAGTTTAACCAGACCAGTGGAAAGGAAAAGGTGCTTATAAAAAAGTATTAGAGTATATGCTTCCCAAGAACAAACAGAGCATGATATACATGACAAGACATCAAGTATTTATCCATTTAGTTAATGGGGCAAGGAGAATCATGATGTTTACCCATACAACGGTGTTTGGATAATTGATCAAGAAACATTTAGCATTGCACCTCCAATGTTCTTAATGATGTTTGGAGTAACACAGTCATACTTTTGGATAGCGTTGACATGGTCATCAGGTAAAGGCCGAACCTTGGGAACACAAAGGATCCATCGGGAATTACTTGAACACCTCATGCAATTTTATCAGGGAAGATGAGGAGGTGGCCGACGGTTTCAACAAAAATCCATCCACGTGTCAAAAAGGATGTATTTCCAAACTTTAAATGAACAAATTCGTGTCGGGGGAGGCAAGAATGTTGTCGGTGATAACACAATTCATCGAGGGGCAAGGATGGTATTTCTCACCTTGAATTCAACTGATAACCTGAAAGAGCATCAAAATGTTGATGATGATCATGACACATTTGTCGAGAGATTTCATGAAGATGTAATCGATCGGCGATGACATCAAGTCAAAGGAATGATGAAGCGAAAGGTTATTCGAACCTCGGGTATGACACAAACTTGAAATCAAGCTTGTTGTTCAAGGAAAAATGATATTGACGAGGAAGATCGACGTATGCTTAGCTCATCGTCGAAAATTGTGCTCTGGGAAGAAGAACCAGGTAGCACAGTTAAAATTTGGCACGATATTAACATAGTCGGCCAGGCTAGGAATGACTTGAAGGATTATTAAACTCGTAAGCAATGAAAAGTACTTAGTTATAGAATCGGAGTGCGGAATCGATTCACTTATCAGTGTTCTCGAGTGACTAATAACTCAGAACCCGGGGAAAATTGGAATCAGTGAGAAGCAACACTAGAAGAAGACTCACAGGAAGCAACACAGATGTTTGATATTCTCAAGATACCAGAGGGTAATACTCGAAGGTAGAGTAGAATAGATGCTTGAGGTAAAATGATCTGCGAAGACAAGTACTTTAACTTGTTAGAAATGGGATCAAGAAGAACAATATGGCCAGAACCATGATTGCAAAAGAACAAATCCCAGAGACCGGATGATATTATATCAAGGAAGTTATTATTACAAGAAGCTTACATGATAGGATCTACATCGTTTCCATGGGCATGAACATAAAGTTCAAGGTCGACTCCCACTTCTCCAATGCACAAACTTCCATTCACTTCTCGCTTTCGATAAAGTTGTAGTGTTGAAACTTTTATCCAGCGTAACACCAGTAGAGTATGACTCACATCTCTTTCGAGTTCACACGGATTAGGGAAGGCATAGATTCAACCCGTAGGTGTATCTTAGGAACATATACCACTAACTTCGGGATTAAATTATACCAGGTCAAAAGCAGAGCATGGTTGACAATAGTAGATGATAGAATTTACCAAAGGCATTATGTGTCAGGGGAAGAGCGCACGAGATTTTGAATATGAAGGTCATTGCCGGATAATAATCCAACAAAGGATTCAGCGGTCCTCAATGGATCTAATGTGAGTATCAGTATTCAATCAAAAGAATAAAGAATGCAAGGAGATTAGTTTACAGAAACAACTGACTAACTCGAAGCTCAAATGCAAAGGAATTATGAATTCCAAATCGAAGGATCAGAAGCAGAGGCTCTGTTCAAAAGATAATTGAGTTGAATCGATACAGATCGACAATCAATCAAGGTTTGATTTGACAAGAACAAGCTCATGTTTGGAGTGACGTCTGAGCCGAAAGGATGAATGCTAGGATCTGGTTGAGGATTACGAGCATTCACGACATATTGGATCAAACAAGAAGATGCTAGAATTATGGAATTAACCATAATGCAAGCAAACAAGCATTTCAACAACAATAGGCTGCTGAGGATTTTCGGAAGATCGAATGGTATTTTGAAGACTTTTGCAAAATACCTAGACAATTGGGGATGATCGAATCCCCGATAATTGTGAGGAATTATTCATACACGTATTCAAGCGGAAAAGGAGCTGCATCGCAGTAGGCACAATGGATTCTCGAAATACTTGAAAGTATTACAAGGCATCTTGTAATAACAAGATCAACTTGGGATGACAACATGAATGACATGTGCATGTAGTTATCCTTCGGGATTTATCGGTGATATGGAATTGCAACGGCGAAGGTCACAAGGGTTTCGGGGAAACATCGGAGAGTATCTTCGAAATCTTCTGAAGCAGCAAGCGATCATCTGGACTGAAGGGGCTCTCCGGTAGGAAGTGGTTACGAGAACCTAAAGTTAGAGTTAGTAAAATCTTTAACCCGAATAGAAGAGAGATCAGAATCCCAGAGTAAAGACGAGGAACAAAAGATCCTAATACCACCCAATGGCAACGTGGGCCCGTAAGCCACACCGCCAAGTTAGTAAAATAGTATTGGTCGACTAGACTCAACTACGGCCAAGGAGTTGGAAAGGGGGCTCCTATAGGCAGTCGGCTCTGATACCAACTTGTGACGCCCTCGATTCAATCATACACTAATCATACACGCAAATGTGTATGATCAAGATCAAGGACTCACGGGAAGATATCACAACACAACTCTAGACACAAATTAAAATAATACTAGCTTTATGTTACAAGCCATGGGCCTCGAGGGCTCGAATACAGAAGCTCGAATACTCAAGGGTCAGCGGAAGCAACATTATCTGAGTATAGACATGAGCTAAACATGTTTGCCTTAAGAAGGCTAGCACAAAATCAACATCAATCGAAAAGGCAAGGCCTCCTGCCAGGGAGCCTCCTAATTACTCCTGGTCGTTGGCGGTCTCCATGTAGTAGTAGGCATCGACGGTGACATCCGACTCCTCGGCTCTGACATCTGGTTGCGTCAACTGGAAAGAAGAAGAAATGGGGAAAAGGGGGAGCAAAGCAACCGTGAGTACTCATCCAAAGTACTCGCAAGCAAGGATCTACACTACATATGCATCAGTATCAATGAAATGGGCTGTATATGTGGACTGAACTGCAAAATGCCAGAAGAGAAGGGGAAAGCCTAGCCTATCAAAGACTAGCATCTTCTGGAAACCACCATCTTGCAGCAACAGGAGGGAGTCGAGTAGCATAAAGTAAAGTAGTAGAAGTGTTATCAACCTCGGCCAGAGATCCTTTCTCGACTCCCTACGAGAAGGAATCCCAGAGCCATAATATCTAGTTATCATCACAATCCAATTATCATCACCATCCAGTTCTCATCACAAGTATCCAGTTCAAGTTGTATCGATCGGGATACAACTCCAAGTGTCCGTTACCGTAGGACATGCTATCAATAGATGTTTTCTTCCCTGCATGGGTGCACCAATTTACCCACCACGCTCGATTAACTCCGGCCGGGCATACTTTCCTGGGTCATGCCTGGCCTCGGCCAAACAATACGCCGCAACCCGACCTAGGCTTAATAGAGAGGTCAGCACGCTGGACTAAACCTATGCCCTCAGGGGTCATGGGCCATCTCCCCGGGAACTCCTGCACGTTGCGAACGCGGCCGGTGAGCAGACCTAGCTACCTCATTCAAATAGGCAGGTGCTTACGCAGTCCAACCCGGCGCGCGCGGCTCAGTCGCTGACATCTATTAAACTTCGGCTGATGCATACGACGCAGAATGCCCATACTATGCCCACGTGATGGTTAGTGCTATCAGGCCAGAGGCCCCTCGGATCAAATATCCAAATCGTAGTGGATTAGGAACGCGCGGTAACAAGCAGAGACTCACGAAAGATGTGACCCCATTGCCCCGTCTCGAGGACTTGCGACAAGGGCTAAGAATGCCCGGCCACGCCTCGTAATTATCTCGCGGGCACCTTCCAGGTCAACCCGTCTCCACATCACTCGCAATTAAGCTCGCGCGGGTACCCCTCAGGTTCGACCCGTCTTTCCAAGTAACATTGGTAAAGTCCAAGTATCCGTGTGTCCAAACATCAAGGGGAAAACCCGAGGAATCACCCCCGATGAATTCCACTAGATGTAATCATCAAGGTGAACGTAAGAGGAATCACCCCCGAGGTTCACACTTGAGGGGTTGCACGACAGAGTCGTATCGGAAGTGTTTAAGGAGGAAATCACCCTCGATGACCACGACCGAATGACTACACTACAGGGTTAATATCAGAAGTGCTGAGGAGGTCTCACCCTCGGTACTCGATAGTAACCCAGTGGTGTCGAACAACTAAGGGGAAAGTGATGTGCGTTGTCGGGGCCTGGTCTTCGATCCCGTTTATCGGGTCTTCGATGATGAAGCGGGGGCAACAAGGACAAGGTGGGGGGTCACTGATGGGTCACTAACCAACCTATACTAAGAAGTTTAGGATAAGCAGGTAGGTAACAATAAGCAGGTTACAAAAGCAGGCTATGCATCAGAATAGGAGCAAACAATAACAGTAGCAAAATCTAATGCAAGCATGAGAGAATGGAAAGGGCAATATCGGGATGATCAAAGGGGGGGCTTGCCTGGTTGCTCTGGCAAGGATAGGTCGTCGTCGACGTAGTCGATCACAGGGGCAGCATCGGTCTCGGGGTCTACCGGAGAGAAGAGGGGGAAGAAACAGTAAATATAAAGCAAACATAGAATCACAAAGCATATCGTGGCAATATGCTATGCCGGGTGTGACCTAACGCATGGCTACACGATATAGGTGAAGGGGGAAATCAACCGGGAATGTAATCCCGGTTCCGGACCTATGTCAGACAGATGACCGGAGGGGGAAAGTTCCATGTTCAGATAGTTAGAGGCATCTGTCAGGTAAACGGCGAGGAAGGCACTCGGCCATGGCGGAGAGCGAGGTGGATCTGAGGGGAGAGGGAGAGGTGGAGATCTGGGAGGGGAGCGGGGTGAGTGGGAAGCTGACGAGGCCAGGAGGCTCGGCCTTATCCCCTCGGCGCGAGCATCGGGGTGGCGAGGCGGTCGGGCGGCGACCGCGCGGGCGCGTGCCTCGGTCGGGTGAACAGGGGAAGGGGACGACCGCGGGGGGGAGTGAGCTGGGCTGTGCACTATAGCAATGGGCTACAAGTGCACAGTAGTAGCTAGGCCCTTTTCTGTTTCCTTTTTTATTTACAAAGAGAGAAAGGGAATTATTTGGCCAACTATTTCACTTAGCAAAAATTTTGGAGGTGTCCCATTAAATCCCTGGTGATCATAGACATTGCCACAATTATTTTGGAGGCCAGAGGAATTCATTTGGTATTTTTCATAAATAGGATAGCATTAAAAATGATGAATTGGTGTTGTTATAATTGCTAATGTTCATCTTTGCACCAAAGTGATGTTGTGTTCCTTCACAAATAATTGTTATGGAATTTATGACAGATGATGAACATTTTTCCGGCAACTTTTGATCAACTTCAAACTTCACTTGAATTTGAATTGACTGGAATTTCAAATGGGATATTGGACAAAGGTGATTAAGCACTGTTTGGGTAAATGATTAGCTTAATCACAGAGGGTTACTGTAGCATGACATTGGGGGTGCTACAAATCCCCAAGCTTAGACGCTTGAGTCTCCTTGAATATTTACTTGATGTGCCTCGGGCATCCCCAAGCTTGAGCTGTTGCCTCTCTTCCTTCTTCTCACATCGAAACCTTCTCGATCATCGAACACTTCATCCACACAAAACTTCAACAGAAAACTCGGTAAGATCCGTTAGTATAATAAAGCAAATCACTACTCTAAGTATTGTTGCAAACCAATTCATATTTTGTTTTGGCATTGTGTCTACTGTAATATAACTTTTCCATGGCTTAATCCACTGATATAAATGGATAGTTTCATCAAAACAAGCAAACTATGCATCAAAAACAGAATCTGTCTAAAACAGACCAGTCTGTAACAATCTGAACATTCACCATACTTCTAATACTTGAAACATTCTGCCAAAATTAGGAAAAATAAAAAATTTGTACATAAATACAGTGCAAGAAGAATGAGAACCATATGACGTTCCAGTAAAAATATAAAATTCGCGCACTACAGCCAAAGTTTCTGTCCTGCACTGCACAAACCAACAAGCATTGTAAACATCCTGAAGGCAAACCTTGGCACATTATTTTTATAATACAATGGAATTGTACAAGGGGATAATTTATTTTTTTGAAAAGTTTCTGTAATCAAGATTCACAAAGTTTCGTGAGCATGAACAAAGTTCAAGGAGCTCTCCCACTTCAAAATGCTTGTCTTTCTCACTTTCACTTTCCTTTTTGAAAAGTTTTGGGTTCCCCTCTTTATTTTTATTGTTTTTAAACTATATGAAAGCACTCAATAGAAATAAATGACTCTCTAAAACTTCCGGGTTGTCTCCCTGGCAGCGCTTTCTTTAAGGCCATTAAGCTAGGCATAAGGTGCTCAAGTAATGAATCCACCCGGATCCCAAGGTATATCAAAGCCCATTTTAATCAACAATGATTTGTAATTTAGTAGTGAGAAAAAGGTAGCATATATCTATCAATGTCGAAGTCTAACTCTCTTCCTATGCATCGGCATGTCATAAAAGAACAATTCATGCACACCTAGTAAAGGCCAATGCATAGTATAAACAGTTTCTTGCAATTTTATCGTGTTGGAAACATAGAGAGGTGGAGATATAGTTCCTCTCTCTTAATAATTGCAAGTAGGAGAAGCAAGCACATGCATATTATATTTATCAAAATCATCATGTGTAGTAGTAAAAGGCAACCCATCAATGTAATCCTTAATAAGCACAAACTTCTTCGATATAGTGTAGTTTGGAGAATTCAAAAAGATAATAGGACTATCATGTGTGGGTGTAATAGCAACAGTTTCATGTTTAACATAAGGAACTATAGCAAGTTCATCTCCATAAGCATAATTCATATTGGCATCTTGGCCACAAGCATAGCAGGCATCATAAAAAAGGGATATTTCAAAAGAATCAAAGGGATCATAACAGTCATCATAGCAATCATCCTTCGGTAAGCACGAAGGGGAATTAAACAATGCATGAGTTGAAGAGTTACTCTCATTAGAAGGTGGCCACGGGTGATCAATCCGCTCTTCCTCCTTTTGTTCTTCGCTCTCCTCCTCATCTTTTTCATCCAATGAGCTCACAGTTTCATCAACTTCTTCCATAGATTCCTGCAAAATATTAGTCTCTTCTTGGACAGCGGAGACTTTCTCAATAAGTGCATTAATACCTGAATTGTATTCATAATTCTCATAGCAATATTTGAGGATAGCTAAATTTTCAGATCTATAAACAGCATCATCAAAATCTTCAAACTCTTTAAACATAGATTCAATTTCATAAGAACCCATAAAAGCAAAAAATTCTTCTATTTGTTCCACATAATAGTAATCATATATACCATTAGCATAAGAAGCTAAGGTTTTATTATCATTAAATTTTCATGAAAAGGGAAGGCGTGGAGCCTTCATCCTAGAGCAACAAGTATAATCATAACTCAAGCATACTTGCCGAGCATACCACTTCAATATATAAATTTGATCCCATAATAGTTTCCCTTTTTGTGTCAAGCGGTAATCCCTAAAGTAGTCACGTTGATCCAACGTTACTCCCATTACATAATTGAATGGGGTTTTCTTAGGATTATTAAAGTAGTACGTAATATCTTTCACATAACCATGATCGAGGGTTTCAGGAGGTTCCCCATCTCCATGAGCAGAAAGTACACCTAATTTTTTGGTATTTCGTGTTCCATATCCATAACTAAAGATAAAGAACAACTAAGAACAACAAATAAAAATTACTTAGTGATAAAGCAAACAAGCACACATGAGAATATTCACCCCACGCTATTGCTCCCCGGCAACGGCGCCAGAAAAAGGTCTTCATAACCCACAAGTATAGGGGATCAATTGTAGCCTCTTTCAATAAGTAAGAGCGTCAAACCGGAAACAAGTATGAAACTAGAAGTACTTTGTAGGTGTTGTTGGATAGGTTGCAAGAAAATAAAGAGCGCGTAGATAAAAGCTAGGGGCTGTTTAGATAAAGACACAACTAAATTAGTTTTAGTAAAGATCTTGTTGTTACGAGAAAGTTATTTGTCCCTAGGCAATCGATAACTAGACCGGTAATCATTATTGCAATTTTATTTGAGGGAGAGGCATAAGCTAACATACTTTCTCTACTTGGATCATATGCACTTATGATTGGAACTCAAGCAAGCATCCGTAACTACTAAAGATCATTAAGGTAAAACCCAACCATAGCATTAAAGCATCAAGTCCTCTTTATCCCATACGCAAACAACCCCCTTACTCGGGTTTATGCTTCTGTCACTCAAGCAACGCCCTATAAGCGAATCATGAACGTATTGCAACACCCTACAGCGGGAATCCCTCACGCTTGCGCGACACGGAGAGCACCATAGGACAGCACCAATAATAAAACATGCAACTCAAACCAATCTTGATCATCAAATAACCCATAGGACAAAACGGATCTACTCAAACATCATAGGATAGCCATACATCATTGGGAAATAATATATAGCGTTGAGCACCATGTTTAATTAGAGATTACAGCGGGTAAGAGAGAGGTTACACCATTGCATAGAGTGGGGAAGAGTTGGTGATGATGGCGGTGAAGTTGTTGGTGAAGATTGCGGTGATGATGATGGCCACAGCGGCGTTCCGGCGCCACCGGAAGAAGAAGGGAGGGGCCCTTAGTCTTCTTCTTCCTTGACCTCCTCCTAGATGGGAGAAGGGTTTCCCCTCTGGTCCTTGGCCTCCATGGAGCGGGAGGGGCGAGAGCCCCTCCGAGATTGGATCTGTCTCTCTATCTCTCTCTGTTTCTGCATTCTCTCCTGGTGCCCTTTCACCGTTTCGTATATATATGGAGATCCGTAACTCCGATTGCGCTGAAACCTTCGCCGTGATTTTTTTACCAAAAATTAGCTTTCTTGCGGCCAAAGAAGGGCATCAACCGCCTTACGGGTGGCCTATGAGGGTCAGGTGCGCGCCCAGGGGGGCAGGGGCGCCCCCTGCCTCGTGGCCACCTCGGGCACCGTCTCGCGTTGATTCTTCTTCCAGAATTTTCCAAATATTCCAAAAATAAGCTCCGTCCATTTTTTATCCCATTTGATATGGATATTCTGCGAAACATAAAACATGCAACAAACAGGAACTGGCACTGGGCACTGGATCAATATGTTAGTCCCAAAAATAACATAAAAGGTTGCCAAAAGTATATGAAAGTTGAATAATATTGGCATGGAACAATAAAAAATTATAGATACGACGGAGACGTATCAGCGCTCATCTCCTTCCTGCGGGCGAATGTCAACATGTTTGCGTGGCAAGCATCCGACATCCCCCGGTGTTCCCAGGGAGGTGATTGAGCACCACCTAGCTGTCTGTCCTCATGCGCGGCCCGTCAAGCAGAAGGTCAGAAAGCAGGCTCTGGGGAGGCAGGAGTTCATCACAGAGGAGATCAGGAAGTTGGAAGCGGCGGGTTTGGTGAGAGGAGTGCTCCATCCGACGTGGTTGGCCAATCCGGTCGTGGTGCGCAAGGCAAATGGGAAGTGTAGGCTGTGTATTGACTACACAGATATCAATAAGGCTTGTCCTAAGGACCCCTTCCCGTTGCCACGCATCGAACAGATTGTCGACTCCACGGCCGAGTGTGATCTGCTGTCATTCCTCGACGCCTACTCGGGCTACCACGAAATCTTCATGACAAGAGAAGATGAAGAGAAGACATCATTCATCACCCCATGTGGTACGTATTGCTTTCTACGGATGCTTTTCGGGGTGAAGAGTGCTGGCTCGACATTTGCAAGAGCAGTCCAAATTGGTTTTGAACCCCAGCTCCATAGAAATATGGTGGCATACATGGATGACATAGTGGTCAAAACCAAGGACGGGGCAACTCTTATGCAAGATCTGGAAGAGACATTTACTAACCTGCGCAAGATCAACCTTAAGCTGAACCCTGATAAGTGTGTCTTCGGCGTTCCGTCCGGCAAGCTTCTCGGATTCTTTGTGTCGCAGTGTGGGATCGAGGCGAACCCAGACAAAATCAAGGCTATTGAGCAGACTGAGGCGCCCAAGCGGATGAAGGATGTGCGTCGGCTCACCAGCTGTGTCGCCTCCATGAGCCAATTCATCTCCAAGTCCGCCGAGCGCGCCCTTCCCTTTTTCAAAATCTTGATGAAGGCAGGCCCTATGGAGTGGACCCCAGAAGCCGAGGCGGCGTTGCAAGATCTGAAGAAATACCTTTACTCCATGCCAATACTAGTTGCGCCTAAACCACAAGACCCATTGCTGCTGTATCTAGCGACAACGAATCAAGTGGTCAGCGCCGCACTGGTGGCACAGAGGGAGGTCGACAAGGAGGCAGTGGCGACAGCAGAACCAGCGGACAACGAGCAAAAGATTCCCCCGGCAGGAGACAAGAGAAGGTGGATGTCGGTGTCAAAACCGGCGGATCTCGGGTAGGGGGTCCCGAACTGTGCGTCTAGGCGGATGGTAACAGGAGACAAGGGACACAATGTTTTTACCCAGGTTCGGGCCCTCTCGATGGAGGTAATACCCTACTCCTGCTTGATTAATATTGATGATATGGGTAGTACAAGAGTAGATCTACCACGAGATCAGAGAGGCTAAACCCTAGAAGCTAGCCTATGGTATGATTGTTGTTCGTCCTATGGACTAAAACCCTCCGGTTTATATAGACACGGATAGGGTTAGGGTTACAGTCGGTTACAATGGTAGGAGATCTACACATCCGTATCGCCAAGCTTGCCTTCCACGCCAAGGAAAGTCCCATCCGGACACGGGACGAAGTCTTCAATCTTGTATCTTCATAGTCCAGGAGTCCGGCCAACGGTGATAGTTTGGCTATCCGGACACCCCCTAATCCAGGACTCCCTCAGTAGCCCCCGAACCAGGCTTCAATGGCGATGAGTCCGGCGCGTTGATTGTCTTCGGCATTGCGAGGCGGGTTCTTCTCCAAATTCCATATACTTGTTGAATAGTGTCCGGCTTTTGATAAATGCTACGCTCCTTGGCTTCTACGCCCAATAATGGCCATCTTCCACGTGTTTGAATGAATGCGAAAAGCCAGGGTATTTTTACACTTACCCCCCTAGCTGCGCAAATGAGCCGCCTATAAAAGGGACGAGGATCTAAATTTGAGTCACACCGTCCCCCCTCCGCGAGCTTTCATCGGAGCGCCTCCGACAAAGACCCATTCCATCATGGACAGTCGACGCGGCTCCTCCTCTCGCTCCCAGCCCTCAGCACAGAAGTGGGAGAGATGCTCAGTCCCGCATAGCGAGCTAGTTATACTCCAAACCAAGGGATTTCTTCCCCGGCCTTCATGGTTCGGCTCGAGGCGGACTTGCCACCTACAAAGGCGGAAAGCAAGCGGAGAGTGTCCCGATCCCTCTAAAGGAGAGAGGGTATGCTTTGTCTCTTATCTAGTAAGAGGACTCGGATTTCCAATCCATCCGTTTCTCCGGGGCTCTTGGAGTTCTCGGCCTCAGTTGCACCACCTTACGCCTGCCTCCATTTTGCACATCGCGGGCTTCATGGCCTGTGCGAACTGTTCTTGGGCATCGAGGCTCATTTTGCGATGTGGAAGAGATTATTCGCCTAGTACCCCGTTCTCATGAGGGGTCAATATATGAAGTGGGCGGAGCGAACTATGGCGCATCGCTGGACGGATATCTATCCGAAAACCCAAGAAGGCGTCCAGGAGCTGGCCTTGAGTGCTTTACATGGAGGGCGTCCGCTGCGGATCTGTTCGATCGGCCTTCCGGAGTTTAGCAATGCTCCTCGAAGAAGCGCCTAAGCTGGCGCCCACGGAGCCCCGGAGGAAAATGACCGGGGCGTCCTTTACTTGATGAGCGAATAAGATTATGGCTCATGCGGATTGACCATGATTGGAGTCATGGCAATCGTATTATGAGGAGAGCAGCCGCCCAATATAGGGGCCACCCATGTGGGACTTCAGCGGGAGGACGGCGCCACCCGCCATGGCGCAAAGGGCGGGATCGGTCACCCGGCTGGTGAAGACCTTGTCCGCCATGTATAAAGGGAGGAGGAGGATTTTCTCGCGTCAGTCCATCGGCGAGTTTTCTTGAATAATCCTCGAAGTTGGGTAAGCAAGCGTCTTTGTGGCCTGTCCGATCCATGTTCCCGTGGTTAAATATCTCATTTCATGGTTTCTCGCAGGAAGCTGCGCGGGCGTGGAGAAGATACAGCCCGCCCCACAACCCGAGGATCCGGAGCGGTCCCTCGATCCGACCTCGAAGAGGACCCGGATATAAAGGTTTAGCTGATCGGCGGGTGTTCTACCAACTTAGCATCGACAATGCTTTGGTCGTATTACGGCCGATTACCGAAATACTTCCAGCCTCACGTAGTGGCGAGACCGAGGTCCCAATACTCTGATAATGACCCATCCGTGCTTATTTTCTTGATCACCGTATACCAATGGTGTTTCGCAGGGGGTGCCTTCGAGGCAGGAGGCCGAGCCCGTGGCGGCTAGCCAACAAGAAGCGTCTGACCCATGAGCTAAAAAAGAAGTGCGGTCCGGATCGAAACACCGCCCATAGCGGTATGGCGTGTCACCATATTCCCAGATTGATTCGGAAGGCGTACTAACGCTTGTGCTCTTTCGGGAAAAAAAGCTCATGGACCGAGTCCGGAGAGGTTGCCAATCAAATCTCCGCCAGCCGGGCTCCAAAGCCGGGCCGAAGCGGAGGCGAGCACGAGGCATCGTCGGATGCTCCTCCGGCGAGAGGATGCCGACAGATTGTCCGCCACCAACTCCGAGGTGGAGGCGCCATGAATCACAGCGCCCCGGACAGTTCTTCGTGACGCATGTTTCTCCCAAGAGGCCTTGAATGCCTTCAATTCGGGAGATGCGCACCTCTGTGCCGCTCAAGATGGTCTAGCCAAAGCCACGGAGCAGTATGTAAAGGACATACGGGTGAGGAAATTTGACAGTTATATATGCCAGTAGCCCCCGAGACTTAAAATAGTTAGAATAACTGATTTAAGGACCATTTGTTATGCAGGATCTTACAAAAAAGAATACCCGACTTTCCCAGGAGCTTGAAGACTGCAAGGCCCAACTTGAGGCCGCACTAGCCGCTATAGGGGGAGCCACAAAGACCCCCTCTGGTAATATATGCTTCAAAAGATAAATAGTTTATGAAGTGCGGCGGGTGTGTAAATCTGACAATAATATTGCAGATGGCGCCGGACTAGATCCGGACAAGCAACAGCTCCTGCGGCAGCTAAAGGCTGGCGAGAGCGTGCTTACGAGGGTGCGGCGGGAGAAAAATAACCTCAAGATGCCAACACCCAAGCTGGGTGAGGAACTAAAGGATGTTCGTGCCCGGTTATGCGACTCCGTAAAGGAAAATCGGCGGCCGTCGCGGCATTTTCAATAAGTGCTTGAGCGAACTTTGAAAGAGTTCGCAAGGAAGGCGACTAACATAAACATGTATGTAGGTTTGCTCACAGTCGTCCTAAGGAGGAGATGCCCAGTTCTTCGGGTGATCTTCTTCCCGAACTGCGTCAGCTGCACGAACGAGTTCGGTAGGTGATGAAAGCCGTCGGTCAGGCCTTGTGGCCATCTATCTCCCTGCCCGAAGTCATTGGGGAGCTGGCAGAGCGCCTTCAAGGAGCACGGCGGCGCTTCCGACTATGGAATATATCGGCCTGCCGTCAAGGCGCTAAGGAGGACTGGGCCATGGTAAAGGCAGCGGTGCGAAGGCTGACCCAAACCACATGGCGAGGTCGGGACTGTGGGGCTGATGGGAAGGAGATCCTGTAAGCTTAGTGTGCGGCCAAGTAGAATTGGCGCCAAGTATTCCCAGCAAGATTGTAAATTAGATAGCCTATTAGATGGCATTGAGGAGGAATACAATGAGTCGAGTTGACTATGTAATTGAATATGACATGAAAAATGTCTTCTAGCGGATTGTAGATCGTTTGTCATAGCGGACCTTTTAAGCCGACCTCGGGACCCAATAGTCCGGAATGTGTCCGAATACCCTTGCGGTTATATAAGAACCGGGGCATGCATGGAGACAAGGCGTAGGGGTCATTATTGCTGTATCAGACAAGTGCCCAACTAGTTATTTTATATTACATGCATAGTAAGAAACATCTTCCGGGAGAATAGTTCCGTTAAGGGTTCCTTTCATTGGGAGGCATGCCCTAAAGTGCATGTCAAACTACTAAGAAAGCAGAAAATCATCCGGGGCAGATGGATAAATAGTTAAAAATCATCTTTTAGTTCACCGACCGAATATTCCCTTAAGAACGCTAGCTTTCGACTTCACCCAGTCTGAGGTACACATCCGGTGACCGGCGGTAACAATCGCAGAGGTGCTCCTTTACCACCTAGCCGAACAATCGGGAGCGTAGGGGTAAGCACAGAGTCGAGCAACCCAGCTTGGCCAAAACTTAAGTCATATCGATGCATATAATGGTGAGTAATAGGTACATGCGGAAGTTTGACACATGTGTTGGGCATGAAGCCCGTATAAATAAGCTACATTAAAGAAGCCCCGAGTATAATGGCGCGGACAGCGCGTCAAGTATATCTTGAACAAAGCGCAAGCGAGCCTCTAAAGGCTTCAAGAAGAAGGAGAAGGAAGGAGAGAAATAAAAGACAGCAAAAATATAAAATGTGGACGGAGGAAGGAGACGAACTTGGAGTCCGGCGCTTAGGCGTAGAATCTTCGTGAGCGGGCTGCGTTCCATGGGCTCGACTCGAGTCGGTTATCCGATGCGTTCATGGACGGTATACTCCGCCGGTCGGGACCTGGTCGATGATGAAGGACCTTCCCATTTGGGCTTGAGTTTGTCCTTTTTCTTGTCCGCAGCGTAGAACTAGTTCGCCAGCGTTGTAAGCTTTGGCCCGTACTTCCCTGCTTTGATATCTTGAGCCTGCTTTGTTGATAAAATGCGGAGCGAGCTTTTGCCACGTCGCTCCTCCTCCAATGCGTCCAAACTGTCCTGCCGATCGAGCTCGGCTTCTCTTTCTTCATACATGCGCACGCGAGGTGAGTCATGAATTATGTCGCGAGGCAAGACTGCCTCTGCGCCGTACACCATAAAAATGGTGTGAATCGGTAGTATGATTCGGCGTGGTACGCAGCCCCAGTCTGAGTCGAGCTCCTCAACCCAGTCGTGTTAGATTCCTTGAGGACCGCACTAGTGCGGGTTTAATGCCGCTCATGATTAGACCGTTTGCTCACTCGACTTGGCCGTTGGTTTGAGGTGATAGGCGAGGCGTAATCGAGCTTGATGCCCATGTTTTTGCACCATAATTTGACCTCATCGGCCGTGAAGTTGGTGTCGTTATCGTGATGATCTTGTGGGGACACCGTAACGGTGCACTACCCCGATATGAAGTCTATCACCGGTCCGGATTGGCCATTTTAACAGAGCTTGGCCTCTATCCATTTGGTGAATTTATCCACCATGACCAATAGGTATTTTTGCTTGTGGGTTCCTCCTTAAGGGGTCCAACGATGTCAAGCCCTGGACCATGACGGCCGGTGATGGGTATAGTTTTGAGGGCGGTGGGTGGCATGTGGCTTTGGTTAGCAAAAAGCTGGCAACCGACGCATCGTTGGACTAAATCCTGCGCATCTGCCGGGCCGTCGGCCAATAAAATCCT
Source organism: Aegilops longissima (assembly GCA_021605205.1). NCBI lineage: Eukaryota > Viridiplantae > Streptophyta > Magnoliopsida > Poales > Poaceae > Aegilops > Aegilops longissima. The sequence continues at coordinate 406,945,474 of CM038682.1, forward strand.
GTATGGAAGGCCTTGCCTACAAGGGCCCGGGCTGCGGCGTGGTGCCCACCCAGTCCGGCATGAATTTCAGCCAGGAGGTTTCGCCCTTCCTCTTCGGAGATACACCTTTGAAGGACTCCTGTTGTGCTTTTCTTATAAAGCTCTCCCTCATGGACTTTATAGGCTTTGGATCGCCGTACTATGCAGCGAGCCTCATTTTGGTCTTCGGTGAGTTCCTGCCTAGTTAGGTAGGCTAGGAATGGTTCCGTCCACGGGGCGATAATCGCCATTATTTCGTGAGCGGAGGGTGTTATCTCGGTGGCAGAGCCGCCGATTGTGTCAGATTGTTCGGTGTCAGGCAGTGCGGTTGGGTCCGGATTGTTATTTCCGGACTCCCCTTCCCATAGTACGGATGGCTTGAACAACCGTTCCAGGAAGATGTTGGGTGGGACGGCATCGCGTTTTGCACGGATGTGTGCCAATACGTCCGCCGCCTGGTTGTTATCCTGGGCTATATGATGAAATTCGAGCCCTTCGAACCATGCTGACATTTTTAGGACCGCATTGTGGTACGCTGCCATTTTCAGATCTTTGGCATCAAAGTCTCCGTTTATTTGAGATATCACGAGGTTCGAATCCCCGCGCACCTCTAGGCATTTAATGCCTATGGAGACTGCCATCCGGAGGCCGTGCAGAAGGGCCTCGTATTCGGCTGCGTTGTTGGAGTCCGTATACATTATCTGAAGGACGTATTGGACTGTGTCCCCGGTTGGGGACGTCAGGACGACGCCAGCCCCCAGGCCGGCCAACATTTTGGAGCCGTCAAAGTGCATGATCCAATTGGAGTATGCGCCGTACTCTTTAGGGAGTTCGGCTTCGGTCCATTCGGCCACGAAGTCGGCCAAAACCTGCGACTTAATAGCTCGTCGTGGCTTATAGGTTATGTCGAATGGAAGGAGCTCTATGGCCCATTTAGTAATCCGGCCCGTCGCGTCGCGGTTGTTTATAATGTCGTTAAGAGGTACTTCGGAGGCTACCGTTATCGAACACTCTTGAAAGTAGTGTCGCAGCTGCCAGGATGCCATGAACACCGCTTATGCTATCTTTTGATAATGTGGGTACCGGGACTTGCATGGAGTTAGGACAGTGGACACATAGTAAACCGGTTTTTGAAGAGGGAACCGGTGTCCGTCCGCTTCTCGTTCGACGATGAGCACCGCGCTGACAACTTGATGTGTTGCGGCGATATATAATAGCATTGGTTCACCCACGTTGGGCGCGGCCAGGACCGGATTTGTTGCCAATATGTCTTTTATTTCTTGAGTCCGGCCGTGGCGTGCATTCATCCACTCGAAGTGTTGGTCGCGGAGGAGGCGGTAAAGGGTAACGCCTTTTCTCCCAAGCGGAAATAAAGCGGCTTAGAGCCGCTACACATCGATCAATTTTGTATTTGTTTGAGGTCTTTTGGAATATCCAATTGTGAGAGCTCGGATCTTGGCTGGGTTTGCTTCAATTCCTCTACGGACACAATGAAGCCCAGAGCTTTCCGGTGGAGCGCCAAGACGCATTTTCAGATTGAGCTTAATGTCATATTTTGGAGATTGTCGAATGTGAGCCTCAAGTCGTCTACTCGAGTTTCGACATGCTTGGATTTGACGACCACGTCATCTACATATGCTTCCACTGTTTTGCCGATCTGGTTTGCGGACATGTACGAATCATGCGCTGATATGTTTGCGGCGTTTTTGAGCCGAAGGGCATTGTGTTGAAGCGAGAATGGGCCGTATGGAGTGATGAATCTTTGTTGTTGCTTAGTGCGGCTCCACCATCTTGATTTGGTGGTAGCCAGAGTACGCGTCGAGGAATTACAATGAGTCGTGTCCTGCTGTAGCATCGATAATTTGACCAATGCGAGGGAGGGGGAAGGGATCCTTTGGGCAAGCCTTATTAAGGTCTTTGAAATCAACACATAGGCGCCAGGATTTATCCTTCTTTGGTACCATCACCAGATTTGCTAGCCAGTCCGGATGTTTTATATCTCTAATGAATCTGGCTTCCAGAAGTTTGGCTAGCTCCTCTCCCATGACCTGTCTCTTGGGTTCGGAAAAGCGCCGAAGAGCCTGTTTGACTGGCTTGAATCCTTTTAGGATATTTAGGCTGTGCTCGGCCAGCCGATGTGGGATTCCTGGCATGTCTGAAGGGTGCCAGGCAAAAATGTCCCAGTTTTCTCGTAGAAATTCTCGTAGTGTGGCGTCTACATCAGGGTTTAATTGTGCCCCAATGGAGGCCGTCTTTGCAGGGTCCGTTGGGTGGACTTGGAATTTGACTATTTCATCCGCTGGTTTGAAAGAGGTGGACTTGGATCTTTTATCAAGTATCACATCGTCCCTGTTCACCGTGGATCGCATCTTAGTGAGTTCCTTAGCCGCTAGGGCTTCGGATAGTGCCTCGAGGGCTAGTGCGGCTGTCTTGTTTTCGGCGCGGAGTACTATGTTCGAATCACTAGCGAGAGTGATGATTCCGTTAGGTCCGGGCATTTTAAGCTTCATGTACCCATAATGGGGTATAGCTTGAAAAATTGTGAATGCCTCGCGCCCTAATAAAGCGTGATATCCGCTGCTGAACGGGGCCACTTGAATGACCTCCTCGGACCTGTAGTTGTCCGTGAGCGAACACTCGCCCGGTGTGATTTTTCTGTGCAGCATGCTTCCCGTCTAGGGATTATTCCTCTAAAGGTTGTCTTTGCTTCGCTCAATGCGGTTCGATCTATTTCCATTTTTGGAGGGTTTCCTCGTAGATGAGGTTTAGTCGCTGCCGCCATCCATGAGTACCTTAGTAAGTGAAAGCCATCCACTATTGGTGAGGACCAATGCGGTGGTGCTCGGGCTGTTGAATTTGGGTTAAATCCTTGGCATTAAAGTTAATAGCCGTCTCACTCCATGGATGTATTGTTGCTACTTGGTAGACTTCGGCAAGGTTGTGGAGTGTTCGTTTCCTCATGTTATTTGATGCGAAAGTCTCGAAGACTGTTAACACCGTACTGGTGTTGCTGGGCTGGGACTCTGAGGCTAGAAGCTCTTCGCCACTTTTGACCACCTGCCGTAGTATCCAACATGCTCGAAGGCTATGAGTTGGAGTGGCGCCCTCTGTGCTATGAATTTTGCAGGGTCCGTTTAGCCAACCCTCCAGTACGGTTCCGTACCCTTTAGGGGTTTTTTGTTTTTTGATGTTTAATCCAGGTGCTTGGTAATGATGCACCCTTTTATTTCGGACTAGGGATGTATTCGGGGCCGGATTATCCCAAAATTTACTTTCGGTTTTCCAAGCACTCTCCATGGCACAGTACTTTTGTACTATGGTCACCAAGTTAGCAAAGCGTGTAATTTCGCGACGACTTGTGGCGTTTAGGATTCCCTTGTCCGTGCAATTATTGCAGAAAAGTGAGATTGCGTCCTCCTCTCGGCAGTCCTTTATCCTGTCCATAACGGGAGGAATCGGCCCGATAATGATGTCTTGTTCAGCGGGCTCTTGCGGATTCGGGATAGATCGCTAATGTTTGGGTGGGTGGGTGGAACTAGATCTGGAACCCGTCAATTTAAGACTCAAGGGCGAAGTTTCGAACTTGGAAGTTTGGATTTTGAATGCTATCCAATGAATCAACCCACCGCTGACTTTAAGTTCAGGGCTTGATCGACATCCGTCCCTCTGCGGGAATCCGGCATGGAGGGATCGGGAATCCGGACGTAGTTAGTCCTTAAGATAGAAGAAGAATCGCCGTATTGCTCCTCTATCACAGCAACATGATTGGTAGCCTGGGGAGAGTTGATCTCTCTCAGATCGGTTTTAGGCCCGATTTGGTCGTAGTCTGTGGCGACTCCCAGGGCGGCGATGCGATCCAAGAGCTCGTTTACGGAGGAGAGCTCGATCGGATCTAACTGTTCGGCAAGTTCCGAGTTAACGTGAAGATCGGTTTCGATGACTCGAGAAGTCATCGTCGGCGCGGTGGCCGAACTGGCGGTCAAAAGAAAACCACCTAACCGAAGAGTCTGACCAGTGGCCAAGGCTCCTTTTGCAATAGTATCGTCTTTAAAGACGGGATGAGGCATCCTTCCTGACGGCAACGACACAGAGGAACTCTCAATGAAAGCACCAATGTCGGTGTCAAAACCGGCGGATCTCGGTAGGGGTCCCGAGCTGTGCGTCTAAGCGGATGGTAACAGGAGACAAGGGACACGATGTTTTACCCAGGTTGGGCCCTGTCGATGGAGGTAATAACCTACTCCTGCTTGATTAATATTGATGATATGGGTAGTACAAGAGTAGATCTACCACGAGATCGAGAGGCTAAACCCTACAAGCTAGCCTATGGTATGATTGTTGTTAGATCCCTCGGACTAAAACCCTCCGGTTTATATAGACACCGGATAGGGTTCGGGTTACACAGAGTCGGTTACAATGGTAGGAGATCTACACATCCGTATCGCCAAGCTTGCCTTCCACGCCAAGGAAAGTCCCATCCGAACATGGGACGAAGTCTTCAATCTTGTATCTTCATAGTCCAGGAGTCCGGCCAACGGTAATAGTTCGGCTATCCGGACACCCCCTAATCCAGGACTCCCTCAGTGGACAATAAAATTAAACCAACTTATAGGAATGTTGGAAGAAAAGGAGCTCTTATTGTCCAAGGATTTCTCTTGGAAGTGCTTCTTCCACAATAAGAGGCCTTCTTCAGAGACAACATGATCATGATTAGCAGTTGCAGCAAGCTGAATGCATTTCAAACGAAGAAGAGAGGGTGCCATGTTGAATTGCTCATTAATTTGATTAACCCAATTACCTTGAAGCCCATACTGTAGAGCCCCAATGTTTGCAACTGGCTCAAGGCTTCCTCTAGATGTATTGATGTGTCCAGAACTGCAAGGAAAGGCCTCACTATGTGGCCCAGAAAACTGGGACTGAATCTCCCAATGGTAAGATAGGAACCAAGCCAGTCTCCAAGGAAGAACCCGCTTGCAGAATAGGGGAGTGAGCACCCAAATCTTGAGATTCAGAAACAATAGCAGGGATAGCCACCTCATCATTCCCAGGGGGATTACTGACTGCAACTTGTTGCAGCTGGTTTGCAACATCTTGATCAGGAAGATCCACAACAATCAGTGCAGCATCCACATTCTGCTCTTGTGGCATATGAGGCTCCTCATCATCAGATTGATATGCCTGGATAATGTTCTGGAGGGCATTGGCAATCACAATGACAGGAGGAGTTGGAAAATAGCATGCTTAGTAGCCCTAAAAAGAATATTCCCAGCTGGTATAGGTGGCAAAAGGAAGTTTGAGTTATCTCCTTCAGAGAAAGACATGTCTGAAGACAAACTGTTGTTGCTAACAGCAGGAAGCAGTTATTCTCCATTTGCCCAAGACATTTCTTCTTGCTGCACTGCATCCAAAAGATCGTCAAGGGCTGCATTCTGGTTATCCTGATGAGGCACATTCCAATTATCATCTTGTTCCCAATTATCCTCACTAGTCATTCACCCGTGCACCTGCACAGCCTAGCTATTATAAGCATACATAAGTATTATTAGCTTTGCGAATCAGATACATAATTATTAGAAAATTATATTAATATGTAAAAGTTTAGTCATACAACTGGACATACTCTAAGTTAATAAAACAGTGATAAAATAACAATAAATATGTGTATTATGAGCTTCATTTTTTGGATGGGATGCATCCATTTTCCAATCTATGTTGCACAAACTGCCATCATTGGTCTAAATGAACTCTTCCTCTGGTTACAAAATAATACATATAAATTTATACCACATTGTAGTAGAATATATAATACATCTCCGTAAAAGTTTGGAGGAAGATAATTTACAAATACCCACTGCTCAACAATATTTGAAATGAGAGGCATAAGCCGCACAGTCTACATTTTTCCAAAGATGGTGTACATTTTTTATGCATAAACAAAATGATTAGAAGAGGTACTAAGTGTTTATAGATAAAAATCAATGCTATACTTATGTCTCTATGATCATCAAATGAAAAATTGCAGTTTCTCGTACTACTTGGTAAATTATTTGACCCTATAAATTTTAAAAATATTGGGTATGGAAAATTTAAAATGTAATAATGGTTCAGGAACATTCCTAATTAAAATATTAAATGGTCTGGTTTGCCAACCCTTAGTACCAAAGCAATCATATTCCTTCAATTATGTTTCTTAATGTAAGTTCATAGGTTTGTTACGTGATAATTTGTGCATATTTTTTATTCTGTTACAATTAGGTGATTTCCTATTAAATTAATGAGCCGAGAATTGGTGATGTTTGGCAGCTGTTAGCGGGAGATTTTTTTTAATTTGTGTATGATTATTTTATTTTGTGTGTGGAAAATGAAATTTCTTTTTTTATCAAGCGTAAGGTTCCTTTTAAATCGTGAGGCATGACGACTCTTTACTTCTTGTTTTTTTTCTTTATTTGAAAACCTACATGAACGTGATCTCTTGTTTAGGAAGGATGTGTGATGTCGGCTCTTTTTTTAACTCGGGGAATGGAGCTCTTTTATTTGTACATACATTTTTCATCCTTTTGAAACTTTTTTTTGCCTTTTTCAGAAGGGAGAACTCACGTGGTTTTTTTTAACTGCAAGGCACGTCATTTTTAGGAACATGGCGTGGGTGAGTATGACTCCTTTTTTTGTGGCGGCATGACTCCTTTTGACGGGAGGGTTTAATCCTTCTCGTACTTGATTTTTTTCTATCACATGGCATGGGTGAGTATGACTCTCTTTATTTATAGCAGGAGGACTAGTTTTGACGGGAGGGTTTAATCCTTCGCGTACTTGAATTTTTTCTATCGAACATGTCTCTTTTTTAGGTAGTGTCTCTCCTTTTTTACGTGTATGTTTAATTCTTTGTGTAGGCTCTATATAAGTTATTGTCTTCTAATATATCCTGACCATTAATTTATTAATCTAATGGTTAAATTAATTTTGATGATGTGGATTAATGTGCAGGCTTGAAAGGTGCCTGCAATTAGTAAATATAAGATTCTGAACATCCATATGGTTATTGTTGAGAGCAACATTATGGAAACCAACTCCAGGCTCAGCATTCTCAGGCAAAGGATGTGGGTACACATTATCAGGGGGAATAGGATCCTCATCTGCTGGACCCCCACCAAGAAGTTCACTAGCCAGTTCTTCAATAGATGAAGACCAACCATCTTCCTCAAACTCGTCCCCTTCAGACCATCTCACACTTTTGGGGATGATTTCCAGATTCATAACTCGAGCTTTGACCACAGTACGCCGCATGTGATTGTCCTCCTTGTCCCAGGAGATCATACGACCAAACTTACTGATAGCACAAGCCAAATCCTCCGTGTTGCGAAAATCAAATGGAACTCCTGTCAGAAGTAACCAAACGGTCCTATTGAAATGGACCCGCCTATGGTTTCTACCCTCATCATGCTTCACGAAGGAAATGAACACATCGCCAAAGTCATGCAGGCTATCAAGCACCAATTTATCCCTATCTCTAACCCTCTTAAGACGCACATATGCTTCTCCAAATGGGCATCGCTGGACGTCCCTCAACCACAACTGCCTATGCTCAACTATAAACTCTTCAAGAACATCTCTTACATTGGGGAAAGGAGCATCAGCGGTGAGCGGATGGATGGTTGCAATCGCCCAATCTTCATGGCGACGAGGACGCTGCGGAAGCAACACCCGATCCGCCCCATTGCGGCCCTCAATCTGCTGAATATCGAGGCCGTGGGGCACAAAGGGGGGCGGGTCTATCGGAATGTTGGCCATCAGGGCCGCCGCACGAGCACACATCGTCGAAGTCAAGATTGAGGTGACGGAAGCAGAGTTTGTGCACTGTGGAGAAGCAGAGGAGCACTGCAAAGAAGTTGAGGAGGCAAGTGCAAATCGAGGCTCAAAATTAGGGAAGGATCCCAAACCAAGCTCGCTAAAAGAGGAAACCACCGAGGGGTCACGGGCCGGGCCAACAGACTTAAACCAGTCTTGGACCGCATCCAGGTCCCAGGCCTCGTTCGGTGGGCTGGGTAAAGATGCAAATCGGAGGAAAGGGAACAGCCCAGGTAGCCGCTTCTCATGACACTCCCTGGCAAAATGGCCCACCTGTCCACAAGCATAGCCCTGAAGCCAGCCATTTGAAAAACCATGATTGCCGCCCTGTGAAACCACAGCGTGAACCTCTCCTGAGGTATTAAGATTCTGCATTGAGGGTTCATTATTGTCCAAGACCACATTATTGCCAGAGCTCGGAATATTCGCAAGACGAGAAAAAACCGATGGCCGGAGTTGATCGCCGGAAACATTGTCGGTGGCAGCCCGTGGGCGCGGACCACTAGAAACCAAAGTCCAAGATGCATCCTCTTCACTATAAAAAAGTTACTCTTCACGCATCCAGTTGGGGCCCCCAAAACCCCAAAGATTGAACACCAATTCAAAATCCTTTTCAACCACAAGGCCATGATTATAGATTTCAAAACCCACTACTTTGGACGCAACAAAAAACTTGAAGGATCTGTCCTTGAGGTGATGCACACGAAACCCTTGAGGATACCCACCAAAAAACAAGATTGAAGAGTGATACTAACCATGTGAGTATCCAACCAGAATCGAGTACTGTCGGTGTCAAAACCGGCGGATCTCGGGTAGGGGGTCCCGAACTGTGCGTCTAGGCGGATGGTAACTGGAGACAAGGGACACGATGTTTTTACCCAGGTTCGGGCCCTCTCGATGGAGGTAATACCCTACTCCTGCTTGATTAATATTGATGATATGGATAGTACAAGAGTAGATCTACCACGAGATCAAGGAGGCTAAACCCTAGAAGCTAGCCTATGGTATGATTGTTGTTCTCCCTACGGACTAAAACCCTCCGGTTTATATAGACACGGATAGGTTAGGGTTACATAGAGTCGGTTACAACGGTAGGAGATCTACATATCCGTATCGCCAAGCTTGCCTTCCACGCCAAGGAAAGTCCCATACGGACACGGGACGAAGTCTTCAATCTTGTATCTTCATAGTCTTGGAGTCCGGCCATGATGATAGTTCGGCTGTCCGGACACCCCCTAGTCCAGGACTCCCTCAGTAGCCCCTGAACCAGGCTTCAATGACGACGAGTCCGACGCGCATATTGTCTTCGGCATTGCAAGGCGGGTTCCTCCTCCGAATACTTCATAGAAGGTTTTGAACACAAGGATAGTGTCCGGCTCTGCAAAACAAGTTCCACATACCACCGTAGAGAGAATAACTTTTGCACAGATCTGCTGACGTATTCCGCGGCGTGACATCACACCACGGCCAGGCCTTTTATATGAATCGTTTTTTACCGTTCCACCTTAGCGCGTTTAGTGAGGCGGTTTCCTTGGCACGTCTTATCAAAGCATAGATCATGCCCCCTTATTCCGGGATTCTCATCAATACGGACGTGGGTAACCCATCCGCGCCATTGATTACGGTGCTTGGGAGATAAGCGAGTTTTACCAGGCTGGTGGGGGACGCATAACTCTGTCCGTTCATATAAGGGGATAAGGATCCACCTTTTCACCTACACCTTCTTCCTCCTTTGCTCATCCATTCTCGCGCACTCGAGCTCCAGCGCCTAAGTCCGCACACCCCACCTCAACCTTCTCCAACCATGTCAGGAGCGGGAGGTAGGTGGATGGCCTCCTCCGTCACGGAGGGCACATCACAAGACTGCGGGAGGCGGATATTTGTCCGGTGACGCCAGCGCCTGAGCTGCCCGACGCGGGCAGCTTATTCCAACCCGGGCCCCATGAGAGGTGGTGTTTCTCCCCACTTCCTCCATGGACTAGGTTTTCCACTTCACTCATTTGTCCAGGGGCTCATGTTCTACTCGGCCTAGACTTCCACGACTGGCCCAATTTCATCCTCAACATCTCGGTGTTTATCCTCGTGTGCGAGGCCTTCCTCTGCATCCAGCCCCACTTCGGCCTATGGCTGAAGACCTTCAATGTCAGGCCGAAGGTTGTGGGCGGGCGTCAAGCGGAGTGCGGAGGCCGCCATGGTTGGCAAGATGGCCAAAGTCCTATGGCTCGAGGGCTCCTTTGTGGAGACAATAAAGGGGTGGCAATCGGGTGGTTCTACATCACCGAGCCCGCGACCCCGAATGGGTGGCGGCCCCAATTCAGATCTGGCTTCCCCACGGCTCGTCATGGAAAGAGACGGGCCTGGCGTGGGGCATTCAGACGAGCTATCCGGACTCCAAACATGCGTCCAAACCTGGTGGACAAGAATCTCGGGCTTGTCGGCGTAATCCAGTGATGCTCATCCGCGGATTCTCCCATGCCAACAACGGGCCTTTAATTTGTGGGAGTTCGATCTGGCGCAGCACCGAACCTTGAGCCGGCTCTTCGACACTACGTACGAAGATGCCTGGAAGGTGCTGTTCAAGGGCGCCGAAGCCCCCGCATCCGCCAACAAAGATCACAGATACAGCTCGCGGCGTCAAGCCGGTGAGGTAAGTTATTTTACCCTTTACGGGACTCTTTTTTCCATAGATTGACTCTGCATGGGATCTAAAACTCCCTAATCTTTGACAGGACTGGCTGAAGACGTCCGGACAGATTAACTGTCCGGCTCCTTTGCCGGAAGACCCAGCGGACGCCCGACTGACGGGCCTGCTGGCTCCGGTACCCCATGTGGTGCCAGAGAAGAAGGCCAAGAAGGAGGCCACGGGAACTCGAATGAGCTCCTGTCGCCAGGTGCTGTCAGATTCTGAAGCAGAATCTTCTCCTGAGGATGAGGAGGAGGAAAAAGAAGCCTCTCCCCTAGCGGGGGAGGAAAGGAAAAGGAAGGCCGCCCCAACTGGGGAGGCCGGAGGGTCCAAGAAGGGAAGAACCCTTCCTCCGGACTTCTCCACCAACGTCGATAGCGACGAGGAGGATTGGCCAACAAGGGCCAAGCCCCTGGCGAGATCGTTAGTGTCTGGATACCCATGGCTTTTTATCATTGCATAGCGTTCTCTAATGTCGAACAATCATGCAGCCCGCCCAAGAGAGAGCTAGCCGCTTCGACGAGCGGGTCCCTGGGTTCGTCGGAAATGGAGAGTACTTCGCTTCCGATCGCCTCCTCGCCTCACGCTGCGGACAACGCCGCGGTGGGGCCCCAAGGGGGCTTGGTCAAGAGGAGGTGGTGCAGGAGGCGCCGCAAGGCAACCTCCCGGACTCCAGGCGTGTGGGGGGCGAGACCCCCAGGGGCTCTAAGCCCGACCCTCGTCCGGACTCCATGCGGAACCTTCAGCCGTTCCGAGTCCGTAAGCGGTCCTTCGCAAGAAGGGTAAGGCGCCGTGTCCTCCGTCCAACGGAGGCACCGGATAGCTCGAGGCGCGCTTAGGCGCCTCCATCGAGGAGGAGCACCGCCTTTGTTATGAGTGGGGTGATCCGGACAGATTCGATCCGCCAAGGCGGGCTGACTAAAGCTATACCAGCCTTCTAACAGGCTTTGAGGTAAGTTTAGAATATGTAAAAATATTACCGTATAGGCGGTAGCCCTGATGCTTAGTTGGTGTTGGAAAGAAAAGCGGACTAAGGATCTAAAAGATATCTGAGGAGTCTAACATAAGTATGTCAATATGGGAATGCAGGCTGCTGCTGACTCTCAGACCGACGGCGGAGGTCAATGCATTGAAGCAGAGCCTCGAGTGGTCCGAGAACGAGCTCGGCCAAGCCAAGAAGCAGCTCGAGGAAAAGGAAGGTAAGTAGTACCTTATTAAAGAAATGCCTTATAGAAAGGTTTCGGTTGCAAAAAATAACAGGAATAACATGGGTACTGCAGGGGCCACGAACGAGGTGGCGACCCTGAAGGAAGCGGTGTCCATGGCCGAAAACAAAGCGGCTGCAGAACGCACCGAGCGAGAGAAGGGGGAGGCGCAGCTGGCCAAGGTACAGCAAGAGCTCCAAGCGCTCGTGGAAAAACACGAGAGTTTGGAGCGTGAATCGAAGACTAGAGAGTCCGAGCTCGCCTCGGCTCTTGAGAGTGCCAAAGCTGCTAAGGCCGAGGCCCAAAAAGCCCTCCAAGAAATTGAGTCGTTAAAGAAGATAGCGGCGGGTAAGGCATTCTTTATGCAAAGCAAGCATGTGAAAAGTGAATTACCTATTACTTACCCGGATTCGGAGCTCTACAGGAGTATTCGCAGATCTGCCCTGTAGTGTGTCTGATGCTGCCGCATTCTACCGCGCCAAGGAGGGGAGCTCGACGGAAAAGGTGTTTTGGTCTCAGTATGCTGAGGCCGGACATCCGGTGCCCCTGAGCGACCAGCTGAAGCAGCTCGTCGAGCTCCACAAGGTCGCCGAACAGGCCATGAAGGGCCTTATGGCGCGGCTGTGGCCATTGGAAGCCATGCCTGGGAGCTACTTCGGCTTAGTGCTGCGGCTGGTGGACGCCTGCCCACGGATTGAAGTCATCAAGCGCTCCGTCTGCATTGAAGGTGTCCGTCGGGCCCTTGCCCATGCTAAAGTGCTTTGGGGCAAGATGGATGCGGAGAAGCTTGTGACGGACGGGCCACGAAGGGCAAGGAGCATCATGCGCCGAAATGTACTATGAGGGCCTCTGAAGGGTGCCATGAATAGCGGATGAGTGCTCCTAAGATGTAATTTTTGAATAGACTCGCATTTGTTATCATGCGCTAAAAACTTGTTCTTATCGCTAAGCAACGCTTGTTAATTTAAAATATTACCTTACATGCGGCCGTTTATCAAATTTGAGAGATGGAAAGTCGTTGGCTTCAGCCCCCATGCCACAGTCTTTGGGGTGTTCGGGATAAACTTGAGCACTCTTGTTCCCATTCTTGGGTCCATCTAGGAGGTGCTCAACACAACGAACAAGGCAACCGGACTTATAATGCTTGAACACTCTCACTTAGCCATAGAATTCTGTAATTTTAAATTTCGTGAAGCCCTAGTATTCGGAAGACCGAGTTGAGGCGCTATCACGCCTTGGCGGACAATTCGGTTCCTCGCTCTAAGCGGCATAAGTCTTTAGGGACCCGGAAAAACCTCTCGAACAGCGACCGGCTCTCACCCTATCATGACAGTCAGTTTTAGCTTTCTCCACTGAGGTGCTCGACCCACCTCAACCGGGGCACAATCGCAGTGGTTCTCCCGGTGCTGCCTTAGCCGATATAACGGAACGTAAGGTACCAAAACACGGGAGCCGGGCAAACCCAACTATTGACCCAAGACATGATTCGGAGCCGATTCATATAATGTTATAAGTTCGGGGTGCCGCACTTGTGAAAGTGTTCGGACTTACCACACCATAATTTTGGGATACTTAAGCCCCTGGTGTATTGGCCGTACCAAAGTGTACGGTTGCAACATGTCATGAAATGAACATATGTATAGATAAAGAAAGTAGTGCAATAATAAGCAAAAGCTATGTATTGTTTATTCAAAAAGGTACTGCAATGAAAGCAGAATGATACAAATAGTGCGATAAGCAAGGGATGGGACTATCTAACATGTCCCTCTCCAGGGGTAAGCTGTGGGATAGTACGTAAAACAGGTATAATGCTCGTAATAGAGACCACCTGAACACTCGATGTGGCTCTCTGCTTCCCTGGCTGTTGCATCGTGAGTTCGGCGATTCTAGTGCCGGACAGGACTTCTGAAAGACGGAGTCCTGAAAGTAAGAAAAAGGAAGAAAAGGAAAAAGAAAAAGAATGACACAATCGGGGCCCACAGTGCGGTCGAGCCGCATTCTTGGCGTGCGTGGTCGTGCCCCTCCCCATATGCCCATGGTATCTCCAGGCGTAATTATATACAGCGTAATACTAACCGAAATTTCGCGAGGGCTGGGGTTGGGGCGGATTACTCTGGCGATGCTTGAATCGTGCCAGCGGTCTTGTTGTAGGTTACTTGGTAGCGCAGCGGTGTCCGGACGCTTAGTGGCGGACTCGAGAATTGCTGTGAGAGGCTGCTTTGTACCTCCGCCGAGGGCGCCGTGTGCTCCTCCGTTCGGAGAGGCGTTCGGTGTTTCCATTGACCGTGATTACTCCTCGAGGGCTGGCATCTTGAGCTTGAGGTATGCGTAGTGCGGCACCGCATTGAACTTTGCAAATGCGGTTCGTCCGAGCAGTGCATGATAGCAGCTGCGAAATGGGAAGATGTCGAAGATTAACTCTTTGCTTCGGAAGTTATCCGGGGATCCGAAGACCACTTCGAGTGTAACTGAGCCCGTACAACTGGCCTCTACACCCGGTATGACGCCTTTAAAGGTCGTCTTTGTAGGTTTAATCCTTGAGGGTCTATGCCCATTTTGCGCCTTGTATCGATAAAGCGAGGTTCAGGTGCTACCGCTATCCATCAGGACTCGGTGAGTGAAATCCGTCGATAATTGGGTCAAGTACCAATGCGGTGAAACCGCCATAGCGAATGCTAGTGGGGTGGTCCCTTTGATCGAAGGTGATCGGGCAGGAAGACCATGGGTTGAACTTGGCGTGGCTCCATCGCATATCGTCCCTTAGCGCGCGCTTACGCTCCCTTTGGGTATATGGGTTGCGTATATCATGTTCACCGTCCGCACTTGTGTGGGAAAACCCTTCATCCTCTATTGTTCGGTGGCGGGGCTCTTCCTCGTCATCGCTATGCAGCCCCTTGTCGTTGAGTTCGGCACTTAACTTGCCTGGTTGCTTGAACACCCAACAATCCCTGTTGGTGTGATTGGCTGGTTTTTCGGGGGTGCCATGTATCTGGCACAAGCGATCGAGTATTCGGTCCAAGTTGGATGGGCCCTTGGTATTTCTTTTGAATGGCTTCTTCCGCTGACCGGGTTTAGAGCCTCTGAATCCGGCATTGACGGTCGTATCTTCAGCATTATTGCCGTTAATGCGGCGCTTGTTCTTTTTGCGACATGACCTGCCATTGCTGTCCTTGGTATCCGAACTATCAGGGTGTTTGGCCAAGTTGTTGCTTCGGGCTAGCCAGCTGTCCTCTCCCGCACAAAAGAGGGTCATGAGTGTTGTGAGGGCTGCCATGGATTTCAGCTTTTCCTGTCCTAAGTGTCGGGCAAGCCACTCGTCGCGGATGTTATGTTTGAAGGCTGCAAGGGCATCTGCATCCGGACAGTCAACGATTTGATTTTTCTTTGTGAGGAGCCGTGTCGTAATTGTCGGCGATTCTTACGGATGCTGAATTATGTGGCTAAGGTCATCGGCGTCTGGTGGTCGCACATATGTGCCCTGGAAGTTATCAAGGAATGCGGCTTCCAGGTCCTCCCAACAACCAATTGATTCCGCTGGCAAGCTGTTGAGCCAATGCCGAGATGGTCCTTTAAGCTTGAGTGGGAGGTATTTGATGGCATGTAGATCATCACCACAGGCCATGTGGATATGGAGGAGGTAGTCCTCGATCTAGACCGCAGGATCTGTGGTACCATCGTATGATTCGATGTTTACGGGTTTGAGGCCCTCGGGGATTTGATGATCCATTACTTCATCTGTGAAGCATAGTGGGTGTGCTTGGCGCCTCTGTATTGGGCTATATCATGGCGTAGCTTATATGAGCTTTGTCTCTTGTGTTGGTCCGGCTGGGTTTCTGTATCCGTGCGACGGTAATCATCTGCGTCGTTAGGCGCCCACGATCCGTTGATCGATCTTGTATGTTTTGCCTTATCCTCAATATATCTCGCAAGTCCGGCGCGCGTTTTCCGTGCCTTGGTACTTTTGAGTGGCGTCGGGGTGTGGCTTGGCGGAGGGCGAGAGGCTTCTCTGTCGACCCACGGGTGGCGGGTCTGCCATGTCGTCGCTGGTGACTTGGGTGCTTCCTCCTCGATCGAGGCAGCGGCCTTCGTTTGGGGTAGCTTTTGGAGGGCATTGAGTTCATACTCTTGGCTGCAAGGACTTGATCCATCGTCGCCTAGCAGGTCTTAGTCAGCTCTAAGGCTGTTGCTGCTTTTTCTTGAGGCTGCTTGCCGTGGCCATAAGCCTGCGTTTGAAACGCTCCTCTTGGCGGGATCCTTAGGCACGACAAATTAAGTCGTCGTCGAGGCTTGCCTCATCTTGGAGGGGCGCATAATTATCGTCCTCGACCTCTCTTTACGCCGCACTATCGTGCGGACTTGCTTCTCCTCCTCCTGCTTTGAGTCTGCTTTGGAGGGGTTGACTTCGCTTTGCCGGGGTGTTATTATCTCCGTGCGGAATCACCGTTTTTTTGTGGCGGGATATAGGCGGCACCGCTGGCGTCGGTGCTTGATTTGCTTTTGGAGGGTCATCCTCCGTTGTTCCATCACCGTTCCCATATTTTGGGATATCCACCATGTATATGTCGTATGACGAGGTGGCCTTCGGTATTTGGGTCTTAGTCGTCTCCGCGTCGTCGTCCATACCGTCGATGTCTTGAGGTCGAAGTCGAGCATGTCGGTTAACTCATCGGCAGTGGCTACAAAGTGGGTGGTGGGTGGCGTTGAATTTCGTCGTCCGTATCCCAACCTTCCTGTCCGTAGTCGGCTAGGGCTCTCCGGATAAAGAGAGACTTTAGTGAATTCAGGATGTCGCCAAAGGCGAGTCTTTGAAAGATGTCATGCGAGTGAACTCCATAACGGCGCCCAATCGGATTCGATTGGCGGTATGAAGGTTGAGTCGGAGAGGAGTCCGGCACCCAGAGTCAAGGTCTTCGCAAAGGACAGGGATGGAGTTGGCTCAATCGCCGTAGAGATCGTAGCCCCGAGGCGGTGTCCAACCACTCGCCCTCGATCGGGTAATCCGGCTCCAGTTAAGGGTCGGGGCGGATCTTGTCGGCCTCGTGGCCTTTGTTCGGCTGCGAGCTAGATCATGCCCATCGAGGCAGTGCTGCACGCAGCTGCGGCTCGAATCCGTCGAAGATCAAGTCTCCGCGGATATCGGCCCTATAGTTCAAACTTCCAAATCTGACCTGATGGCGGGCGTAGCTTCGATCTGCTCCGGATGGCCAAGCGAATTGGCCCGCGATGCAAAGCCGCCGAATCTGAAGATCATGCGGGAGAAAAGTCTCACCCTGGACGCGTTGTTGTTGATGATCGAAGGAGCCATCGGGCCCTATCGGTGGCGACAGGAGGAACCCTCAATGAAAGCACCAATGTCGGTGTCAAAACCGGCGGATCTCGGTAGGGGGTCCCGAGCTGTGCGTCTAGGCGGATGGTAACGGAGACATGGGACACAATGTTTTACCCAGGTTCGGGCCCTCTCGATGGAGGTAATACCCTACTCCTGCTTGATTAACATTGATGATATGGGTAGTACAAGAGTAGATCTACCACGAGATCAAGGAGGCTAAACCCTAGAAGCTAGCCTATGGTATGATTGTTGTTCGTCCTACGGACTAAAACCCTCCGGTTTATATAGACACCGAATAGGTTAGGGTTACACAGAGTCTGTTACAATGGTAGGATATCTACATATCCGTATCGCCAAGCTTGCCTTCCACGCCAAGGAAAGTTCCATCCGGACACGGGACGAAGTCTTCAATCTTGTATCTTCATAGTCTTGGAGTCCGGCCGTGATGATAGTTCGGCTGTCCGGACACCCCCTAGTCCAGGACTCCCTCAAGCACGATAGAAAGAAACCACCAAAGTGAACTCCCGTTGACGAAAACCAGGTGAAAACACCACATGATGACCAAACTTTTGCCTCATCGAACATTGAAAGTCTTTACCTCGAGCAAAGTTGAGAGATAGAGGATCCATGGCCATCTTCCCTGCCCCTTCTCCTCCAGCAAAGAAGCAAAAAGGTGATGGCTGCCACCCTCGGAGTGACAAGTGGCAGAGAGGTGGTGGCCGCCGGAGCCGGAGTGGCCACCGGCGGTGGTCGCCTAGGTGGAGCCTAGGAGAGGAGGAGGAGAGGTGAAACCTTATTTATTCACATATACTTTTTCGAGAATTTCCACCTTGCTAAAGATCTGGTGGTGCTACCCGAAGACTTAAATGAATAGCCATCGCTGTTAAAAATAACCGAGATCCAATGAGAATTTGTGTGTAGCTTTTTGTTGACATAAAAAAATAAGGTTGTAATAATGAAGCTAAGATTTTATTTTCCTTGCCTTGCAAGTGGAACAAGAAAGACTATATAGTTATTTTGATTCTATAAACAATCAAAAGATTTCACATGCTTTCCATGGAATGACGGAGTTCCCCTTGCTTAGTTTTTGCTCTACTTGTGCGTGGCACTCCTTGCTTGCGGAGCGGCATATCGGAAAAGAAGGATTGACTTTCTATACGGGTTCGTCCCCTCTTACACCAAACTAACAATTATGCTGCTCTTGCCTTTTTGTAATCTTAGCTTCATTATTTAAACTCCCCTCAGACCAAACCCTAGCCCTCTTTCCTATTTAAACTCCCCTCCCCTTCCATTTTGGGCAGCTACCTACCCCTCCTCCTCAAATTCCGCGCCCCCCAACCAGCCTCCACCACCTGCGCCGCCCCCCTCCTCGTTTTCCGGCGCCGACCAGCCTCATCCCTGCCACTTGGCGCGCACTGGTTGGCAGCCGCCACCATCCGCCGCCTCCGGCCAACCAGCCGTCGCCCGTCCTCCCCCCCTCGCCCCACTTCCCGGCCCTGCCAAGCCCGCCGGGGCCCTTGGCTCCCGCTGAGCCCGTTCGCCGCTCAGCGCCCGCGAGCCCCAGCTCCCTCCTCCGCTTCGATCCGAGGCGGATCGAGACCGCCGCCTCGCGCCTCCGCCTCCGCCGGCGACCGGCAGCCCGCCGAGCCAAGCAGGAGGCCAGCCGCCGTCCGCTCCACTCTCCCTTCCTCTCCTTTCTCTCTCTCCGTTGCCTCACCCCTCGGTCTCTCTCTTCTCCTCGCGAGCCGCCGCCGCCGATGGCCTTCGTCGCCGCCCGAGGCTCCCCTGCCGCCGCCGCCCGGGAACGGAACCCCGACGCCCGGATCCGGCCTCCCCTCACCGGATCTGGCCTCCTCCGGCCATCCCTCGCCCGCCGTCGGCTTCCCTCGTCCGGCCGCCGCCGCCCCCTTGCCATGGCCCCTGTTCGTGCGGGAGCACGAGGGAGACGACGAGCGCCCGCTCGTGGGCTGCCGCGTCCCTCCCGCATGGCCCAGCGCCCCCTTCGGCCTCCTTCCTCACCGACTGGGCCTTGGCCCATGGTGAGAACCCCCCCCAGCGCCCCTTTGTTTTTCTTTTGTTGGGCCTGCTCCGGTTTAAGATTTGGCCCGTGTACGTTTTTTTTCAGATCCGCGATTTATCTATTATCCAGAGAATTACCGTTTTGCAGAAAAACCCTGGCACTTCATGCATATCCTAACTAATTAACCGTGCATCAGATCTAAATAAATTATATATGAAACTTGCTCAGAATTTTGTCTAGTTTCATAATATGCAGTTTTCATCCATGTTTAAAATGTTTAAAATGCTGTTTATTTAAATTTTGCTAATATGCCATGTTAAAATGATTTAATTCATAACTAAATAACCGTAACTCGGAATTAAATGTTCTTTATATGTAAATGGGGTGGAAAAATGCCTAGTTTAACATGGTCCACTTTATGTTGCTCTTTAACAACTCTAAAATTGTGTTTAGGTCAGAACAGTACCGAATCTAAAATATTGCTCATGGGGATTTTCCGGAATTGTTGTTTCTTATTTCCGGCCTCATTTAAACTTGCCTAAATAGTTAGTTTAATTATGCTCCACCTCTTGCCATGTTTAACAACATTTAATATTGTTGAGTACCTAACCGAGAGAGAACTAAATAAGTGTTGTGGTGTTCGTCAATATGCAACTCGTTGCATATTGAGCTCCATAACTTGTAGTGTTGTTTGTGCATATTGCCATGCCATGCCTCATTAAACGGACATGCATCATATTTGTTTGTGCATCATGCCATGTTTATGATTGTGTGTTTACTATGTTGTTTGTTTCTTTCGGTGTTGCTTCTCGGTTCGGTAATGTTGCGATTGTGAGGATTAGATTCGACTACTTCCGTCCGTTTGTCTTCTTCATGGACTCGTTCTTCTTCCTTGCGGGATTTGAGGCAAGATGACCATACCCTCGAAATAACTTCTATCTTTGCTTGCTAGATGCTCGCTCTTTTGCTATGCCTATGCTCGATGCCTACCACTTGTTATATCAAGCCATCCCAAATTGCCATGTCAGCCTCTAACCTTTTGCACCCTTCCCTAGCAAACCGTTGTTTGGCTATGTTACCGCTTTGCTCAGCCCTCTTATAGCGTTGTTAGTTGCGGTGAAGTTGAAGTTTGTTCCTTGTTGGAACATGGAGATGTTGTTCCTTGTTGGAACATGTTTACTTGTTGGGATATCACAATATTATCTTATTTAATTAATGCATCTATATACTTGGTAAAGGGTGGAAGGCTCGGCCTTATGCCTGGTGTTTTGTTCCACTCTTGCCGCCCTAGTTTCCGTCATATCGGTGTTATGTTCCCGGATTTTTTGCGTCCCTAACGCGGTCGGGTGATTTATGGGACCCCCTTGACAGTTCGCTTTGAATAAGACTTTTCCAGCAAGGCCCAACATTGGTTTTACATTTGCCTCCTAGCCTTTTTCCCTTGGGAGTCGCGCATCCTGAGGGTCATCTTTATTCCCCCGGGCCAATGCTTGTCTAAGTGTTGGTCCAAACTAGAGCCACTTGCGGTGCCGCCCCGAGGCAACTTGGGGTATCGTCGGTTGCCGTACGTAGTGTTCATCCGGTCGTGGCACGAGGACGAGATCTGTGCGGCTACTATCGAGGTGTCGCACGCCGGGAGGTCTTCTGGACTTGTTTTATTGCTGTGAAATGTCTTGTGGCAGGATTCCGAGACTGATCGGTCTTCCGGGAGAAGGTCTATTCTTCGTTGATCGCGAGAGCTTATCATGGGCTAAGTTGGGACACCCTGCAGGGTTTGAACTTTCGAAAGCCGTGCCGCGGTTATGTGGCAGATGGGAATTTGTTAATGTCGGTTGTAGAAAACCCAAAGTGGATCTCAATTAAAATACACCAACGCGTGTGTAACCGTGATGGTCTCTTCTCGTGAGTCGGGAAGTGAACACGATGTTGGAGTTATGCTTGCGTAAGTAGTTTCAGGATCACTTCTTGATCATAGTTGTTCGACCGTGCTTTGCCTCCTCTTCTCGCTCTCTTTTGCGTATGTTAGCCACCATATATGCTAGTCGCTTGCTGCAGCTCCACCTCACTACCTGTCCTTCCTTTAAGCTTAAATAGTCTTGATCTCGCGGGTGTGAGATTGCTGAGTCCCGTGACTCACGGATACTTCAAAACCAGTTTGCAGGTGCCGATGAAACCGTGCGGTGGCGCATCCCGAGCTCAAGGAGGAGCTCGATGAAGATCTTGTTCTTTGTGTTGTTTCGTTTGATCGATCAGTAGTGGAGCCAGTTGGGACGATCGGGGATCTGTGTAGCATTTGGGGTAGTCTTCTTTTATTTTGGTTCCGTAGTCGGACCTTGATTGTATATGTATGATGTAATGTTTTACTCATGTATTGTGTGAAGTGGCGATTGTAAGCCAACTATGTATCTCTTTCCCTTATGTATTACATGGGATGTGTGAAGATTACCTCACTTGCGACATTGCTTTCAATGCGGTTATGCCTCTAAGTCGTGCTTCGACACGTGGGAGATATAGCCGCATCGAGGCGCTACAAGTTGGTAATCGAGCCTTCCCGACTTAGGAGCCCCTACTTGATTGTTTCTTGGCGTTGTTGAGTCTAGAATGGAAAATGTTTTGAGTCTTAGGATTATATATATCGGAGAGTAGGATTCTTTTTACTCCTCAGTTCCTTCGTCGCTCTGGTGAGGTATCCTGACGTAGAGTTTTGACTCTTCTCTTCTCAAATTTCACTAAAAAATTTTTAGGATCACGTGGGTATCTTGGAATCGTTCGATGGTTTTGTGGCGAGAACATTGTTCTTGGTGCCTCGACATTTAGGGGTTGTGGCGGTGTCCGGGGAGTTGAGCTCCGAGGTGTTGTCGTCACAATTTTATCGTTGCGATTCTGGAATACGAGTTTTGCCGACATCGAAATATCCTTTGTGCAGTTGTTGGTGAGATAACCACGATAGCCCGATCTTGTGGCGAGTGCGGGAGTATTGCCATGACTTGTATAACGGATGTTTTTGAAGGTCGAGGTACACGATTTCGAGGATTTCTTGGTTATGTGTTGACGGATGGATACAATTGGATCTAGGTATTGTTAGTTTGGGTGATATATTTTGTGTCCCTGTATCCCCAACACCTGATTGCATAACCAGAAAGTTTGGGAATTTATAGGTGGGAATTCTAGTAGCTTACGGGATATTCTTTCCGACGGATGTATGATTTGAGATTGGGGTTCAACGTCTAGTGGTCCGCCCATTCACGGTCGATTTACGATGGTCGTGAGGCGTCTTAAAGAATCCTTGGCTATGCTGATTCGGGGCGTCTTGTTTGTCATTCGTGACGTCCGCTATCGTCGTGTCCGTGTGGGCCCCACCACGAACACTTTGGGCGAAATCTCTATCATGTGTTTGTTCCGGCTTATTCTGCAAGCCAAATCCTTTGTTTTTGTTCCGTTTTGTGTTATTCAAGTTGCTTCTATGCCAAGTGTTGATTCCATACCTTATTCTAAATGGTGTTCTCATATTTCTATGTGAATACTAATCCTTCTTGATCACTGAGCTTGTCATGTTAATTCTTTTCCAACCGGCGTGCTTCTCTTCAAGTGAATCCGATCATTCCAACATTCGCAAGATCAATTCTAAGTTTTTTCTCAACGGTGTGCCTTTCATCTGACCCAAGTTGTTTTGATTTCCGCCCTCCACCCTTTTTCTTCAAGGACTCAGATTTCTTAATCAAGTATCCATTTTATTGAGTGAAGTTTCTTCATTCTTTTCCTTTAATGTTTTATCCGGTGATTTCTCATGAAGACGCTAAGGAAGCTTTAACCTTATCATTGTTCCATTCTAATTTTCTTCTCCGGCGGACTCAAGTCAAGTTTTCAGTGTTGATCGTATTCTTTTCATCATTTCAAGTGCTTTCTCATGACAGTGCCCCCTAATCATCCACTTCTCGCTATTCAATTGTTCCGGAGTGTTGAAGATCTCAGAAGGCTCGGTTTTTCATTCCAGATCCGTTCAAGTTCTTTTGAGGATGCTAGCTCTTTCAAGCCATTTAACTCTACCGGTGCAATATCTATTTCAAACAATTGTTCAACGGTGGTTCTTTTGAGTGGGCCCTAACCCACAGGTCTTTTTCCAGGATCTTACCTGACTCTTTTATTTTCCGGAGCTATTCCCAAATTCTTTTCGAAGCTTGACGTAAGAATGGGTTTTCATCAGTCATGTCTTTCTCCAAGATCTTCCAAATTATTTTCATTGTTGGTTCAACCTTCCTAATTTTCATTCCGGAGTGCTTCAATAATTCATGGTGATGTTCTCGTCGTCATTCTCGAATTTTGAAGACCGAAGAAGAGTTTCTCTTAAATCTCGCTTCTTTCTCTTCAAGATTCATGGTTCTAGTTTGATGCCATCGTATCATAATTGTTTTTGATTGTGGGAATTCTTTTCAACCATCCGGAGCATTTCATGAGTTGTTTCCATTTCTTTCCTCCGAAGGCCATCATCTCAGAATTATTCATTCAAGCGTTCAACTCTGGTTTTCCAAATCTCACCGGTGCATCGTCGAAATATCCTCTAATCAGTTCATGATCTCTTCGTTCTAATGTATCTAAATTTTGTCAAGCATCCTTATTCGTTTTACAATTCTTCCCGGTGAATTGTGCCTTTGCTACGTTCATTCTCAATTATTATGGTGGTTTGTTCAAGAGTTCTCTTCCTTCGTTATCATATAGACTCATTCGTTCTTTGCAATCCTACCGGGTGGTTCCATCAATACCTTCTCAAGTTCGCGCCATATCTATCTTAATCCTTTCTACGAGAATAAGTAGTATGCCAAATCCATTGCTTGTCATCAATTTAATTGGTGAAGGATGAGCATAATGTAATTCTTATTCTTGTTTCATCGAGTAAGTTCAATTCCTTATTCCGGAGGATCATCAAAATTGTTGATTTCATTTGTTCATCTTTCTTTCCGGAGTTCCAAGTTTTCTCGGTTATATCATTTCAAAGCTTCATCTTATCACTGCAAGGCTTCACCTTGTGTTGTCAACTTCTCTTCCTGTTTATCATCCTTTTGGTTACCGGAGTTTATCATGGAGGTTCTACATGGTGCTTCCTCAAGGATTCTTTTCATTCTTCAATTGTTCTTCGAGATTCCTCTCGAAGCTATGATCCGCCAAGCGATACTCTAAAAATAAACATGATGCTCAACACATGTTTTGTTTTGAGGAGTTCAAGCATTCTTCTTCTTGCATTTCGAAGTGCAATTCTTTCTATCATTATCTTTTGAGGTGGTGTTATGTCACTCTTGACAATTTCCCTTCGTGTTTCATGATGCACATGTTGTCAAGAATGAGGTATTTTAAATCCATCAATCTCTTCATTGGACTTATCTTGGGCTATATTTCACCTAAAGCTTTCCCTAAGGATTGTTGCTATTGATGGTGCTTATTAATGACCCAAGTTCTTCATTTGTCCTCCCGGTGAAATAAGTTTCTTGTCTCCTTGTTGATATCAATCCAATTATTTGTTTCCGTTGGTGGCAGAAGCTCACCTCATAATTTTGAGATGTTTCCATAAGCCCACTACAAGCTTATTCATTTCGTTGTTGGTTTTCCAACAACTCCGTTCAATTCTTCTTTGCAAGGGTGCTTTCCAAACCCATTTGTGGTAGAAGTTGTCATTTTCTTCTCCATTCCTTTATTCCAATGACATATCTTCAATTTTTCTTCCGGAGGCATTGTGATGTTGCACTCTTCGACCCATCATCTTTCTTTTGTCAAGTTCATGTTCTTTTTCTTGCTTATCCATTTAACCGGAGTGTCATGTTTTCATTCGAGTTCTCTCATCTTATCAAGTTTTGCCTGCTTCCTCAACCGGAGAGCTGTCTGAAATCTTTCTTACCCCTTGTGCTTTTTTTTTCAATAGTTCCGGAGGCAGTATGTTGTTGTTTTCATCAAGTATCATCCCATCTTCTCTAGTTCATGTTATATTTCTTCCATGTTCAATCGGAGTGCTGCCCGAATTCTTCTCTCATCTTGTTTTAACCGGAGTGGTTTCGAATTCTATCTTGTCAATTAAACTCTTGATTCATGCCTTTTCAACCTTCAAGTTATCGTAATGTTCCTTGTTCCTCTTTTCTAACGGATTGTTTGCATTCTCGTTCATCTTCGTTGTTTTCTTTCTTTCATTTTGCTCAACCTCTCAAGGATCTTTGGTTTCACTCGTTTGTCAAAGAAGCAACTTAGTTTTACCTCTCATCTTCCTCGTCCTTTTCCCCCCCGGTGCCATCCTAGATCTCGGGGCGAGATCCTCTCGTAGTGGTGGAGTGTTGTAACACCCGGATACAACTTTCCATATTAAGTAACTCCGACTCTTGCCCTTTCCGGAGATGTGATTTATTATTTCCTTCGTGGTTGGGTTTTGTCATTGTTGTTTTGCATTTTGTTCTTGTCCTGCATTTCATCTCATGGCATCATCGCATTTCATCCGCATGTTTTCAAAACTTGCATCCATTCGAGTTCCGCGGTTCTCTCCGTTGTCCGTTCGAGTCCGGATACACTCGCGCGCGCCGCTGCACCTCGAAATATTATTTTATGAGTGGCATAAAAATGTTCTCGGAATGGGTTGCAACTTGTCATGCGGTCTTATTATAGTGTAGCCAGGCCTTTGCCAAGTTTAAATCGCATTCGAGTCCATTTGATAGCCCAACCGTTAAACCTACTACCGCGATATAGCGGTATATTAAATCGGACGTTTTGGTCTCCGGAAACAGTTGCGGGCTAATTTCTCTCTCCCCTCAGTCAGACCCTCTCGTCACAGCCCACCCGCAGCTCACCTAAAACCCCCCTCTTTTCCTGTTCGTCGGATCGCGATCGGAGGCTCCGAAACCCCTCCAAAAACCCCCCAGACCAAACCCTAGCCCTCTTTCCTATTTAAACTCCCCTCCCCTTCCATTTTGGGCAGCTACCTACCCCTCCTCCTCAAATTCCGCGCCCCCCAACCAGCCTCCACCACCTGCGCCGCCCCCCTCCTCGTTTTCCGGCGCCGACCAGCCTCATCCCTGCCACTTGGCGCGCCCTGGTTGGCCAGCCGCCACCCAGCCGCCGCCTCCAGCCAACCAGCCGTCGCCACGTCGTCCCCCCTGTAGCCCCACTTCCCCGCGGCCCTGCCAGGCCCATCGGGGGCCCTTGGCTCCCGCTGAGCCCATTCGCCGCTCAGCGCCCATGAGCCCCAGCTCCCTCCTCCCGCTCGATCCCGAGCCGGATCGAGACCGCCGCCTCGCGCCTCCCGCCTCCCGCCGGCGACCCGGCAGCCCCGCCGGAGCCAGCAGGCCAGCGCCGTCCCGCTCCACTCTCCCTTCCTCTCCTTTCTCTCTCTCTCCGTTGCCTCACCCCTCGGTCTCTCTCTTCTCCTCGCAGGCCGCCGCCGCAATGGCCTTCGTCGCCGCCCGAGGCTCCCCTGCCGCCGCCGCCGCCGGGAACGGAACCCGGCGCCGGATCCGGCCTCCCCTCACGGATCTGGCCTCCTCCGGCCATCCCTCGCCGCCCGTCGGCTTCCCTCGTCCGCCGCCGCCGCCCTTGCCATGGCCCCTGTTCAAGGGAGCACGAGGAGACGCAACAGCGCCCGCTCGTGGGCTGCCGCGTCCCTCCCGCATGGCCCAGCGCCCCCTTCGGCCTCCTTCCTCACCGACTGGGCCTTGGCCCATGGTGAGAACCCCCCCAGCGCCCCTTTGTTTTTCTTTTGTTGGGCCTGCTCCGGTTTAAGATTTGGCCCGTGTACGTTTTTTTTCAGATCCGCGATTTATCTATTATCCAGAGAATTACCGTTTTGCAGAAAAACCCTGGCACTTCATGCATATCCTAACTAATTAACCGTGCATCAGATCTAAATAAATTATATATGAAACTTGCTCAGAATTTTGTCTAGTTTCATAATATGCAGTTTTCATCCATGTTTAAAATGTTTAAAATGCTGTTTATTTAAATTTTGCTAATATGCCATGTTAAAATGATTTAATTCATAACTAAATAACCGTAACTCGGAATTAAATGTTCTTTATATGTAAATGGGGTGGAAAAATGCCTAGTTTAACATGGTCCACTTTATGTTGCTGTTTAACAACTCTAAAATTGTGTTTAGGTCAGAACAGTACCGAATCTAAAATATTGCTCATGGGGATTTTCCGAATTGTTGTTTCTTATTTCGGCCTCATTTAAACTTGCCTAAATAGTTAGTTTAATTATGCTCCACCTCTTGCCATGTTTAACAACATTTAATATTGTTGAGTACCTAACCGAGAGAGAACTAAATAAGTGTTGTGGTGTTCCGTCAATATGCAACTCGTTGCATATTGAGCTCCACTTAACTTGTAGTGTTGTTTGTGCATATTGCCATGCCATGCCTCATTAAACCGGACATGCATCATATTTGTTTGTGCATCATGCCATGTTTATGATTGTGTGTTTACTATGTTGTTTGTTTCTTTCCGGTGTTGCTTCTCGGTTCCGGTAATGTTGCGATTGTGAGGATTTGTTCGACTACTTCCGTCCGTTTGTCTTCTTCATGGACTCGTTCTTCTTCCTTGCGGGATTTCAGGCAAGATGACCATACTCGAAATCACTTCTATCTTTGCTTGCTAGATGCTCGCTCTTTTGCTATGCCTATGCTACGATGCCTACCACTTGTTATATCAAGCCATCCCAAATTGCCATGTCAGCCTCTAACCTTTTGCACCCTTCCCAGCAAACCGTTGTTTGGCTATGTTACCGCTTTGCTCAGCCCCTCTTATAGCGTTGTTAGTTGCAGGTGAAGTTGAAGTTTGTTCCTTGTTGGAACATGGAGATGTTGTTCCTTGTTGGAACATGTTTACTTGTTGGGATATCACAATATTATCTTATTTAATTAATGCATCTATATACTTGGTAAAGGGTGGAAGGCTCGGCCTTATGCCAGTGTTTTGTTCCACTCTTGCCGCCTAGTTTCCGTCATATCGGTGTTATGTTCCCGGATTTTTGCGTCCCTAACGCGGTCGGGTGATTTATGGGACCCCTTGACGGTTCGCTTTGAATAAGACTTTTCCAGCAAGGCCCAACATTGGTTTTACATTTGCCTCCTAGCCTTTTTCCCTTGGGAGTCGCGCATCCCGAGGGTCATCTTTATTACCCCGGGCCAATGCTTGTCTAAGTGTTGGTCCAAACTAAACCACTTGCGGTGCCGCCCGAGGCAACTTGGGGTATCGTCGGTTGCCGTCGTAGTGTTCATCGGTCGTGGCTCGAGGCGAGATCGCGGCTACTATCGTGGTGTCGGCACGCCGGGAGGTCTTCTGGACTTGTTTTATTGCTGTGAAATGTCTTGTAGCCGGGATTCCGAGACTGATCGGTCTTCCGGGAGAAGGTCTATTCTTCGTTGATCGCGAGAGCTTATCATGGGCTAAGTTGGGACACCCTGCAGGGTTTGAAATTTCAAAGCCGTGCCTGCGGTTATGTGGCAGATGGGAATTTGTTAATGTCGGTTGTAGAAAACCCAAAGTGGATCTCAATTAAAATACACCAACGCGTGTGTAACCGTGATGGTCTCTTCTCGCGGAGTCCGGGAAGTGAACACGATGTTGGAGTTATGCTTGCGTAAGTAGTTTCAGGATCACTTCTTGATCATAGTTGTTTGACCGTGCTTTGCCTCCTCTTCTCGCTCTCTTTTGCGTATGTTAGCCACCATATATGCTAGTCGCTTGCTGCAGCTCCACCTCACTACCCTGTCCTTCCTTTAAGCTTAAATAGTCTTGATCTCGCGGGTGTGAGATTGCTGAGTCCCGTGACTCACGGATACTTCAAAACCAGTTTGCAGTGTGCCGATGAAACCGTGCGGTGGCGCATCCCGAGCTCAAGGAGGAGCTCGATGAAGATCTTGTTCTTTGTGTTGTTTCGTTTGATCGATCAAGTAGTGGAGCCAGTTGGGACGATCGGGATCTGTGTAGCATTTGGGGTAGTCTTCTTTTATTTTGGTTCCGTAGTCGGACCTTGATTGTATCTGTATGATGTAATGTTTTACTGATGTATTGTGTGAAGTGGCGATTGTAAGCCAACTATGTATCTCTTTCCCTTATGTATTACATGGGATGTGTGAAGATTACCTCACTTGCGACATTGCTTTCAATGCGGTTATGCCTCTAAGTCGTGCTTCGACACGTGGGAGATATAGCCGCATCGAGGGCGTTACACGTTGCTATGCATCACCTTGATCTAGCGTGTGCGTAGGAAATTTTTTGGAATTACTACGTCCCCAACAGTGGCATCCGAGCCTGGTTTTATGCGTAGATGTCATATGCACGAGTAGAACACAAGTGAGTTGTGGGCGATATAAGTCATACTTCTTACCAGCATGTCACACTTTGGTTCGGCGGTATTGTTGGATGAAGCGGCCCGGACCGACATTACGCGTACGCTTACGCGAGACTGGTTTTACCGCCGTGCTTTGCACACAGGTGACTAGCGGGTGTTAGTTTGTCCAACTTTAGTTGAACCGAGTGTGGCTACGCCCGGTCCTTGCGAAGGTTAAAATAGCACCAACTTGACAAATTATCGTTGTGGTTTTGATGCGTAGGTAAGAACGGTTCTTGCTAAGCCCGTAGCAGCCACGTAAAACTTGCAACAACAAAGTAGAGGACGTCTAACTTGTTTTTGCAGGGCATGTTGTGATGTGATATGGTCAAGACGTGATGCTATATTTTATTGTATGAGAATATCATGTTTTGTTACCGAGTTATCGGCAACTGGCAGGAGCCATATGGTTGTCGCTTTATTGTATGAAATGCAATCGCCCTGTAATGCTTTACTTTATCACTAAGCGTTAGCGATAGTCGTAGAAGCATAAGATTGGCGAGACGACAACGATGCTACGATGGAGATCAAGGTGTCGCGCCGGTGACGATGGTGATCACGACGGTGCTTCGGAGATGGAGATCACAAGCACAAGATGATGATGGCCATATCATATCACTTATATTGATTGCATGTGATGTTTATCTTTTATGCATCTTATCTTGCTTTGATTGTCGGTAGCACTATAAGATGATCCCTTACTAAATTATCATAGTAAAAGTGTTCTCCCTGAGTATGCACCGTTGCGAAAGTTCTTCGTGCTGAGACACCACGTGATGATCGGGTGTGATAGGCTCTACGTTCAAATACAGCGGGTGCAAAACAGTTGCACAGCGAATACTCGAGTTAAACTTGGCGAGCCTAGCATATAACAGATATGGCCTCGGAACACGGAGACCGAAGGTCGGCGTGAATCATATAGTAGATATGATCAACATATTGATGTTCACCGTTGAGACTACTCCATCTCACGTGATGATCGGACATGGTGTAGTTGATATGGATCACGTAATCACTTAGAAGATTAGAGGGATGTCTATATAAGTGGGAGTTCTTAAGTAATATGATTAATTGAACTTAGTCCTGGTAGTATTTTGCAAATTATGTTGTAGATCAATAGCTCGCGTTGTTGCTTCCCTATGTTGTTTGCTTCCCTATGTTTTTATATGTGTTCCTAGAGAAAATTGTATTAAAAAATGTTAGTAGCAATGATGCGGATTAGATCCGTGATCTGAGGTTTATCCTGATTGCTGCATAGAAGAATTATGTCCTTAATGCACCGCTAGGTGACAGACCTATTGCAGGAGCAAATGCGGGGCGTTATGAGCGTTTGGCTAGCTCAATATGATGACTACTTGATAGTTTAGTGCACCATACTTAACGGCTTAGAATCGGGACTTCAAAGGCGTTTTGAGCGTCATGGACCATATGAGATGTTCCAGGAGTTGAAGTTAATATTTCAAGCAAATACCGAGTTGAGAGATATGAAGTCTCCAACAAGTTCTATAGCTAAAAGATGGAGGAGAATCGCTCAACTTGTGAGCATGTGCTCAGATTATGCAGGTACTTCAATCGCTTGAATCAAGTGGGAGTTAATCTTCCAGATAAGATAGTGATTGACAGAATTCTCTAGTCACCATCACTAAGTTACTAGAACTTCGTGATGAACTATAGTATGCAAGGGATGACGAAAACGATTCCCGAGCTCTTCGTGATGTTGAAATCGACGAAGGTAGAAATCAAGAAAAAGCATCAAGTGTTGGTGATTGACAATACCACTAGTTTCAAGAAAAGGGCAAAGGGAAAGAAAGGGAAACTTCAAGTAGAATGGCAAACAAGTTGTCACTCTCGTGAAGAAGACCAAAGCTGGACCAAAGCCTGAAACTGAGTGCTTACACTTCAAAGGAAATGGTCACTTGAAGCGGAAATGCCCTGAATATTTGGTGGATAAGAAGGATGGCAAAGTGAACAAGAGTATATTTGATATACAGGTTATTGATGTGTGCCTTACTAGTGTTTATAGTAGCCCCTGAGTATTTGATACTTGTTTGGTTGCTAAGATTAGTAACTCAAAACAGGATTTACAGAATAAACAGAGACTAGTTGAAGGGGAAGTGACGATGAGTGTTGGAAGTAGTTCCAAGATTGATATGATCATCATCGCACACTCCCTATACTTTCGGGATTAGTGTTGAACCCAAATAAATGTTATTTGGCGTTTGCGTTGAGCATGAATATGATTTGATCATGTTTATTGCAATAGGGTTATTGCTGTAAGTTAGAGAATAATTATTGTTCTGTTTACATGAATAAAACCTTCTATGGTCATACACCCAATGAAAATGGTTTGTTGGATCTCGATCGTGTGATACACATATTCATAATATTGAAACCAAAAGATGTAAAGTTAATAATGATAGTGCAACTTATTTTTGGCACTGCCGTTTAGGTCATATTGGTGTAAAGCGCATGAAGAAACTCCATACTGATGGGCTTTTGGAATCACTTGATTATGAATCACTTGGTACTTGCAAACCGTGCCTCATGGGCAAGATGACTAAAACGTCGTTCTCCGGAACTATGGAGCGAGCAACTGATTTGTTGGAAATCATACATACTGATGTTTGTGGTCCAATGAATGTTGAGGCTCACGGCGGGTATCGTTATTTTCTCACCTTCACAGATGATTTGAGCAGATATGGGTATATCTACTTGATGAAACATAAGTCTAAAACATTTGAAAAGTTCAAAGAATTTCAGAGTGAAGTGGAAAATCATCGTAATAAGAAAAAATAAAGTTTCTACGATCTGATCGTGGAGATGAATATTTGAGTTACGAGTTTGGTCTTCATTTGAAACAATGTGAAATAGTTTCACAACTCACGCCATATGGAACACCACAGCATAATGGTGTGTCCGAAAGTCGTAACCGCACTTTATTGGATATGGTGCGATATATGATGTCTCTTATCGGTTTACCACTATCGTTTTGGGGTTATGCATTAGAGACAACTGCATTCATGTTTAATAGGGCACCATCTAAATCCGTTGAGACGACACCGTATGAACTATGGTTTAACAGTAAACCTAAGCTGTCGTTTCTTAAAGTTTGGAGTTGTGATGCTTATGTGGAAAAGTTTTCACCTGATAAGCTCGAACCCAAATCGGAGAAGTGCATCTTCACAGAATACCCAAAGGTAACTATTGGGTACACCTTCTATCACAGATCCGAAGGCAAGTTATTCGTTGCTAAGATGGATCCTTTCTAGAGAAGAAGTTTCTCTCGAAAGAAGTGAGTGGGAGGAAAGTAGAACTTGATGAGGTAATTGTACCTTCTCCCTTATTGGAAAGTAGTTCATCACGAAATCAGTTCAAAGTGATTCCTACACCAATTAGTGAGGAAGTTAATGATGATGATCATGAATCTTGAGATCAAGTTGCTACCAAACCTCGTAGGTCTTCGAGTAAGATCCACACAGAGTGGTGCGGTAATCATGTTCGGAATTCATGTTACTAGACCATGATGAACCTACGAACTATGAGGAAGCGATGATGAGCCCAGATTCGCGAAATGGCTTGAGGCCATGAAATCTGAGATAGGATCCATGTATGAGAACAAAGTATGGACTTTGATTGACTTGCTCGATGATCAGCAAGCCATGTTAAATAAATGGATCTTCAAGAGGAAGACGGACACCGATAGTAGTGTTACTATCTACAAAGCTCGACTTGTCACAAAAGGTTTTCGACAAGTTCAAGGTGTTGACTACAATGAGATTTTCTCAAGCTGTAGCGATGCTTAAGTCTGTCCGAATCATGTTAGCAATTGCCACATTTTATGAAATATGGCAAATGGATGTCAAAACTACATTCTTTAATGGATTTATTAAAGAAGAGTTGTATATGATGCAACCGAAGGTTTTTCAATCCTAAAGGAGCTAACAAAATGTGCAAGCTTCAGCGATCCATCTATGGACTGGTGCAAGCATCTCGGAGTTGGAATAAGCGCTTTGATAGTGTGATCAAAGCATATGGTTTTATACAGACTTTTGGAGAAGCCTGTATCTACAAGAAAGTGAGTGGGAGCACTACAACATTTCTGATAAGTATATGTGAATGACATATTGTTGATCGGAAATAATGTAGAATTATTATGCAAAGCATAAAGGAGTATTTGAAAGGAGTTTTTCAAAGAAGGACCTCGGTGAAGCTGCTTACATATTGAGCATCAAGATCTATAGAGATAGATCAAGACGCTTGATAAGTTTTTCAATGAGTACATACCTTGACAAGATTTTGAAGTAGTTCAAAATGGAACAGTCAAAGAAAGAGTTTCTTGCCTGTTTACAAGGTGTGAAATTGAGTAAGACTCAAAGCCCGACCACGGCAGAAAATAGAAAGAGAATGAAAAGTCATTCCCTATGCCTCAGTCATAGGTTCTATAAAGTATGCTATGCTATGAATCAGACCTATTCTATACCTTGCTCTGAGTTTGGAAAAGGAATACAATTTTAATCTAATAGTAGATCACTGGACAACGGTCAAGAATATCCTTAGTGAGGACTACGGAAATATTTCTCCATTATGGAGGTGATAAAAGAGCCCGTCGTAAAGAGTTACAACAGTGCAAGCTTTTACACCGATCCAGATGACTATAAGTCTCAATCTGGATACATATTGAAAGTGGGAGCAATTAGCTATAGTAGCTCCGTGCAGAGCATTGTAGACATAGAATATTTGCAAAATACATACGGCTCTGAATGTGACAGACCCGTTGACTAAACTTCTCTCACGAGCAAAACATGATCATACCTTAGTACTCTTTGGTTGTTAATCACATAACGATGTGAACTAGATTATTAACTCTAGTAACCCTTTGGGTGTTTATCACATGACGATGTGAACTATGGGTATTATCACATACAGATGTGAATATTGGTGTTAAATCACATGGCGATGTGAACTAGATTATTGACTCTAGTGCAAGTGGGAGACTGAAGGAAATATGCCCTAGAGGCAATAATAAAGTTATTATTTATTTCCTCATATCATGATAAATGTTTATTATTCATGCTAGAATTGTATTAACCAAAAACATGATACATGTGTGAATACATAGACAAACATATAGTCACTAGTATGCCTCTACTTGACTAGCTCATTAATCAAAGATGGTTATGTTTCCTAACCATAGACATGTGTTGTCATTTGATTAATGGGATCACATCATTAGAAGAATGATGTGATTGACATGACCCATTCCGTTAGCCTAGCACTTGATCGTTTAGTACATTGCTATTGCTTTCTTCATGACTTATATATGTTCCTGTAACTATGAGATTATGCAACTCCGTTTACGGAGGAACACTTTGGTGCTACCAAAGCGTCACAACGTGAATCGGGTGATTATAAAGGAGTACTACAGGTGTCTCCAAAGGTACATGTTGGGTTAGCGTATTTGAGATTAGGTTTTGTCACTCCGATTGTCGGAGAGGTATCTCTGGGCCCTCTCGGTAATGCACATCACTATAAGCCTTGCAAGCAATGTAGCTAATGAGTTAGTTACGGAATGATGCATTACGTAACGAGTAAAGAGACTTGCCCGATGCGAGATTGAACTAGGTATTGGATATCGACGATCGAATCTCGGGCAAGTAACATACCGATGACAAAGGGAACAACGTATGTTGTTATGTGGTTTGACCGATAAAGATCTTCGTAGAATATGTAGGAGCCAATATGAGCATCCAGGTTCCGCTATTGGTTATTGACGGAGACGTGTCTCGGTCATGTCTACATTGTTCTCGAACCCGTAGGGTCCGCATGCTTAAGGTTTGATGATGTTATATTATGAGTTTATGAGTTTTGATGTACGAAGGAGTTCGGAGTCCCGGATGAGATCGGGGACATGAAGAGGAGTCTCGAAATGGTCGAGGCGTAAAGATCGATATATTGGACGACTATATTCGGACTTCGGAAAGGTTCCAAGTGATTCGGGTATTTTTTGGAGCACCGGAGATTTACAGGAATTCGCCGGGGAGTATATGGGCCTTATTGGGCCATACGGGAATAGAGGAGAGAGGCCAAAAGGAAGGAGGCATGCGCCCACCCTCTGGTCTGAATTGGACAAGGGGGGCAGCCCACTTTTCCTTCTCCCTCTCCTCCTCTTTCCTTCTCCAACAAGGAAAGGAGGAGTCCTACTCCTCCTCTTTCCTTCTCCTACAAGGAAAGGAGGAGTCGGGAGTAGGACTCCCCCTTGGCGCGCCTCCTCCATAGGCCGGCCGCCTCCCCCCTTGCTCCTATATATATGGGGGCAGGGGGGCACCCCAGATACACAACAACAATTGATCCTTGAGATCTATTAGCCGTGTGCGGTGCCCCCCTCCACCATAGTCCTCCTCGATAATATTGTAGCGGTGCTTAGGTGAAGCCCTGCGACGGTAGAACATCAAGATTGTCACCACGCCGTCGTGCTGACGGAACTCTCCCTCGACACTCGGT
This sequence comes from Aegilops longissima, assembly GCA_021605205.1. Taxonomy (NCBI): domain Eukaryota; kingdom Viridiplantae; phylum Streptophyta; class Magnoliopsida; order Poales; family Poaceae; genus Aegilops; species Aegilops longissima. The sequence continues at coordinate 406,981,437 of CM038682.1, forward strand.
TGGATCGGAGTTCGAGGGACGTCATCGAGCTGAACGTGTGCTAGAACTCGGAGGTGCCGTAGTTTCGGCGCTTGATCGGTCGGGCCGTGAAGACGTACGACTACATCAACCGCGTTGTTCTAACGCTTCCGCTTACGGTCTACGAGGGTACGTGGACATTACTCTCCCCTCTCATTGCTATGCATCACCTTGATCTAGCGTGTGCGTAGGAAATTTTTTGAAATTATTACGTTCCCCAACAATTCTGTGTAATCTTCTGGTCTACATGGTGTAGGTAAAGGAAAAAAAGTCGCTAATTATTGTCCTGAAGTATGCACCCGGCGTGTAAACTTCTTCTTTTTATTTACCAATGTCGCTATACGACTTATCATCCTTTGAGACCACGAAGAACATCAGAGAGAAAGATACGTCACCTAAAAAAATTCACACCCTGACTTATATGAGTCGGCTAGAAACTCAAGGCCTGGCCTTTTTTGGGAGAATGTTGAGTCCTTCCCAAAATCGCCCGGATCAACGAAAGATCTGGATAATGCTAGGTTGTGATACTGATGCCTGATTTTACTCATATAAATCCGATAGTGAAGGCCGTGAAGTTTGAACAACCTCACTAAACCCTGGTTCGGTAACGACAAAGGGGATAGCCTTGCTTTTTAACATTCATGTGCATATATTTTCATTAGATGTGCAATCGAAATCAGTAGGAGAGAAACTTTCATACACTACTAGGGAAAACCTTATACATAGAATCTTAGCAGCAGCGCGGCACAAAAAGAGGCGTTACTGCTAATTAGCAGTAGCGAGGTTAAGAAAAGCATGCTACTGATGAAAATTTAGCAGTAGCGCGAGATGGCTAAACCGCACTGCTACAAAAATGTACCGACAATACCCAACAACCTAAGTTTACCAATAGCGCGGTGTCATGATGCACACTACTGCTAAAGCAATAGTAGTAGCCCGCTTTTTAGTCACGTCGCTGCTGCTAATTTTGAAATTGTCCACACGGTTGGTCCGTTTAGCAGTAGCGCGTGTGAGAAAAGCGTGCTGCTGCTACACTCTTAGCAGTAGCGCGCTTTTCCTCCCGCGCTACTGCTAAGGTGCAGCACCCCACCACCTTTTCCCACCCGTCCTCCCCTCCCCATCTCCTCTCCTCCCTTTCCCCTACCTCCCACATCCTCCCTCTCTCACTCTTCTTCTTCCTCAATACTTCTCCCCCCATTACTCTCCCTCTTATACCTACCATTCTCTCTCTTCATTACTCCTAGCTAACTACACCACCTCCATTAATGCATCTCCTTTTTCTTTTTCCTTCCCCCTCCACTAGTTGAACTTGTCTCCTCCCAAATTAGCTAGCTAGGTAGATGTAGCATTTAGTCAAGTGACCTATTTGCCCCCTAACTAGATCTATCTTTGTCAAGAAGAGATTTGTGCACTTTTGATCTCCCTACATCATCATCTCCACCGTGTGCTCGATCTCGAGATAGAGGTGATTAAAATGTCATGCTTTTGCAAAATGGAAATATGTGTATGTGTCTGTGATATGATAATTGGGCAATATGATGGAAATTGTGTGTGTGGCATGAGTTGACGCCAAATTGTGGTTTTGAGTTGCCTATGTTTTGCCGAAATGTCGATTTATTTCTGTTTCGGCGAATTCTAGGCAAACTCTAGATCTACATATGTCCTATTTTTAGGGAAGGTCATGCCAAATTTTTGTATGACTTTGATGCACGCACGCATTTTTATATTCATTTTGTTTATTATTACCGTGCAGACGTTCATGATGGTCAGTGGAACAATGGTGGACAGGTGGTTGCGGTCGGTGGTGCAGGACATGAAAGAAAATAACCTGACCGAGGTTTTATGTCTGTTTCAAAAATGCAAAGGAATAGTTTGGCTCGACCCCTAAGATGATGGTCTTGTCGAAGCGCGCCTGCTCATGACTGTTTTCATGGATGGCTATACTCGACGGATAATTGAAGATGAGGATGACGATGTTGAGGATGCCGACGGGGCAGGCAATGATGACACGGGGCAAGACGAAGAGATAATCGATAATGGCAGCGGGGAAGAGGCTGGACATGGCGGTAGAGAAGGGGCCGGACATGCCGGAGGAGAAGGGGCCGACATGGCGGCGGAGAGAACGACGTGGACTCCATGTAGCAGAGTTCGTCGGTACTAAGTTCAATCGTGCGGAGTTCGTCGGTACTAAGTTCAATCATGTTCAAGCACTGCTTCGCAAGGAGACGAGTACTGAGAGAGCTGCTTCTAGAGAGGAGGCTAAGCTGGAGCAACTGGTGGTAGACTCGAACACTCCATTGTATGATGGTTGCAATCCTGAGGTGACCCGCTTGAGTTTCACGCTCCAACTCCTGAAGACGAAGGCTAAAAACAAATGGACCGACACTAGCCTCGATGAGCATCTCAAGTACCTAAAGGATGTTCTTCCCGCGGGGAATCTATGTACTACTAGTGTTGATGAGGCCAAGAAGATCGTGTGCCCTATTGATCTGCCGCATGTTAGATACCATGCATGCATCAATGATTGCATAATTTATCAGAAGGAGCACGCGGAAAAAACAAGCTGTCCAGTGTGCAATGCTTCTCGATACAAGAAGGTCGGGAAAAAATGTCCCCAGAAAGTTGTATGGTACTTACCGACTCCCTGTCTCCAGCGGTATTTTGTAGATCCCAACGAAGCAAAGCTAATGCACTGGCACGCGGAGAAGAAGAAGCCCAACGATGGAGATGATCCGAAGCTGAGACACGCCAAGGATGGAAGCCAGTGGAGAGCGTTGAACAACTTCTATCGGTATTTCAAATGTGATGCAAGGAACATCGTGCTCGGCGCGTGTACCAATGGCATGAATCCGTTTGGCAACCAGAACACCGACCATAGCACATGGCCCGTGTTTGTATGGATGTACAACCTCCCCCTGGTTGTGCATGAAGTCGAAGTACATTCACATGAGCATGCTTATTCAAGGGCCGAAACAACCAGGAAATAGTATTAATTTGTATCAGGGGCTACTTCAAGAGGAGTTAGACACGTTATGGAAAACACCGGTCAAGACACGGGACGCCAGCAAAGGCGAGTATTTCTACATGAGAGCCGTGCTGATCACGACGGTTCACGACTATCTCGGTTACGGATATCTCGCAGGCTAGGTGTGCCATTGATATTGCGGATGCACGCGGTGCATGCATGGATGATACGACGTCTCAACAGCTGACGTCAAGGAAAGATGGCGGGTCTAGGAAAATCGTGTACATGGGGCATCGAAGATGGCTCGAACAAGACAACCCGTGAAGAAACCGTGCAGATATATTCAATAGGAAAAGAAAAAGAAAAATTGTTATATAGGTACTGGTTATAGCAGTAGCGCTTTACTGAAAAAGAGCTACAGCTAGTCAAGGTAGCAGTAGCGGTTTCCGTACAAAACCGCTATAGCTACTTGTAATACTAGTAGAGCGTTTGCTCTATACGCGCTACTGATACGTCCACTTAACCCAAAATCCTCACTCTCTCTGCTTCATCCCGCCTCTTTTCCCCCCAAATCCCCACTCTCTCTTCCCCCGTCGCACCGCCAGGGCCCTGCCCTTCTGATGCCCTGCGCTCCCCGACCCGGCGCCGCCTCGACCCAGCGGCCGCCCCGACCTCGACGCGCCACGCCTCCCTCCTCTGCTTCCTCCCCTCCCAACCTCGGCCGTCGTCGGGCCTACCTCCTCGCCCCTGCACCCTCTGTAAACCCCGTCCCCCCCCCCAGCGCTCCTCCTCTCTCTGCTAGCTAGGGTTCTTCGGTTAATTTACTTAGGTTTTAGTTAGGGCACTAGGTTAATTAGGTTATCTATTTAGTTATGAATTTAGCTAGGTTTTTATGAACCGTACGTTTTAAAATAGGACAGAAATTTAGGATTAAGCAATTGCAGTTAAAAGAAAAGGCAGCATTTAAGCAATTGTCCAAATCAACATCCCTTGTTAAAGCAAATTTAGGTAGGCTGATTTTATATGCAAATTTGAATTGGACATGTGATATGTGGACATGTGATGTTTTGGACATGTCATGTTTGGAACTTAGACATGTGATGTTTTGGACATGTCATATTTGGAAAATGATGATTATGTGCAGGGTAAATGGTCCAATTGGCCTATGTTATGCCGGAATTTGATTCATTTCCGTTCCGGTGAATTCCAGGCGCTCGATATGTCCATTTTTAGCAAAGGTCATGCCAAAATTTATCAGGACCCCGATTCTAAGTCACACCGATCTAGCCTGTAACAACTCATATCACTTTGCGGCCTCACGCACGGTATTCCCACGGGTGTCGCCTTACCATGGCCCGGGACCGTTTGCGCCTTTTGCCTCACGTATATGATAGTGTCGCTAGCATCCATATGACAGAGAACCCGGGCCGACATGACTAGTCGTGAACCCAAAGTGGCACTAACTTATGGGGACAGACATACATGAATCAACATCGAGCATGTCGAAGCGGCGTGTGAATCCGGGCTATAGCACTGGCTAACAGGACTCAGGAACCCGGCTGTAGCAGAGCTAGGCAGGACTCGGATGTCAACTGCGTGACATTTCCCGAAGGGACAGACACCTGAACGAAGTGAATCACATGCCGCCATCAAGTGTTCTCGAGCAGTAGTCTTTGGGCTAGCGGGACTCCGTGAACTGGCTGTAGCAGACTACTATGACTCATGGAAGCACAAGACTACATTCCCCATAAGAGAGGCTACCAAGGATAAACGACTAGGTTGTCGGATCCCACACATACCAAGCATTTCAATCATACACACAATATGCTCGATATGTGTAAATACAACATGGCATCACAACATAACTCTACGACTCAAGAATATATTCCATAGGCTCCGAGGAGCGAGATATTACAAGCATGGGTCTCATGACCCAACATTCAGAGCATACAAGTAAAAGCACACGCGGAAGCTTAACATGTCTGAGTACAGACATCTAGAAATGAAAAAGGCTGAGAAGCCTGACTATCTACCAGTTCCTACCGAGGGCACAAGATCGTAGCTGAGGTATCAAGCTAAATGTCGAAGTCCACATGGAACTACTAGCGAGACTGACGTCTCTCTGCAAAACATAAAAAGGCAAACGTGAGTACAAATGTACCCATCAAGACTTACATCAGAACTAGCTACATATGCATCAGTATCAGCAAAAGGGGGTGGTGGAGTTTGACTGCAGCAAGCCAGATTTGACTCAGTGGCTATTCTAAACTATGACCACAAGTAACTCTTTTGAGGTGGTGCACACGAGCCCACATATTCACCATATCAATACACCACTATGGATCCGCTCCCATCTCCCTACGAGAACGCCATCCATAGCACTCACGCTTATCTTGCGCATTTTAGAGTATCCACTTTCACTTGTCTATAAACTGTTATAGGCAACCCAGAAGTCCTTTACCGCGGACACGGCTATTCGAATAGATGATGTTAACCCTGCAGGGGTGTACCTATTCACACACGCTCTTACCACTTATCGCCGTTTACACGACATGTACTCGGCAACCTTTGAGCGGAAGCCCAGCGAGGGTGTCGGCCATGGTCTACCTAAACACTCAAGTCTCTAGTCCAGGTTTATCGCCTATTCAGGTTCCATCCGCAGGGAGTCCGGCCGAGGTTTCCACATACGGCCCCGAATGATGTGTACAGGGTTCTCCAGCGGCCGGTGACGAAGATGATGAAGATGGCGTTGATGCAGGGCCTCCGGCGAGGCGTGGCTGGACAGAGAGGACGAGGGAGGCGTGGCGATGCTCGTGGACACGTCAGAGTGGCTCGGGGATGGCTGCGGCTACGGCTATGGCGAACGGCGGTGGCAGTGGCGTTTGGTGGTGAGAGGGAGAGAGAGCAGGGGAGGGGGAGGAGCACGGGGAGAGTGAGAGAGAGCCAGAGGGGTTGCGTGTCGACGTCCAGGGCGTCCAGAGCGACGTCGGGGAGGCGGCAGGAAGCAGGAGGTGGCCGAGGCGCGTGGCCGCGCGCAAGGGGCACACACACGACGTCCTTCTGTCCCAAGGAAGGGGACGACTGGCACGGCCAGATGGCTTGGCTGGCCTGCTTGGCCAGAACAGCTGGGCCGCCAGGTAAGTGGCCCAGGTAAGACTCCTCTCCATTTCTGTTTTCTGTTTCCTTTTCTGTTATTTATTTTGATTTAGTTTTAAGCACTAAACCATTTTGCTTTCTTCTGATAATTTTGCAGTGACTAAAAGGATTATTCCAAAGCCCCTCACAATTTCTCAGAATTATTGGACTCATATTCGATATATAGCAAATATAAATTCAATGCAAATAGTTATTGCATTAGCTTCAGATGCCCAAAATAAATATTTATGAGCTCCTGATGAGGACATCAATACCATTGTTACACCCACAGCCCCTGCTGCTATACATACTGTACCAATTACTAGAGCTCGCGCACGCCAATTAAATTATCAGGTACTTTCGTTTCTTGGTAATGATTCTAATGTTCATGAGAATATGATGCTGCCTAAATTGGATACATTTGTTTTGCCTACAAATGAAGGGCATGTCATGGATCAGAGGGACGAACACTGGAGCAAGACCAAGCATGGACATGATTGGCATGCGCGAGGGGAACAAGAACAGAGTTACAAGTGATGATTTCAGGACTTTGAGGCCACCATAATGAGTGCATGAAGCCTTGGACAAAATATACAAGATGCCACTTCATAATATTCGTCCATAGGCTATTCTAGGTGCTGCGTCACCTTATTATTGGGCCAGGCCCATGTAATTTCGAAATACTTAAGTATGGGCTGTTTTTAGAGTCTGTATGTGTGGGGAAACAAGAGTTAGGGTTGGTTTCGGACCCCTTCCTCAAGGGCCACGAAATTCCCTCCTCTTCCTCCATATATACATCCCTTAGGGCGTCGTTTAGACATTGGGTTTTGTTTAGATTAAAAGTTCGCCATAGCTGCAACTTCACGTACTTCGTTTGTGTTCACCGACTATACAAAGGCGTCACAGAACCCCACCATGATCAATAAAGCTTTCCTCTTACATTAGCAATATCCAGATTGCAATCTCATTTTCTTGCCTGTTCTTCATTTGCCTGCAGGAAACAGACCTTTGTGGTCAGGTTGATCGTGCTCCGGCGTGGTCAATAACCTCTCAGAGTTTGTTTAGCGATTGCTAAGGCGCGACGTCCTCGCACATTTGTAGTCGGATCATCAAAGTCGACTCCCTCCAAAAAGATAGCCACCATCTCATCGAAAGACGGGACACCTTTGCCTTTAGCAGCTCCTAAAAATATTGGTTTGAATTTTACTTCTGTCCAATATTTTCATAGAGAAACATGAACATTTTCTTGGACCTATTTGAAGCAATTTTTATCTTGGTCATTTTCAGAAATGATTTCTGAGGCTTTCACATGACCCCATTTCAAATTCGTTGAAATTTAAACATGATGCACACATGACTAGCTAGCCTAGAGAAAACCAGAGCTAGGTATGTGACAACTCACCCCCACTAAACAAGAATCTCGTCCCGAGATTCAAGCGTAGTGTAAGAGGAAGAGGGGACAGAAAAACTAACACAATATTCTCGATCCAATTGCCCTCATCGAAGATGTTGATTCATTGCTTCAAATTGATCTTGTCGTCTTTGCTTTCGGGATCTTCATCCAACACGATGACGACAGAAGAAACTCTATAGGGATCGATCTTCTTAAAGATCGAGCAACTCACGATCAACTCACGAAATGAGATGTTGAACATCTTTCGAGCTAAGACACGAAACATACATCAAGAGGGATGGAGTGGAACAGAGAACGAGGATTCAAGTTGATAAGCACAATTCCACGCTGAATAAGACGGTGCATGGTTTCAAAGTAGCGAGGAGTTAATTGCCATGACTCCATAACGGGGCACCTTAGGGAAGGTGGCTCGTAGAATTATTCCCTTAAGTGGCAAAAAGGATTACTTTTGACATATAGATAATTGAAAATCTTCATACCAGCCCAAGGCAATTTGCAATCAATTACTTGAAGGAGTTCGGAAGAATGGCATATTCCGACTAGAATGGATGATGTGGACTACCTTGTTGAAGACAACACAATGGATGATTTTTGCCTATCATCGGAAATGGATGGGACCCATGGCAGGACCACTTTTGAAGTTGATCCTGGACAACAACTGCTGAGAAGGACAACCCATGGAAAATTGGCACGATGGGGTGCAAGCTGGGAACAAAATGCAAATGTTGGGAATGTTCCAACCATCATATCTTCCTGAGATTCAGATCTGGTTAGAAACGGGATACTTCAGACTCACATGTCTGAGAAGAAGAGTTGCAACACAAATCGACGAGATAATGTTGCGAGACTCTTGGGATATGAACTACGATAGCAAGCTCCAAAATATGAGCTGGTTCTGCTACAAATCTGTGAACATGCTGTCCAGAACAAGCATGACCACGTAGTAGTCTTATAATAAAACACTACCGAGTTCAGGTGGGGAACCATCATCAAGGATATCGAAGTCCTTGCATAAGTCATATGATTAGCTCTTATGAAGAAACTTCTTTTCCCTGAACAAATCAGCCAGTGGCTTGGTGTGCTAGGGAATACATATGGAATGGAGGTAATTAATCTACCAAACCACATAATACTTCGCACATGCATGACTGACTTGGGACGATTCCAGGGGAAGCAAAACTAATCTTTCTCGAACTCACGGCGGCAACTTGCACCAAATGCACATGAATTCGAGGAAGTCACTTCTTCCATCCAAGCATAAGCTTCATGAACGGAACACGAATGCATTGCTTACAAAGTTTTCAACACTAGGTTGATGTTCAAAATGAATCATGGGGGAGACAAAATGCTGCTGATGGGCTCAACAACAACTCATCGGAATTTCCATATCACTGGACTTCCACCATCATGTGAACACGGTGATAGCATTGGTCAGACCAAAAGATGTAATGGTGTATGCTCGAGGGATCAACCACGAGTAAGACAACATTACGAACATCGCTGGTTCTGATTTGACTTGATGATAGCCCATACTCAAGTCAAAGTTTTGACAAGACAATAGATCCAACAACTGATCACGAGGACCAATTGGTGAAGATATCATCTTTCTTCAACACACACACAAGCACAAAGATATCCCTTCAGAAAGAACCAAATTCGGCAAAGCTTTTCTTCCAACTGTCCAAGTTGTTGTTTAGTTTAACCAACTAGCTTAGGTTATCCAACACAGATTCTTGGAGAATGGGTGGTTTGGAGGAAAACCAACATAATCACGAACTCAACATAGCGGTCAGGTGACAACCTGGTAATACTTCCGATAAGATATTCGGAACATCACGAACCACCGATATGTTACTAAGATCGAGAACAATCTTGCTTTTCAAAGCAAGACGATATGATCAAATAAGCAAGGGATTGAATAATCCTAACTCATTGGTCGAAGAGTGCACCAGAAATAAGGACTAGGTAGCACAATCTATCTTAGGATGATGATTCAATAACTAACACGCTAAGAATGAGAATATTGTCCATTTACTACCAAGCAACTAGTTGCCAGGAGTATTGATTTCACACATCACGGTTCACTTGTCGGTATTCCGGTTGCAACAACACGGAATCGAGGAATGAAAAATGATGGCAAGAAGTATCACTGCATCAAGAATTCATGAGAGATGGTGCAATTCTCATGACAATCCAGACATAAAGGCGGTAATACTCCGAGGTAGAGCAGAGCAAAAGCTGGATTGGCATTCTGATCAGCGAAATACAACTACTTTGACCAGTCCAAGAAATGAATGAGGTGCTTGAGTTTGTTTCTCCTAGTCATTCTGAAATAGAATGGCTTGACGGACCACATGAATAATAAACATCGATAACACGGATGCACAATTACTCCTGACTATCAAGTGATAGACGATGGTCGGAATACAAATGAAGAGGGACAACTCAAGGGGACATATATCTTTCTGAGTTGTGGATGCATAGATTAATATGTCGAACCAAGTTCAACAGGTTTCTTCCAGATAACCCATGCAGAGAGGTAGAACTAGCAGAGTCACAACATAGAATGGAGAACTCATCGAGAGCACTCCTGTTGTGATCCTTTGATCCAATAAACTTCTGCCGTAAGTGGTACATAGTATTTGGAAGAAGGAAATACCACGGACCTCGAGGACTAATGCAAAGGTTACTGTCGGTGTCAAAACCGGCGGATCTCGGGTAGGGGGTCCCGAACTATGCGTCTAGGCGGATGGTAACAAGAGACAAGGGACACGATGTTTTTACCCAGGTTCGGGCCCTCTCGATGGAGGTAATACCCTACTCCTTCTTGATTAATATTGATGATATGGGTAGTACAAGAGTAGATCTACCACGAGATCAAGGAGGCTAAACCCTAGAAGCTAGCCTATGGTATGATTGTTGTTAGTCCCACGGACTAAAACCCTCGGTTTATATAGACACGGATAGGTTAGGGTTACAGAGTCGGTTACAATGGTAGGAGATCTACATATCCAGATCGCCAAGCTTGCCTTCCACGCCAAGTAAAGTCCCATCCGGACACGGGACAAAGTCTTCAATCTTGTATCTTCTTAGTCTTGGAGTCCGGCCTTGACGATAGTCCGCCTATCCGGACACCCCCTAGTCCGGGACTCCTCAATAGCCCTCGAACCAGGCTTCAATGACGACGAGTCCCGCGCATATTGTCTTCGCATTGCAAGGCGGGTTCCTCCTCGAATACTTCATAGAAGGTTTTGAACACAAGGATAGTGTCCGCTCGCAAAACAAGTTCCACATAACACCATAGAGAGAATATTTTTACACAGATCTCGCCGGCGTATTCAGCGGCGCGCGACATCAAACCACGGCCAGGCCTTTATATGAATCGTTTTTCTTGTTCCACCTCAGCGTGTTTAGCGAGGCGGTTTCCTTGGCACGTCTTATCAAAGCATAGATCGTGCCCCCTTATTCCGGGATTCTCATCAATACGGACGTGGGTAACCCATCCGCGCCATTGATTACGGCGCTTGGGAAATAAGCGAGTTTTACCAGGCTGGTGGGGACGCATAGCTTCGTCCGTCCATATAAGGGGATAAGGATCCACCCTTTCACCTACGCCTTCTTCCTCCTTTGCTTATCCATTTCCGTGCACTCAAGCTCCAGCGCCCAAGTCCGCACATCCCACCTCAACCTTCTCCAACCATGTCAGGAGCGGGAGGCAGGTGGATGGCCTCCTCTGTCAAGGAGGGGCACATCACAAGACTGCGGGAGGCTGGATACTTGTCCCGCGACATCGCGACTGAGCTGCCCGATGCGGGCAGCTTATTCCAACCCGGGCCCCATGAGAGGTGGTGTTTCTCCCCACTTCCTCCACGGACTAGGTTTTCCACTTCACCCATTTTCCGGGGCTCATGTTCTACTACGGCCTGGACTTCCACGACCTGGCCCCAAATTTCATCCTCAACATCTCGGCGTTTATCGTCGGGTAGGCGAAACCTTCTCTGCATCCAGCCCCACTTCGGCTTATGGCTGAAGATCTTCAACGTCCGGCCGAAGGTAGTGGGCGGCCGTCAAGCGGAGTGCGGAGGCGCCATGGTTGGCAAGATGGCCAAGGTCCTATGGCTCGAGGGCGCCTTTGTGGAGACAATAAAGGGGTGGCAATCGGGGTGGTTCAACATCACCGAGCCACGTGACCCCGAATGGGTGGCGGCCCCCGAATTCAGATCTGGCTTCCCCACACGGCTCTCGTCATGGAAAGAGACGGGCCTGTCGTGGGGGAATTCGGAAGAGCTATCCGGACTCCAGACATGCATCTGAAACCTGGTGGACAAGAATCTCAGGCTTGTCGACGTAATCCAGGTGATGCTCATCCGCCGGATTCTCCCATGCCAACAACGGGCCTTTAACTTGTGGGAGTTTGATCCGGCACAACACCGAACCTTGAGCCGGCTCTTCGACACTACGTACGAAGATGCCTGGAAGGTGCTGTTCAAGGGTGCTGAAGCCCCAGCATCCGCTAACAAAGATCGCGGATACAGCTCGTGGCGTCCAGCCGGCGAGGTAAGTTATTTTACCCTTAACGGGACTCTTTTTTCATAGATTGACTCTATGTGGGATCTAAAACTCCCTAATCTTTGACCGGACTGGCTGAAGACGTCCGGACAGAGTAACTGTCCGGCTCCTTTGCCGGAAGACCTGGAGGACGCCCGATTGATGGGGCTGCTGGCTCCGGCGCCGCATGTGGTGCCGGAGAAGAAGGCTAAGAAGGAGGCCACGGGAACTCGAAGGAGCTCCCGACGCCATGTGCTGTCAGATTATGATGCAGAATCTTCTCCTGAGGACGAGGAGGAAGAAGAAGAAGCTCCTCCCCAGCAGGGAGGAGAAGAAAAGGAAGGCCGCCCTAACCGGGAGGCCGGAGGGTCAAGAAGGAAGAACCCTTTCTCGGACTTCTCCACCAACGCCGATGACGACGAGGAGGATTGGCCTACAAGGGCCAAGCCCCTGGCGATATCGTAAGTGTCCGGATACCCATGGCTTTTTATTATCGCAGATTGTTCTCTAATGTCGAACAACGTGCAGCCCGCCCAAGGGCGAAGTTCGCCGATTCATCGGCGGGTCCACGGGCTCGTCGGCAATGGAGAGTACCGCTTCGACCGCCTCCTCGCCTCACGCTGGAGACGGCCTTGTGGTGGGGCCCAAAGGGGCTTGGTCAAGAGGAGGTAGGGCAGGAGGTGCCCCAAGGCAACCTCCGGACTCTGGCGCTGGGGCAAGAACCCCAGGGGCTCTAAGCCCGACCCTCGTCCGGACTCCATGCCGGAACGATCAGCGGTTCCGAAGTCCGGCCAGCGGATCCTTCGCAAGAAGGGTAAGACGCCGGTGTCCTCCGTCCAACCGGAGGCACCGGATAGCTTACTGGAGGCGCTTAACAACGCTTCCATCAAGGAGGAGCACCGCACTGTTATGAGTGCAGTGATCCGAACAGTTCAGTCTGCCAAGAGCGGACTGACCGAAGCCTGTACCAGCCATCTAACAGGCTTTGAGGTAAGTTTAGAATATATAAAAATATTACCGCATAGACAGTAGCCACTGATGCTTAGTTCGGTGTTCGGAAAGAAAAGCCGGACTAAGGATCTAAAAAGATATACGCAGGAGTCTAACATAAGTATGTCAATATGGGTATGCAGAGTTGCGCTGCGACCTCTGGCCAGACCGATCATGGAGGTCAATGCATTAAAGAGAACCTCGGCGGTCCGAGAACGAGCTCGGCCAAGCCAAGAAGCAGCTCGAGGACAAGGAAGGTAAGTAGTACCTTATTAAGGAAATACCTTATAAAAAGGTTTTGGTTGCAAAAAATAACAGGAATAACTTGGGTACTACAGGGGCCACGAACGAGGTGGCGACCACAAGGAAGCGGTGTCCGTGGTCAAAACAAAGCTGCCATGAACGCACCGAGCGAGAAGGGGAGGCGCAGCTGGCCAAAATGCGGCAAGAGCTCCAAGCTCGTGGAAAGACACGAGTTTGGGCGTGACTCGAACTTCGAGTCCGAGCTCGCCTCGGCTCTTGAGAGTGCCAAAGCTGCTAAGGCCGAGGCCCAAAAGCCCTCAAGAAATTGAGTCGTTAAAGAAGATAGCGGCGGGTAAGGCATTCTTTATGCAAAGCAAGCATGTGAAAGTGAATTACCTATTACTTACCCGGATTCGAGCTCTCCGGGAGCATTCGAGATTTGCCTCAGGTGTGTCCGATGCTGCCGCATTCTCTGCGCCAAGGAGGGAGCTCGACGGAAAAGGTGTTTTGGTCTCAGTATGGTGAGGCCGAACGTCCGGTGCCCCTGAGCGACCAGCTGAAGCAGCTGGTCGAGCTCCACAAGGTCGCCGAACAGGCCATGAAGGGCCTTATAGCGTGGCTATGGCCATTGGAGGCCATGCCCGGGAGCTACTTCGGCTTGGTGCAGCGGCTGGTGGATGCCTGTCCACGGATTGAAGTCATCAAGCGCTCCGTCTGCACTGAAGGTGTCCGTCGGGCCCTTGCCCATGCTAAAGTGCGTTGGGGCAAGCTAGATGCGGAGAAGCTTGTGACGGACGGGCCACCGAAGGGCCATGAGCATCGCACGCCCGAAATATACTATGAGGGCCTCCTGAAGGGTGCCCGCCGAATAGCGGATGAGTGCTCCAAGGATGTAATTTTTGAATAGGCTCGCATTTGTTATCTTGTACGCTGAAAACTTGTTCATATGCGCTAAGCAACGCTTATTAATTTAAAATGTTACCTTCTGTGCGGCCGTTTATCAAATTTGAGAGATGGCAAGTCGTTGGCTTCAGTCCCCATGCCACGAGTGCTGGGTTGTTCGGGATAAACTTGAGCACTCTTGTTCCCATTCTTGGGTCCATCTAGGGAGGCGCTCAACACAACGAACAAGGCAACTTGATTATAATGCTTGAACACTCTCACTTAGCCATAGAATTCTATAATTTTAAATTTCGGCGAAGCCCCTAGTATTCAGAAGACCGAGTTCGGGGCGGTATCCACGCCTTGGCCAGACAATTCCGGTTCCTCGCTCTAAGCGACATAAGTCTTTAGGGACCCGGAAAAACCTCTCGAACAGCGACCGGTTCTCGCCCTATCATGACGGTCAGTTTTAGCTTTCTCCGAGGTGCTCGACCCAGCTCAACTGGGCACAATCATGATGGTTCTCCGGTGCTACCTTAGCCGATATAACGGAATGTAAGGTACCAAAACACGGGAGCCGGGCAAACCCAACTATTGACCCAAGACATGATTCGGAGCCGATTCATATAATGCTATAAGTTCGGGCTGCCGCACTTGTGAAAGTGTTAGGACTTATCACACCATAATTTTGGGATACTTAAGCCCCTGGTGTATTGGCCATACCAAAGTGTATGGTTGCAACATGTCGTGAAATGAACATATGTATATATAAAGGAAGTAGAGCAATAATAAGCAAAAGCTATGTATTGTTTATTCAAAAAGGTACTGCAATGAAAGCAGAACGATACAAATAGTGCGATAAGCAAGGGATGGGAGTATCTAACATGTCCCCCTCCAGGGGTAAGCTGCGGGATGGTATGTAAAACAGGTATAATGCTCGTAATAGAGACCACCTGAACACTCGACGTGGCTTTCCGCTTCCCTGGCTGTTGCATCGTGAGTTCGGCGATTCAAGTGCCGGACAGGACCTCTCAAAGACGGAGTCCTGAAAGTAAGAAAAAGGAAGAAAAAGGAAAAAAGAAAAAGAATGACACAATTGGGAGCCCCTGGTGCGGTCGAGCCACATTATTGGCGTGCCGTGGTCTTGCCCCTCCCCATACGCCCATGGTATCTCCAGATCGTAATTATGTACGCGTAATACTAGCTTCGCGATTTTGCGAGGGCGGGGGTTGGGGCCGGATTGCTACGCATGCTTAAATCGTGCCAGGCGGTCTTGTTGTAGGTTACTCCGGGTGTGCTTGACAGTGTCCGGACGCTTAGTGGCCGGACTCGAGAATTGCTGTGAGAGGCTGCTTTGTACCTCCGCCGCGAGGGCCGCCGTGTGCTCCTCCGTTCGGAGAGAGCATTCGGTGTTTCCGTTAACCGTGATTACTCCCCGAGGGCCTGGCATCTTGAGCTTGAGGTATGCGTAGTGCGGCATCACATTGAACTTTGCAAATGCGGTTCGTCCGAGCAGTGCATGATAGCCACTGCGGAATGGGGCGATGTCGAAGATTAACTCTTCGCTTCGGAAGTTATCGAGGATCCGAAGACCACTTCGAGTGTAACCGAGCCCGCATAACCGCCTCTACACCGGTATGACGCCTTTAAAGGTCGTCTTTGTAGGTTTAATCCTTGAGGGTCTATGCCCATTTTGCGCATTGTATCTCGATAAAGCAGGTTCAGTTCTTGCCGCCGTCCATCGGGACTACGGTTAGGTGAAATCCGTCGATAATTGGGTCAAGAACCAATGCGCGAAACCGCC
Organism: Aegilops longissima; assembly: GCA_021605205.1. Classification (NCBI taxonomy): domain Eukaryota; kingdom Viridiplantae; phylum Streptophyta; class Magnoliopsida; order Poales; family Poaceae; genus Aegilops; species Aegilops longissima. The sequence continues at coordinate 406,997,436 of CM038682.1, forward strand.
GTGACGGATGCTAGTGGGGTGGTCCCTTCGATCGAAGGTGATCGGGCAGGAAGACCATGGGTTGCACTTCGGGGCGACTGGCTCCATCGCATATACGTCCCTTAGTGCACGCTTCCGCTCCCTTTTGGGTATATGGGTTGCGTATATCATGTTCGCCGTCCGCACTTGCGTGGGAAAACCCTTCTGTCCTCTATTGTTCGGCGGTTGGGGCTCTTCCTCGTCATCGCTATGCAGCCCCTTGTCATTGAGTTCGGCACTTAACTTGCTCGCTTGCTTGAACACCCAACAGTCCTGTTGGTGTGATTGGCTAGTTTTTGGGGTGCCATGTATCGCACAAGCGATCGAGTATTCGGTCCAAGTTGGGCCGGGCCTGGGTATTTCTTTTGAATGGCTTCTTCCGCTGACCGGTTTAGAGCCTCGAATCCGGCATTGACGGCCGTATCTTCAGTATTATCGCCTTTAATGCGGCGCTTGTTCTTGTTGCGACGCGACCTGCCATTGCTGTCCTTGGTATCCGAACTATCAGGATGTTTGGCCAAGTTGTTGCTTCGAGCTAGCCAGCTGTCCTCTCCCGCACAAAAGCGGGTCATGGGTGTTGTGAGGGCTGCCATGGATTTTTGCTTTTCCTGTCCGAGGTGCCGGGCAAGCCACTCGTCGCGGATGTTATGTTTGAAGGCTGCAAGGGCCTCTACATCCGGACAGTCAATGATTTGATTTCTCTTTGTTAGGAACCGAGTCTAGAATTGTCTGGCCGATTCTTCTGGCTGCTGAGTTATGTGGCTAAGGTCATCGGCGTCTGGTGGTCGCACATATGTGCCCTGGAAGTTATCAAGGAATGCGGCTTCCAGGTCCTCCCAACAACCAATTGATTCTGCTTTGGCAAGCTATTGAGCCAATGTCGAGCTGGTCCTTTAAGCTTCAGTGGGAGGTATTTGATGGCATGTAGATCATCACCGCGGGCCATGTGGATATGGAGGAGATAGTCCTCGATCCGCACCGCAGGATCTGTGGTACCATCGTATGATTCGATGTTTACGGGTTTGAAGCCCTCGAGATTTGATGGTCCATTACTTCATCGTGAAGCATAGTGGGTGTCTTGGCGCCTCAGTTGGGCTATATCACGACGTAGCTCATATGAGCTTTGTCTCATCGTGTTCGCCCGCCGGTTTGTTGTATCCGCGCGACGGTAATCATCCCGCGTCGTTGGCCCACGCGATCCGTAGATCGATCTTGTATGTTTTGCCTTATCCTCCAATATATCTCGCAAGTCCGCGCGATTTTCCCATGCCTTGGTACTTTTTGAGCGCGTCGGGGTGTGGCTTGAGCGGAGGGCCGAGAGGCTTCTTCGTCGCGCCACGGGTGGCGGTCTGCCATGTCGTCTTGCTGGTGACTTGGGTGCTTCCTCCTCGATCGAGGCAATGGCCTGCGTTTGGGGTAGCTTTTGGAGGGCATTCGAGTTCATACTCTTGGCTGCAAGGACTTCATCCATCCGCCGCCTAGTAGGTCCTGGTCAGCTCTAAGTTGTTGCTGTTTTTCTTGAGGCTGCTTGCCGTGGCTATAAGCCTGCGTTTGAAACGCTCCTGTTCGGCGGGATCCTCAGGCACGACAAATTCGTTGTCGTCGAGGCTTGCCTCATCTTCGGAGGGAGGCGATGATTATCGTCATCACCCTCTCTTTTCGCAAGACCGTCGTGCGGACTTGCTTCTCCTCCTCCTGCGCCGAGTCCTGCTGGAGGGTTCTCTTCAAGACTGTCCGGGGTGTTATTATCTCCGTGCGGAATCACCGTTTTATTGTGGCGGGATTTAGAGCGGCGCCACGACGCCGGGCGCTCGGCTGTTTCTTGGAGGGTCATCCTCCGTTGTTCCATCGCCGTTCCCATCTTTTGGGATGTCCACCATGTATATGTCATATGACGAGGTGGCCTTCCAGTGCCCTGTAGGCGCTGGGTCTTGGTCGTCTCCGGCGTCGTCGTTCATACCGTCGACGTCTTCGGAGTCGAGGTCGAGCATGTCGGTTAAATCATCGACAGTGGCTACAAAGTGGGTGGTGGGTGGGCGTTGAATTTTGTCGTCCGTATCCCAACCTTCATGTCCGCAGTCCGGCCAGGGCTCTCCGGATAAAGAGAGAGACTTTAGCGAATTCAGAATGTCGCCGAAGCGCGAGTGCTGAAAGATGTCCGCGGTAGTGAACTCCATAACGGGCGCCCAATCGGGTTCGATTGGAAGGGGCGCGGAGGGTTCAGAGTCCGGAGAGGAGTCCGGCACCCTGGAGCCGAGGTCTTCGCAAAGGACAGGGATGGAGTTCGCTCGATCGCCGAGAGATTGTAGCCCCGAGGCGGTGTCCAACCACTCGTCCCGATCGGGAATCCGCCCGGATTAAGGGTCGGAGCGGATCTTTGGTGCGGCCTCGAGTGGCATCGTTCGGCTGCAGAGCTAGATCATGCCCATCGAGACAAGGCGGCATGCTTGGCTGCGGCTCGAATCCGTCAAGATCAAGTCTCCACGGATATCGGCCGTATAGTTCAAACTTCCAAATCTGACCGATGGCGGGGGTAGCTTTCGATCTGCTCCAGATGGCCTGCTTAATTGGCCCGATGCAAAGCCGCCGAACACGAAGATCTGTCCGGGAGAAAAGTCTCACCCTGGACGCGTCGTTGTTGATGATCGAACGAGCCATCGGGCCTATCGGTAACGCATACGGAGGAACTCTCAATGAAAGCACCAATGTCGGTGTCAAACCGGCGGATCTCGGTAGGGGTCCCGAATCTGTGCGTCTAGGCGGATGGTAACAGGAGACAAGGGACACGATGTTTTTACCCAGGTTGGGCCCTCTCGATGGAGGTAATACCCTACTCCCGCTTGATTAATATTGATGATATGGGTAGTACAAGAGCAGATCTACCACGAGATCAAGGAGGCTAAACCCTAGAAGCTAGCCTATGGTATGATTGTTGTTCGTCCTACGGACTAAAACCCTCCGGTTTATATAGACACCGGATAGGTTAGGGTTACACAGAGTCGGTTACAATGGTAGGAGATCTACATATCCATATCGCTAAGCTTGCCTTCCACGCCAAGGAAAGTCCCATCCGGACACGGGACGAAGTCTTCAATCTTGTATCTTCATAGTCTTGGAGTCCGGCCCTGACGATAGTCCTGCTATCCGGACACCCCCTAGTCCGGGACTCCCTCAGTTACAAATAACCTAAAGGAACGAGCAAACACTATCAACATGAAGTAGGTAGGGTGAATCTCGGGTTCAAGAACCCAGAAATAGAATACCTACATACTAAATGGCATCAGAGGATGCTTTCGAGAATGATGGCCAGAATGATCACACTGGGAACACAAAACATGGTTAGATTACTGGGTGATACTCTAGACACCTAGGGTCATAATAATAGCTCCAACATAAATGCCGAGGCAGCGGAGTACCTCAACAGACCATTAGTGTGCTTAATCTGGCCCAAAGGGACGCGGAAACAGAGGAATAGGATTTTGCAAATGCATCAGATTCTATGGAAACCTGGGATGACTCGGACAGCATAACGGCTGTAAATGCTCAAAAATATTTGAGACATCCTGCAAAAATGGTGGCATAACCACTTAACATCACCATATCAAGGTTCTGGTTCAACTGACAACATACTAAAAGTAGTAGAAACTGAATTGAGGCCTGGAACCAACAATCATATAAGTCTCTAACATAGTAACTCATCATCCTAATAGATAGATGAGAAGGCCAAGTTCTTAATCTCCATAGAAAAGAAGAGGTTGACTCATATCAGAAGGCATAAAGTAAAGGAGTAAAAAGAGCCTTACGTTCCCTTCCACAATCAATTCCCTTATATAACTAAAACATTTCTAGAATCAACTTCGACCAGTTTGGCTTGGTAATCCTACAGGCAGTCAGGCTCTGATACCAAAGCTATCAGGACCCCGATTCTAAGTCACACCGATCTAGCTTGTACACCTCATATCACTTTGCAGCCTCACGCACGGTATTCCCACGGGTGTCGCCTTACCATGGCCCGGGACCGTTTGCGCCTTTTGGCTCACATATATGATAGTGTCGCTAGCATCCATATGACAGAGAACCCGGGCCGACATGACTAGTCGTGAACAGAAAGTGGCACTAACTTACGGGGACATGCATACATGAATCAACATCCGTCGGTCAGCAACGTGTGAATCCGGGCTGTAGCACTGGGCTAACAGGACTTCGGGAATCCAGGCTGTAGCAGGCTAGGCAGGACTGCGGATGTCACCGCATGACATTTCCCCAAAGGGACAGACACAAGAACGAAGTGAATCACATGCCGGCCAGTCAAGTGTTCTGGAGCAGTAGTGCTAGGCTAGCAGGACTCCGGTGAACCGGGCTGTAGTGGACTACTATGGCTCATGAAAGCAGAAGACTACATTTCCCCATAAAATAGGCTACCAAGGATAAACAACTAGGTTGTCGGATCCCACACATACCAAGCATTTCAACCATACACACAATATGCTCGATATGTGTAAATACAACATGGCATCACAACATAACTTTACGACTCAAGAATATATTCAATAGGCTCCGAGGAGCGAGATATTACGAACATGGGTCTCATGACCCAACATTCAGAGCATACAAGTCAAAGCACACGCGGAAGCTTAACATGTCTGAGTACAGACATCTACAAATGAAAAAGGCTGAGAAGCCTGACTATCTACCAGATCCTGCCGAGGGCACAAGATCGTAGCTGAGATATCAAGCTAAACGTCGAAGTCCACACAGAACTACTAGCAATACTAACATCTCTCTGCAAAACATAAAATAGGCAAACGTGAGTACAAATGTACCCAGCAAGACTTACATCAGAACTAGCTACATATGATTCAGTATCAACAAAAGGGGGTTGTGGAGTTTGACTGCAGCAAGCCAGCTTTGACTCAGTGGCTCTTCTAAACTACGACTGCAAGTAACTCTTTTGAGGTGGCGCACACGAGTCCACATATTCACCATATCAATACACCACTATGGATCCGCTCCCGTCTCCCTACGGGAACGCCTTCCATAGCACTCATGCTTATCTTGTGCATTTTAGAGTATCCACTTTCACTTGTCTATGAACTGTTATAGGCAACCAGAAGTCCTTTACTGTGGACACGGCTATTCGAATAGATGATGTTAACCCTGCAGGGGTGTACTTCTTCACACATGCTCTCACCACTTATCACCGTTTACATGACATGTACTCGGCAACCTTCAAGCAGAAGCCCAGCGAGGGTGTCGGCCACGGCCTACCTAAAAGCTCAAGTCTCTAGTCCAGGTTTATCGCCTATTCAGGTTCCATCCGCAGGGAGTCCGGCCGAAGTTTCCACATACGGCCCCGAACGATGTGTACAGGGTTCTGAGACACCAAATGGGCACCCGGCATGCCCGGCCACGTGCCTACCGCATCACAGCCCACCACTAGGGTCAGCGCTGCACACGGCCTCCAGCATACTACAAACAACAGAAACTACCTGCAACTCCTGGACAAAGGACAAGGGTGGTTAAGAAGTCGAGAGAGTCAATTAAGGATCCCAATGTGTGGTAGTAGCTGATCATGGATGACAAACACAGAACTCAGTTCCTAAGGACGGCTTCAATGAAACAAACCACCATTTACTCCTACATGTCCTCTCATCGATACCTTTACCAAATCGTGTTCACACACTTAGCTCTCAACAGTTATACATGTTCACACACCTCCAATTCATCCCCGATGAATCAGACCTGACTCAACTCTAAGCAGTAGTAGGCATGACAAACAAGCATGAATGAGTAGGGACATCAGGGCTCAAACAACTCCTACTCATGCTAGTGGGTTTCATCTATTTACTGTGGCAATGAGAGGTCATGCAGAGGAAAGGGGTTCAACTACCACAGCATGTAACAGTTGAATCGTGTTGGGGAACGTAGTAATTTCAAAAAATTTCCTACGATCACGCAAGACCATGGTGATGGCATAGCAACGAGAGGGGAGAGTGTCCGTCCCACGCTCGTGAGACCGAAAGCGAAGCGTTATATTAACGCTGTTGATGTAGTCGACGTCTTCACGATCCGACCGATCCAAGCACCGTTACTCCGGCACCTCCGAGTTCTTGGCACACGTTCAGCTCGATGGCGATCCCGGGCTCCGATCCAGCAAAGCGTCGGGGAAGGAGTTCACAAGACGACGACGGCGTGGAGCGATCTTGATGTTCTACCGTCGCAGGCTTCGCCTAAGCACCGCTACAATATGATCGAGGTGGAATATGGTGGAGGGGGCACCGCACGGCTAAGGAACGATCCGTAGATCAACTTGTGTGTTCATGGGGTGCCCCTGCCCCGTATATAAAGGAGCAAGGGAGGGAGGAGGCGGCCCTATGTTTGGCGCGCCAGGGGAGTCCTACTCCCACGGGAGTAGGATTCCCCTTCCTAGTCCAACTAGGAATCCTTCCATGTAGGGGAGGAAGGGAGAAGGAAGTGGAGGAGTAGGAAGGTGGCGGCCCCTTTCCCTAGTCCAATTCGGACTAGAGGGAGGGGGGCAGCAGCCTTTTCCTCTTCCCACTAAAGCCCATCAAGGCCCATTACTTCTCCCGTAACTACCGGTACTCGAAAAATACCGAATCACTCGGAACCTTTCCGAACTCCGAATATAGTCGTCCAATATATCGATCTTTACGTCTCGACCATTTCGAGACTCCTCGTCATGTCCCCGATCTCATCCGGGACTCCGAACTCCTTCGGTACATCAAAACTCATAATAACTGTCATCGTAACCTTAAGCGTGCGGACCCTACGGTTCGAGAACAATGTAGACATGACCGAGACACGTCTCTGGTCAATAACCAATAGCGGGACCTGGATGCTCATATTGGCTTCTACATATTCTACGAAGATCTTTATCGGTCAGACCGCATAACAACATACGTTGTTCCCTTTGTCATCGGTATGTTACTTGCCCGAGATTCGATCGTCGGTATCCAATACCTAGTTTAATCTCGTTACTGGCAAGTCTCTTTTCTCGTTCCGTAATACATCATCTCACAACTAACACATTTAGTTGCAATGCTTGCAAGGCTTATGTGATGTGCATTACCGAGAGGGCCCAGAGATACCTCTCCGACAATCGGAGTGACAAATCCTAATCTCGAAATATGCCAACCCAACATGTACCTTCGGAGACACCTGTAATGTACCTTTATAATCACCCGAGCCACGTTGTGACGTTTGGTAGCACCCAAAGTGTTCCTCGGGCAAACGGAGTTGCATAATCTCATAGTCATAGGAACATGTATAAGTCATGAAGAAAAGCACTAGCAACAAACTATACGATCAGGTGCTATGCTAATGGAATGGGTCATGTCAATCAGATCATTCAACCAATGATGTGATCCCGTTAATCAAATAACAACTCCTTGTTCATGGTTAGGAAACATAACCATCTTTGATTAACGAGCTAGTCAAGTAGAGGCATACTAGTGACACTCTGAGGTTTATGTATTCACACATGTATTATGTTTCCGGTTAATACAATTCTAGCATGAATAATAAACATTTATCATGATATAAGGAAATAAATAATAACTTTATTATTGCCTCTAGGGCATATTTCCTTCAGTCTCCCACTTGCACTAGAGTCAATAATCTAGTTCACATCGCCATGTGATTTAACATCAATAGTTCACATCTATATGTGGTTAACACCCATAGTTCACATCGACATGTGACCAACACCCAAAGGGTTTACTAGAGTCGATAATCTAGTTCACATCGCTATGTGATTAACACCCAAAGAGTACTAAGGTGTGATCATGTTTTGCTTGTGAGATAATTTTAGTCAACGGGTACATCACATTCGTGAGCCGTAAGTATTTTGCAAATTTCTATGTCTACAATGCTCTTGCGGAGCTACTCTAGCTAATTGCTCCCACTTTCTATATGTATCCAGATTGAGACTCGAGTCATCTAGATTAGTGTTAAAACTTGCATCGGCGTAACCTTTACTTATTTAACCTTTTTCACTTCCATAATCGAGAAATATATCCTTATTCTACTAAGGATAATTTTGACCGCTGTCCATTGATCTACTCCTAGATCTCTATTGCACTCCTTGCCAATCTTAGTGGTAGGGTATGCAATAGATCAGTACACAACATGACATACTTTATAGAACCTATGGCTGATGCATAGGAATGACTTTCATTCTCTTTCTATCTTCTGCCGTGGTCGGGATTTGAGTCTTACTCAATCTCACACCTTTGCAACACAGGCAAGAATTTTTCTTTGACTGTTCCATTTTGAACTACTTCAAAATCTTGACAAGGTATGTACTTATTGAAAACACTTATCAAGCATTTTTGATCTATCTCAATAGATCTTGATGCTCAATTTGTACGTAGCTTCACCGAGGCCCTTCTTTGAAAAACTCCTTTCAAATACTCCTTTATGCTTTGCAGAATAATTCTACATTATTTCCGATCAACAATATGTCATTCACATATACTTATCGAAATCTTGTAGTGCTCCCACTCACCTTTTTGTAAATACAGGCTTCTCCAAAAGTCTGTATAAAACCATATGCTTTGATCACACTATCAAAGCGTTTATTCCAACTCGAGATTCTTGCACCAGTCCATAGATGGATCATTTGGAGCTTGCACATTTTGTTAGCTCCTTTAGGATTGACAAAACCTTCGGTTGCATCATATACAACTCTTCTTTAATAAATCCATTAAAGAATGTAGTTTTGACATCCATTTGCCAGATTTCATAAAATGTGGCGATTGCTAACATGATTCGGACAGACATAAGCATCGTTACAGTGAGAAAATCTCATCGTATTCAACACATTGATCTTTGTCGAAAACCTTTTGCAACAAGTCAAGCTTTGTAGATAGTAACACTACTATCGGTGTCCGTCTTCCTCTTGAAGATCCATTTATTTAACATGGCTTGCGATCATCGAGCAAGTCAATCAAAGTCCATACTTTGTTCTCATACATGGATCCTATCTCAGATTTCATGGCCTCAAGCCATTTCGCTGAATCTGGGCTCATCATCGCTTCCTCATAGTTCGTAGGTTCATCATGGTCTAGTAACATGACTTCTAGAATAGGATTACCGTACCACTCAGTGCGGATCTTACTCTGGAAGACCCACGAGGTTTGGTAGCAACTTGATCTGAAGTTTCATGATCATCATCATTAACTTCCTCACTAATTGGTGTAGGAATCATTGGAACTGATTTCTGTGATGAACTACTTTCCAATAAGGGAGAAGGTACAATTACCTCATCAAGTTTCTACTTTCCTCCCACTCACTTCTTTCGAGAGAAACTTCTTCTCTAGAAAGGATCCATCTTCGCAACAAATATCTTGCTTTCGGATCTGTGATAGAAGGTGTACCCAATAGTTACCTTTGGGTATTCTATGAAGACGCATTTCTCCGATTTGGGTTCGAGCTTATCGGTGAAAACTTTTTCACATAAGCATCACAACTCAAACTTTAAGAAACGACAGCTTTAGGTTTATTGCTAAACCATAGTTCATACGGTGTCATCTCAGCGGATTTAGATGGTGCCCTATTAAACGTGAATGCAGCTGTCTCTAATGCATAACCCCAAAAGCGATAGTGGTAAATCGGTAAGATACATCATAGATCGCACCATATCAAAATAAAATACGATTCTGACGTTCGGACACACCATAATGTTGTGGTGTTCCGGTGGCGTGAGCTGTGAAACTATTCCACATTGTTTTCATTGAAGACCAAACTCGTAACTCAAATATTCATCTCCACGATCAGATCGCAGAAACTTTATTTTCTTGTTGCGATGATTTTCCACTTCACTCTGAAATTCTTTGAACCTTTCAACTATTTCAGACTTATGTTTCATCAAGTAGATATACCCATATCTACTCAAATCATCTTGTGAAGGTCGAGAAAATAACGATACTTGCCACGAGCATCAACACTCATTGGATCGCATACATCGGTATATATGTGTTATTTCCAACAAGTCAGTAGCTTGTTCCATTGTTCCGAGAACGGAGTTTTAGTCATCTTGCCCAAAAGGCACGGTTCGCAAGCATCAAATGATTCATAACCAAGTGATTCCAAAATCCATCCTTATGGAGTTTCTTCATGCGCTTTATACCGATATGACCCAAGCGGCGAGTGCCACAAATAAGTTGCACTATCATTATTAACTTTGCATCTTTTGGCATCAATATTATGAATATGTGTATCACTACGATCGAGATCCAATAAACTATTTTCATTGGGTGTATGACCATCGAAGGTTTTATTCATTTAAGCAGAACAACAATTATTCTTTGACTTTAAATGAATAACCGTTTTGCAATAAACATGATCAAATCATATTCATGCTCAACGCAAACACCAAATAACATTTATTTAGGTTTAACACTAATCCGAAAGTATAGGGAGTGTGCGATGATGATCATATCAATCTTGGAACTACTTCCAACACTCATCGTCACTTCCCTTCAACTAGTCTCTCATTTATTCGCAACTCCTGTTTGAGTTACTACTCTTAGCAACCGAACCAGTATCAAATACCGAGGGTTGCTACGAACACTAGTAAAATACACATCAATAATTTGTATATCAAATATACCTTTGTTCACTTTGCCATCCTTCTTATCCGCCAAATACTTGGGGTAGTTCCGCTTCCAGTGACCAGTTCCATTGCAGTAAAAGTACTCAGTCTCAGGCTTAGGTCTAGACTTGGGCTTCTTCACTCGAGCAGCAACTTGCTTGCCGTTCCTTTTGAAGTTCCCCTTCTTCCCTTTGCCATTTTCCTTGAGACTAGTGGTCTTGTCAACCATCAACACTTGATGTTTTTCTTGATTTCTACCTTCGTCGATTTTAGCATCACGAAGAGCTTGGGAATTATTTTTGTCATCCCTTGCATATTATAGTTCATCACGAAGTTCTACTAACTTGGTGATGGTGACTAGAGAATTCTGTCAATCACTATCTTATCTGGAAGATTAACTCCCACTTGATTCAAGCAATTGAAGTACCTGGACAATCTGAGCACATGCTCACTAGTTGAGCGATTCTCCTCCATCTTTTAGCTATAGAACTTGTTGGAGACTTCATATCTCTCAACTCGGTATTTGTTTGAAATATTAACTTCAACTCTGGAACATCTCATATGGTCCATGACGTTCAAAACGTCTTTGAAGTCCCGATTCTAAGCCGTTAAGCATGGTGCACTAAACTATCAAGTAGTCATCATATTGAGCTAGCCAAACGTTCATAACGTCGTATCGCTCATATTGAACTAGCCAAACGTTCATAACGTCGCATCTGCTCTGCAATAGGTCATCACCTAGCGGTGCATCAAGGACATAATTCTTACGTGCAGCAATGAGGATAAACCTCAGATCACGGATCCAATCCGCAATATTGCTACTAACATTTTCAATACAATTTCTCTAGGAACACATATAAAAAACACGGGGAAGCAACAACGCGAGCTATTGATCTACAACATAATCTGCAAAATACTACGGGACTAAGTTCATGATAAATTAAAGTTCAATTAATCATATTACTTAAGAACTCCCACTTAGATAGACATCTCTCTAGTCATCTAAGTGATTACGTGATCCAAATCAACTAAACCATGTCCGATCATCACGTGAGATGGAGTAGTTTCAATGGTGAACATCACTATGTTGATCATATCTACTATATGATTCACGCTCGACCTTCGGTCTCCGTGTTCGAGGCCATATCTGTTATATGCTAGGCTCGTCAAGTTTAACCTGAGTATTCGCGTGCGCAACTGTTTTGCACCCGTTGTATTTGAGCGTAGAGCCTATCACACCCGATCATCACGTGGTGTCTCGGCACGAAGAACTTTCGCAGCGGTGCATACTCGGGAGAACACTTCTTGATAATTTTAGTGAGAGATCATCTTATAATGCTACCGTCAATCAAAGCAAGATAAGATGCATAAAGGATAAACATCACATGCAATCAATATAAGTGATATGATATGGCCATCATCATCTTGTGCTTGTGATCTCCATCTCAAAGCACCGTCATGATCACCATCGTCACCGGCGCGACACCTTGATCTCCATCGTAGCATCGTTGTCGTCTCGCCAACTATTGCTTCTCGACTATCGCTACTCCTTAGTGATAAAGTAAAGCAATTACATGGCGTTGCATTTCATACAATAAGCGACAACCATATGGCTCCTGCCGATTGCCGATAACTTCGGTTACAAAACATGATCATCTCATACAATAAAATATAGCATCACGTCTTGACCATATCACATCACAACATGCCCTGCAAAAACAAGTTAGGCGTCCTCTACTTTGTTGTTGCAAGTTTTACGTGGCTGCTACGGGCTGAGCAAGAACCGTTCTTACCTACGCATCAAAACCACAACGATACTTCGTCAAATAGACTCCGTTTAACCTTCTCAAGGACGGGCGTAGCCACACTCGATTCAACTAAAGTGAGAGAGCAGACACCGCCGGTCACCTTTAAGCAACGAGTGCTCGGGCGGTGAAACCAGTCTCGCGTAAGCGTCGCGTAATGTCGGTCGGGCCGCTTCATCTCACAATACCGCTGAACCAAAGTATGACATGCTGGTAGGCAGTATGACTTGTATCGTCCACAACTCACTTGTGTTCTACTCGTGCACATGACATCAACGCATAAAACCAGGCTCGGATGCCTTTGTTGGGGAGCGTAGTAATTTCAAAAATTTTCCTACGATCACGCAAGACCATGGTGATGGCATAGCAACGAGAGGGGAGAGTGTCCGTCCACGTACCCTCGTAGACCGAAAGCGGAAGCGTTATATTAACGCGGTTGATGTAGTCGTACGTCTTCACGATCCGACCGATCCAAGCACCGTTACTCCGGCACCTCCGAGTTCTTGGCACACGTTCAGCTCGATGACGATCCCGGGCTCCGATCCAGCAAAGCGTCGGGGAAGGAGTTCCGTCAGCACGACGGCGTGGTGACGATCTTGATGTTCTACCGTCGCAGGGCTTCGCCTAAGCACCGCTACAATATGATCGAGGTGGAATATGGTGGAGGGGGGCACCGCACACGGCTAAGGAACGATCCGTAGATCAACTTGTGTGTTCATGGGGTGCCCCTGCCCCGTATATAAAGGAGCAAGGGAGGAGGAGCCGGCCCTATGTTTGGCGCCAAGGGAGTCCTACTCCCACCGGGAGTAGGATTCCCCTTCCTAGTCCAACTAGGAATCCTTCCATGTAGGGGAGGAAGGGAGAAGGAAGTGGAGGAGTAGGAAGGTGGCGGCCCCTTTCCCTAGTCCAATTCGGACTAGAGGGAGGGGGCGCAGCAGCCTTTTCCTCTTCCCACTAAAGCCCATCAAGGCCCATTACTTCTCCGTAACTACCGGTACTCGAAAAATACCGAATCACTCGGAACCTTTCCGAACTCCGAATATAGTCGTCCAATATATCGATCTTTACGTCTCGACCATTTCGAGACTCCTCGTCATGTCCCGATCTCATCCGGGACTCGAACTCCTTCGGTACATCAAAACTCATAATAAGCATCATCGTAACCTTAAGCGTGCGGACCCTACGGTTCGAGAACAATGTAGACATGACCGAGACACGTCTCTGGTCAATAACCAATAGCGGGACCTGGATGCTCATATTGGCTTCTACATATTCTACGAAGATCTTTATCGGTCAGACCGCATAACAACATCGTTGTTCCTTTGTCATCGGTATGTTACTTGCCCGAGATTCGATCGTCGGTATCCAATACCTAGTTTAATCTCGTTCATGGCAAGTCTCTTTTCTCGTTCCGTAATACATCATCTCACAACTAACACATTTAGTTGCAATGCTTGCAAGGCTTATGTGATGTGCATTACCGAGAGGGCCAGAGATACCTCTCCGACAATCGGAGTGACAAATCCTAATCTCGAAATATGCCAACCCAACATGTACCTTTGGAGACACCTGTAATGTACCTTTATAATCACCCGATTCGTTGTGACGTTTGGTAGCACCCAAAGTGTTCCTCGGGCAAGCGGAGTTGCATAATCTCATAGTCATAGGAACATGTATAAGTCATGAAGAAAAGCACTAGCAACAAACTATACGATCGGTGCTATGCTAATGGAATGGGTCATGTCAATCAGATCATTCAACCAATGATGTGATCCCGTTAATCAAATAACAACTCCTTGTTCATGGTTAGGAAACATAACCATCTTTGATTAACGAGCTAGTCAAGTAGAGGCATACTAGTGACACTCTGTAGGTTTATGTATTCACACATGTATTATGTTTCCGGTTAATACAATTCTAGCATGAATAATAAACATTTATCATGATATAAGGAAATAAATAATAACTTTTATTATTGCCTCTAGGGCATATTTCCTTCAAATCGCTGTTGTCCTAATGTAGTAAAAGAGAGCAGTAGCGAGAGAGTGGAATTATATCGGAATGAACAAGCGGGTTTTGCTTGCCTGGCACTTCTGAAGATAGAATAGTTCTTCATCGGTGTCATTGATCTCATCGTCGAAACCACGTCTATCGAGAGGGGACAAACACCGGCAACAGAGAGGGAACACAATCAATGCAATGCAACAATATGATGCATGATCATGACATGGTAAAATGAGTGTGCTGGGCTGTAAGTGCATCTAGTGCCACCCCTAGTTGGTTTTGGAGTATTGACGACAAATTTGGTTGAGGGACTATTGTGTTTGTGGGAATTACAGGATAACACAGGTAGTGTCCCTCATTGATTCAGTTTACCTACCGGAGATGACCCCTAAAAATGTATGAAGACATTGACGAAAATGGTGGTATATGAAGATATTCATATTGAAGACTATGACATGAGAAGACATTGAGTGAAGACTATGGAGCGCGAAGACTGTGTCGTTTTGTTGTTTCCTTTTTCTTCTTTGTTGAGTCATAGGAACCACCGTACGGTTAAGTGGGGTCCAAGTGAACAAAGTCGAGAATGGTCAAGTGATGCTCAACCCAAATCCTATGTCTTGAGCGAAGACAATGAGAGCAAATATTATCCAGAGTGGATGAGTCAGCTTTGCTTGTAACCCAAGTAAAGTTGCCGTGTGTGTTTGAAATCATTTGTTGGAACACGTGTCGGTTCCTTAGTGACCCAGGTCATTTCGGACATATCAGGTCGGGTTGCCTAGTGGCTATAAATAGCCCACCCCTACACCATAAATTGGTGGCTACTCGAGTTAGTGCACAGCTTTTGTCGTTTGAGAGCAACACACCTCGAAGCCTTTGAGAGAGAAATCCTTGCGAGGACAAAGCCCAAACACCCCGAGCCAAAGAGTGTTAGGCATCATGAAGTCTTTACATCTGCGTGACTCGAAGACTTATTACACTTGAGGACCTGTGAGTCCTCCGGCTGGTTAGGCGTCGCGTTACGAGCATCCAAGAGTCATTGTGGATCGCGGTGAACGAAGTCTATGAAGGTTGATAGTCTAGCTTGAAGACTTACAGAGTGATTGAGTGAGGATTGTGTGTCCTTAGCTCAAGGGAATAAGGTGAATCTGCGGTCTTGAGTTGAATCTCAGCCTCCCTAACGGACTACAGTTGTCACGAAAGCTCGAACTGGTCCAACAAATCATGTGTCTTCAACAAGTGACTGGTTCTATCCTCTCCCTCCCTTTACTTAGAGTTAGTCTTCGTGAAGTCATTGCCTATTTGTCATATCTGTTTGACTTCATTGCTTGACTACTATCGTTGGTTGGCTTCATACTATCTTCCATCCTGATCCTTACTACCAAGCTGCTATTAGTCTTTGTACTTTCACATTACTGCATACTTGACTATGGTTTGCTTGTTGTAGTTTATCTTCCGCTGCATATCAATTAGGTCATTTCTATTGTTTGTCTTCAAAACTTCCACGTTTTGAAGGCTTTCCTAAAAATCGCCTATTCACCCCCCTCTAGTCGATAACTAGCACTTCCAATTGGTATCAGAGCAAGGTACTCCCTTGTTTTGTGTGATTCAGTTTAACCACCTGGAGTTTTAGCTATGTCGACTGCAGGGATAATCAAAGTCTCCGCTGCTTGCCCCGTGTTCGATGGAACTGAATATACCTACTGGAAGAATAAGATGTGCATGCATCTTGAAGCCATTGATGTCGACCTCTGGTATGTCGTCAAGAACGGTGTTCCCAAAACTGGTGAAGGTGTCACCCCTTCTGATGTCAAGAAGTTCATTCAACTGGACTCTACTACGAAGAACATCATCTATGGTCATCTGACCAAAGGACAGTATGGCCGTGTGAGTGCTCTGGAAACGTCGAAGCTAGTCTGGGACTGGTTATCCAAGGTCAACGAAGGCGTTTCAACCCAGAGAGATCAAAGGATCAGTGTTCTTCGCAACCTCTTCAACCACTTCAAGAGAAACGACAATGAAAATGTCCAGCTCACGTTTGACCGCCACACCGACATCACAAATGAGCGTTGTGCTCTCGGCGCCACTGAGGTTACCAAGCATGAAATCGTCAAGACACTACTGAGATCACTTGACAGCTCCTTTGACACCCTTGACCTCATGATACAAGAACGCCCTGACTTCAAGACACTCGATCCGTCTGATATACTTGAGAGGCTCAACACACATGAGTTCCAGCTTGCTGAGAAAAGAGATATCTATGGTCCCAACTATGGCCGTACTCGCGCTTTGAAGGCAAAAGTTGTTTCCTCATGTGAAGAAGAATGTGACTGTAGTTCTGATGATCCTGAAGACATTGGAAAGGAACTTGCTATGCTTGTGAAGAAGTTCCAGAAGTTCACTAAGAAGAAGGGCTTCAGAAAGTCTTCACGATCTAGCTCAAGAAATGATGAAGCTTCCACTCATGACTACAAGAAGAGAACATGTCACAAGTGCAAGAAACCTGGACACTATATCTCTGAGTGTCCACAGTGGGACAATGAGAAGAAGAAGAAGAAGAGCAAGGAATATGATTCTGATGACAAGAAGAAGAAGAAATCTTCAAAGTCTTTTTCCAAGTCCTCATCAAAGTCTTCATCTCATAAGAAGAGCTCATCTGGCAAGGCTCGTGCTTTTGTTGGCAAGGAAATGGATTCAGAGGAGTCTGCTTCTGAGGAGGCGGAGGTGGAGTCTGAAGAAGAGTCCGACCCTGGCGTTGCAAGTCTGGCTCTAGCCACAGCCTATGTTGCCAAGTCCATCTTCAACACTGAAGACAATGACTTCCACACCAACGCTGAAGCTGATGACATGGACGACCCTGCTCCCACCTACTGCTTCATGGCACGTGGTGCCAAGGTAAAATCACGTGATGCTTACTTTCAAACATCAAGTGAAGATGACTCTGATTGTGAATCCAAGCCCAGCTACAAAACACTTGCTAAAATTGCAACTGAACAACAAAAAGCTATGGAACATACTCAAAAATTGTTAGACAAAAGCGATGACCTGTTGGACGCGGAAATGACACGTTCACAATCCTTAGTTGAAGACATAAAAAATCTTCATGCTAAGTACCAAGAACTTGAAAGTCGTCATGAAACGCTCTCAACCACTCATGACAAGCTCTCCTATGATTATCTTCAAAGGAAGCAAGAGCTTGAGAAATTGAGAGCGGCTCATGAAGATCTTCAAAAAGAGAATGAGTCACTTCGTGCTCAACAGATCAGTCCGCTTCAGGATGGATTTGAACCACCATGTCTAAAATGCCTTGGCGTGATAACGCTACCTCTGTTCTTGAATGTTCCCTTCTTGCTACTGTTGCATTGTCTTCAACTACTAATGTGGTAACTAACCCTCCGCGGAGGATACCACTACTATTGCTGATGAAAATGCTAGGTTGAAGACATTGCTTGAAACAGGGATGTATAAAAGTGCGAAGGACATCGACACTGCGATGTCCTCAAAAAGCAGATTCTGAACCGAAACCCTAGGAAAGAGGGTGTTGGGTTCGAGAGGAAAATGAATGTTGATGGTTCCTACTAGCAGCCTGAGCAGTATCCCAAAACCACATGGGTTGCTGCTAAGGGACCTTCAGTGGATCCATCCACCTTATCTGGCTTTACCTGTGCTAATCCTATTATCATTGATGAATCCCTTGATGCAAACTATAAGCTGTTCAAAAATCAGAATGGTGAAGTGTTTGCCAGGTATATTGGTACTAACTGCAGGAATGGACCACCTATGAAGAAGATCTGGGTTCCCAAAAGTTGTCTTGAGAATCTTGCAGTGAATGTGATCATGACACCACCTGGGATGAAGACAAACCCCAGACCTAAGGCATCATATGGTCCAAAGGCTTCAAACAGACAGAGGACTCACCTGAGTCACCCTAACGTCAATGTTTTGCAAGCAAACCATACTCAAACTTATGAATATGAGTGTGTGTCTTCAAACCGCTATGTTCATAGATCTAAGAACTTTTCTGCTTATTCATATGAGTATCATTCATCTCCTGCAAGGCTATTTGCTAGGGCTCCAAAGCCGAAGTTCTCAGATGCTGCACTTAGACTCATTGCTTCTAAGACACCCCTGAAGATGTGGGTGGTTAAGAAGAATTAACTTTCTTTTGCAGGAAAGGGTCTCCAGCCGAAATTCAAAGACGTCTGATGCTATTGCTGGGGACCTAAAACATCTTGTAGGGTGCAAGATCAAATGCCCAAATGGTCTCAATATGTATTTTGTTCCTGAATTGTTTGCCATTCATCCTATCAGTCCTAATCTTGATCTGAACTTCAATAATCCTCTTGCCCTCAAATGTTTATGCTTCAAAATACTCTTGGTGAAGCCTATCCCCCTAACTGTACTGTAGGGTATGACACCTCATGCTTCAGAATGGATTATGGACACGGATGCACTAATCATATGACTAGTGATCAAAGTCTTCTCATGGACTCAAACTTACGTCCATCAGACAAGAGTCACATCACATTTGCTGACACTGGTAAAAGCAAGGTATTGGGTTTAGGTAGAGTTGTAATCTCAAAGGATCAACACATGGGTAAAGTGATGCTTGTTGAATCCCTTGGTTTCAACTTAATGTCTGTCTCGATGCTTTGTGACTTGAACATGATTGTGCTATTCGGAAAATATCGTTGCCTTGTACTAATGGAATCTGACAAGTCTCTAGTCTTTGAAGGGTATCGGAAAGATGACCTATACATGGTAGATTTCTCAGCAGGTCCACAGCTTGCCGTATGTCTTCTTGCAAAAGCTTCAGAATGCTGGCTCTGGCATCAGAGGCTGGGACGTGCTGGCATGAGGAACCTACACACACTCGCCAAGAAGAAGCATGTCATAGGCATCGAAGGTGTCAAGTTCAAGAAGGATCACTTGTGTGGTGCCTGCGAAGCTGGAAAGATGACTAGGGCAAAGCACCCCTCGAAGACAATCATGACGACATCTCAACCCTTCGAGTTGTTACACATGGACTTATTTGGCCCTACTCACTACTCTACCCTCACAACAACTGCTTATCTCTATGGCTTCGTCATTGTTGATGACTACTCAAGATATACATGGGTGCACATAATTCTCTACAAGACTGAAGTTCAAGATGTCTTCAGACGCTTCGCCAATCGAGCCATGAACAATTATGGCATCAAGATCAAGCATATCAGAAGTGACAACGGCACTGAGTTCAAGAACACCGGACTTGATCTTTATCTGGATACAATGGGGATCACTCATGAGTTTTCTGCTCCATACACACCTCAGCAAAATGGCATCGTAGAGCGCAAGAACTGAACCCTCATTGAGATGGCTCGAACAATGCTCGACGAGTACAAGACACCAAGAAAGTTACGGCACGAAGCTATTGATACAACATGTCACGTCATCAACCGTGTTTACATCCATAAGCTTACGAACAAAACATCCTATGAGCTCCTTACTGGCAAGAAGCCAAATGTCAGCTACTTCAGAGTATTTGGAGCTAGGTGCTGGATCAAGGATCCCGATCACAAGTCAAAATTTGCACCTAGAGCCCATGAAGGCTTCATGCTCGGTTATGGAAAGGACTCGCACTCTTATAGAGTCTTCAACCTCTATGTCTACAAAATCGTCGAAACTGTGGACGTGCGATTTGATGAAACCAATGGTTCACAAAGAGAGCTCCTGCCAAGTACACTAGACGAAGCTCGCCCAATGAATCTATCAAGCTGATGGGAGCTGGTGAAATCATGCCTTCGAAGCACAGCACTGAAGAGGAACTTATCATTTCGCACCTAACCAACTCGAAGACAATGCTCGATGAAGACAATCCTCCCAATGATGACAATGATCGGCAAGAGCAAGGTCTTCGTCCAGTTCATCCTCGAGTTGCAAATGAAGTACAAATTGAGAAGATAATTGATAGCATCAATGCACCTGGTCCACTTACTTGCTCAAGAGCAACACAGTTAGCAAATTTCTGTGGGCACTTTTCTTTTGTGGAAATATCAGAACCCAAGAAAGTAGCTGAAGCCTTTATGGAACCTGAATGGATACAAGCTATGCAAGAAGAACTTCAACAGTTCAAGCTGAACAATGTTTGGGAACTTGTCAAGCGTCCTGACCCTTGCAAGCATAACATTATTGGCACAAAATGGATATATCGAAACAAACAAGATGAGCATGGTCAAGTCGTCAGAAACAAAGCACGTCTTGTGGCTCAAGGATATACTCAAGTTGAAGGAATTGACTTCGATGAAACATTTGCTCCTGTGGCTAGGCTTGAAGCTATTCACATACTGCTAGCCTATGCTAACCACCACAACATCTTGCTATATCAAATGGATGTGAAGAGTGCATTTCTCAACGGCAAGATTGAAGAAGAAGTATACGTCGCTCAACCACCTGGCTTTGAAGATCCAAAACATCCTGATATGGTGTACAAGCTAAACAAAGCACAGTATGTCCTCAAACAAGCTCCTCGCGCTTGGTATGATACGATCAAAGACTTCCTGAAGAGCAAAGGCTTCAAACCTGGATCCCTCGATCCCACACTCTTCACGAAGACATATGATGGTGAACTGTTTGTGTGCCAAATATATGTGGATGACATTATCTTCGGCTGCACCAACCAGAAGTATAGTGATGAGTTTGGATACATGATGCAAGAGCAATATCAGATGTCCATGATGGGTGAGTTGAAGTTCTTCCTTGGTCTTCAAATTTGTCAGCAAAGGAATGGCATCTTCATATGTCAAGAAAAATACCTCAAAGATTGTCTGAAGAAATTTGGAATGCAAGATTGCAAAGGTCACACGATGCCAATGCCAGCCAAACACCATCTGGGTCCCAATGACAATGGTAAAGAATTTGATCAAAAGGTATACCGCTCCATGATTGGTTCCTTACTTTACCTATGTGCATCTAGGCCAGATATTATGCTTAGTGTTTGCATGTGTGCTCGATTCCAAGCGGCACCAAAGGAATCGCATCACTTAGGCGTGAAGCGAATTCTTGATATTTGGCTCACACCCCAACACTCGGATTATGGTATCCAAAGGGCCCGAATTTGATCTGGTTGGATTCTCGGATGCTGATTATCTTTGGTGACAAGGTGGATCGCAAGTCTACATCGGCACATGTCACTTTCTCGCACGATCACTTTTCGTTGGTCTTCAAAGAAGCGTAAGCGTGTATCACTCTCAAGCTGCTGAATCTGAATACATTGTCTTTGGATCTTCTGCGCTCAACTTCTATGGATGAAGCAAACTCTCAAGGACTATGGCATCAATCTGAAACAAGTACCTCTCTTCTGCGACAACGAAAGCGCCATCAAGATTGCCAACAATCCAGTCCAGCACTCGAAGACAAAGCACATTGAAATTCGTCATCACTTTCTCAGAGATCATGTCATGAAGAAAGATATTGACATCATTCACGTCAACACTGAAGAGCAAATGGCAGATATCTTCACAAACCCCTGGATGAGAAAAGGTTTTGCAAGTTACGGTGTGAGCTAAATATCTTGGAATCCTCAAATGTCCTGTGATCAGGCACACATCCTAACACTTATGCATGTTGATGACTTAGATGTGCAACACACGAAGTAAAGTATATCTTCAATCAATGAAGACTTACATTACGAGTGTGAATACATTAACGTGGAATTTGACTTGGGCGCCACGATAATTGTGCGCCGTGTGCAGGTCTAATACTTCCTATACGGTGGGTAGCCACCACCAAATTTCTCTGTTTGAAGTGTTTCACTCATGGCATTATTATTGCTATGTCTTCACATTTGGTTTGTCTTCAAATTTCAACTTATCTTCATGATTTTCTTCACTATATTGATTTGATTGCTTTCGATATATATATATATATATATATATATATATATATATAAATATATACTAGTGTTCTGTCCTCTACATCATTCACTTATAGCTATGTCTTCCTAGTTGAATCTTTTGAACTAAGTGAATGTGATCGGACCCTAATCTCTCTATGCTTTCTATCTCAAACTCTATCTGTCCAAATCATATGCATTCTATTGAAACTGTCGAATGTCTTCTCTGCGTCCTTGTCAGCAGAAGACACAGAGAAAAACATTAAGTCTGTTTTAAATGATTCATCCTTATTGTTTGAAATCCGGAGAAGCCGAAACGACCATCCGACAAACCTGGAGGGCGTGGGAATGTGGGACAGCTCTGAGTATGTTGCATGCTTGCGTGTACCCCTCGAGATGTGAACCGCCGGGGCACCTGAGTAATTGTGTTGTGCCGCACACTTCCTTATAAATACATGTCCCCTGCGGTAAAGAAAACCTTCTTCCACCTCTCCACCTCGTCAAAACCCTAGCGCCACCGCTAGCTCTCGACGACACCAGCGACAAAACGCTTAGCTGCCGCGACTTCTCCGACGACGTCCTCACGCCGGCCGCAAACATCGTGCTCTCTGCCACCGCCGTAGCTGTCCTCCGTCACCAAGTTAGGGCACGGTGGATTGAGCTGCTCGGTCTCCTACTCATCCCATCTAGCAGTTCTTCGTGTGGTAAATATAACTCTATTTTTACCATCCTTTTGATCCTCAAAGATTCATCCTGTTTACCAAAATTGGTTTCTGCCTATACAATGTTAGATCTATTCTGTCTGCATATCATACTGCCTAGAATATTCACTTAAGCTTCATATCTAGTTAGATTCCTCACTTGTACTTATTCACGGATTCGTACAAATCTGGAACTAACTCTCAACGTATAAGTGAATATCTTCGCACCATGAGGTCAATGTCTTCAAACTGATTTATCTTCAAAATCTTCTGAGAATGCATATGACCTCTTCCCCTTCCCTCGCATCTCTAATGCTGTCACAGGTACATGTCCGTGGGAGAATCCCTTGGTTCTCATAGTCTGCATTCGTTTGCAGAATTCTTACAGCACCACACTAACTCTCCCAAAGCCAGTTCCTGTTTGTCCAGCAAGCGAAAGCATTTGAAGACTTTGAACATATTGAAGCCATTCAGTTTGAAGTTCATGGCTGCAGAGAAATCAGTAAGGAAGGGTGGCAGACAGCATCGTGGGGAACATCAAAAGATTTGCCTGATGACCTCGCAGAGCTCTACAAGATAGATCCTTAAGAGAATTATAATCAGCGCAAGACACGAATCCAATGGATTCGACGATATTGGGCTGAACAATGGTTCATATACAAGTTCGTGACCCAGGAATACGCTGAGAAGAATGCTATCAAAAGTCCTTGGGGTGATATTCTCTTTCGAGGCCTTCCACCCAAGAACAGAGCTGAAGCTATTGCACAGGGTTTCTATCCTTGTATGGTCCGTGGACCTCAGCCTGCAAATGCCGACCCATCATCATTGCTCTGGTGTCGTGACGATAATCTCTTCAAGCGAAATTTCCAGCACGCAAAGGCCTCGGCCAAGGAAAACAAGAAGTCACTGGTATTAGACTTCTACCCTGGTCCCTCTACTCCCCGTGCTGATGGCTCACATGATGCAGAACCCAATGTCATCGGTCCTTTCTACAACCTTGATGGCCTCATCACTCACATCTCGGTCCAAGGTGCCAAAGTGGATCATACTGATGATGATACTGACACTGATGAAGCCCCAGCTCCTACTCCAAAGCCGTTGAAGCCAAAGAAGGCTAAAGCTTCAAGATCAGCTGCTCCTCCAAAAGCTTCACGTGCGAAGCCATCAGCGCTGCACCTCCACGAAGGCGATTGTGCGATCGAAGATCAATCACGTATCTACAAGAAGACGGAGAAGAAAAAGAAAATCGTCAGACATTCTGATCAGACATTGACTCCTGCTGCCATTCTACGAGAAGAGCACATTGATCTATCCATCGATGAAGATCTTGCAGATGATGCTCTTAAGCAACTGATCAAGAGCAAGGAAGAAGCTGAGATCTTCAATGATTTGCCTCTCTTTGATGTGGCAATCATCCATAACTTCATTGATGAGTGGTTTGACAACCCAAATCTCAGCTTTGAAGATCTGCAACTTCCCATTGGCCTCAGCGTCTCCTTCAATGGCGCCATTGCTTCTGAGCTAGCTCTTTCTCAGCGCCTCGTTGAACTGAAGCACAAGATCGACTATGAGAAAGATCAGTTCAAGAAGCATGTGGCAAAGCTCAGCGTGCAAGATGTCAGAAACTTCAAGATCATGCTGCACGAGCTCAAAGAAGCCATTCACAAGAAGCGCGACGAAGCTAAAGGTTCTCGTGAGCGCATGAAGAGTCTGGCTGACAAGTGTGTGCTAGCCTACAATGAGGCTGAGAAGCGCAAGGCTCTTGGTCGTCCTAGCATTGACCCCAGAATGGCTCCAAAGAAGTTGAAGCCATCAACTGACCAATCTGCACCTTCAAGGCAGGAAGAACCTCACATAGTCTTCCCAAGCAGCATGACTGGCTCGAAGCCAAAGGTCAGGTCAACCGCTTCAGAACAGAAGAAGACGAGGGCTACCGAGGCTGAAGCCAGAAAAAGGAAAAATCTTGAAGCCTCTGATGTTGCTCCCTCCAAGAAGAAGCGCAAAACCAAGAAGAATCGGGCTGCTTCCACAGAGCCCTTAGTTGTTGAACCTATCTCAATGGTTCGACCTACATCTGAACTCCAAGAACGATGGATGATAGTTCATGAGCCTGCTTCCTCAGAGGCTCATGAAGCTGAAGACATTCCAGCAGTTGATCCCATCGCTGCTGAAGACATTGGTCACAATGAGGATGTTGAAGATGATGAAGTTCTTCCTCAGATCGAACACAACTTGGTATCATCGCCTGTTCTCACGAACAGCGAACTCATCAGCATTGGTCGTCCTCTGACGCAAATTGCTCAGGATGCATCATGGGCTGATCACCCACAACAACAAGACTCCCCGAGTACTCCCCAACAACAACAAGTCACACCACCTGTGCAAGAAGAAGAGGATGACTTTGAGGCCCAGCCAACTCCATCTCCAAAGGCGTCGCCAGCATTCCGCAGGCTTCACAAAGGACCAAGGCCTCAAGTCCCTCTTTCGAGCATTCCAGAAGGAGAAGTGCACCACCAATCTGTTGCAGGTCAAGTGTTTCCAGAAGCCACTCCGACAGTGAATGTCTCTGTGTCTGAAGCCAAAGCTGCTAAAGACAATCCGGCTGCATCAGCCGATGACAACCAGGAAGAAGAACGTGTCCCTACTCCCCCATTCTTGAAGAAGTTGTTCTGAAGTGAATGTGCGGTGCCGACCCTCCGGCTCATCAAGTGGAGGTTGAAAATCTTGAGGCTGCCACCACCAATACAAATGAAGCCAATGGCGTAGTCATGGCTGAAGCAAATGTGGAGACTGCACCAACCAATGTGCGAAGCCAATGATGCCACTGCTCTGAAGCATCTGTTGTGCAACTGACTCTGTTGTTGCCCTTTGCTCTGTTCCGCCACCAAGGCACTATACAATTGAGCAAGCTTACAACTATGGTCAGCTGATCACTGTCAGATGGCCCATTCTGGTCCCTCCGCCTAATGCCTCTGGTCCTCAGTTTGATTATCATGTTGAGCATAGGCCTCTGGTCCAGAAACCAAAGCCAAGACTGCCAAGGTTTCCAGTGTCTCGCCACCTCTGTGGTCCTTCAATGCAAATGGCTTCAAAGCCCACAACACCTTCTTTGTGAGCAAAGAACCCTACTCAAGGCCAAGAATATCATCGGATCGTTTCGGAGCTATCAGCAATGAAGCTATTACTCTGCGTTTTGTATGATCAAAGGCGCATTTTCCCTCATATCGCCTCGACATGAAGCCATTGCTGGACTGCCATGCTTGGAAGAAGCACTTGGCTGCTTTTCGTGATGCAGGTCTGCTCAGCTTTGTGATGGACAAAGAACATTGGAATGAGGAACTTTGCTTCAATTCTATGCTACCCTCCACATTCGCGGCTACTACAGGAGATACAAAGACATGGGTTCTCGAGTGGATGACGGAAATGTTCATCATGAAGCCAAAGCTCTTGGCGTCATTGAGCTTACAGGCCTACCCACTCCCGGAGAGCTGTTCGAACCTGATTGTCAACTCCACCGCAATGCCATCGAGAGCATCTTCCATAAGCGAGCCGAACATGAGCGGATGTTGAGCATGATGAAGCCTTTGCCACCGACGTTGAATACCCACAGGAGTTCTTTGTTGATGACCATGAGTATCGCCTCGCACAATATATCACATCATCAGGCGAACTCTATGGCCTATCAAAGGGCATTCATCATCTGCAAAACTTGAAGGAGCCATGAAGACATTGGTCTTTTATATCCTCAATGGCATCGACTTCAATACACAAGAATTCTTCATCCGCAAGCTGGCTGCGTCTGGTTCGACCTTTTGGCCTGAAATTCTATGCTCCATGGGTCATGCGCCTCATCAAGCTACACTCTGCTATCAACTATCAGCCCTCTGCTCGCAATCATCGGATCTTTCTACCAGAGGTTGATATGTCTGTTGAAGCCATATACCTTGAGTCTGCCAAGAAGCCTCTTTGTCTTCAAAATGCTGATCACCAAAGCTTCACTCAACCCATGAAAGGAGTCCAAGCAGTAACTCGTGTATATCCAATGGCTGGGAACACTCATATGCCTCACTGTGCGCAAACTGAAGCTACTGAGAGCACAATTTCCCAAAGGCCTAAGAAGCACTCACGCGTCCTAAATGACCGAGAACTTCTTGTGGCACTGCATCAGAAACAAGACAAACATCACTTCTGGCTCAAGCGACAGATGCAAAGCCTCTTGGTGGACGTTAATCGCATTCGAAATGTTGCCACCAAGAATGCCTTTGTCACTCACGAGACCTGTCGGCGATCATGGAAGAGTTTGGCGCTGCTCGATCTTGAAGCGAGATCTTCAAGGCGATGGCTTCTTTGAAAGATTCAAGTTTGACTCCACTCCTCCACGGAATGCGGTCCCTCGTCGAACTCCATCCCTTGAAGACTCGACTATTCTTCCTCCAAGGCAACCGTGAATGCCGAGTGATCGATAATGAAGATGATGCTACTTCACGCCCCTACTTCGCGCATCAACCTTTGCACCAAGTTAAATCTGCGCCAAACAACAACGACAACCCTGCTGCTTCACCTACTCCTCATGGGAGCAGTAGATGCTCTATGTCTTCAAACCTTTTGGTCCTTCTTGACAAAGGGGAGAAGCATATGAGTTTGATAGTCTTCAAGCGGGTTCATATGGGTGGTTGCTTTATATTTTTCCTAGTTTTTACAACTCTCGCTTTTGATACATTTGGTTCTTTGAGTTGTAACACTTAAACTCGATGGTCGCCTACTACTTATTTGCTTTTCTGTGATGCGATGATAAATTCCGCATGTGCGATGATAACTTCCGCACTTAGATCATTCTAGAGACGTCCATTTTTCATTATGCATGTCATTCTCTTAGTTATATCATTTCGTGCATGATGAATTATCTTCATAAGTTGAAGAGGATCTCCATAAGTACAACCTGCCATGTGCATTTGCATTCCAAAAGCAAATTACTTATATGCACATCTTTGGGGAGCCTTTGCCACTTATGAAGACAATACCTATCCTTTACAATTTCACATACTTTATCCCGTTGAAAAATTCAACCAGTTTGTCATCAATCACCAAAAGGGGAGATTGTAAGTGCATCTAGTGCCACCCCTAGTTGGTTTTGGAGTATTGACGACAAATTTGGTTGAGGGACTAATGTGTTTGTGAGAATTGCAGGATAACACAGGTAGTGTCCCTCATTGATTTGGTTTACCTACCGGAGATGACCCCTAAAAATGTATGAAGACATTGACGACAATGGTGGTATATGAAGATATTCATATTGAAGACTATAACATGAGAAGACATTGAGTGAAGACTAGGGAGCGCGAAGACTTGTCGTTTCGTTGTTTCCTTTTCTTCTTTGTTGAGTCGTAGGAACCACCGTACTGTTAAGTGGGGTCCAAGTGAACAAAGTCGAATGGTCAAGTGATGCTCAACCCAAATCCTATGTGTTGGCGAAGACAATGAAAGCAAATCTTATCAAGAGTGGATGAGTCAGCTTTGCTTGTAACCCAAGTAAAGTTGTCGTGTGTGTTTGAAATCGACCGTTGGAACACATGTCAGTTCCTTAGTGACCAGGGTCATTTCGGACATATCAGGTCGGGTTGCCTAGTGGCTATAAATAGCCCACCCCTACACCATAAATTGGTGGCTGCTCGGAGTTAGTGCACGCTTTTGTCGTTTGAGAGCAACACACCTCGAAGCCTTTGAGAGAGAAATCCTTGCGAGGACAAAGCCCAAACACCCGAGCCAAAGAGTGTTAGGCATCTTGAAGTCTTTCTGTCTGCGTGACCTGAAGACTTATTACACTTGAGGACTGTGAGTCCTCCAGCTGGTTAGGCGTCGCGTTCTGAGCATCCAAGAGTCATTGTGGATCGCCGGTGAACGAAGTCTATGAAGGTTCAGTAGTCTAGCTTGAAGACTTACCAGAGTGATTGAGTGAGGATTGTGTGTCCTTAGCTCAAGGGGAATAAGGTGAATACGCGGTCTTCTGAGTTGAATCTCAGCCTCCCTAACCAGACGTACAGTTGTCACAGCAACTGGAACTGGTCCAACAAATCATGTGTCTTCAACAAGTGACTGGTTCTATCCTCTCCCTCCCTTTACTTAGAGTTAGTCTTCGTGAAGTCATTGCCTATTTGTCATATCTGTTTGACTTCATTGCTTTACTACTATCGTTGGTTGGCTTCATACTATCTTCCATCCTGATCCTTACTACCAAGCTGCTATTAGTCTTTGTACTTTCACATTACTGCATACTTGACTATGGTTTGCTTGTTGTAGTTTATCTTCCGCTGCATATCAATTAGGTCATTTCTATTGTTTGTCTTCAAAACTTCCACGTTTTGAAGACTTTCCTAAAAATCGCCATAATCTTGATGTCTTCTTCTTTCCCTAACCTTATCTTAGCCTTAGGCGCCTCTCGGAGACTTCATAATCTGAATCACTTTCCTCTCCGGGTAGTAACCATAACTTTAACTAGGAACTCGGCATTATAGGACCGAGTTTCTTTAGTAGTAGTTGTCTGAGTTTTTCCGCTTTCCCCGGTCTCCGCCACTTCATTCGTTATGGCCCGTAATGTCATAGGTTTTAGGGTTGGGTTCTGATAGAACTGTATCCATAGAGACCTCCTCCCTTTGCTCGTATATAGCACTTAGAAGAGTGACTTCTCCCCAATAAGGGTTTAGATTATAGAGAGGATGCCTTTCTATAAATGATAGTAAGAGTAAAAGACAGAAAGCAAAGACTAGATTAGATGTCCGGCATTTCTTTTTTATCGAGTTTTTCGAAGATTGATTGGACTTGATTTTCCACTTGATTGCTTTTTCTTTCTCCTCATGTTTTGCTAATAGTTTTTATCAAAATGGAGATACGAAAGTAGAGAACACATTGCATTCAATGTGATTTCCCCTGCCTTGCTTCGATTTCCTGTGTTTAAAGGCAGGGTTGAGCAACCAATCATAAGCCAGGGAGGATGCATTTCCTGTGCCCCTGTTTAGTTAGTACTTTTGAGTTAAGAGCGAGAAAACGAACTATTTCATTAAATAAAAAAGTGGAACGGTTGTAGAGTGAAAAGGCCATGAGGATGGCTACGGCTTTGAAGCTCCTTTATCTACCATAGATAGAATGGAAGAGTTTTTTCTCACTGCACTGATCCACCAAGGCTAGGGATATCCAATGGGATGGAGCTATTTCCTTGGCACCTTATAGTCCTCGGACGATGAGCAGAGCACTAGATGCCTAATCTACTCCTATGCTAAGTGTCTTTGTTTGGTTTGATTTCTTGTGAAAGCGGCTAGCCCCATCACTAAAGCAAGCCCGTTCCATATGGAAGGTGATGTAGGTAGGGCTGGTAGGGGAAGTAAGAAATAGCTGAGACTCGTTAATGAAACTAGCCTTTAGCCATAGATTTCTAAGTTCTGTTTCCACCATTACTAGTGTTTCCTTTCTTTTCATAACAGAAAAAGATCAACTAAACTAAACCAGAGATTGTCGTAGAGATTGGCAGGACCGGGTATTATTCTGGGCGATGAAATGAATGGAATTTCTTGAGACTAGTTGCTGCAATAAATCAAGAAGAAAGCAGGCACAAAAGAGAAGCTCAATGAGAGAGATTCTAGACCGGTCATGGTCGGGGCTGATCGATCGCTCCTTAAAAGGGAGTTAACTGCTTTGAACCATAGATGAAACTTATCTCATAGAGTGAGCTAGCCCCAGATAGCGAAGGATAACTATTGACTTATTGGGAAACCCGCCTCCAATACATGCTTATCCTAGACCCCCTATTCCTTCATTTTAGGTTTTCATGGCCGATTCAATAACATAGTTCGCACACCTCTTTTCAATTCTCTAGAGATAATTGTTATTTATCTCTTCTTCTGGGTCCCTCCTATTTGGTTGGAAGTTTCCTGCTCCAGTTGGGAAAGCAAGGGCCCTAGTTTCATTATTGAGTCTCGTTATGGTCGAATATGAATGAATCCTGGAATGGAATAAAAACATGAGTAAAATGCATCGTATTCCCTCAATCGAACAGTCCACTAGTTCAAATCTAACCTTATGTATTCTTTTCGCGCACCTTAGCTTCAAATAATTGAATGAATGAGTGCTATTTCAGAGTTCAAGTTTAGGTATTAGCTCGCTACGTTTAGTCAGTAGTTCTGTCCCTTTGTTCTGTATATCAGCATTAGAATGAGAGTGGATAGGTATTCGGATTACTTGACTCGCTTTCCTGTTTCTGAATCCCTTCTTCCATACAATCCTAATTCACAATCAGATTCTTGCTCAATTCTATAATGAAAAACAGACCTTGTGCCATGGATTTGATGAAGCTTGAAAGGACTCCCCTTGTTCGAAGCCAAAGATAAGAAGCATACGGGTGACAACCCCAATCCTTATATATCAATCCAATTACCGGAGGAACGAAGAACTAAGTTTGCCCGATGCCCGAAAAAACTTGTTTGTTTTGGTGGAAGAGGAAGAAATAGAGAAAGATCGCCGCTTTTCATATGCTAATTCTCGATTCAAAGTAGAGCGAGTGAGGGAGCTATACCCGGGACTCAATCAACATATGCCAAGTGTTCCGTAATCTATGGGCAGCACTCCGTAGGAATGTTATAGTCTAGGCATGTCGTAGCAGTCATTAGACAGAAAGAAAAGAAACTGAACATGTCTTATTCCGAATTCCTGCGGTTGTCATTATGTTCCACCAAGCAAATAGTCATTCTTTCATTCCGAGCATTCGACTAACGGCACAGATTTCTAGTGCTATAACAGAAACTGCCCTTGACACGCAAATGAAAGCCCTCACAACACTCTTACCTGCAACTGCTCCTGCTTATGGTAGTAGATAAACAGGTGTGGACATGTATCTGCAGCCTCTGCTGCTGGTAGATTGATTGTTTTATATGGACTGAAAAAATGGAGGGTAGTGCTTGAGAATGCTACTATATTCCTGGAATTAGTCATCCCCTTCTTTGACTATTCGACCTGCTCCTCGAAGCAAGGAAGGGAATGAAGATGGCATTGAATGCCCTTTCCGCAAGAAGGATAGGAGTTGGCTTACCGCATCTACCTTCTCATCGCGGGATAAGGGTTGGGGCGTTAACTTAAGTACTAAAGCTGCTGGAGTGGCTTCCTTCGTTGATTCCCCATGAAGGAATTGGAATATCGCTACTTCCCCTTACTGCCCTAAGCGGGGGAGATGGATTAAAAACCTTATGTGAAGGAAGGGCTGTCAAAGTTGTTGACCATTAATCCGGTTGAAGGACAAATGGACAGTGAATCAACAGAATCGAGTTGTTCTAAGGATTCGGATTCGGCAGTTGAGACATCTATATCTATGGAATTTCAAAAGAGAGAAAAGGATCTGAATCCGATCCCGAGGACGAGCTCAAACCTTAGGGTTTGAAAAGAAGAAGTAAAACTCTCGTTTCATTCAATCAAAAAATGTAGGTTATAACATAGATTGAATTAGACCTTACTCAATCACTCATCGCTGGAAAAAGTAGAGCGATTTCCTCGCAAGAAAAGCACGAGCGAGATATTCTTGCTTAACAGGGACCACAATTGCGGGAAGAAGTACAATGGGCAAAGGAAGAAGTTGAAGGGTCAAACTCCTCTATAGGGGAAAGACAGGAAGGATCAAAGTGTAAAATCACTTGTTTGAAGCATCTAAAAAATAAAAATGGCTATTAAAAGTTGTATTTTCGGTGGTCAAAGGGAAGCAATCAGAAAAGAGGGAAGCACTCTCAAGGTAGAATCAGTTCCAGGCAAGTATGTCCATTGAAAGGAAAGAGTCCCTAAACAAACAGGTTTTCAGCAAATAAGATGGGTCACGGTCTTGACAACAAAAAAAGCAAGCGAGAGATCGATCAAAGAACCTTTATAGATCCTCATCATCCTCAGGTTCTGGATACATAGCGAGAAGGGAATCTTCATGTTCGAATGGAAGATTTTCGAAAGAGAGGGGAGAAATCAATCACATGCGTGAGCGGATCGAGCTATTATATAATAAGTAATGGCTGAAAAAGCTATTCTTGGTAGATCCAATTGTCAAGGCGCGGAAAGCCATGTTCCTTCTTAGCTCACGCTTTCCTGATTGATTTGAAAGACCCTACACACCACCTTATCCTTGGCTTTCACTACAAAAAAGACACATCCGTGACATTTTGGGCCGAACGAAATTTTTTGTCATACTTATGACACTTCTATGACGATAATTGTGACAAAACTCGATATCATCATAGATGTGGTGGGGTCCTACTTCTATGACAAAAAATTATGACAGAAAATGGGCTTTTCGTCCTAGGCGGGCCGGAGACGCAGCTGCATGACATTCTTTGGACCATCCATGACGGAAAAAACCGTGGTAGAAGCGAGGCGAGGAAAATATCGGGAGTTTCGGTTCACGATGGCTGGTCGGGGCGAAGCGATCGCGTTTCTCTCATCGTGACGGCGCGTGTGCGGCGTTGAGCTCTAAGCGAACCAGTGATTGCACTACGAGCTATCGTTCTTCGAATCCGAGCGATCGATAGATCCCTTTGCATTAACTAAACCCGAGTGATTCTTCGCTCTGCGCTAAGCGAAGCCGATCGAACACTGCTGCCTCCTTCCTGGATGAACAGTGAGCATTGTTGAGGGGGTTTGGATGAATAGTTCCTGGTGGGGGATTGGATGAACAGGACGCCGTGGTAGTAGAGGCCTTTTCCGCTAGATGAACAGGACCCCGATCGATCGAGCCGGTGGATGAACAGGACCCCGTGGAGGGCTAGATGAACAAGACCCCGTGGTGCGCTGGTTTAACTAGAGCCGGTGGAGGGCTGGTTGAGCGATGGCGGCCGAGGCTGGATTAATGAGAGCCCGTGGAGGGTGGTTGAACAGGACCCCGTGGAAGGGCTGGTTGAGCAAGAGCTGGAGGAGGCGCGGTGGAGGCTGGATGAACAGGAGCCCGTGGATGAACACTCGCAGGTGGAGGCTGGAGGAGGTCGACGGTGGATGAACAGTAGCCCGTGGAGGCAGTCGATGGTGGAGATGAATAGTATCCTGTGGAGTCGCGTTTTGCGTTACGCCACACCCCTCCCGATGAACAGGACCCCCATGTCGACCATAGCGCTCCAACACAAGCCTGTTTCCTCTGTTTTGCGGTACGCCACACCCCTCCCGATCAACAGGACCCTGTTTCCACCGTAGGAGGTCTGTTTCCTTCGTTTTGCGGTACGCCAGACCCCTCCTGATGAACAGGATCCCATTTCCACTGTGGCCGGTCGAACACAAGGCCGTTTCCTCCGTTCTGCGGTACGGCAGGCCTCGTCTCCATCGGTTGTTCCATCCAAGCCGGTTGGCTCCCAATGAACACGACGAGCATTCCATTCCGACCCAGCCGGTTGGCTCCCCATGAACACGACGACGACGCAGTTTCTCCGTTCCGACCCAGCCATGTACACGAGCCCTAGCCATACGTATACACGAGTAGGCGTTCGAGACCCCGCCCGTATGTACGTACGTGGCTGTATTTTCTTTCTTGCACCCTGGCCGATGTACGTACGTGTACATGCTATGTGCGCGCCTCTACTACGACACGTGTGCGCCTCTACATCGACCAGTATGTACGTACTCGTTCGTAACCAGAATGACAAAGCTACGTACGCTTCGACTAGGTGGGTCCCGACTCTCAGGCACTTCCTTGCGTGCGAAGATGTAGCTGGTGGGTCCTAGCAGTCAGGGGAGCGAATCATTTTTTTTGCCCATAATATGGACGCACATCCTTGCGTGCGAAGATGGAGCTGGTGGGTCCCAGCAGTCAAGGGGAAACGTTTTTTTCATGAAATACGATGGCCCGTCCCCTGCTGTCACGTGGAGGAATAATTATTTTGCGCGTAATAAGGAGGCACTTCCTTGCTGCTGCCGTGGACCCAAAGTGTCGACCTCTCAGCGTCTGATGCTTGTCGTGATCGGGAACAGGGGTCCCAGACTTGCCTCGCGAGGGTCCAAGCCTCGCGAGGGTCCAAGCCTCGTGAGGCGGACGACGCAAGACCTCCTCTGGAGTAGCCTAGCCAGGAAGGCTCACGAGAAGCGGAGATATCAAGGCGGGGCAAAACCTCACGAGGCTCTCGTGACGTGGGCCATGACGAACGACACCAGGCGGGCACCAGCGCACGCAGAGTCCTTATTTCCTCTTTGGTGCTAAGGAGGCCAGCGCAGGCGAAGAGTACCGAGGCATCAGGCAAAGTTTGCTATATTGGTGCAACGAGACCAAGACCAGGAGGACGGCAAGACGGAGGTCATTGTGGAGCCCAAGACGGTGTCACCACCAGAGCTTTTCGCAGGCGAAGACCGCTTTTGTCAGGATAGCTTGTATTTGCTGTCCCCCTTCAAATTTGCCCGCCGTTGTTGGCTCCCTTCCTGCTCGATATTTGGGGAAGAGGACCAGGGCCTATATAAGTAGAGCTAGCCACCATAGTAGAGGCATCTTATCTTAGCTTGATCTGACCGGATCGGGAGCCTAGCCACAAGAACAATTCAACCTTAGGAGGCTGTTCTTCCCTTGTACAGTTCATCATCAGCCCAAGAGGCAATCCACCACCACCACACTAGAGTAGGGTATTACACCACAACAGTGGCCCAAACCAGTATAAATCTCGTGTCTTTCTGTGTTGCGAGTTCGTCGAGTTCATCCGCCAGACCTTAGCGAGTTAGGGCATAGATCGGTAGGAGGGAAAGACTTCGCGTGCACCCTAGTGTTCGAACCTTAAGGGTTTGCCGGAACCCCACATTCGACATTTGGCACGCCGGGTAGGGGTGCGCCTTAGCTTCCCTCCCATCAGTTCGTCGCTCCATCGCTCCATCGTCTCCATGGCGGACGCTCGCCGTGCTCGAGCTGAGCGTCGGGCTGCCCTCACTGCCCGCGTCGCTCAGACAGCTCTTGTTGGCGGGCCATCTCGTCGTTATCCGTCTCCCGCCGCCAACGCTGCCACCGGCCTGGCGGGGAATGAGCAGCAAGCGTCCTTGCTGCATCCTTCGGTGCGGAAGGACGGCCACACTGCTACTCCATCACTGACCCCTGCCGGCTCTTCGTCTCACGCGCGCCGCGCTCCCATGGAGGCACGGGCCGCGCTCCTCGCGGCGAATGAGCTCCTGCGTTACGGCCCCGTCGACGACCTCTATGAGGAGTGGCTCGACCGCGTCGCCGAGCTCGTCCGCGTCGCAGGGGGCTCCCCGGTGCCGTCCCTCTCTCTGCCTCCCCCTCAACCAGCTGCAGGCGACGGGGTTCATGGCGTGCCTCCACCACCTCTGCCCCAAGATGGCACCTTGGAACCAAGGTGCGCGGCCCCGCGGCGTGACCCGCCGCGCCCGGTGCCCGCGTGCGAAGAAAGAAGCTGCCAAGAAATCCCACAGCCGCGAGAAGCTGCACCTGCGCTCCCCGCGCCACCTTGTCAAGACCGCGCACCGCCCGTAGCAGCGCAGCTCGAACCTCTTCAAGACCAAGCTCCGCCTTCGAAGCGAGCCCCGGCAACCACGGCCGGCTGCCGCGCCTTCATCCCTGAGCTGCGTAGCATTGCCTGGCCAGGCAAGTTCAAGCCAGACCTGCCTCCTCGCTACGGTGGCACCGCCGACCCCCCAGAGTTCCTGTAGCTCTATGAGCTGAGCATCGAAGCGGCCAACGGCGATGAAAAAGTCATGGCGAACTGGATTCCCATGGCTCTCAAGGATGGAGCCCGCTCCTGGCTCCTGAATCTACAGCACGACTCGATCTCCTCCTGGGAAGAGATGCGCGACCGCTTCGTCGCCAACTTCCAGGGCACTCGCAGCCGCCTGCCGGCCGCGGGTGACCTGCGCCGCATCAAGCAACAACCAGGAGAGACCCTCCAGAAGTACATCCAGCGCTTCAACAACACCCGCCTTAAGATCCCCAAGGTCACGGACGAAGCCATCATGTCCGCTTTCTCTGACGGCGTCCGTGACGTCAAGATGAAGGAAGAGCTCGCCATCCACGAGGAGCTCTGCACATCTCAGGAGCTGTTCAACCTGGCGACCAAGTGCGCAAGAGCTGAAGAGGGGCGCCTTTCTATCCTCGAGCTGCCAGCCGCAGGAGTGGAGGAGAAGAAGGCCAAGGCCAAGGACATGATGCGCAAGGAGGTGGTGGTGCTCGCAGCGGATCCCGACACAAAGCGGGGCCGAGATCAGCCCGAGTCATCCAAGAACGGCTGACCGTTATGCGCCTTCCACAACCTGAACACCCATAACACCAGCGACTGTCAAGAGCTCAGAGCCATATGGGAAGGATGCTACGGTCGATGCCCCGAGCGCAATGACCGGGGCTACGGCCGTGGAGGAGGACGAGGAGGCGAACGCTGGGACAACCGTGGCCCGCACCAGGAGTGGCGCGACCGGCCTCGTGAGGACCGCTGGCAGGACCAACCTCGCAAGGGCGCCTGGAGGGACCCACCTCGTGATGATCGTCCCCAGGGCAACACCGGTCTTCCCCCGCTACCGCCACCGAGAAGGAAACGACGACCACCACCAGGACGAGGGGGCTGGGGGCTTCCAGGAGCCACGTGCAATCGCCTGCATTTTTTGTGGCACCCAGGCCCCAGCCTCTCAGCGCATTTTCAAACAGTTCGCTCACGAGGTGAACGCGGTGCTCCCAAGCTCGAGGCCACGCGCCCGCTCAAGTAGTCCCAATGTGCCATCACTTTCACCTCAGTGGATCAGCTCAAACGCGCAGCCACCGCTGGCGCCCTCCCTATGTTGTGCTCCCTAGTCATCAGCAATGTGCAGGTCACCAAGACCCTCATCGGCGGTGGCGCAGGGCTCAACGTCATGTCCATCGACACGTTCGACAACCTCCAGGTGCCATATTAACAGCTCCAGCCCACCAAGCCTTTCTCAGGAGTGACCGACGGTTCCACCACACCGATAGGGCAGGTCCGCTTACTGTCACCGCCGGGGGCGCAAGAACTACCGCCTTGAGCTCGCCGACTTGACGTCGCGCACATCCGCTTTGCCGTACAATGCCATCCTCGGGTATCCAGCCCTGGCCAGGTTCATGGCGGTCACTCATCACGGCTACAACGTTCTCAAGATGCCAGGAAGTGGAGGAATCATCACGGTCCCGTGTGAAGAGAGGGATGCGGTGTGCTCCCTCGAGCGCGCCTTTCAAGCCGCAGCAATCGACGACCCCGACAGTAGAAGCGAAGGCCTTCCGGAGACCGCACCCAGGAAGAAGCAGCCGCGCCGTGCAGGACCCCAGGAGGATGGTGACGCGGCAGGAGCCTCATCAGGATCTGCGCCCGTCCCAGGGGCGCCTCCCTCCATCGCATTGGAAAGCGCGCCCGGCGCCCTCCTCAGGCAGGGCTCGAGGGCTCTCTTATGGAGGGTCTCTGACCTTGCCAACCTCATGAGGGAGGCGCTTGGGCACCACTTGGAAGCGTGCTTCACAGCACATGTTCCTCAGGAGAGCACAGGGCAAGGAGTGCCCACCACTCAGGAGTTCATCACCAAGACCATTCAGGAATTGCAAGATGCAAGGGCCATGCGCGGCGACAGCCGCTCACGAGGGGCAGCTCCGCATCCTGGCGAGGACGCTGGGCTGCGTGTCTGCATCGACGTCCCAGGGCTCAACATGGCCGCATCTCAAGAGCACTTCTGGCCATCGCGCTTAGGCCACTGCGAGGGCCCACCACACAGCAACGTTCACATGCCCTTCGGCTTGCCAAGCGTGGCGTCAGCCTATCAGCGCGACCTGCGGCGTGTCCTGGCGGCTCAGGAGGCCAGGTACCATGCCGTTCTGGAGGAGATGGAGACGGTCTTCAGGGAACCTCCCGAGCCCCCAGAGCCTCCCGAGGCTCAGGGTCCCAGTGGCTCGTGAGGAGTCGTTTCTTCAACGCACGCCTTAAGCTGCAACAACTCTACTTCGTCTACAGAACCAGGTGACATCTTCCAAGCTCGTTTAAGCTAGGAGCGCCCCTCGGGCTACATTATTCCCAGGCCACATGGGTCCGTCCCTGTGGCATGTATCCCTTTTGCTTATGTCTTTAGCTTACCTTGCTGGGGGCGCCCCTCGGGCTGCATCATCCCCAAGCCGCTCGGGCCGGACCCGGTGGCATGTATCTACCTGCATTTATCCAAGTTGATCTGTTCTCCATGCTTAACCTGCCAACGGCTATCGCCTGCTCAATTGCCGCCCGCCACGGGTCTGTTCATTCTATGCAATTCGCTTCCACGTTAAAAGGGGGGCTCCTGAGCATCGCGACTCAGGAGCTCTTCTTGCTCTCAGCCCTCACCCCTAGCCTTGACCACGGCATCGCGACACAGCATACCGGCGGCTGAGCTCGCTCGAGGGCGGGACACGAGGGCGAGAGTGCTTGCATCTATCCTCGTTGCGAGAACATCTGATCACCAAGACTTAAGACCAAAGCAACCCGCCTTGAGGTAGAACCTCGTGACTCCTTGTTGGCTCACGAGTGCCCAGATACACCTCGCCCTGCGGTGCAAGCCACGTGTCAGGGTGGGGCTGTACACGCCCCGGGGGCTCCTCCCGGAGTGGGCCCCCCATCCCACGCCCAAGTGGAAGCACCATGCTCCGCGCTGGCTATCGACACTGCCAAGGAGCGGCTACGGCCGTGCACAAGTGGAAGCACTATGCTCCGTGCTGGTGATAAACAACTGAGGGCAGCCCCATGGTCGTACCAACCTCAGGGAGCCTAGAGCTCAGCGCCCAGCCTCACCACGAAGCCTTCCCTTGGGAGAGTCGCACGAGGGGGCTGGGCACGGGGCTCTTGCTGGGAGGTCACGCAGCAAGACGCCACCCAACCAGGTCCCCAGGACACAGGCGTCGCGCGCCCCTCCCGAGGCCTCGGCGAGGGCAGGCATGGAAATTGTTTGCACGTCAAGGGGGACTCCTGAGCATTGCGACTCAGGAGCCTAACTGTTCACGTAGCCCCTCACTCCTTGGTCCATCCTGGTCTCCGGTCGGCCCAATGGCGGTTGAGGTATGCGCGGGGCCGGGCTCTGCTGATGTAGAACATTAATCTATCCCCATGAACTCTCCCTATATGTTGTTTGCGCGTCAAGGGGGACTCCTGAGCATCGCGACTCAGGAGCCTAACTGGTCACGTAGCCCCTCACTCCTTGGTCTGTCCTGGTCTCCGGTCGGCCCAATGGCGGTTGAGGTATGCGCGGGGCCGGGCTCTGCCCACGCAGAACACAAAGCAAATAGGAAGGAAATCGCAAAGCAAAAAGGTCGGAGTGAAGCCAGCCAGAGGCCAACTCCAGACGCCCGGCCACCAGGCACGGGTCCGCGCTCAGGAGATCCGCCTACAGCTGGGTCATCTCCGAAAGGGCGTGCTCCAAGACAATAGCAGGAGCAGAAGAACTAGGGAGTGGAGGTGCATCAGTGGGAGGGAGCGACATCGTCAC
Organism: Aegilops longissima; assembly: GCA_021605205.1. NCBI lineage: Eukaryota > Viridiplantae > Streptophyta > Magnoliopsida > Poales > Poaceae > Aegilops > Aegilops longissima. The sequence continues at coordinate 407,037,879 of CM038682.1, forward strand.
CAGGGCTTGGGAGACAACGGACCATGGGGCAGCTGGGACCTCGTCAGCCACGCCAAGCGTCGGCACCTTCGGAGCCAGCGGGGCCATGGGGGTTGATTCCACGCGGCGATGTTCCTCTTGGCCCCGCGAGGACGACCGGGCAGGGGTGTTGCGGGTGCTTCTGCCTCCTTTCTCTGCGGAGGGAGGCACGACCGCCGTATCCTCCTTTCTCTTCTTCGCCGAAGATGTCGGCCTGATCAACCAAGGGCGAGCGCCAGGAAATAACAAGTAGCAGCAGGGATAAAGCGAAGCTCGAGGCACCTACCGGTTCACTGCGAAGTACTCCACCTTTCGGTTGGGAAGCTTGAAGCCTGATAGCATCGGAACCTCAGGGGCAGGCGTTCGGGCCCCAGCGGCGCCAGGCGGTGCCGAGGCAGAACCGGATCCAGCCCCAGGAGGTGTTAGGGTCGAGGCGGCACCACGAACCACCAGCGACGACCTACCCTTCGTCGGGATGAGGGGTTGCTCCCTCTCCCCTTGGTAGGCGTCGGCCTCGGCATCATCAGGAAGGGCGCGGAGAAGCTCAGCCTTGCTCAGAGGGGAAGTCTCCACCACCTCTTCCAGGGTCTTCTCCGAGTCCACCTCCTCTTCCCCCTCTCCGCAGGACTCGCCAGAAGACACCTCCACCGGTTTCTGCGCTGTAGGAGCTCCCGGAAGCGCCGGCGGCACCAGCCCGCGCGCATCAAAAGTCGGCCTGGAGGCAACGAATTCCTCCCGGTCCCTGCGTTGGAACATGGGAACGATCGCGCTAGGCGGGTACTCCTGGTTGTCCCCGACTATGAGGCGCAGGACGACGTCCAATTCATCGCCAGGCAGGTCCTCTGGCCTCAGGCGGGTCTTGTTCTCCTCTTCTACAAGCTCCCACAGGGGGCTCGCGCGTTTGAAGTGGGACAACTCGCAGCATCAAGAACTCCCTCAGGAGCATCGCCCCCGTTATCTTGGCCGCCCTCGCGTTGCCTGGCTTCAGGTCGGTCATCAACTGCCCCAACACTGATGATGCCCGCTTGTAGACAAGCTCCGCCTTGGGCCACCCCTTGCCCTGCCGGGGCGCCTCCGTCGGCAACGCCAGGCGCGGATCGGCACGCTGGGCATTCATCATGACCCATATGGATCGGATGTTGTGGGCCCTCGTCCCGGTGCTTGAGATCGAGTTGGCCTTGCCGCATGCGACGAAGTTAGCGCATCCGGAGATGTGACCCTCGCTTACACGAAGGAAGAAGAAATGGTGAAGCAACGCCACGGACGGCATCACGCCCAGGTATGCCTCACAGTAGTAGGCGAAGATGGACAGGAGGAGGACAGAGTTGGGATGGAGATGCAACGCCTGCAGACCGTAGTGGTCAAGGACTTCATAAAAGAATTCAAAGAAGGGAGGAACCAACCCGACGGTGACGCCGCTCGAGAAGAAGGGGAAGAAGGTTCTTCCCTTGGGCTTCGGCACGTCGGAGGCAACCCGGAGCTCAGTCGCCCCCACTCATTGCTCTCGCCCGCCGTTAGTAGGCGCACGGAGGCAAGGCTTTTCTCCATGACGGTGGGCGCCTCAAGGGCCGGCTCATACCAAGCCGGTGCTGAGGAAGTCTTGACTTTGCGCGGCGCCATGGATTGCGGGTGCAGGATGAGATTGGAGCGGATCTGGAGGTAGCAGCGGCGAGGAGCAAGAAAGGGGATCTGGAGCGAGGCAAGGAAGAAGCAATGAAGGCAAGTGCTGCCCGCGCCAGCCTTTTGTCAGGTCAAGCAGTTGCCGAGGTAGCATGGGGAAGCGGAGGCTGCAGGCTTTTTGGGGCCTGATTGCTCGAACTTGACCCTTAGCTTCTCCATGGCCAAGCCCAGCGCACCTGCTGGGCCGGGGGCTCTTGTCGGCGTTCGGGAATGGGGTCCCAGACTTGCACTGCGACCTGACATGGCTAAGCAAGCAGGCTGTACGGCCCATCTTCATCAACAAGGCATCCAAGACCCTCGCGAGGGTCCAAGCCTCGCGAGGCGGACGACGCAAGACCTCCTCTGGAGAAGCCTAGCCAGGCAGGCTCATGAGAAGCGGAGATATCAAGGCGGGGCAAAACCTCACGAGGATCTCATGACGTGGGCCATGACGAACGACACCAGGCGGGCGCCAGCGTGCGCAACGTCCTTATTTCCTCTTTGTTGCTAAGGAGGCCAGCGCAGGCGAAGAGTACCGAGGCATCAGGCAAAGGTTGCTATATTGGTGCAACGAGACCAAGACCAGGAGGACGGCAAGACAAAGGTCATCATGGAGCCCAAGATGGCGTCACCACCAGAGCTTTTCGCAGGCGAAGACCACTTTTGTCAGGATAGCTTGTACTTGCTGTCCCCCTTCAAATTTGCCCGCCGTTGTTGGCTCCCTTCCCGCTTGATATTTGGGGAAGAGGACCAGGGCCTATATAAGTAGAGCTAGCCACCATAGTAGAGGCATCTCATCTTAGCTTGATCCAACCGGATCGAGAGCCTAGCCACAAGAACACCTCAATCTCAGGAGAATGTTCATCCCTTGTACTGTTCATCATCAGCACAAGAGGCAATGCACCACCACCACACTTGAGTAGTGTATTACACCACAACGGTGGCCCGAACCAGTATAAATATCGTGTCTTTCTGTGTTGCGAGTTCGTTGAGTTCATCCGCGAGACCTTAGCGAGCTAGGGCGTAGATCGGTAGGAGGGAAAGAGTTCGCGCGCACCCCAATTTTCGAACCTTAAGGGTTTGCCGGAACCCCACCTCCGACAGTACTCTTCCGATGGAAGTCGTTCCTTAACCACATTGACCAGCCGCGCCGAGAGCACCGGGGTGGGGGACGACGGCGAGGCCTAGGAAGGGGACGACGCGGAGCCGGGGAAGACGCGGAAGTGGATGCCCATGCGGAGGGGAGTACGTGGGTTGACTGCTTTGGCTGCAGTGTGAGGCTGCCATCGCCGGAGAATAACAGGAGGTGCGGGTAAGTATAAAGGGATGGCATGGCCAACGGTGATAGCACAGCAGGACACGGGAGGCAGGAGTAGGCGGCATGGTCGACGCTTGTTTGGGCGGCTGGAGCAAGAAGACTAGAGGTTGAAGAAGCACTACGACCGTTGGATGGACATCGTACGGTCACTGGAGCTAGAATCGTTCATATTGACTAAGTTGACTAAGCCCTCCGTCCCAGTCATCTTAGTAGGCCCACAAGTCAGCCTCCCACTATGGTGGGTCGCAGCTAGCAGGGGGGTATTCATTTTTGTGTGCATAATAACGAGGCACTTCCTTGCGTGTGAAGATGTAGCTGATGGGTCCGACCTGTCAGCGGGGGAACGTTTTTTTCGCGAAATACAGAGGCCCTTTAGGTGGGTCCCAACTGTTAGGTGGAGGAATCATTATTTTGCACATAATAAGGAGGCATTTCCTTGCATGCGGCCATGGACCCAGCTGTCAGCCTCTCCACGTACAGTCCACTTCCTATGCATTTCATTCGTTGACCATGTTGACCACGCCGCGCCGAGAGCACTAGGGCGATGGACAACGGCGAGGCCTAGGAAGGGAATGACACGGAGCCAGGGAAACATCGGCAGTTGTTTCCCACACGCAGGGGAGTGCGAGGTTTTACTGGTTCGTCTGCCATCGCCGGAGAATAACAGCAGGTGTGTGTGAGTAGAGGGATGGCTAGGCAAGCGATGGGAGAACGATGGGGTGGTGAGGCCTGCGCGGCAGCATAGCCAGCCGCGGGAGGAGGGAGCAGGCAGTCCCGCCGGCGCTTGTTTGAGCGGTTGGAGCAGGAAGAGCAGAGATTGAAGAAGCACGACGGTGTTGGATGGACATCCAACAGTCACTCCTCTCGTGTGTTGAATAAGTTGACACGGCGTTGCGTGTGCGTCAACCTTATTTTTTAGGAAAGCATACGCGTCAACCTGCAGTAGGCGTATAAGTCAGCCTCAAATCTGTGGAAAACAGCATACAGCCCATCTGCCATTATTTCTTATAATTTACAGCCCATTTGCCAATTCTTAAGAATTTTTTTGGAGCCCATCTTCTTTCTGTTAGCATTACACCCCATATTGTGGCCACGGTTAAAAATTATACAAAATTTTGCATATTTCGGTGCGGACAACTGTTTTTAATCATGAAATATCGAGTCACATTCAAACTATTTTGAAAAATAATTTATATAAATATAAAATCCAAATAATTGTCCAGGCATAAAAATCAATGCAATTTAAAATCTTTTAATTAAAAAATGAAACTAATTCCCGGTTTGATGTGTTCTAAAAATGTACAACCCATTTCTGGGCAAACCGAATTAAACTCTCTCCTCGTCTTGAAAGATTTGCAGCCTATCAGGGCTGATAAAGCAAGTAGGCCTCGTTTGGGTATGTCTTTATAAAATAGAACTGGGCTAGCCATTTTCAGCAAGAAAAAAACACAACTGGGCTCATGATGTGGTAAACATAAATAAAACCCTGGCTAGACGGCCCACATCCCCCGCACAACCCGTTGTTACCCTAATCCGTCGCTAAAACTAGTATAAATAACAACTGCTTGTTCCTAAAAAAAAGTAAATAACAACTGTGCGGCCTGCTAGGTCCCTGGTGTCAGCCGCTCGTTGTGTAATTCTCTTGTTTATTGACTACGTTGACAATGGCGTGAGCCTCAGATGTCCAACCATTAGGAGGAAACATTTTTTGGGGCTTGTAATAACAAAGCACTTGCTTGCGTACTGCCATGACGCTGGTGGGTCCCTACTGTCATACTCTCCACGCACAGTCATATCCTTGTTCCTCTCGGCCGTTGATGGCATTGACAACGCTAGAGGCGGCGCCTTGCCGCGGCGAAAGCAAACCAAGGCCGAGGGCGGCAGCGAGGCCTCGAATGGAACGAGCAGAGCCGTGGAAGATCGTCGGTCCGATCCACAAAGCGGAGAATACGAGGTTGACTGGTTCGGGTGCGGATGCGTGTTGGGGCTGACATCGCCGGAGAATAACAGAACGTGTAGGGGAATAGAAGGAGGGACTGGCCAACGTTCGAGGGTACGGTAGGGCGGCGGAGGCGCAGCTAGCCATGGGAGGCGGGAGCAGGCGGAGCTGACGGGGTGGCTTGGTTTGGGCAGCTGGAGGAAGAAGACCAGAGATAGAAGATACACTACAAATGTTGGATGTCAATCCAACGGCTGACCAGCAGAAACGTTTGTTGACTAGCTAGTAAGTCGACACCACGTTGGATAGGCTATTTCCTCGTGGGTCCCAAATGTCAGAACCCAAATCTGTCACGGTCATGCAGTCTTTCCTATGAAAATTTATAGCCCGTTTGGTGTGCTAGTTCGAAATAAGTTTGTGGGTGCTGGTGGGGGCTAATCACTTGGCTTCTGTAATGCACAGTGAGCTCAAGCAGCCGGCGAGAGTGATGTTATTTCCCTTGGTTGGAATTTGTTACAGTATTTCACTCTAAATTAAACGAATGGCATGCCATTTACCTTGTTTCAAAGAAAATATGACAGTCACAGCCGAGTTGAAAAGGGCAAGAACATCTAACTCCAGCTTACAAACTGTACAAAAGCACGAGGGTTAATTGTTCATCAGATTTAGACAAAACCCACATTGAAAATGGTAACAACATCTAACTCCAGCACTATTTTCGGCAGTCACAGTCAAATGGATCGGTCAGGTCCATAGAATGAACATCCTGGGTCATAAAATTTGTTGGATTATGACCACAATATGTTGTAAATAGAAGCCCAGCATGTTCAGAAGCTCTTTTGCCCACCTGAAACTCCTTTTTTTGCTCTTCGACATAACCATCCGTCAAAACGATGCTACTGATAAAATTAAGCCTGATGGACAATAGTAACCTCACATTCAGCAGGAAGAATGTGACAAATATGGTGTTTGCATGGTTGTCTACATATCATTCTAGTGTTATTGTCTTCAATCGAATTTCATGAGAAGTGAGAAAATCCTGGTGCTTACGAATCCACCGATTGGTTATAACTTTCTTACCCCATCCTGTTGCCTAAATAGACATGAAGATTGAAAACAGTTAAGGTCTAAAAAAAGAGTGTGGAAAGAGCAACATCTGAACGGTTAATTCTAGTACATTATATGCGGGCTTCCAATGTGCGTGAAATTATCACCTTTATATACAACTTCTCCAGACATGGAAAGCATTGCAGTAAGCCAATAATCTTGTTCAGATCAAAACTATTCATTTGGATATATAAGATCTTGACAGAATCCAGCACCATTGATAGGCTATCCATGGAGAAACTCTTCATTGAGCATAGAACATAATATTAGTAGAAAATGTGTACTCCGAGATGTTATATAACTTATGCGTGGAAATTTAAAATGCAGCTTATGGTTACAAGTGTAGATGATAATATGAAGTACCTGAAGAACTGTGGAGGCAAACACCATCTTGAAACGAGCACAGAGATCATGTATTACACCCAAGATCTCCAGTTTAGGCGCAGAGAGGACGGTTATTTGCGACGGTGAATAACTAGAATAAAGGATCAACCTTTGAAGTGAAGGGGCATCTTGGATGATGAGCTGCCTTCCGTCAAAAGAAATTCCCATTCTTACAAGCTTAGGCGACTTTATTTGGAGACAAACGATTCTAACTGTGAAAACAAGCACCAAGAACTCCAGGGCAGGGCAACTGGAGTGGATGATGTTGTGCAATGAGGCCTCCGATATACGAACCCGCACAAGTGAAAGTTTCTTCACAAATGGGAGCCGAAGGTTTAGTACAGATTATGCGGTAGGTAGCACCTTAAAAAGCGGCGATGTGGAGAGAGGAGGAAAACCGATGAGATGGATGTCGGTCTTTGAGGGCAGTGTAGATGGTGTTCGATTATCCGTAGGTGATTTCCAGGGGAATAGTAGAACTCAAGCAGCTGCAGTTCTGTGAATTCAGGGGATTTCAGCCAGGCGTCGACCATGCAGGGCATGGTATGCTCGCTCAGGTAGCATGACGGGATGTAAAGGCTTTGAACGGAACCCTGGTGGGAGTAGATGATGGCTCTGGGGATTTCAAAATCATTGAAGAGAGATAGCTGATGACAGTCGAGATTAAGGGGCACGGCACGCCATAGAGGGCGCCACCGAATTGAGAGGACTTGGCTGCGACAGCTATCCTTAGTGGGGATAAGCGAGATGATCTCCCCAAGGACGGCGTCCGGGAAATCGCCGATGTGGTCCACCGAGATCTCTGGGTTCACAGGATCCGGTGGGGGGGTCGCGCGTCTCCCAGCTGCCAGTCTTGGGTCTACAACAGGCGTCACCGCTGGCGGGAGCCTCATCTTCTTGGCGCTGGGATTAGCCGACTCCATTTTCCTCGAGGGCGTCACGTCGCGCTCGTGGATTTGAGCAGAGTAACGAATGATGAGCCTAGTTTTAGTGCAAGTGAAGAAGAAGCGGAGCTGAGGTTTTTCTGTAGTAGTGAGGAAGAAGGGGAGCTGGGATTTTCTGTAGGACTGAGGTGAGGAATATGGGGGTAAGAGTGGAGCGAGCTGACGTGAGGTGGGTGGGAGTGAGGAGGAAGAAGAGCACCCAAGTTTTTTTGTGGGGCGGTATGCTGGGTGTGGGTAGCGCCTCTCATTAAGTAAATATATGGGCTTTTGAATTGATTTTATTTTTTACTAGGGTGGATGGGCTGTTTTGTCTTGGGCCCAGAGAAACAATTACCACTAGTACAGTGGAGACACTCTACAGCTACCAGAAAAACAATTACTACTAGTACAGTGGATACACTACCGCTTCTGGCTCCTCCGGTCATCGAAACGTCTCCCTCTACTGAATGTCGTTTTACTTTTGTTCACCGACATGCGGGCCATGCCGCGGGCGGGCCCAAATGCCATCCACCAAATTAGAAGGCAGTATGCAGGCGGAGAGTCACCTCGGTCGTAGCGCGGCAGTAACGAGCCGTCGTATCACAAAACCCCACCTCTCTGCAGTCTAAGTTTGACAGACGAAGCAACCATCATTTCACTCTTCGCTGAATCCCCTTCTCCCTCACCGTCTTCAAGAAATCCAACACTCACATCTGCCACTGTTCTTCTCTCCCAACGAAGGGAAGATAAGCAGATCCATGATATTGGTATATTTTCATTCAGAGAAAAAAAAGAACTTTTGCAAAGCAGTAACCGATCCTCTCTCTCTTTTTTGTTTCATTGTCATTGCGATTGTGTTTTCCTTTCAGTGGTCTCCTAGTATTCGTCAGTTTAATGATGGACCAAGGAGAACTAGGCAAAGATCTGCCGATATTGCAGCAGACGCATGAGACTGATCCCCACAAGACAGAGAGCTCCAAGAAGATGGAGGCAGCCACCGAGCCGACCCCAGATACGCTCACGGCCACTACTGAGATGGTCAATGCCCCGTTTGAGGTTACAGCCCCCTTGGCACTGCAGGAGCAGTTTTCCCCCTTCGAGGATGTGTCCTCCCCCCGCTGAGCTGCCCAAGGTGATTTTCTTCTTTACCGATCTTAGTTGTTGTTTTTCATCTAAGTATGTGGTGATGAATAATGCAAAATTTTATTAGCTTCGATGCCATGCTATACATAGTGGTTTAAATAACTTGTGTTTCTTATACTGGAAAGTAATTCAGAATTTGTTTCTGTTTCAATTAGATCCTTGATGCAGACAAGGATTGTGTGGTTGTACATGTCACTCGCTATGAGCCGGATGACCTGAATATACGCACTGGGAAAACAGAGTTCTTAGGCTGTTGGATCCTGGAATCCATTTGCGCTTATACCGATGTCGAGTTGTATTCCAGCCTCACTGTTGTCAGGCGTATTGTCCAGGGTGTACTGAAGCACAAGAAGTTCGAAGCTACTCCTTCGTTTGTGAGGCATACTGTTCTTGTCAAGCTTACGCAGCAAGATGATGTGGCATGCCTCCACAAACAAGTTTATGAGTGGCAAGGCCACAAGGTTATCTTCATGAAGGTTCACAGAGTTGAGTTCTTTGCGGACGTCCTCGATGATGTTCATGGCAAGGTCCGTCTTGTGTCCAGCCCAAATTAGATCGAGGCATGAAATAGTTGCCCCAGCTAGTGTTTAATACTAGTTTGGATTGTGTTTACTTATCCGAACCTTGCCTATTATCAAGCCCTCTGGGGCTAGTACTCTGTTTGAATCCGTCTATGGGAACTGCTGCTACTTTTGTGTGCCAGTGAATCATGTGAGAACCATCGTAATTGTTGCCGAAACAGATGCGTCCTCACTAGTTTTTTCATGAATATGGCATGGTGAGACATAAGTTCTCATGGTTTATCATACGAGCAGTGTGTGTTTGATGAACTAGAGTACTCATTCGAGAAATGTGCATCGACGTTTACATAAGTACTTGTAAACACTGTTGGTGCTAACCCACTTGTAAGCAGTTGTTCAAAACACGGCACATTGGCTCAGCTCGCTTCAACACTAGGCTATCGACCAGCTAACAATCAATAATCTGATGTCTGACATATAAGAAACTACGTATCTTGTTACAGTGGTTCATGCAGTTAACTGAGGCCACAATGTAAATTCCAAACGTTCACACGCTCCAGCGTTCATGTGAAACACTCACATTAAACTCGGCTTCATAAAAAACATGAAAAGCATAAGTTAAGAAATTTTATACATCTCAATGATTCATAGAACACAACAAACATATACTAGTTCACAGCAAAAGACAAAGTTGTGAGAAGGTTTACAAATCAGGAAAAAACGAGCAAGGCTTCTCTGAGCAAAGGGCCTCCCGGCAGGCTTAAATTTCCTGGAGTTCACTCTGGTTTTTTCTTGTTGCCACCATCCAAGGTTAGGTTCTCTTATTCCAGAATAACCAATTGTAATTGTGTTCTCAGCTGGAATGCTGAACTGAACCATGTAGTGTACTGACAGCATAAATTCTTGTGCATTCCACTAAATTTAAGCACCGCTATTTGCAGAAATAAGCAGACCACAATGCGTCTTGTCCGCGCACCTGTCCCAAAAACCACCATGCAGCCATGCCAGCTAGTCCTTGGTCCATGGATGAACTGGAAGAGAGTGCATTGCGGACTAGGATGCAGTTGTTTTCGCTCGTCCCTGCACTGCAATCAGGAAGTAAAACATATGAATCACCTTATTTTAGATTGCATTGGTCACTCTACCTAGTTAGAACCAATGTAGGAATACCTGGAACACTGATGGTTAGAGGACGACAGCTAGGAATAGCCATCTCATTTTGTGGAGTTGTACTAAAACTGAGGTGTGTACTTTTGATTGTGCAGATAGAAACGATATGGAGACAGACATCCCTGTTTGCGCAAATACGAAATACAGTTATTTAAAAAGTGACAGATATTTGCAGTGCATATGATTAACAACAGCATCTATTGTGTTATAATTGGCACTAGATTGACAGTATGAAAGTGCCCTTAAGTAAGTACCATCACATCACATCAACACTGCCACTAGATTAACATGCATAACAATAGCATTAGTATTACTGTCATGAGAGTAGCACATGGTTAGTAAATGTGCAATCCACTTTGTACAGTTCCACTGGGATGAAGCAATGTTAGCGGTGTGAGATTTAAGTGTAACTGCAAAAACACAATTCATGGGAAATAAAGCAAGATGGAAGCACTTCATAAAATGGTGGTGGCATTGCTTCAATTTATCGACGGCACTAGAGCATTACTTATAGTGACATTAGGTGGCATTGCTTAATGCTTCATGTGATTTTACATTAACCGTAGCGATATGGGCATAGGGACAACACGGGCAGATGTGGTTGCCAAGAGCGGCAAACACTCAGGCAGCATGTCTGCATTTGTCCCATTTTTATCTCCTCGGCAACATTTTCCTATGTGAGCACATGAAATCTAGACCTGCTCATTCTCATTTGCGTTGCCCCCCAACACCCCTCATTTTCTTTCCTTTTTCCACCAAGAGACAGGTCCACTTCCCCCCACCCTTCGCCATCCACCATGCTTTCTTCGCCTTTTCAACCAATAGACCGGTTGGGTAGCCAGTATCTACTACTTTCCCCCGTTTACTCTTAGAACGAAGTCCTAGATTCATGCTATAGCTTTCCCAGTTTCTTCCCTGTTTGAACCAACTCTTAGATTCGACTGTATGAACTAGCTTTACCTCTAATAATAGTAAAAGTCTAGGTGGCTTTGGAACAGCCGACGGAAGTAGAAAAAGATCCACACGTAGCCACGTGGGGAGCTGGGGCAGTAAAGCAAGGCAGGTTTCAAAGGAATATATCCTGAGGGTCGTCAGCATGTGGCAAAGACGGCGTCGGGAGGCCGCATCTTGGCCACAATACCGCAGGGAGGAAGAAGGGGTCGGAGGCCCTCCTGAGCTGGCCCGACCGCTGATCGGGACGCACAGGCAGCCGTTGGTCTGCTCCCTCGCCGCTGATGACAGCGTGAACGATGCACCTACACCCCTGCCCTGGTCGAGGTGGTCCGGCCGGATCTGTGACCAGCCGTGAGCAGAGAGAGAGAGTGTGGCCACCTATGTCTTGCTTAGATCTGGAGAGCATGAGAGCGTGAAAGAGAGGAACCCTAGTAAAGCAAGCGCTAAGGCTCCTGATTATATATATAGTGGAGTGATTTTTTTGTACCAGCTTCAAAAAAATGCACACCTACATGTACTCGCGAGTGGGTGTGAGAGAACTAGTGCGTGCGTGCACCACTTCTTTTCGTGAGAGTACAATATACTATCCACAAGAGTAATAGTATAAGTGTGTGACGTGTGAGCTAAAATAAAAGGTGCACGACGTCTTTTGTTTCTTAGAAGTTCTTAGGTAGGGTGTGAAGAGCACATATGTGTGTGACCTCTACCTGCAGATAGACGGTGGATTCGAGAGGACTCGGGAGAGTCGTGACTCATGAGGGTGCGTGTGTGCGTGAGAGAGAGGGGACACCTACGTATCAATGCAATGCATGTGTCCGCAAATCATTATCAGACAAACGTTCGCCACAAGTCGTTTCCTGAAGAACGCCGCAAGAACCGTTAGATCGGCATCGGACAATGTCAGTTTTGCCATGTCATTTAACAGAGCAGCCACTCCTCCTACACACAAATCTTCCACGTGAGTGTTAGCAAGTGCCGTATGCTCCTCCCCCGTTCCAAAATGCAGTCCATCTTGTCGGATTTCGGGTTCCGGCAGACCCTCTAGGTTCGAATTCTAGGGTGCACGCGGAGATCGCACCTCCAACCTACCTACGTCTTGTCGCCTCGCAAGGATCTAAACTACACGAAGAACAACACAGAGGACACGAGGTTTATCTTTGGTTCAGCCACCATTGTGGTGTAATACCCTACTCCAGTGTGTGTGGTGTGGTGGATTGCCTCGGGGCTGATGATGAGCAGTACAAGGGAAGAACAGCCTCGCGAGGCTGTTCTTGGCTGATGCGATGAACTGCTAGGGGAGTTCAGTCGCCTCTCTTTCTCTCTCTCTAAATGCTGATCCTCTAGATATGGTCTCGATCTCTCTATCCTTCTAGATGCTAATCCCTAGATGCCCCTTGCCTTGGTGGTGGCTAGCTCTATTTATAGTGGGAGGCCCTAGGCCTCTTCCCAAATATTGAGCGGGAAGGGCGCCAACAATTGGCCATTTTGAAGGGAACATCTAGTACACTTATCTGACTAAAGTCGGTCCTCGCCTGCCAAAGACTACAGCGGTGGCCCGGCTTGGGCTCCACGATGACCTCCTTCCTGCCGTTCTGCTGGTCTTGGTCTTGTGGCACGAAATGGTTGCCTTTGCACGATGCCTTGGCCGCTTGCCTCCTTTGCACCAAAGGGAAATGAGGACCTTCTTGCGGGCTGGCGCCCTCCCCAGCACCCTCGGTCGTCATGGCTTGCGTCATGGGCACCTCGTGAGTACCCGCCTTGATCTCTCCGCCTCCTCGCGAGCCAGCTGTGAGGCCGTGCGAGAAGCTTCACGTAAATCCGCCCCGAGGCTTGGCCCCTCGCGAGGGTCTTGAGCTGGTGTTGATGAAGATGGGCCGTACTGGGCCACCCCTTGAGCCACGCCGCAGGCCGCAGGCAGGCAAGTCTGGGTACCCCCATTCCCAGAACGCCGACAGTAACCCCCGGGCCCAAGGCGCGCCTGGACTTGGCTTAGCAGAGAAGCGAAAGGGCAAGTGCGAAGTGCCGCGGGCCCCAACAGCCTGCGGCCTTGGGCGCCGTGTGGCGGTTGATTGGACGTGGGCGTCCTTGCTTCCCCACGCCTCCTTATTTTGCGCCCAGCTAGGCGGACCCGCAGTTGCACACAGTCATCCCTCTTCTCGACGCTCGCGCGTCTCCCGCTCTTCCTCCTCTTGAGCTCCAGCTTCTTCTTCCAATCCAATCTCGAATCCTCCCCCTTCCTATCGCCATGGCGCCGACGAAGAAATGGGAACGGCGGAAGCCTATGCCTTCTCCCCGCTCGCCGTCCCCGACGGCTCCTGCTGTCGATCGGTTGATCATACTCAACCTAGAAGGCTTGGGCAAGGTCAGTTCGGCCCTCGCCACCATCTTCAACGAGTGCGGTAGGACGACGATCTGGCCCGCGTCTCACTTCTCCATTGACAGAATAGTCACGAGGTCGATACTTTGCCGGCATACGTGGGCGGGACTTATTCCCCTTTTTACGATTTCTCAGCGCGTACTTTCCCATTACCAGATCCACATGATGCATTTGGGTCCCGAATCCATTACTCTCCTTGCCGTTTCGCCTTTGTTTGCGGCGATGGTCGGCATTCCTCCTTCGATTGCCTTGCTGCGCCACTTCTTCTCTTTGCGCCTCGCGACCCACCCAATGCTCGGGTGCGTGAGTTTCCTTGCCGCGCTGTAAACGGCAGCCTCGGGATTGATTTCAGCCTTCCCGCTGCGGCGGGTTCGAGGCGGTGGCTATACGTAGACGTTGGAGTGCCCAGCCCCCTATTCTCGGAGCCTACCTCGCCCGCTGTCCCCAATTCGGGCTGGGGCCAGGAGACGCTTACGAGCCCCCAGCTCGTCTTCGTCTGGCGTCACTTTGCGAACTTGAGGGCGCTCGGTGTGACGGCACCCAAGGTGGTGAAGGAGTTCCTCCTGCGCCGCATTGCCCCTCTCTAGCGCCATTCTCGCCGGATGTGGGCCTTCGTGGGGCGCGAAGACCGCATGAGGCTTCGGGAGGAAGATCGGCGCTGGCAGCGAGGAAGGTTCTCATGATCCTGACTGGGGACCCTTCCCCTGGCAGCCTCCGGCGAGAGGGTGCCCTGCTGTACCTTTGCTCGAGCAGGGCCGATTTCGTGAAGCAGATGCCTAGCTTTGAATGGGGGCTGCGCCCCGCGGGCCTCATGGGACCTCGTGAGAACCCAGTTGTGGTGGCTGCCCTTCCGGTTGCCCGCGGAGGTCCTTCCTCGAGTGGTGGAGCTGGGAGGCAAGGGCCGCCGGGGGCTGAGGAGGCCATCGTCGAGACGGCGACGCCATGCGGAACTCCTGAGGCGGCAGCCCCTGAGGCCCACCCTGTGGCGGCTGGAGGTGTTGAGCCGCAGCTCACGGCTCCCGTGGCAGAGGCCCCTGAGGCCCCGGCCACCCTTCATGGGGCGGCATCTGGCGACGTGGGCCAGGGTGATGCCCCCGACGCCGGTCATACTGGCGCTTCTTCCTCGTCGCAGGCCGACCCCTGCGCCGAGCTCCTAGGCCGCTTCCGCGTGGACTTCGAGGCTCTCCGAAAGAGAAAGGAGGCATTGGGTGATGATTACCCTTGCCGCCTATTGAAGCGCAGGAAGTACTTCATCATTGATGAGTAAGCCTTCCCCTTTCTTTGTTCCTTACTTTCCCGTTGCTTCAACTGATCATTGCCCTGCAGGGCCTTCTGCCGAGTGACGGAGGCGGTGAGAGCCATCCCCAGGCCTCGCCCTCTCCGCCGTACCCAAGCGCCGAGCTCAAGCACTGCCCTCGTGGTGAGGCGGTTGGAGAGGTGAGCCATCTGTGATGCATCATGATTCTGCGCACCTCCGACCCTCCTTGGCATGAGCCCTCCGGGGTATAGCCAGCCTGCCTTGGGCTCTTGATTGGTCGTGGTGGGCGGCGGCTGAGGTCGGCCTTGCGTTCTTCCTTTGAGGGCGAGGCGGCTCGGGCGGGCTTCTAGCGAGCGCGTCCGGCTCGTGGGCGCCAGCCCCAGCCCCTGCCGGAGGGGAGTGCTAGTTGTGGCCCCCCACGCGCTGAGGTGGAGGGCGATCACGGAAGGCGTGCTCGGCGCGCCGGGGCGCCGCGTCCTTCGCCAAGGGTTTCTTCGGAGGGCGGCTGATGCAGTGAGCCAGCTCGGTTTAGAGCTTGCTGACAAGGACGCGCGCCTTGAGGCCGAGGGCCTGCGCCTAGCTCAAGAGAGGCGCAAGCTAAAGGTGTCGCTGGCGGCTTCTCGGGAGGACCGCTCCCGGGCCATCGGGGAGGCTTGGGAGGCTGACCGGCTGCGCGAGGCTGCGGAGGAGCGAGCGCGGGAGCTTCAGGCCTGGAGTAACTCCCTGGAGCAACAAGTGGAGCTGCGTGAGGCGGCCCTTGCGTCGATGAAGGGGGCTTCGGTCGACCAGGCGGAGCTCCAGAGACTTGAGGAGGCACTAACGCTGGAAGCCGCCGAGCGCGCCCGTGACCTCGAGCGGCTGGAGACGAGAAAGCGCCTGGTGGTGCAGGCGGAGGACGATGTCGCTGCGCGGGAGGCCCGAGTCCTGGAAGAGGTTGATCGCCGGTGGTGGCGGCCCGCTCGGACCTCGAGCGTGAGTTTGAGGAGAGGCTGGAGTTGATTAAGGTCGAAGTAGAAGGCAGGACCGCTGCCCTGAGGGCCAAGCTGGATGAAGTGGCCGCGGGCGGCGCGGACGCTGCCGGGCCGCTTGGCGCGCGGCACGGGAGGAGCTGACTTCCTCCCGAGCCGAGGTGCTTCTTCTCCGTCAAAGGGTGGACGTGGCTGAGGCCGTCGCGCGGCGGAGCGAGGACGGGATACGCCAGCGGTAGATCCTAGAGCACGAGCATGGCCCTATGCTCGCATGCGCTCGGGAAAAAACTAACACGGCCTTGGGCAACATCGTGAGGCGGCCGTTGGGGAGCCTCATGTGGTTAACTATCTTTGGTAACCTCCGGTTCTTTCACCGATGTGGTGGCGCAGCTAGAGGCACGGTCGGGGCGAGCCAACAGGTTGGTGGAGGAGAGGAGTCGTGCCCTGCTCGGCGTGCTTTTTCTCGTGTCTTCAGTCATCTTCAGAACATGGATCCCCACTTTGACTTCGATGCCGCCATCGCCCCGGTACCCCTGGCCATCCGGGGCGACCTGGCGCACTGGGTGGAAGACAATGTAGATGCCCTCCTCAGGGCCTTCACTACTGATAACGACAGCGTGGTCGTGGTTGCTGATGAAGGCGGCGTGGTGAACGGCCCGGATGCTGCCGACGGCGAAGCGGAGGGTGATGGTGAGGCCAGCGACGCCAGTGACGATTCAGGAGGTGCTCTTGAGGATGCATTGGGGGATTTATCCGATTGACCGCGTGCTGTTCCCGCTTTCAACCCTGCGCAGAGAGAGTTCGGGCTTGGCCCTGAAGGTTGTAAGAGCATTTTGGGAGGGGGAGCCCCTCGTGTAAAACTTGCATTTAGCACATTAGTAGACACGATATCACCCGTACGCCTACGCCAAGTGGCTGGTCTTGCGACGAGCCGACTGGCTTGTTTACCTTCGACCCGCGTGGGCCTCGAGATGGCCTGTAGAGGGCTGTGGTGTCCTGAGTGCCTCTTGAACGAGCCCAATGAACCTGCAGTGAGAACCTCCTGAGAGGGCGTGGTGACGGCAGTCCGGGCTGCACGCATGCTAGGCCTGGCCCGGCTCGTGAGGGGCTCACGAGGGGAGGCAGCTGAGGCGGGATGGATGCAAAGCGGTAACGAGCGAGAGATTGCTCGAACTAAACACCCCTTCCCGAACACACACAAGTCTCAAGCTCAAATCCAACTTAAATCCAAAGCGGGGGGGACGACACCAAAAGAAAGGCAAAAGAAGCGTAAAGGCGCGTCGGCACCTAGTCTAGTCTTGACGTCTTCTCACCAGTGTGAGCTAAGTGCTGCCATGGGCGTGGGCGGGAGCCCCTGAGGCCCGAGGGCGGCTCTCCGGAGACTCCGAGGCGTGTACAACCCCACTCATTATTACGTGAGAGTGTCACAGGGCGGCGAGCTTCACAGGCACTGGGCCTTCTTCACAGGTACGGGCCTTGCTTCATATCGCCAGACGAGGGCCCCGCCTTGCGCCACACTCTAGTGCCATCGACGATGGCCGGAGACCGAGGACGCCGCCGATGGGGTAGAGCGGTCGCCAGCGGTTCCCCCGACGACCACGGGTCCTCTGCCGGGGGTAGGCCCCGAGGCACCTCCCCGGCAGAGGGCCTACCTCCTGAGGACGCCTTGCTCTGAATGCCACGATGGTGATGCCGGATCTCGGTCCCTCTCCTGCAGCCCCCGGCGCTCTCCTCCTGAGGGGTAGGAAGCTGCTGGATTGGGGCAGCCATCCGCCGCGACGAACTGTACCTCCTGTGATCCATGGTTAGCGTATGCCTGCTCTTGAGGAATTAGCGGTACCCGATAATCGCTGCCTCCAGCGCGGTCGATGGGGCTTTCCCGAGGCTCCTGAAAGAGCTCAGCTTTGGGTGTCTCTTCCCCCCAGCTTGGGCCGAGGAGCGAGCCATGGTCTTCCTACTGCGCGTGCCCTTGATCCATCACGTGTGGCACATACTCTTCCGGGGCCATCACCCCGAATGCTTCGCTGTAGTGCCCGGTGAGCCACGCAGCCCTGATTAAGGCGCCAACCTGGGGGTGGTAGCGCGGCGGCCCACTAGGACTGTGGGCTGTGGCGAGTCCTCCTTCGCTGGCCGGGGGCGGAGGCAGCGCCGTTGTTAGCCTGGTGCTGACGGCCTGGTTGGCGTTGGCGTGGCCTTGGAATCCGCTCGGAGCTGCGCGGGGCCTCCGTGTGGTCCGCCTTGGACCTGAGGCGGCGGCTGGGTGCAGAAGGGGTGAGCCCCCGATGCGGCGAAGCCCAGGAGCTCTGCCACCCGCTCCAGCAGCACGTCATGGCCGCCCTCCAGCAGCCTGCATTGCAGTAGCTTTC
Organism: Aegilops longissima; assembly: GCA_021605205.1. NCBI lineage: Eukaryota > Viridiplantae > Streptophyta > Magnoliopsida > Poales > Poaceae > Aegilops > Aegilops longissima. The sequence goes on from CM038682.1 coordinate 407,055,984, forward strand.
AGGCCACAGTGAGCGCGGCCCTTGAATTCGCCTGCTCCCGTCGGGTGTACGGCGCCGTGGCCGCGACATGGCTCGAGGCCCTCACCGCCGACCGCACCTGCAGCGGCGTGAGGTGGCGTCGCTGACCGCGTCGCCCATGACCCTGTAGCGCCCTGCGGACCCGCGGGCGCGCTGTAACCTGAGGTTGAGGTCATACGGGCGAGTGGCTCTGTGTGGCGGGCCAAGCTGCCCAGGGATCGGGATTGCTCGTTGGGTCGCCGGACATGATGATGACGATGCGACGGGGCGCGAGGCGGGAGAAGGCGGATTCCGGTGCACCCCTACCTGGCGCGCCAAATGTCGGATTTTGGGTTCCGGCAGACCCTCTAGGTTCGAACTCTGGGGTGCATGCGGAGATCGCACCTCCAACCTACCTACGTCTTGTCGCCTCGCAAGGATCTAAACTACACGAAGAACAACACAGAGGAAACGAGGTTTATACTGGTTCAGGCCACCATTGTGGTGTAATACCCTACTCCAGTGTGTGGTGTGGTGGATTGCCTCTGGGGCTGATGATGAACGGTACAAGGGAAGAACAGCCTCGCAAGGGGCTATTCTTGAGCTGGTGCGATGAACTGCTAGGGGAGTTCAGTCGCCTCTCTTTCTCTCTGTCTCTAAATGCCGATCCTCTAGATCTGGTCTCGATCTCTCTATCCTTCTAGATGCTAATCCCTAGATGCCCCTTTGCCTTGGTGGTGGCTAGCTCTATTTATAGTGGGAGGCCCTGGGCCTCTTCCCAAATATTGAGCGGGAAGGGCGCCAACAATTGGCCATTTTGAAGGGGAACATCTAGTACACTTATCCTGACTAAAGTCGGTCCTCGCCTGCCAAAGACTCTGACGGTGACGCCGGCTTGGGCTCCACGATGACCTCCTTCTTGCTGTTCTGCTGGCCTTGGTCTTGTTGCACCGAAATGGTTGCCTTTGCCTAATGCCTTGGCCTGCGCTTGCCTCCTTTGCACCAAAGGAGAAATGAGGACACTGCGCGGGCTGGCGCCCGCCTGGCGCCCTTGGTCGTCATGGCTTGCGTCATGGGCACCTCGTGAGGTACCCTGCTGAAAGTGCAACTATCCCTAGGTGGTTTTGGTAATTCATAACAACATATAGCTCATTGAGCTAATGCTATTCCAAGACTATTATTTCAGGAAAGCTCAATGAATGGCATGGCATGGATGATGAAAGTGGATCCCTCAAAATACTAAGCACAAAGGATTGGCTCAAGCTCAAAATCTCAAGACTCTTCATTTTACATTTTAGTGATCCAAGATCACATTGAGTCTATAGGAAAAACCAATACTATCAAGAAGGGATGAGGTGTTGCTTAATGAGCCTTTTGCTTCATGTGCTTAGTGATATGCTCCAAAACCCTCAACTACTTTCCCACATCCACAAATGACCTAAACCTAAAGCCAAAATCGGTCACACCGATTCTTTCTATCCGGCGCCACCGATTCCAAGAGTCATAGCCACTGCCACAAACCCTAAGCAAATCGGTCTTACCGATAGGGATCTCGGTCTCACCGAGATGGGGTTACAATCTCTCTATTTCCTTAGAACGCGTTTTGGTCTAACGAAGTGGCGATCGGTCCCGAGGGAGTTCGGACTAGGGGTGTCCGGATAGCGAACTATCATTATCGGCGGACTCCAAGACTATGAAGATATAAGATTGAAGACTTCGTCCCGTGTCGGATGGGACTTTCCTTGGCGTGGAAGGCAAGCTTGGCGTCGGATATATAGATCTGCTACCTTTTAACCGACTTTGTGTAACCCTAGCCCTCTCGGTGTCTATATAAACCGGATGGCTTTAGTCCATAGGGACGAACAACAATCATACCATAGGCTAGCTTCTAGGGTTTAGCCTCCTTGATCTCGTGGTAGATCCACTCTTGTAACACACATCATCAATATTAATCAAGCAGGATGTAGGGTTTTACCTCCATCAAGAGGGCCCGAACACAGGTAAAACATCGTGTCCCTTGTCTCCTGTTACCATCCGCCTAGGCGCACAGTTCGGGACCCCCTACCGAGATCCGCGGTTTGACACCGACATTGGTGCTTTCATTGAGAGTTCCTCCGTGCCGTCGCCGTCGGGTAGGATGCCTCATCTCGTATTTAAAAGGCGATACTATCGCCAAAGGAGCCTTGGCGCTGGCGAACTCTTGACTAGGTGGTTTCTTATGACCGCCCGTCGCCACCCACCCGGCGATGACCTCTCGAGTCATCGAAACCAATCTCCAGGTTAGTTCGAACTTGCGAATAGTTAGATCGATCGAGCTCTCCTCCATAAGCGAGCTCTTGGATCGCATCGCCGCCCTAGGAGTCGCCAGAGACTACGACCGGATCGGGCCTAAAACCGATCTGAGAGAGATCAACTCTCCCCAGGCTACCCATCATGTTGCTGTGATAGAGCAGCAATGCGGTGATTCTTCTTGTATCTTAAGGACTAGTTACGTCCGGTTCGATCCCTCCATGCGGATTCCAGAGAGGGGCGGATGTCGATCAAGCCACGAACTTAAAGTCGGCGGTGGGTTGGACTCATGGGATAACACTAAAAATCCAAACTTCCAAGTTCGAAACTTCTCGGCCCTTGAGTCCTAAATTGGGCGGGGTTCGGATCTAGTTCCACCGCCCACCCAAACATTAGTGATCTCTATCGAATTCGGCAAGAGCCCGCTGAAACGATACATCATTCTTGGGCGATTCCTCCTGGTTATGAACAGGATAAAGGACTGCCGAGAGGAGGGCGCAATCCCAATTTTCTGCAATAATTGCACGGACAAGGAATCCTAAGCGCCATAAGTAAATCGCTAAATTACACGCTTTACTGACTTGGTGACCATAGTACAAAAGTATTGTGCGATGGAGAGCGCTCGAAAACCAAAAGTAAATTTTGGGATAATCCGCCCGAATACATCCCTAGTCCGAAACAAAAGGGTGCATCATTATCAAGCACCAGGTTGAATACCAAAAACCAAAACCCCTAAAAGTGCGGAACCGTCTTTGGAGGGTTGGCTCAACGGACCTGCAAAATCCGAGTATGGGGCGCCACTCCAACACACAACCTTGGCGTGTTGGATACTACGGCAGGTGGCCAAAAGTGGCGTGAGGCTTTTTAGCCCCAGGCGACCAACCCAGCGATACCGAGACGGTATTAATAGTCTTGAGACTTTCGCATCAAATAACATGCGGAAGCGAACAATCCGCAGCCTCGCGAAGTCTACCAAGTAGCAACAACAAATCCATGGGCGACACGGCTATCACCTTCAACGCCGCGACGAACCTAAATTCGAACAGCTAGAGCACCGGCCGCATTGGTCCTCGGTCCGATAGTGGGCGGTTTCCGTCTTACTAAGGTACTCATGGATGGCGACAATGATTAAACCTCATCTATGAGGAAACCCTTCAAAAATGGAAATTGGCTGGAGCCGCATTGGCGAAGCAGCACAACCTTGAGAGGATAATCCCTAGTCGAGAAAGTACCTCGCACGGGAAAAATCACGCTAGATGTAGTGTTGGCTCACCGGACAATTAAAGGTCCGAGGAGGTCACGTTCAAGTGGCCCCATTCGCAGCGGATATCACGCTTTGTTAGGGCGAGAGGCATTCACAATCTTCAAGCTATACCCCACTACGGGTACATGAAGCTCAAAATGCCGGACCCAATGGGATAATCACTCGCCGATGATCCAGATACATCACTCCGCGCTGAAAATAAGACAGCCGCACTGGCCCTAGAGGCATTATCCGAAGCCTTAGCGGCAGAGGAACTAACTACGCTGCGCTCCACGGTGGATAGGGATGATGTGATACTCGATAAGAGGTCCAAGTCCAACTCTTTTAAACCAGCAGACGAAATAGTCAAATTTCAGGTCCATCCAACGGACCCCACAAAGACGGCTTCCATTGGGGCACAATTAAGTCTTGATGTCGAAGCCGCACTATGAGAATTCCTTCGGGAAAATTGGGACATTTTGCTGGCACCCTTCGAGACATGCCGGGAATCCCACGCAGGTGGCAGGGCACAGCCTAAATATCCTAAAAGTTCAAGCCGATCAAACAAGCTCTTGGCGATTTTCGAACCCAAAAGACAGGCAATGGGAGAGGAGCTAGCCAAACTCTTAGAAGCGGATTCATCGGAGATATAAAACATCCGGACTGGCTAGCCAATCTAGTAATGGTACCAAAAAGGACAAATCCTGGCGCCTCTGCGTCGATTTTAAAGACCTTAACAAGGCCTGTCCAAAGGACCCTTTCCCCTCCCTCGCATCGACCAAATCATCGATCCTACCGCAGGCACGATTCATTGTGCTTCCTCGACGCATACTCCGGATACCATCAAATCAAGATGGCGGAGAAAGATCAGGCCATAGCGGCATTCATTACTCCATATGGGCCATTATGCTTCAACACAATGCCCTTGGACTCAAAAACACCGGCGCAACATATCGCGCATGATTCAAACATGTATGGCTACCAGATAGGCAAAACAGTAGAGGCATACGTGAGGCGATGTGGTCGTCAAGACCAAACACGTCGGAACTCTAGTAGAAGACTTGAGGGTGACATTCGACAACCTCGAGCATATGACATTAATCTCAATCCGGAAAATGCGTCTTGGCGTACCAGCGGAAAGCTCTTGGGCTTCATCATTATCCGGTAGAGGAATTGAAGCAAACCGGCCAAAATCGAGCTCTGTCACAATTGGATATTCCAAAAGACCTCAAGCAGATACAAAAACTAACGGATGCGTAGCGGCCTTAAGTCGCTTCATCTCCCGTTTGGGAGAAAAGGCTCGCCCTCTACCGCCTCCTCCGGCAATCGAACATTTCGAATGGACGGATGCTGCCACAACTGGAATCGAAGAAATAAAAGCCATCACGGCAACAAATCCGGTTCTGGCGCGCCCAACCTGGGCGAACCTATGATTTTATATATCGCATCAACACATCAAGTTGTCGGTAGCGGTACTCGTCGTTGAGCGAGAAAGCGAAGGGCACAAATTCCCTCTTCAAAAACTAGTGTACTACGTATCCCTTGTTCTAACTCCATGCAAATCCGGTACCCACATTATCAAAAGATAGCGTGTCACGGTGTTCATAGCATCCAAAGCTGGGACACTACTTTCAAGAGTGTTCAATAACGGTGGCCTCGATGTACCTCTCAACGATATTATAAACAATCGCGGCCATAGCGGGCAGGATTGCAAAATGGGCTATCGAGCTCTTACCATTTGGCATAACCTACAAACCACGGCGAGCTATAAAATCGCGAGTTACGGCTGACTTAAATCGCCGAATGGACGGCGAACTCCCTAAAGAGTGCGGCGCGTACTCAACTGGATCATGCATTTCGACGGATCCAAAATGTTGGCTGGCTTTGGGGCTGGCGTCATCGACGCGTCTACCGGAGACACAATCAATACATACTTCAAATAATGTACGGACTCCAACAACGCGGCGAATCGAGGCCCTTCTACATGGCCTCCGGATGGCAATCTCCATGGGCATTCAACGCCTAGAGGTGCGAGGATTCAAACCTTGCAATATCCCAAGTAAATGGAGACTTTGGCGCCAAAGATCCAAAATGGCAGCTTACATAGCGCCGTCCTAAAATGTCAGCTCGGTTGAAGGACTAGAATTCCACCATGTAGCCGGGATAATAACCGGGCAGCAAGCGTGTTAGCACGCATCGGGCGCGAAACGAGACGCCGTCCCTCAAACATCTTCTGGAGCGGCTCTTTAAGCCATCCGTATTATGGGAAGAGGAGTCGGAAATAACAATCCGAGCCACCTGCATCACCTAACTCAGACCATTACGACACAATCGGTGGCTCAGCCAATGAAATAACACCTTGACTCACGAAATAATGGCAGTAATTGCCCGTGGACAGAACCATTCCTAGCCTACTTAATGCGGCAGGAACTTCCGAAGACCAAAATGAGGCCCGCTGGATAGTTCGGCGATCTAAAGCCTACAAGGTCCATGAGGAGAACTTTATAAGAAAAGCACAACGGAGTCCTTCAAAGGTGTATCTCCGAAGAGGAAGGCGAAATCTCTGGCTGAAATTCACGCCGGACTCGCGGGCACCACGCTGCAGCCGGGCCCTTGTAGGCAAGGCCTTCCAGACAGGATTTTATTGGCCGACAGCCGGGTAGATGCTCGGGATTTAGTCCAACGATCGTCGGCTGCCGGCTCTTTGCTAATCAGAGCCACATGCCACCCACCGCCCTCAAAACTATACCCATGACCTGGCCATTTGCGGTCTGGGGGCTTGACATGGTTGGACCCCTTAAAGGGGGAACCCACAAACACAAGTACGTATTGGTCATGGTGGACAAATTCACCAAATGGATTGAGGCCAAGCCGGTTAAAACGGCAGAATCCGGACCGGTGATAGACTTCATATCCGGGGTAGTACACCGTTTTGGCGTCCCCCACAGCATCATCACTGATAACGGCACGAACTTCACGGCCGACGAGGTTAAACTCTGGTGCAAAAACATGGGCATCAAGCTCGATTACGCTTCAGTCTATCACCCCCAAACTAACGGTTAAGTCGAGCGAGCAAATGGTCTAATCATGAGCGGCATCAAGTCCAGACTAGTGCGGTCCGTCAAGGAATCTAACACGCACTGGGTAGAGGAGCTCGACTCCGTACTCTGGGGGCTGCGGACCACGCCAACCCGAACTACTGGATTACACCATTTTTTATGGTATACGACGCAGAGGCAGTTCTGCCCTGCGATATAATTCATGACTCACCTCGTGTGCGCATGTACGAAGAAAGAGAAGCCGAGTTGGATCGGCAGGACAGTTTGGACGCCTTAGAGGAGGAGCAGGACATGGCAAAGGCTCGTTCCGCATTTTATCAGCAGCAGGCTCGAAGATATCAAAGCAGAGAAGTACGGGCCAAAACTTAAAATGTTGGCGAACTTGTTCTACGCCTGCCGGACAAGAAAAAGGACAAACTTAAGCCCAAGTGGGAAGGTCCCTTCATCATCGACCAAGTCCTGACCGGCGGAGCATACCGTCTACGTAACGCATCTGACAACCGACTCGAGCCGAACCCATGGAACGCAGCCCGTCTCCGAAGATTCTACGCCTAACGCCGGACTCCGGGTTCGTCTCACTACCCCGTCCACCCTTTTTATATTTTTACTGTCTCTTGTCCCCCTCCTTCTTCCTACTTTCTTTTTTCAATACCTTTTATAGGCTGATTTGCGCTTTGTTCGCACACACTTGATGTGCTCCTGGCACTCATTATACCTGGGGGCTTCTTTAACAGAAGCTTATTCATACGGGCTTCATGCCCAATACATGTGTCATACTTCGCATGTACCTTTTATGCACCATTATATGCATCGATATGACTTAAGTTTTGGCCAAGCTGGGTTGCTGGCTCCTGTGCTTACCCCTCACGTTCCCGATTGTTCGGCTAGGAGGTAAAGGAGCACCTCTGCGATTATTACTGCGGGTCAGCGGATGTGTACCTCGGTGGGTGAAGCCGAAAGCTAGTGTTCTTAAGAGAATATTCGGTCGGTGACTTGAAAGATGATTTATTACTTACTTATTTATCTGCCCCGGATGCTTTTTTCTGCTATTTTCGATCCGGCATTGCACTTTAGGGCATGCCTCCCGTGGAAAGGAACCCTTAACGGAACTATTCTCCCTAGAAGATGTTTCTTACTAACCATGTAATATAACATAACTAGTTGGGCACTTGTCTGATAAAGCAATTATGACCCAGACACCTTGTCTCCATGCATGCCCCGGTTCTTCTATAACTGTAAGGGTATTCAGACACACTCCGGACTGTTGGGTCCCGAGGTTGAAGCGAAATGGTCCGCAAAGACAAACGATCTACAATCCGGCTAGAAGGCATTTTACATGTCATTTCAAATTACATCGTCAAACTGACTGATTGTACTCCTCCTCAATCCCATCTAACAGGCTGTCTAATTTACAGTCCTATTGGGAATATTTCGCGGCCAGTTCTACTTGGCCGTACATCAATCTCACAGGGATTTCCTTCCCATCAGGCCCCGCAGGTCCGACCTCGGCCATGTGGTTTGGGTCAGCCTTCGAGTAACGTGTCTTCACCATGGCCCAGGCCTCCCTGGCGCCCTGACGGCAGGCCGATATCTTCCACAAATGGAGGCATCGCCGTGCTCCCTGGAGCTTCTCAGCAAGCTCACCAAGGCCCTCGGGTAGGGAGACGGATGGCCATAAAGCATGAACGACGCCACTAATCACCTGCCGAACACGTTCGAGCAATTGCACTAGCTCGGGAAGTTGGTCACCCGTTGACTCAGGCATTTCCTCCGCAGGGCGACCTGTGAGCACACCTAAAGACATATTTCTGTCAATCGACTTCCTCGCCGAATTCTTCTTTTCAAAGGAATTTGTTCAAGCACTTACTATAAATGCCGCGACGAAGCCGCTGATTCTCCTTCACGGAGCAGGACAGCTGGGCCGAACACCTTTCAGCTCTTCTCCTCGCTGGGTGTGGGCATCTTGGAGCTTGTTTCTCTCTGCTGCACCTTCATAAGCACTCTCTCGCCGGCCTTTAGCGACGCAGTGACTGTTGCTTGTCCGGATCTAGTCCGCGCCCACTGCAATATTATTGTCGATTCACGCGCACTTTGTTACATAATTATCTTTTCAAAGTACGCCTTACCGGTGGGGGTCTCTGTGGCTCCCCCCTGTGGCGTCGATCTTGACCTCAAGTTGGGCCTTGCACTCTTGGAGCTCTGGGACAGATGGGTATTCTTCTCTGTAAGATCCTGCATCATAATTGATCCTTAAATCAGTTATTTCAACTATTTTAAGTCTCGGGGGATACTGGCATATATAAACTCTTAAAATTATTTACCCGTATGTCTTTCACATACTGCTCCGTGGCTCTGGTTAACCCATCTTGAGTGGCACGGAGGTGCGCGTTTCCCGCAGCAAAGGCATTTAACGCCTCCGGGGAGAAACACGCGTCACGAAGAACTGTCCGGCGACGCCTGTGATTCATGGCGCTCTCCACCTCAGACCGGGTGGCGGACAGCCTGTCGGCATCTTCCGTCGGAGGAGCATCCGGCTTACGCCTTGTATTCGCCTCCCCTCCCGGACCATGCGTTGGAGCATGGCTGGCGGAGGCTTGATTGGCAACCTCTCCGGACACTGTCCGGTGAGCGCTCTTTCTGGAAAAGTTATGAGCATTAATATACCTCCTAGGGATCCTTCCCTTAAAAATAGCGGCGCTCCGCACCGTTCTGCGCGACGTTTCGTTCGCGTCGTACTCCTCTTCCGCCCGCTGGGCGGATCGACCCTTGTTGGTCGGGCGCGCTGGTTCAAGCTTCCTGCCTTAAAGGCACCTCCACGATACACCATCGGTATGGGATGGTCAGAATGGAGCGCGGATCAAATGATGGTGTCAAGACCTCGGTCGTAGTCACCTGGGAGGCCGGAAACAAACCGGGGTAGTCAGCCGTAATGGCGACTAGGGCATTGTCAATGCTACGTTGGTGGAACACCCCGTCAATCAGCTCCGCCTTTATGTCTGGATCCTCTTCGGAGGTCGGATCAAGGGATCGTTCCGGATCCTCGGGCTGTGGAGTTAGGCTTCGTATGCCCTCCACGTCCCGGCACAGCTCCTGCGTCGAAATCATAGAGTAAGATACTTGACTTTAAAAGTATGGATCGGGTAGACGAACATCCGCTTACCCAGCTCCGAGGGTTATTCGTAGAAAATCCATTCAACGGATTCTTGCGGAGGAAGTCCTCCTCCTCTCCCTTGTACAAGCGGACATGATCTTTGCGGATCGGCTTCCGAGCTTGGCCCTTTATGCCATGACGGGTGGCGTCGTCTTCCCGTTGAAATCCCATAGGGTGGCCCCTATGTTGGAGTGGCTGCACCCTCGCATAATGCACATGTCCATGACTCCAATCATGGTCAATCCGGAGTGGGCGAGAACCTAATCCGGCCCATCAGATAATGGACGCCCTATCATCTTCTGTTGAGGGCTCATGGGCGCCAACTCAGGCGTTTCTTCAAGGGAGCATTGTTGAACTCCGGTGGCGATCCAGACTGGATCCGCAGAGGGGCGTCCTCCATGTAGAACCATTCGAAGGCCAGTCTTGGACGCCTTCTTCGGGTGACGGATAGATATCCGGTCCGGCGATCGCCATATTTGGCTCCGCCCACTTGATATATCGACCCCTCATGAGAACGGGTGCGAGACAAAACAATCTCTTCCACAGGGCAAAATGGGGCTCGATGCCCAAGAACAGCTCATAAAAAGCTCTGAAGCCCTTGATGTGCAAAATGGAGGCGGGCGTGAGGTGGTGAAGTTGGAGTCCGTAGAACTCTAGGAGCCCCTGAGAAAGCGGATGTATGGGAAACCGAGTCCCCTTATTAGATAGGGGACAAAGCATACCGCTCCCCTTTGGAAGGGTTGGGACGCTCTCCGCCTGCTTTCCACCCTTGTAGGTGGCTAGTCCGGCTCGAACCGGAACCATGAAAGCTGGGGGAAGGTATCCCTCGGTTTGAAGTACCACTAGCTCGCTGTGTGGAACTGAGCATCTCCCCCAATCTCCTGGCTTAGGGCTAGGAGCGCGAGAGGAGGAGCCGCGTCGGCTATCCATGATAGAATGGATTTTTGTCAGAGGCGCTTCAATGAGAACTTGCGGATGGAGGATGGTGTGAGCTGGATCTAGATCCTCGCCTCTCTTATAGGCGGCTCGTTCGCACGGCTAGGGGTAAAATGTAAAATATCCCAGCCTTTCGCATTAAATGCGACACGTGGAAGAAGCCCATTATTGGGCGTAGAAGCCAAGGAGCTTAACATTTATAAGGAAGCCGGACACTATTCGGCGGGAACATGAAGTTTGAAGGAGAACCCGCCTTGCAAACGCCGAAGACAATATCTGGCGCGGACTCGACTCGTCGTCTGAAGCCCGGTTAAGGGGCTCTTGAGAGAGTTCGGACTAGGGGTGTCCGGATAGCGAACTATCATTATCGGTCGGACTCCAAGACTATGAAGATACAAGATTGAAGACTTCGTCCCGTGTCCGGATGGGACTTTCCTTGGCGTGGAAGGCAAGCTTGGCGAGACGGATATATAGATCTCCTACCTTTGTAACCGACTTTGTGTAACCCTAGCCCTCTCCGGTGTCTATATAAACCGGATGGCTTTAGTCCATAGGACGACAACAATCATACCATAGGCTAGCTTCTAGGGTTTAGCCTCCTTGATCTCGTGGTAGATCCACTCTTGTAACACACATCATCAATATTAATCAAGCAGGACGTAGGGTTTTACCTCCATCAAGAGGGCCCGAACCTGGGTAAAACATCATGTCCCTTGTCTCCTTTTACCATCCGCCTAGACGCACAGTTCGGGACCCCCTACCCGAGATCCGCCGGTTTTGACACCGACACCCACCGAGATTGCAATGTAAACTCTCTATTTCCTTTTTGTAACATTTCGATCTCACCGAAAAGAGCAAATCGGTCCCACCGAGTTTACCTTACCAACTCTCTGGAAAGCTTATTACCTAAATCGGTCTCACCGAGTTTGTGTAACCGGTCTCACCGAGATTACGTTATGCCCTAACCCTAACCGAATCGGCCTCACCGAGATGCATGTCAGTCCCACCGAAAATCACTAACGGTCACTAGGTTTACTAAATCGGTCCGACCGAGTTTAACGATTCGGTCCCACCCAGTTTGGTAAATTGTGTGTAACAGTTAAATTTTGTGTGGAGGCTATATATACCCCTCCACCTCCTCTTCATTCATGGAGAGAGCCATCAGACTGAACCTACACTTCCAACTTACCATTTCTGAGAGAGAACCACCTACTCATGTGTTGAGGCCAAGATATTCCATTCTTTCCATATGAATCTTGATCTCTAGCCTTCCCCAAGTTGCTTTCCACTCAAATCATCTTTCTACCAGATCCAAAACCTATGAGAGAGAGTTGAGTGTTGGGGAGACTATCATTTGAAGCACAAGAGCAAGGAGTTCATCATCAACACACCATTTGTTACTTCTTGGAGAGTGGTGTCTCCTAGATTGGCTAGGTGTCACTTGGGAGCCTCCGACAAGATTGTGGATTTGAACCAAGGAGTTTGTAAGGGCAAGGAGATCGCCTACTTCGTGAAGATCTACCGCTAGTGAGGCAAGTCCTTCATGGGCGACGGCCATGGTGGGATAGACAAGGTTGCTTCTTCGTGGACCCTTCGTGGGTGGAGCCCTCCGTGGACTCGCGCGGCCGTTACCCTTCGTGGGTTGAAGTCTCCATCAACGTGGATGTACGATAGCACCACCTATCGGAACCACGAAAAAAACATCCGTGTCTCCAATTGCGTTTGAATCCTCTAAACCCCTTCCCTTACTTTCTTGCAAGTTGCATGCTTTAATTTCCGCTGCCTATATACTCTTTGCATGCTTGCTTGAATTGTGTGATGATTGCTTGACTTGTCCTAAAATAGCCAAAATCTGCCAAACTATAAAATTGGGAAAAAGTTAAGTTTTTATTGGTCAAGTAGTCTAATCACCCCCCCTAGACATACTTCAAGGTCCTACAAGTGGTATCAGAGTTTGGTCTCCATTTTCTTTGATTTCCATAGCTTTTGGTGATCATAGCCTTGGTTTCACAACCTAGGAGAGTATGGCGTCTAGCAAGGGAAATTATCACCGTAGAGGTCCTTACTTTGATGGTACTAATTTTGCTAGTTGGAAGCATAAGATGAAAATGCATATTCTTGGACATAACCCCGCCGTTTGGGCAAATATTTGTATTGGCTTGCAAGGTGAATTCTTCAATGGGAGAGAACCGAACCATGAAGCTAATGCGGAAGAATTGAAGATGTTGCAATACAACGCTCAAGCATGTGACATCATCTTCAACGGATTGTGCCCCGAATAATTCAACAAAATCAGCCGTCTTGAGAATGCAAAGGAAATTTGGGATACTTTGATTGATATGCATGAAGGTACCGAGTCCGTCAAGGAATCCAAGTTGGATGTGCTCCAAAGTCAGCTTGACAAGTTCAAAATGAAGGATGGTGAAGGTGTCGCTGAAATGTACTCTAGGCTTGCTCCTATCACAAATGAGATTGCCGGCTTAGGGAGTGAAGAGATGACCGACAAATTCATCATCAAGAAAATCCTAAGAGCATTGGATGGAAAGTATGATACCGTGTGCACATTGATCCAAATGATGCCGAACTACAAAGATCTCAAGCCAACGGAAGTCATTGGAAGGATTGTTGCTCATGAGATGTCACTCAAGGATAAGAAGGAACTTCACAACAAGTCAAGTGGTGCTTACAAAGCCTCAATTGAATCCCCCACATCATCAAGTGAGAAACCAACCTTCAATGAAGAATTGAGCTTAATGGTGAAGAACTTCAACAAATTCTACAAAAGTAGAAGCAAAGAAAGAAGCTCCAAGTCAAGGTCTTATAATGACAAGAGATCTTCTAGTCGAGAGCGCAATTGCTACAATTGTGGAAGACCCGGACACTATTCCAATGAGTGTACGGCACCCTACAAAAGAAGAGAAGATTCTCCAAGAAGAAGGAGCAAAAGAGAAGAATCACCACCAAGAGAGAGGAGGAGTAGAGATGATCGTTATGAACGAAGACCCTCACGGAGAAGCAAGGATTCGGAAAGGAAGGACAAGTCATCAAAGAGCTACACAAAACGAAGACATCAAGCTCATATTGGTGAATGGGTTTCCGGCTCCGACTCCGATAATCACTCCGAGAGAAGCTATAACTCCGACTCGAATATACTCAAGATGAAGGTGTTGCGGTCTAGCACTTGTGTCAACCAACTCCTCGACATATTTGAATCACCAAATGAAGGAATTGGTAGATGCTTCATGGCCAAAGGTCCTAAGGTAACACACCCTGAGTATGTTGATTTTGATGTTGATGAAGATGACTTGCTAGGTGATGATGATTTACTTGTTGACAACTCTAGTGATGAATACTATGATGAAACGTCAATTAATCATGCTAATCAAACGAATGACAATGATAAGGAGAAAATTGAGCTTCTAACTAAAGAACTAAACACTCTTAAGTTGTCTCATGAAACTATCTTCGAAGATCATCGAGAACTTTTAAGGGCTCATGAGAAGTTACGCTTTGAAAAGCTCAATCTTGAGCAAGAGCATGAGTTCTTAAAGGCAATCAATGATGATCTTCGCAAGAAAAGTTCTCCTTACATTGCCAAGTGTTTACTCTTATCTACTTACATGCCTCAAGTCAAGTCTAGTAACAAGTATAAGAAAGATACTTCCTCTAGTAGTAACAATAATAATGTCAAATCCAATGTTGTTGCTTCTAGTAGTTCTCTTGATTCCACTAATGATTCTCTTAGCCAGTTACTCTTGAGCAAGAAAATAGTTTATTGAAGGGAATTATAGAGAAAGGTGTTTACAAGAGCCTTGCCGGGAGTAAAGCAATTTGAGGAAATTGTATGCAAGCAAGGAAGGCACCGGAAGAATCAAGGTGTTGGTTTTGAACGAAAGTTCAACGCCAATGGAGTTGAGTGGGAAGAAGATCAATACCCCAAGACAAAGTTTGTTCCTCAACAAGAGAAGTATGATCCTACTTCCTTCAAGGGGACACAAGCTCAAGATGATCTTCCACCACAAGACCACAAGAACAAAGGCAAGGACAAGCTTCAAGAAGAGATTGATGCATTTGAAGAAGCACCTAAAGCCTCGTTCGAGTGGGTCCCCAAGACTACGTCAAGTTCTACTTCATAAAGTACAACTACAACTCCAAGGATTCCCATCAAGATGATGTGGATCCCGAAGAAGAAGAGCTAGAGAGTTCTTGAGGGTGACTCCGCCAACATTCTTCACTTATATCATTTTGGCAAGAACAAGTGCAATCAAATTTCACATCTTGCACTAGTTCAAGGAGTCACAAACCCTCATGTTGGTAAGGCAAGGGACAAGGTAACCTAATGTTTTTATGGACATCATCTTGTGTGTGCACCACTCTATGTCTATGGATATTCTTGTTTGTTCCTTGTGGGACTAACCCATGTAGGCAAGTTGAAAGTGCAACTCACTCCAAAGGATTGCCCCAAATGATCTACATCAACATTGAGCATCTACATCTTCAACACCTACATGAAGTCATCATCGACAAAACCCAAGGTTAGTTCATCCCTCTAAGGGGGGATCTCACATCTAGGGGGAGCTTAACTCTAAGAATTGAGTCAAAGCAACTCTAATGGTGTGAACACATTAATGCATTATGTAAAAGTGGTAACCCCACTTGAGCTTAAACGATGAGTATGACCTATGATCAAATGTTCTCATTTGACTCCTAAGTCAATATACTCATATATAGATGACCTAGTCATCGCCAATTGTTTGATAGATGCTAGAATTGGTTGTGCATGCTTTGCCACATATTTTAATTGCCATCTTATTGTGTGAGCATGTTGGTGCATATTTTACTCATTCAAGGACATCCACCTGTTGTTTTGTTTGTTTGGATTCTTTTCTTTGTGCCAAGTGGATGGACAAGAATGCCTAAGAACCTTCTTTAGCTATCTATGCTTTTCTCGTCTCAAACTCTATTCATGCTACATCACAAAATTTGATCAAGTCAGATTCGAACCACTCGTGTGAGGAGCACTCGAGTCCCGATTCGTCATAGACTTAAACTTCCAAACCTCTTAATGATTCTCGGTCCGACCGATCCTTCCATTTCGGTCCTACCGAGATCATCAAGTTGATCTGAGTTTTCAATCTCGGTGCAACCGATTTGAACTTTCGGTCTCACCGATTTGTCAGAATCGAACACAGTTATGTATCTCGGTGCCACCGAGTTGTTCCACTTGGTCACACCGGCGTGGTCGAGCTATATATAGACACGGGCAAAATTTTGGAAATTTCTCGAAACCCTTCGCCTGCAGAACAGCTCGCTCTGCCATCGTGGTCTCCGGATCGTCTCCTCGTCGCCGCCAGCCTCCTCATCATTGGTCTTCGCCGCCGTCAACGGATTTCGTCCCCGCCGTTGCCGCCGTAGCAAGTCCACCGCCAAGTTAGGGTATGGACTTGATCTTTGTGCTATCCACGTCTTATTCCTGGCACATTGTTTTCATATTGAATCTTGCCACGATTGAAACTCATCTATCCAGCCAAAGTAGTTCATAGATTAGATGTGATTCAAATTTTTTTGTTTAGGTTTCCGCCGAAACCATCTCGGACCCACCGAGTTGAAAAACTCGGTCTCACTGATTTGGCTTATGCCATTGCACTAGTGACTTTCGGTCTGACCGAGATTTACTAATCGGTGCAACCGATTTGAGAATTCTGTGAAACCCTAGCAGTCTCGGTACCACCAAACTGAAACTCGGTCCAACCGAGATCATCAGTTTAGGTTCCAAAACTGCTTCGGTATCACCGAGTTTGAAAATCGGTGGATCCGAAATGCTTTCTGTGGAAAACTAAAGCTGAACTTTTGAGTCATTCTTTTGCAAAAACCTCTGCATTTTGTGATGCTCATCTTTTCTATCTCATCTATTACTCTTCGCAGGGTCAGCAGTCAGCCTTTGCAGTATGTCTGATCAAAGTGACAGCCAGAACAGGTCGGAAGAGTAGATGAACTTGAGTGAGGGCACTAGTCCCTCAACTTCAGATGAAGGGAGCAGATGTACTCCTAGCAACCTGCCTAAGGCTGCAACTAGGCAAAGGAGGAAAAGAACTTCAGATTCAGAGGATGAAGATTATAGAGCTGAGGAAGATGAGGCTATCTCCAAGAAAGTTGTGCTCAAGAAGGAATATGGCTCATCAAAGAATGCAAAGCTAGGCATGAAGATCAAAAGGCCTGCAGGAATACAACCAATGTCCAAAGCCAGAGTGTCTACACAAGCTTCTTTGGAAACCCAACCCAAAGAACCTGCTGCAGAAGGGAAGAAAAGAAAGGAAAGGGTCAAGATGACCATGGCCAGAGTTATTGGGAAGCCTTCCATGATGGAAGAGGAAGAGCCTGCTGCACCAGCACCAAAGGCACCAAAGCTTATGGGTGATGCTATTAGATCAGGGGCTGCCAAATCTAAGCCCAAGGAAGCACCCAAAGCTGCCCCCAAGGCCAAGTCTGCACCAAAGAGGAATACGAGGAGTATTCCAGCTGCTGAGAACAACAAGGCCCCAGTGCCTGAGGATGCTGATGAGGAAGATGAAGAAGGACAAGTTCTGAGAAAGCTCAAGCCCAAGATACCAGACCACAATGATGCCCATCCTGTGGCTGAGGACATGAGAATCCGGAAGGATTCAGGGCTGAGGATATGGAGGATGGAAGATCCATATGCTTCAAGGAGAAGAACTGCTGTTGACTACAGGTTCCACACTAAGGAACAACATGACTTTTATGAGACCATTCTGTTGGACAAGAAGCCCATTGTCAGTGACATGAGGTGGGTTGACTGGAACTTCATCAAGGAGAATGAACAACACTATCCTGGAGTGCAAGACAGCTTTATTGCTTGTGGAGTTGCAGATTTTGTTGGGCAAAAGCTCACAAATTGGAATGATGAACTTATCATGCAGTTCTACTCCACAGCACATTTTTACCCAGATGGGAGAATTGTTTGGATGTCTGAAGGTACAAGGTACCAGTCCACTGTTGAAGAATGGGCAAAGCTGATAAATGCCCCAGAGGAAAATGAGGATGACCTATACATTTGTGCAAAGAAGAAGATGGGTCACAATTCAATGGCTCACATGTACAAGGAGATTCCAGACAAGGCATTAGGAACTCACAAGTTTGGATTAGTTCACTTTCTGCTGTCAGGTTTGCCAACCATAAATTGGATTCTGAGGCACACATTGTTGCCCAAGTCTGGTGACCATAACATGATCAGAGGGCATGCCATCAACATGTTGCATGTGTTTGATGTGCCACAAAAGTTCAAAGTCATGAGCCTGATCATAGAAACAATCAAGAGGACTGCAGCAGATCAGAAGAGGAGCTGTGGATATGCACCTCAGATTCAAGAATTAATAAACTCAAAGATGGGCACAGGAAAATATCAGTTGGATAAGGAACACTTTCCACTTTATCCAGACTTTGAGGACAATGAGGTTGTCATGAATGAAGATGATTCACAATCAGTTCAAGCTCAGGAGAAGAAGGAGAAGGAAAAGAGGGAGAAGGCTGCCAAGATGCCAACTCAAGAGGAGGCATCTGAGTATTTCTTGAAGAACAAGCAGGAGCAGCTCGGATACTTGATAGCATCAACCCTGAGGATTGAGAAGGGATTGGCCACCCTCTCTCAAAATCAGGAGAGCTTGGAGAGAATCATAGAACAAAAGTTCTATAACTTAGATGTGAAAGTAACTGAGATTCAGACTGCAGTGGAGGAACTACAAGATGACATGCAGGAGAGGAAGGGCAAGACTACCACCAATGTGTTTGCCAGAGTGCCTAGAGCCCAGAGGACAGATTCAGTGCCAGTGACAGACATAAGAGCAACTTCATCTGCACCAGCTACAGCCTCAGTGCCACCAGCTCCAGCACCTACATTAGCTCCAGCTCCATCTACTTCAACTGAAGCTTTCGTCCACGGCGTTATCTAGACTCCACCACCAGCAGATCAAGCCTGAGATTTGATCTAGCACTATGCATTTTCTATGAACTTTTTGCTAACTTGTTGCCAAAGGGGGAGAAAAATGTATAGATCATAGGCTTCGAGAGAGAGAGAGTGTTGCTTTTGTGCTCTCTTGCTTTATTTGGTGGTTTTTCAATCTTTGTTTGCTTTTGGTTGAGATACTATGCTTATGAGACATTGATGATCATGTGTTTGATCATAATCTACACTTATGCATGTTTGATGATATTATCCTATCTATCTTATGTGATCACTCACTATGCTTCGTGATGAGTGCATGTATTCATTGTTTATTATTTTGAGCGCTCCACCAAGATGTATGTGACATGGAAGAGTAACCCATGAGCCTAATTCATTGTGCATTTGCAGTCCAAAGAAAATCTAAAACTATGCACAAATTTAGGGGGAGCTCTTGCTTATCACATACTTCTCAAAGCGACGATGTTATTTAAATTTTATTATCATTTGTCGAATCTTTGATCTATATGTTGTCATCAATTACCAAAAAGGGGGAGATTGAAAGTGCAACTATCCCTAGGTGGTTTTGGTAATTCATAACAACATATAGCTCATTGAGCTAATGCTATTCCAAGACTATTATTTCAGGAAAGCTCAATGAATGGCATGGCATGGATGATGAAAGTGGATCCCTCAAAATACTAAGGACAAAGGATTGGCTCAAGCTCAAAAGCTCAAGACTCTTCATTTTACATTTTAGTGATCCAAGATCACATTGAGTCTATAGGAAAAGCCAATACTATCAAGAAGGGATGAGGTGTTGCTTAAGTAGCCTTTTGCTTCATGTGCTTAGTGATATGCTCCAAAACCCTCAACTACTTTCCCACATCCACAAATGACCTAAACCTAAAGCCAAAATCGGTCACACCGATTCTTTCTATCCGGCACCACCGATTCCAAAAGTCATAGCCACTGCCACAAACCCTAAGCAAATCGGTCTTACCGATAGGGATCTCGGTCTCACCGAGATGGGGTTGCAATCTCTCTGTTTCCCTTCGTAACGTTTTGGTCTAACCGAAGTGAGCGATCGGTCCCACCGAGATTGCAATGTAAACTCTCTATTTCCTTTTTGTAACATTTGGATCTCACCGAAAAGAGCAAATCGTTCCCACCGAGTTTACCTGGCCAACTCTCTGGAAAGCTTATTACCTAAATCGGTCTCACCGAGTTTGTGTAATCGGTCGCACCGAGATTACGTTATGCCCTAACCCTAACCGAATTGGCCTCACCGAGATGCATGTCAGTCCCACCGAAAATCACTAACGGTCACTAGGTTTACTAAATCGGTCCGACCGAGTTTAATGATTCAGTCCCACCGAGTTTGGTAAATTGTGTGTAACGGTTAGATTTTGTGTGGAGGCTATATATACCCCTCCACCTCCTCTTCATTCGTGGAGAGAGCCATCAGACTGAACCTACACTTCCAACTTACCATTTCTGAGAGAGAACCACCTACTCATGTGTTGAGGCCAAGATATTCCATTCTTACCATATGAATCTTGATCTCTAGCCTTCCCCAAGTTGCTTTCCACTCAAATCATCTTTCCACCAGATCCAAAACCTATGAGAGAGAGTTGAGTGTTGGGGAGACTATCATTTGAAGCACAAGAGCAAGGAGTTCATCATCAACACATCATTTGTTACTTCTTGGAGAGTGGTGTCTCCTAGATTGGCTAGGTGTCACTTGGGAGCCTCCGACAAGATTGTGGAGTTGAACCAAGGAGTTTGTAAGGGCAAGGAGATCGCCTACTTCGTGAAGATATACCGCTAGTGAGGCAAGTCCTTCGTGGGCGACGGCCATGGTGGGATAGACAAGGTTGCTTCTTCGTGGACCCTTCACGGGTGGAGCCCTCCGTGGACTCGCACGGCCGTTACCCTTCGTGGGTTGAAGTCTCCATCAACGTGGATGTACGATAGCACCACCTATCGGAACCACGAAAAAAACATCCGTGTCTCCAATTGCGTTTGAATCCTCTAAACCCTTCCCCTTACTTTCTTGCAAGTTGCATGCTTTAATTTCCGCTGCCTATATACTCTTTGCATGCTTGCTTGAATTGTGTGATGATTGCTTGACTTGTCCTAAAATAGCTAAAATCTGCCAAACTATAAAATTGGGAAAAGGTTAAGTTTTTATTGGTCAAGTAGTCTAATCACCCCCCCCTAGACATACTTCAAGGTCCTACACCCGCCTTGATCTCTCCGCCTCCTCGCGAGCTAGTCTGACGAGGCCGTTCCTGAGGAAGCTTCCTGTCGTCCGCCCCGCGAGGCTTGGCCCCTCGCGAGGGTCTTGAGCTGGTGTTGATGAAGATGAGCCGTACTGTGCCACCCTTTGAGCCACTCCGCAGGCCGCAGGCAGGCAAGTCTGGGTACCCCCGTTCCCAGAACGCCGACACGTATAGCTTTATTGAAAATTCGAACCTCGCAAACTTTTACCGAGTTTTCGTGTACCAAAATGCACATATAGAATACCCAGTATATATCATTTCATTCATCTTCGAGAGGCAACTATAAAGATGGAGGAGGAGTCTACAAAGAAAGACCGCCGTATCACCTCCATCAATTTCAACCATCCTTTGGTGTGGAGGAATATCATAGGAACTCTATATGGTATGATTTTTATAGGATTTTTTCCTTTAGAGCCAATTGGTTAATAGGAATAAATTCATATACTCCACATTTCAAAGGAAATAAACATGATATCATTTTTATAGCTTTAGAGCCACTTGGTTCATATGAATGGATTCCTATACTCGCATAATTTCAAAGGAAAATAAACATTAGCGTATATTCAATAGAAAAGTTCCTATGATGTGAACCAAATGACATCTCTTTTCTAATCCCTCCTCATAGGAATTGAGATACATGTCATCTCTAGATTCAATAGAGAAGTTCCTATGATGTGAACCAAATGACATCTCCCTACTCATGGGAATTGAGATACATGTCATCTCTTTCCCTACAACTTCCATGTATACATCTTCTATTCCTAAATAGCTAGTACAAACCACTAGTAGCTTTTTTCCTAGACACGCAACTATGGCACAAGAACACGTCATGCATGCAAGTCATAAATCACATTGTTTTTTCTACTCTGTGCATGCAAGCACCACATCATCAATTCGTGCATGTCACTCATAAGTTATTTCTTGCATTAAATTTTGCATTGACAATGTATGTGTTTGTCACGTGCACACATATGTAGTTCAAATTCACATTTTTGTTAGAAATGCCATTCTTTTAACTGCAATTCAGTTTTTCTCTTTGAATAGAGTAGAAAATTTCATATGACCGCGGGTATATCAAAATGCAAGGCCCATGCATCATTGCCTTTCGGTTGAACCTACGTCCACAATTTTTTGTACGTATATCTCCACTGGTCCCTGACCCCAAAATGCTTCGTCGTTCCCGTAAAACCAAGCGGCCCAGACATATTAAGGCGTCGACTCAAACTCAATCCCTCTCCCGTTTACTACGACGTGGACCCGCACTCTGTAGTACTCCTACAAACCCTACCGCCGCATGCATCATCAGTTTTCTTCAAGAGGACGAGGCAGAAGCGGATTTGTAGTGGAGGCGCTTTCAAAAAAGGATTTGTAGTGGAGGCCCCTACCCTAGGGAGCCCTAGGTAGCTGCCGCATGCATCATTGGTTTTATCTTTTCTTTATGCTCTTGCGCCCTAGAGTGAAATGATGGTTGCTTCATCCGTCTAGCTTAATGCGGGAAAGGTGGGGCTTTGTGATTTGACCCCTCATCGCTCATTTACTACTACTGCAGCGCTACGACCGGGGTGCCTTCAATTCCAACCGCTGGTCCGAACTCTAAACATATACTTCCTCTGTCTAGGTGTATAAGTCACCTTACGAAAACCAAATAATCCCAAAACACTTAGGCGGGGTGCATTAACTCCCACCTCGTTTCTTGTTTCTTGACATATCAACCCATAAGAGATGTGGGGTGTGCATGTTTTCAATGACTCGAGACTACAAAACACGACATGCAGTGGTTAGTTCATTGCATACAATGCTATTAATTAGCAAATAAACATTAAGTTCTCTAGTTTTCTCCTCCTTCTTGGTCACAGTGCACAACCTAAGATGACTTATTCACCTAGACGGAGGGAGTACTGTTAATCACATATATAGCCAGTTAAATTCACAACCTAGAACGACGTGCGTGCCCTGTAAACCGATACAGAGGAAGTAGTAAAAATGAGGTGATTTTACCGAGCGATGGGTGGGGGAGCATGGCCTGTCATGTGGTCCCACGTGTCATGATGTACCAAGGCGATGTACGTGTCCCTCTTGAGGCAGAACAATGGAAGAAGCAATACTACGTGGTTTTCTTGAAGGAGATGATGGCGAAGCGAAGTGTGAAATAATGCTTTCTATATGTCCGTCTGGGAAGGTGCGACATTGTGATTTGACGTCTCATTGCTCATTACTACTACTGGGGCGGTACAACTCGGGTGAGTCCCCCCTGCTGTTCTGCACTGTTAGTTGGTGCATGACACGTCGACCCGGTTGCTATATGTCCCACATGTCGGCGAGAAGAAGTACAAAATTCATGAAAGCGAGCGTCAACGGAGGAGTACAAGACACGACTTGTTTTTTCCTGCTTCGCGCGATCCATCGATACTAACCCAAACTAAAAAAGGCAAGGGCGGGTGTCGGTGTCAAAACCGGCGGATCTCGGGTAGGGGGTCCCGAACTATGCGTCTAGGCGGATGGTAACAGGAGACAAGGGACACGATGTTTTTACCCAGGTTCGGGCCCTCTCGATGGAGGTAAAACCATACTCCTGCTTGATTAATATTGATGATATGGGTAGTACAAGAGTAGATCTACCACGAGATCAGAGAGGCTAAACCCTAGAAGCTAGCCTATGGTATGATTGTTGTTCGTCCTACGGACTAAAACCCTCCAGTTTATATAGGCACCGAAGAGGGTTAAGGTTACACAGGGTCGGTTACAATGGTAGGAGATCTACATATCCGTATCGCCAAGCTTGCCTGAAGGAAAGTCCCATCCGGACACGGGACGAAGTCTTCAATCTTGTATCTTCATAGTCCAGAGTCCGCCGAGGCTATAGTCCGCTATCCGGACACCCCTAATCCAGACTCCTCAAGAGCCCTTAATCAGGCTTCAATGACGACGTAGTCTGGCGCGCATACTATAAATCGGCATTGCAAGGCGGGTTCCTCCTCCGAATACTTCATAGAAGATTTTGAACACAAGGATAGTGTCCGCTCTGCAAAATAAGTTCCACATACCACCGTAGAGAGAATAATATTTACACAAGTTCAATCTGCTGACGTATTCCGCAGCGTGACATCACACCACAGCCAAGCCTTTATTGAATCATTTTCTTGTCCCACCTCAAGTAGCGTTTAGCGGCGGTTTCCTTGGCACGTCTTGTCAAAGCAGAGATCGTGTCCCCTTATTCCCGGATTCTCATCAATACGGGCGTGGGTAACCCAACCGCGCCATTGATTACGGCGCTTGGGAGATAAGCGAGTTTTATCAGGCCGGTGAGGACGCATAGCTTTTTTCGTCCATATAAGGGGATACGGATCCACTTTTTCCCACACGCCTTCTTCCTCCTTTGCTTATCCATTTCCACCTTTTCGAGCTCCAGCGCCCAAGTCTGCACATCCCACCTCAACCTTCTCCAACTATGTCGGGAGCGGAGGCAGTGGATGGCCTCCTCCGTCACGGAGGGGCACATCAAAAGCTGCGGAAGGCTGGATACTTGTCCGACGACATCGCGTCGGCTCCCCAACAAGGCAGCTCATCCCCACCCCAGGCCCCATGAGAGGGTGGTGTTCCTCCCCACTTCCTCCATGGACTAGGGTTTCCACTTCACCCATTTGTCCGGGGCTCATGTTCTACTACGGCCTAGATTTCCATGATCTGGCCCTGAATTTCATCCTCAACATCTCGGCGTTTATAGTCGTGTGCGAGGCCTTCCTCTGCATCCAGCCCCACTTCGGCTTATGGCTGAAGACCTTCAATGTCAAGCCGAAGGTAGTGGGCGGCCGCCAAGCGGAGTGCGGAGGTGCCATGGTGGGCAAGATGGACAACGTCCTATGGCTCGAGGGCTCCTTCATGGAGACCATAAAGGGGTGGCAATCGGGGTGGTTCTACATCACCGAGCCGTGCGACTCTCAATGGGCGGTGGCCCCTGAATTCCGATCTGGCTTCCCTACACGGCTCACCTCATGGAAAGAGACGGGCCTGACGTGGGGTAATTCGGAAGAGCTGACCGGACTCCAAACCTGCGTCCGGAACCTGGTGGACAAGAAGCTCAAGCTTGTCAACATAGTCCAGGTTATGCTCATCCGCCGGATCCTCCCATGCCAGCCACGGGCCTTCAACTTGTGGGAGTTTGATCCGGCACAGCACCGAACCTTGAGCCGGCTCTTCGACACTACGTACGAAGATTCCTGGAAGGTGCTGTTCAAGGGCGCCGAGGCTCCCGTATCCGCTACCGAAGATCGCGGATTCAGCTCGCAGCATCAAGCCAGCGAGGTAAGCTCTTTTACCCTTTACGGGACTCTTTTTTAATAGTTTGACTCTATGCGGGATCTAAAACTCCCTTACCTTTGACAGGACTGGCTGAAGATGTACGGACAGGTTAACTATCCGGCTCCCTTGCCAGAAGACCCAGCGGACGCCCGATTGACGGGGCTGCTGGTTCCGGCACCTCACGTGGTGCCGGAGAAGAAGGCGAAGAAGAAGGCCACGGGAACTCGAAGGAGTTCCCGGCGCCAGGTGCTGTCGGACTCATCGTCCGATGACTCCGAGGCGGACTCCTCCCGCGAAGACGAGGAGGAGGAAAAGGAGGCCTCTCCCCCAGCGGGGGGAGAGAAGAAAAGGAAGGCCGCCCAAACTGGGGAGGCCGGAGGGTCCAAGAAGGGAAGGACCCTTCCTCCGGACTATACCACCAATGCCAACGACGGCGAAGAGGGGTGGGCACCAAGGACCAAGCCCCTGGTGAAATCGTAAGTGTCCGGACACCAGAATAACTCATGGCGTTCCATTTGTCGCACATCATCTTCTAATGCCGAGTATAACCGTGCAGCCCGCCCAAGGATGGGCTCGACGATTCGTCGAGCGGCTCCTTGGATTCTTCGGAGGTGAATAGCACCTCACTTCCGACCGCCTCGTCTCCTCCCGCCGCGGATGACGCCGGGGTGGAGTCCCAAAAGGAGCCCAGCTAGGAGGAGGTGGCCCTGGAGGCGTCGCAAGGTGACCTCCCGGAACCCGGGCTCAAAGGGGATAAAACCCCAAAGGGCTTTAAGTCCGGCCCTGTGCCGGACTCTGTACCGGAACCTTCAGTGGTTCCGGAGTTCGGCAGGCGACCCCTTCATAAGAAGGGCAAGACTGCGACGCCGGTGACCTCCGTCCAACCGGAGGCACCAGATGATTTGATGAAGGCGTTTAACGGCGCTTCCATCGACGAGGAGCACCGCACTATTATGAGTGTGGTGATCCAGAAAGTTCAGTCCGCCAAGAGCGGGCTGACTGAAGCCTGTGCCATCCTTCTAACAGGCTTTGAGGTATGTATTTAAGATATATAAAAATATTACCGCATGGACAGTAGCTCCTGATGCTGTAGCGACCCGACCCAAAAACGGTCAAGTCTCTGTGTAGCTGTACCATCCCAAGATCATGCTGGCACACACAGTACATTGATGCAAAGATTCAAAGTTCAATCACACCTGAATTTATTACACGATTCTCATATCGAGTCTTTATAACAAGATAATAAATTCGGCCGAAGGCCAACTCATGAGAAACAAACTAAATAAAGCTGCGGAAGTGTAGACGAATAGCGAGTCCATCCGACTCCATAGGGCAATCGCCAAGCGTGGATCGTAGCCTCACCCCGATCGAAAACTCCTCGCAACATAAGACGTTGCAGCTGTGTAGGTCAGCATTTTGAATATGCCGGAAATTCAAAGAGAGAACAACAATAAAATTACTAACACTATATGCAATTTGGCTGTGGGGCTCTAAGTTTCATTGTTTTTCTTGAAAAAGCCAGTTTTCCCTACAACAAGGACTTGTTTGCAAATACTACAAAATGTTGGTAGTTATTGAGATGGTTCCGCCAACCAATGTCTCATTCCCAATTATTAAATAACCCCCTCAATTAATTTATTAAGTTCGGTGTTGAGATATCCAAATACTTCAAGTTCCAGAGGCTCAAATTGTCCGTGAATCGGGACACGGCTAATCGATTAGATCTTCACTCTGCAGAGGTTTGCGACTTTACCCGCAAGAATCGCTCCTCCTTTAAGTCTTCGTGACCGCTGGTGTTTGAAGACGGGACGAACGACAGTGGTCTTCGAAGAGTTCCTCGGGCCACCGCCGTGCCCATCCAACTCTACCGTTCTTCTACATCTCGTAGCACCGTCCGCCGAGTCACGCCTAGGGTCGACCAAGCCGAGCCCATAATGGCTTGCGGCTGCACTGTAAGCTTCCGTCAATGGGGTATCCATCCGTCTCCTCGTGGCTGGGTGAAGCTCGCAAGATGTCATGGCGCTTCTCCATGCATCCCGCCATCCGCTGGTTTCTCCAGGTGCCCACAACAAATCCTCCACCCAAGAGTGAATTTGGAAGTCCATCTTGAGCTTGAAGTCATGGGGTTGTCATCATCTTGACTCTCGTGATCTCCCTTATGAATCACTCAACCAACCCCGTCTCACGAGCATAGCAAAATAAACTACATCGTCCCGGCAATGGTAACAAGGGAATTGGGTTCATCCTACCTCATGATACTACTCAAGAACATAACTTAAAATTCTCCTACTGCATGCATGATGGGAGGTATAATTCTAATGCAATAAAATCATAGGTATTGTAAAAAAACATGATCAAATGACTTGCTCGGCCGACGGTCTTGAAAGCTAGGGACTCAGAATAGCAGGCTTCAGACTCGGAAATTCTATCGAATCAAACAATAGCACAAATAAGTATGGCACAATATAACATAACAGCAAGTTGGAAGTAAAACACCCAAGCACCCAAACCAAAATCCAAAGAAAACTCGGAGAAAGCAAATCAAGGTTTTCACCACATCAAGCAACAACTAAAAAATAGTTTTACACAACTAAAACTTTTCTTAACAGAACCTAAGCATGGGTTTTGCTAACTAACAGAAGGGAAAACATCATACGAACTAGGAGCAAAAGGAATCACATCAAAAGCTATTATAGAACTCCTATTATGCCTATAACAATCCTAGCAAGGAAAAATAAAATAAAAATTTTATTCTACTGTAAATAAAAGTTCATCCTCTGTAGCTACAGAAATTAATCTAAAATAAACTATAACATAGTAAAAATAAAATAATTTACTAACTAGAACAATAGGAAAACAGTAGCTAGTTAAATAAACAAGAAACACATGATTTCGACTAAAACTATTTTTTTATTAAATCTAAAATACCCCAAACAAGTTCCTACTGCTAGGCATGAACTAAACTAAGCTGTAGCAAAAAGAATCACAAAAAAAATAATCCTAACTCAATTGATGGCAGGAAAACTAATCTGTCTGAAACTAAAATAAAACAACTTTTAAAAACCTAAACATGGACTAAGCTAGTTTCTACAGAAACTATAGGAAATTTGCAAACTAACAAAAAAAGAATCAACTAAAAATATTAAGTAACCTAAGAGATACGGATTTTACAAAACTGGAACTATTCTGTTAAAAACAGAAACGAAAAAAATAAGATTCAACAAAAACTAACGCGCTAATGGGCCTATCTAACGCTCAGGCGATATATAACTAATGCATGCCCGAGGCTAACAGAAAATAAACCGAACGGTTCGATCTAATGTAAATAAACCGCAACTGAACCGGAGTAAAACCAAACTAATCTAAAATAAACCTAACCTTTCGCTAGATCTAATCTGTGCCCTAGGTTTCAGATCGGACGGTGGGGCGGCTCGGCGACATATCATGGTGGCGGCGATGGCGACGGACGACGGCGGCGGCTCGGGCGTGGACGGCGCGGTGGCTCGGTGGTCGGGAAGACGGAGGAGACGCGTCGAGGCGGCTGGCGGAGCGAGGCGGAGACAGTGGTGGTCTCGGCGGGGTTCGAGGTGGCGGTGGCGAGTGGTACGAGCTTGACAGAGCTCCTGGTGAGCTCCAGCTCCGGCGACGGGTGGTGATGCTCAAGGCGGCGGCTCCGGCGATCCCTGGGCGAAGAGAGGATGTCAGGGAGGTGCGGGATGAAGTGGCGGTTCGGGTGGAGTAGCTTGGAGGTCGAGGGGTGGCTCACCGGTGGCAGAAACGGCGGCGAACCGAGGCGGCGGCGGCGAGATGCGTTCGGCGAGGGAGGCGGCTCTCGTCGGTTTGGAGCGTAGGGTTTTAGGGGGTTCGAGGGAGGAGGGGCAGGGATTTATATAGGGCGTGGTCGTGGGGGGGGGAACGCGGATCGTGATCCCGAAGATCGTGGGCGACGGGCGGCGGCGGTCTCGCTCTGGGCGCGAGAGACGGGCGAGGGAAAGAGACGAGGCGGGCCCGGGCGCCGCCGAGAGAGGAGGAGAGGGTTCGGTTGGGCGACCGAGGGGGAGAGGAGTCGGGCGCGGGGCGCTGGGGGCAGGCCGGCTCGGCGCTGGTGGGTTGCGCCTGGCCCGCTGGTGAGTGGCGCTCGGCGCTGGCTGGGCCGGTTGGCCTAGCTGGCGCCTGGGGCTTTTTTTTGAATTAGAGAGAAGAGAGAATATAGAAAAATATATATTATTTTTATATAGGACATATATATATCAAAATTCTCAGGGGAATTTATCCTACAACGCGGACATTTTTCCAGGGGCAAAACTCAAACTTAAAAAAAACATTTTCTAGAAATCCCAAATAAAATCAAATTTGAATTCAAACTTTTTGGCAAAACTTTTCTGCTGACATTTTTGGAGTGTCATGTTTACTCCTCTCATACTTTTTCTCAAGCATTTGTCAGGCATTGTTTTGAAGTAAATTCAACTGCCAATTTGAATTCAAGTTCCAACAAACTCAAAAGCCTCTGAAATAATTCAAATGTCACTCAATTCAAACAATAATGCATAGATGCTTATCTATAATTGTAAAACATTCCAAATGGGAAATTTGGGATGTTACAAACCTACCCACCTTAAGATGAATCTCGCCCTCGAGATTCGGGTTGGCTAGCAAATAGGTGCGGTGGTCTCAGCGGAGGTCTTCTTCTCGCCTGTGTGGCTTCCTCCTCGAATGATGACTCCACATCACCTTGCAAAACTTGATGATCTTGCTGCGGGTGACTCTGTTCGCAGTCTCGAGAATTCGGACGGGTTTCTCCTCATAGGTCAGATCACTGTCGAGCTGTATGGCCTCTAGGGGCACTGTGTCTCTCAACGGAATATCAGCCATCTCGGCATGGCATTTCTTCAGCTGAGAAACATGGAAGACATCATGAACCCCGGACAATCCTTCCGGCAATTCCAACTTGTAAGCAACTTCTCCACGACGTTCGAGGAATTTGTAGGGGCCAATGAACCTGGGTGCCAACTTTCCTTTAACACCGAACCTCTTGATTCCACGAAGTGGGGACACACGAAGATATGCCCGGTCTCCCGCTTCGTATGTTACTTCCTTGCATTTACTATCGGCATAACTCTTACGCCTCGGTGAGCTACCTTGAGTCTATCTCAATCAGCTTGACTTTCTTCGAATATCGATAAGATCGGGACCGAAAAGTTTTCGATCTCCAACACCATCCCACAACAATGGTGTTCTACACCTCCTTTCAGATAGAGCTTGAAGGGGCCATCTTCGACTGGTCTCGATAACTGTTATTGTACGAGAACTCCGCGATGGCAAATTATCATCCCAGCTAGACCCATAGTCTAGCGCACAAGCTCTCAACATGTCCTCCAGATCTGGTTGACTCTCTCGGTCTGTCCATCTGCTCATGGATGAAAAGCTGTATCAACTCCAGCCTCGCACTCCAAAGTTTCATGCAACTGATTCCAAAACTTTGAGGTAAATTGTGTTCCTCTATCTGACACGATACTCCTCGGAACTCCATGCAGACATACGATCCTGGTCATGTATATCTTGGCTAACTCAGCGCTGGTATAGGTAGTCTTCACGGGAATGAAATGACCTACCTTGGTCAAGCGATCAACCACTACCCAGATGGAATCATAACCTGAACGGGTCCTGGGTAATCCTGTGATAAAATCCATTCCAAGTTTTTCCCATTTCCACTCGGGAATCGGCAAGGGTTGAAGTAACCCTGCTAGCTTCTGATGTTCCGCCTTTACTCGCTGGCAAACATCACATATTGCTACGTACTAAGCAATATCCTTCTTCATACCTGTCCACCAGAAACTTTCCTTCAAATCCAGATACATCTTGGTGTTACCGGGGTGAATCGAGTACGGTGAATCATGAGCCTCCTGAAGAATTAGCTTCCTGAGTTCGGGATCATTGGGTACATAAATACGATCCTCGAACCATATAGCTCCGTATTCATCCTTACGAAACCCTTTAGCTTTTCCTTCATTCATCCTTTTCTTTATCTCATCAATTTCCTTGTCCGACTTCGGCTTCACGAATTCTTTCGCCAAAGTGGACTGAACCTCGAGCTGCAACATATCCTCTCGGAACTATCTCCACTGGAGATCTACGAGGTCATCGACTAACTCTGGGTAATCCTCCGCTATAAGAGTATTCACATAACTCTTACGGCTCAAGGCATCTGCTACAACATTAGCCTTTCCCGGTGGTAATGGAATCTCATGTCATAGTCCTTGATTAACTCTAGCCATCTCCTCCGCCTAAGGTTCAACTCTTTTGCGTGAAAATATACTTCAAGCTCTTATGATCGTGTAAACATCACAACTGCTTCCGATAAGGAAATGCCTCTGTGTCTTGAGTGCATGCACTACGCTGCTAACTCCAAATCATGTGTGGCGAATTCATCTCGTGAGGTCGAGCTGTCCGGAGGTATAAGGTACAACTTTTCCTTCCTACATGGGTACTCCTCCGAGTCCTGGCGAGAAGCGCCACAATATACCGGTAATCCTTGTGTATGTCCGCAAAATCAGTATCGGGCTGTAACCAAACGTTTCTTCAATTCACGAAACCGGCTTCACAATCCTCGGTCCAAATGTACTTGGCGTCCTTCTTCAACAGCTCACCATGGGCTTGGCAATCTTCGAGAAATTCTCAATAAACCTCTCGATAATATCCTGCGAGTCCGAGAAAATCGGATCTCCTTGATCGAGGTGGGTGATCGCCAATCGGTGACCGATACAACCTTGGTGGGGTCAATCGCTATTCCTTCTCCTGAAATAACATGTCCGAGGAATCCGACTTCCATCAGCCAAAATTCACATTTCTTGAACTTGGCATACAAGCGATGTTCTTGGAGTTTCTCGAACTAGACGCAAATGTTCCTTATGCTCTTCCTCGCTCTTGGAGAAAATCAGATATCATCGATGAACACCACGACAAACTTGTCCAGATATTCCATAAATACCTTGTTCATCAAATTCATGAAGTATGCAGGGGCATTAGTCAATCCGAATGACATGGCGGTATACTCATATAAACCATACCGTGGTAAATGCTGTTTTGGGTATATCCTTTTCACGGATCTTCAATCGATGATACCCGATCAAGATCGATCTTGGAGAATACCTTGGCTCCAACTAGCTGATCAAATAGATCATTATTCATCGGCAGAGGGTACTTGTTCTTGATGGTCACGCTGCTCAACCAACGATAATCCACAACCATTCTCGTGGTTCCATCCTTCTTCTCTACCAAAAGAACCGGGCTCCCCAAGGTGACGAGCTTGGCGAATATATCCCTTCTCCAATAGCTCATTAATTTGCTTCTTGGTCTCTTCCAAATCGCTCGGGCATCCGTAGGGTCTCTTGGATATTGGGGCTGTGTCGGGCAATAACTCAATCAAAATTCAATGTCTCGTCCGTGGCATTCTCGTAATTCCTCCGAAACACATCGGGAAAATCTTGCACCATGGCACTTCCTCCTGAACAACTCCGTGAGGGAATTCACCGATGCTTCATCGATACATCTGGATACATACTTGATCCTCTTCGCCCGGAGTGGTGAGCAGAATCGCCTTCTTGGGCACAGTCTATGTTTCCTTCAAACTTCGTCAACCAATCCATGCCTAGGATTACATCCAAGGTCTGGGTTTCCAATACTATGAGGTCTGCGGAAATTTATGGTTTCGATGTTAAGGGTTGCATGACAGCCTAAGCTCGCCATCATTTCTCCTCTGCGGAACCGACGTGAAGAGGGCTTCTAAGGGTTCTAGTGGGCAACCCGCACTTTTCCACAACTACCCTTGATATAAATGAATGAGTTGCACCAGAATCAAAGAGTACCAATACTGGACGTGAATTTAATAAAAACTTACCAACCACATTGTTCCGGCTGATCATAGACGCCCTCCACGCCAATGTGGTTCACCCGAGCATGAGGAAAAGGGTTGGGCTTCTTTGCTGAGCTTCCATTGCCGTTTCCATTCCTCTGCTTGGCCTCCGGGCAGTCGGTGGCATAGTGCCCTATTTTCTGGCACTTCAAACAGGTGATGTGACTCAGATCCTTCTGAGCCGGGGTAGGACGATGCTGGTTGCCATTGCCGTTTCCATTGCCTGACTTGTTGTCGTGGTTGCGGTTGTTCCCATTCCCTCCATGATTATGTCCTCCATGGGTGTGATACTGTCACGCCCAATATGCGACCCTATCCAAAAGGAACTCGACGGTCCCACCAAGGATAGACTCGCATATTGAAACGCTTTTGCAAGGTGGATATCATTACATCAACATTACATAATAGATGGGGATACATACATAAGGCACAAATGCCACAAGAGTACAACAACATCATATACAAGATCAACATCCGACTACGGATGAAACATAAACAGAAACTCAAACGACATCCACCCTGCTAGCCCAGGCTGCCGACCTGGAACCTATCCCCTGATCGAAGAAGCGGAAGAAGAACTCCAACACAAGCAAACATCGCTCTCACGTCATGATCATCGCAAACCTGTACACCGCAATGGTGGTGTAGTAATCTGTGAGCCACGAGGACTCAGCAATCCCATTACCATGGGTATCAAGACTAGCAAAGCTTAATGGGAAAGGAAGGGGTAAAGTGGTGAGGTTGCAGCAGCGACTAAGCATATATGGTGGCTAACATACGCAAATGAGAGCGAGAAGAGGAACAAAGGAACGTTCGTCAACTAGTAATGATCAAGAAGTGATCCTGAACTCCTACTTACGCCGACATAACCCGAAACCGTGTTCTCCTCTCGATCAACCCCAAAAGAGACACTCACGTTACGCACATGGTTGGTGTATTTTAATTAAGATCAACTTCGGTTTTCTACAACCGACATTAACAAATTCCCATCTGCCACATAACCGCTGGCACGGCTTTGAAAGTTCAAACCTGCAGGGTGTCCCAACTTAGCTCATGATAAGCTCGCGATCAACGAAGGATATTCCTTCTCCCGGAAGACCCGATCAGTCTCGAATCCGGCTACAAGGCATTTCGACAAAGAATAAAACAAGACCAGCAAAGCCGCCGGATGTGCCGACAAATCCTGATAGGAGCTGCACATATCTCGGTCTCGTGGCACACCGGATGAGCCAGACGTCGGGTTGGCATAAACCCTGATTGCCTAGGGGCGCCGGACATCGCCGGTTTGGACCAAGACTCAAGGAGAACTGCTCGGGGGTAAATAAGATGACCCTCGAGAGCGCGACTCCCAAGGTTAAAAGGGCTAGGTGAGGCAAATGTAAAACCAAGGTTGGGCCTTGCTGGAAAAGTCTTATTCAAAGCGAACTGTCAAGGGGGTCCCATAAATCACCCGACCGTGTTAGGGACGCAAAAATCCGGGAACATAATACCGATATGACGGAAACTAGGGCGGCAAGAGTGGAACAAAACACCAGGCATAAGGCCGAGCCTTCCACCCTTTACCAAGTATATAGATGCATTAATTAAATAAGATATATTGTGATATCCCAACAAGTAAACATGTTCTAACAAGGAACAAACTTCATCTTCACCTGCAACTAACAACGCTATAAGAGGGGCTGAGCGAAGCGGTAACATAGCCAAACAACGGTTTGCTAGGAAGGGTGCAAAAGGTTAGAGGCTGACATGGCAATTGGGATGGCTTGATAAACATGTAATAGGTAGCGTAGCATAGCGATAGAACGAAGCGACTAGCATAGCAATGATAGTAGTGAGATCCAGGGTAGCGGTTATCTTGCCTGAAATCCCGCTAGGAAGAAGAACGAGTCCATGAAGAAGACGAACGGAAGAAGCCGAACCAAGCGTAGACGAACGAATCCTCACGATCGCAACGGAACGGAACTAACAAGAAGAAGCACACAACATGGTAAACACACCACACATGAACAAGGCATGATGCACAAACAAGCATGATGCATGACAAGACTACATGAAGCTACTCATGGCAAGAGATGATGCAAACAAGAGCAACACAACAAGACAAGTTTAAATGAGGCCGGGAACAACATATAACAATTCCGGTAAGTCCTCATATGCGAATTTCAAAATTGGTCCAGATCTGAATAACTTTATGTTCAAGTTGTTAAACAGCAAGTTAAAATGCACCACGATGATCTACACGAAATTCTAGTCAAGTTACATATAAAGTTCATTTAATTCGGAGCTACGGTCTAGAAGATATGAGCAAAACAAGATAAGCATGGCATTGATGCAAAATGCATACAAACATCAAGCAAAACACCCCAAAACAAGGATCCAACATGATAATATGAAACTACATGCAAAATCAAGCAAGTTTCATATAGATCACACTCAAAACGGAGCAACGGTTCAACACATACACCCTATACAAGTCATAGCAACAATCTGTCCAAAGCAGCAACTAGGCATATTGCAAGCATCAAAACAACATGCTACAGGACCTCAATATGAAAACAAAAGGCATGGGCATGATGTACAGGTAAAGCATTACAAAACATGAACACTGAGCTATCTCCAGAAACAACTAGAACATGCTCAAAATGACATGGCAAGATTGCAACTAATAACAGTTTCAGACTTTGCAGAAAATAACATCAGGTTGCAATGTTTAGAGCTATGAAACAACATGTTACAGGAACTTAACATGGCAAACAAAGGCATGGCATGAATCTACTAATTGCATAGAACAAAAGTCATTTAGTTACCATAAGCCAAAAAGGATCAGAAAATATAGTGACACCCATGTCAATATTGAAAGTTTCATTAACAGATTCAGCAACATGGCATGTCAAAAACTGATAACAAGTGGGCATGTTTACAAGCTCAATGCACTCACTACAGAGCCTTATATGATAAACTAAGCATACATACATCAACAAGACATGGCATAGAAGACATACATGGCAAGAACAATAACATAGCATACATGGATCAACCACAACAACCTAGGCACAATTGAATAACATGTAAACAATCTGCCAGGAAACATTTGATAGCAAAAGTAGAGCTCGATTGACTCAAACTATGGCACTCCATAATTGCAAACAAGGGCATGGATGGATATAGCAAGACATGCTTTACAAAACATCCTTACTGAAGTATCTCAAAATATTCATGGATCTCTCTGTAGCATCAAGTTAACATGGCATCAAAATATCAGCAAAACAGGGCTGAAAACAGCAACAACAAGACACCTAGTTTGCATGCTTGTGCTAGTCACCACATAGATCACAAAAATACATAGAAAGCACCACTGGAAAGATGGCATGGCATATTACAAAACACATGTAGGACTCAAGTCCATAGGATGCACACATCAATGATGGCAAAAATGACAAAAGTGCAAGTTCTGATAAAAATCAGAAACTAACATCACATAGCACTCTTCTAACAGCATTTCGGGCATCAATATGAGCTCAAATGAAAATGATGCAATGAGATAAAATGATCTACTCATCGAGGCGAACATTTTGACATATTACACGTGCAAAACGGAGCTACGATGACAGAGAAACAATGCAACGAAAATGCAACAAAATGATAGCAGATTTCGGGACTTAGATGAAATTGGAGGGGGGAAAAGGTCAACCGAGGGCACGGACGACGAGGTTGGCCAGAACTTCGCCGGAGGGGCTGCCGGAGAGGAGGGAGGTGGCGGACGAGCTCGGGTCGCCGGATCCGGCCGCTCCTCGACCGGATCTGGCCGAGGAGGCCGGAGCGGCGAGGCTCGGCATGGCGCCACGGCCGGGGCGCGGCGGCTATGGCGGGAGGTCCGCGACAGGCCGGGCGAGGCGGCAGGCGGAGGGCGGCGGGGTCCGGCGCCAAGTGGCGGCGATCGCGGCCAGGCTGGCGGGCGGCGGCGGAGGCGGGCGCGGGCGGGAGGCGGGTTACGGGCCGCCACGGCCCCGGCGGGCCGGGCGCGGAGGAGGCGGCGGGCGCGCCACATGGCAGCCCCCGATTGGCGCGGGGCGGCGGCGCGATTCCGTCCGGCCGGGGACGGACATGTCCGGCTCGGCGCGGGGACGATTTTAGGGTTTCGGGATGGATTTGGACTGCGATTTTGGAGGGGAAGGTGTTTATATAGGTAGAGGGAGCTAGGAGAGTCCAAATGAGGTGCGGTTTTCGGCCACGCGATCGTGATCGAACGTCCGAGAGCATGGAGAGGAGTTTGGTGGGTTTTGGGCCACTTAGAAAGGGGAGTTGGGCTGCAACAAAAGAGGCTTTTGCGGTTACCCTGTTAACCGTTGAGTACCAAACGACCTCCAAATGGCACGAAACTTGACAAAGCGGTTCACCGGTGCTATACCAAGGCCGCTTGACAAACCTCGGGCATTCCGAGACCGCTCAACACCCGCTTTACTAAAAGAGGTAAAAGGGGCGCCGGAGACATAGGAGTGCCGGATTGCAAAACGGACAACGGGAAAATGCTCGGATGCATGAGACGAACACGTATGCAAAATGAAATGCACATGATGACATGATATGAAATGCAGATGATGACATGGCAAAGTGCAACACGCAAGCACATGACATGGCAACGACGGCGAATAACTGGCAGACACCTGGCGCATCGAATCCGGGGCGTTACAACACTCCTCCACTAAAAAGAGATCTCCTCCCGAGATCTTAGGACCGAGACGGAAGGGAAAAAGGTTGAGGTGAAACAAAAACTCAAGATAAGAAGCAAAGAATCGAGGGCACTCGAGAAGAAGAGAGGAACGACGAGAATGACGAGAATCAAATTCTCATGGAAACAAGATAGACACTGAAACAACTCTGGTTAGAACAAGATGGAAAAGGAATAATAACGAAGGAATTTAGACAGCACTCCGGGTTAGCAAGGAAAGAATAGAGCATGAACTTCAGAAGATGGAATGAGACTTGACGAGATAAACAACACAATGCCTCCGGAAGAACTGAAAGAATTTGAATAAAAAGAACTTAGAAGGAAAGGTTGAACAAAGTTGTTGAGAAAATCAACAACGAAAGAATAAGCTTGATGTGGACTTATGGGTAACATCTCAAAATTATGAGATGAACGCCGACCACAAACGGAAAAGAAAGAATAGCTGAGAGGAACAAAGATATGCAAAACTCCAATACAAAAGAATACAGAGAATTAATTGCACTTCAAGACGCGAGAAGAAAAAAGGATACTTGAACTCCACCGACAAGAATCTTGATGAACACTTGAAGAATGAATTAAATCATGAAGAACCACCGTGAAGAACTCCGGTAACAAAAGGATTATGAGGTAAAATTGAAGGATGAAAGAATAAGATTAAATCTTACGATGATTTAGATGGAGGATTCCTACGAAATGGCCGAGGAAATTGAACTCCGGAAAAGAAAAGATTAAAACACTTGGAACTATAATTTATTCCTCAAGAACAAACTCCGAAAAAGATTAATCACTTGGATGAATTAAGAATAAGATTTATTGTATGCTTATCCTCCACCAAATTAAATTGATGACAAACAATGGATTTTGCATACTACTTATTCTTCTTGAAAAGGGTTAAGGAGAAAGGATAGCATAAAACTTGAGGAAGTCTTCATGAACCACCAGTAGGATTTGAGAGAACGAATGGATTGATATGCTAATGACGGAAAAGAATTTTGAACGAACCACCGTAAGAATTCGAAATGACTGATGAAAAAGAAATAATCACTGGGAAGAATTAGAGAAGCACGAAGATACTTGAGGGAATTAAAAAGCAAGAGAACAAAGAGATCGCGAACTGATAGAAGAATATTTGAACGAAGCACCGGAAGAATATTGAGACGAACGAAGGGGCACGAATATGGAATAATTGGGGAATGAATTTGAAAAACTTAGAATGAAGAAATCTTCCGAAAAGATGGCCTCCGGATGAAAACAAATAGAAATCAACTTCTGAAATACTCCGGATGGATGAAAAGAATTGCACAACTGGAAACAACTAGATAGGATAACATCGAGCTAGCACCATGAATCTCCGGGGAACGGGCAAGATTTCGAGGAAAAACTTTTCTTCGATCTTCGAATGACGACGAGAAAACACCACAAAAAATTGTTGAGAGTACTCCGGGAGAACGAAAAGCGAATAGGTTGAGCCAGCAATGAATTGATTCGAAATCGATCTTGGAAAAGGCATCTGACTGATGAAATTTCATACTTACGTCAAATTTCGAAAAGAATTTGAGAATAACTCCGGGGAAATTTGAAGAGTCGGGTAAGATCCTGGGAAAAGACCTGTGGGTTAGGGCCCACTAAAAGAAAACACCATTGGAAAGGGATGTTAAACAGATAGATGATACACCGGAACAAATGAAATATTTGAATGAGGTGACAGCCTTGAATTAATTGGAACACAGACGAATCTCCTGATATGTCTTCGGAACTCCAGAATGATAAACTGGCGAGAGGCGAACGAGCAAAGAGAACACTTCGAAGGAAAAGAATATGATCAACCTGAAAAACTTGAATTGAATCCACCAGAAAAGAAAGGGATGAAGAATGACGAACTAGACGAGAAACCACCGGTTGAAATGATTGAGAAAAGACTGAAGATACTCCACACGAATGAAATTTATGGTCGGAAGAAACTCGAACTCCGGGAATAATAGGGTGGGAGGCGGAAAACAAAGGCAACTTGGAAGGAAAACCGATTTAATATCTTGAAGAGGAAACACCGTTGAAATCATGGAGGAAAGAAGGCAAAGACTTCACACGAGTAGAAAGGATACTCGACACGGACTCCGTTCCGAGAAGAAGAAGGTGGGCGGTGGGAAAAAAAACAAGGACAACTTCAGACAAGGAAAAACAACGACGTCGGAGGAAGAACTGAGGATTGAACTCAAAGATGAATAGGCTCGAGTCGACTTGACGAGAAATGCACCGGACAAAGAGCTGAAGAACAACTATCGGAAAACCAACTGCGTGATCCTAAAGAAAAATTTGAAGGGGAAGAGAAGTAATTCAAAACACCTACGTCAAGATCCCTCACCAGAGCGACGAAGGGGATGAGGAGTAAAAAGAATTCCTACTCTCCGATATAACTAGACTCCGAAAAGTGTTTTTTCTTCTAGACTCAACAACGGCCAAACTACACGATCAATCAAGGGGGCTCCTAAGGTCGGTCGAGGCTCTGATACCAACTTGTCACGCCCAATATGCGACCCTATCCAAAAGGAACTCAACGGTCCCACCAAGGATAGACCCGCATATTGAAACGCTTTTGCAAGGTTGATATCATTACATCAACATTACATAATAGATGGGGATACATACATAAGGCACAAATGCCACAAGAATACAACAACATCATATACAAGATCAACATCCGACTACGGATGAAACATAAACAGAAACTCAAACGACATCCACCTCTGCTAGCCCAGCTGCCGACCGAACCTATCCCCGATCAAGAAGCGTAAGAAGAACTCCAACACAAGCAAACATCGCCTCACGCCATGATCATCGCAAACCTGTACCTGCAACGGTGGTGTAGTAATCTGTGAGCCACGAGGACTCAACAATCCCATTACCATGGGTATCAAGACTAGCAAAGCTTAATGGGAAAGGAATGGGTAAAGTGGTGAGGTTGCAGCAGCGACTAAGCATATATGGTGGCTAACATACGCAAATGAGAGCGAGAAGAGGAACAAAGGAACGGTCGTCAACTAGTAATGATCAAGAAGTGATCCTGAACTCCTACTTACGCCGACATAACCCGAAATCGTGTTCTCCTCTCGATCAATCCCGAAAAGAGACACTCACGGTTACGCATTACGGTTGGTGTATTTTAATTAAGATCAACTTCGGGTTTTCTACAACCGACATTAACAAATTCCCATCTGCCACATAACCGCTGGCACGGCTTTCGAAAGTTCAAACCCTGCAGGGTGTCCCAACTTAGCCCATGATAAGCTCTCGCGATCAACGAAGGATATTCCTTCTCCCGGAAGACCCGATCAGTCCGGGAATCCTGCCACAAGACATTTCGACAAAGAATAAAACAAGACCAGCAAAGCCGCCGGATGTGCCGACAAACCGATAGGAGCTGCACATATCTCGGTCTCGGGCACACCGGATGAGCCGACGTCGGGTTGGCATAAACCCCGATTGCCTGTGGGCGCCGGACATCGCCGGTTTGGACCAGCACTAAGGAGAACGGCCGGGGGGTAAAATAAGATGACCTCGAGAGCGCGACTCCCAAGGGAAAAAGGGCTAGGTGAGGCAAATGTAAAACCAAGGTTGGGCCTTCTTTGGAAAAGTCTTATTCAAAGCGAACTGTCAAGGGGTCCCATAAATCACCCGACGCGTTAGGGACGCAAAATCCGGGAACATAATACCGATATGACGGAAACTAGGGCGGCAAGAGTGGAACAAAACACTAGGCATAAGGCCGAGCCTTCCACCCTTTACCAAGTATATAGATGCATTAATTAAATAAGATATATTGTGATATCCCAACAAGTAAACATGTTCCAACAAGGAACAACATCTCCATGTTCCAACAAGGAACAAACTTCATCTTCACCTGCAACTAACAACGCTATAAGAGGGGCTGAGCAAAGCGGTAACATAGCCAAACAACGGTTTGCTAGGAAGGGTGCAAAAGGTTAGAGGCTGACATGGCAATTGGGATGGCTTGATAAACAGGTAATAGGTAGCGTAGCATAGCGATAGAACGAAGCGACTAGCATAGCAATGATAGTAGTGAGATCCAGGGTAGCGGTCATCTTGCCTGAAATCCCGCTAGGAATAAGATCGAGTCCATGAAGAAGACGAACGGAAGAAGCCGAACCAAGCGTAGACGAACGAATCCTCACGATCGCAACGGAACGGTACTAACAAGAAGAAGCACACAACATGGTAAACACACCACACATGAACAAGGCATGATGCACAAACAAGCATGATTCATGACAAGACTACATGAAGCTACTCATGGCAAGAGATGATGCAAACAAGAGCAACACAACAAGACAAGTTTAAATGAGGCCGGGAACAACATATAACAATTCCGGTAAGTCCTCATATGCGAATTTCGAAATTGGTCCAGATCTGAATAACTTTATGTTCAAGTTGTTAAACAGCAAGTTAAAATGCACCACGATGATCTACACGAAATTCTAGTCAAGTTACATATAAAGTTCATTTAATTCGGAGCTACGGTCTAGAAGATATGAGCAAAACAAGATAAGCATGGCATTGATGCAAAATGCATACAAACATCAAGCAAAACACCCCAAAACAAGGATCCAACATGATAATATGAAACTACATGCAAAATCAAGCAAGTTTCATATAGAGCACACTCAAAACGGAGCAACGGTTCAACACATACACCCTATACAAGTCATAGCAACAATCTGTCCAAAACAGCAACTAGGCATATTGCAAGCATCAAAACAACATGCTACAGGACATCAATATGAAAACAAAAGGCATGGGCATGATGTACAGGTAAAGCATTACAAAACATGAATACTGAGCTATCTCCAGAAACAACTAGAACATGCTCAAAAT
The DNA here is from genome assembly GCA_021605205.1 of Aegilops longissima. NCBI lineage: Eukaryota > Viridiplantae > Streptophyta > Magnoliopsida > Poales > Poaceae > Aegilops > Aegilops longissima. The sequence continues at coordinate 407,098,731 of CM038682.1, forward strand.
GACATGGCAAGATTGCAACTAATAACAGTTTCAGACTTTGCAGAAAATAACATCAGGTTGCAATGTTTAGAGCTATGAAACAACATGTTACAGGAACTTAACATGGCAAACAAAGGCATGGCATGAATCTACTAATTGCATAGAACAAAAGTCCTTTAGTGACCATAAGCCAAAAAGGATCAGAAAATATAGTAACACCCATATCAATATTGAAAGTTTCGTTAACAGATTCAGCAACATGGCATGTCAAAAACTGATAACAAGTGGGCATGTTTACAAGCTCAATGCACTCACTACAGAGCCTTATATGATAAACTAAGCATACATACATCAAGAAGACATGGCATAGAAGACATACATGGCAAGAACAATAACATAGCATACATGGATCAACCACAACAACCTAGGCACAATTGAATAACATGTAAACAATCTGCCAGGAAACATTTGATAGCAAAAGTAGAGCTCGATTTACTCAAACTATGGCACTCCATAATTGCAAACAAGGGCATGGATGGATAGATCAAGACATGCTTTACAAAACATCCTTACTGAAGTATCTCAAAATATGCATGGATCTCTCTGTAGCATCAAGTTAACATGGCATCAAAATATCAGCAAAACAGGGCTGAAAACAGCAACAACAAGACACCTAGTTTGCATGCTTGTGATAGTCACCACATAGATCACAAAAATACATAGCAAGCACCACTGGAAAGATGGCATGGCATATTACAAAACACATGTAGGACTCAAGTCCATAGGATGCACACATCAATGATGGCAAAAATGACAAAAGTGCAAGTTCTGATAAAAATCAGAAACTAACATCACATAGCACTCTTCTAACAGCATTTCGGGCGTCAAGATGATCTCAAATGAAAATGATGCAATGAGATGAAATGATCTACTCATCGAGACGAACATTTTGACATATTACACGCGCAAAACGGAGCTACGATGACAGAGATACAATGCAACGAAAATGCAACAAAATGATACTCCCTCCGTTCCATAATGTAGCGCATATAGATTTTCTATAAAGTCAAACTTTATAAACTTTGACCAAGTTTATAGAGAAAACTATTTATATCTACAATACAAGATGTATATAATATGAAAGCATGTCTTGTGATGTATCTAAGCACATGTATTTGGTATTCTAGATGTATATGATTTTCTCTATAAACTTGGTCAAAGTTTATAAAGTTTGACTTTTAGAAAAATCTATATGCGCTACATTGTGGAACGGAGGAGTAGCAGATTTCGGGACTTAGATGAAATTGAGGGGGAAAAGGTCAACCGAGGGCACGGACGACGAGGTTGGCGGAACTTCACGGAGGGCTGCCGGAGAGGAGGAGGTGGCGACGAGCTGGGTCGCCGGATCCGGCCGCCTCGACCGGATCTGGCCGGAGGAGGCCGGGCGGCGAGGTTCGGCATGGCGCCGCCGGTCGGGGGCGCGACCATATGGCGGGAGGTCCGCGACAGGCCGGGCGAGGCGGCAGGCGGAGGGCGGCGGGTCCGGCGCGCGGCGGGCGGCGATCAGGCTGCGCGCCGCGGGTGGGCGAGGCGAGCGCCATTGTGGCGGCGGAGGCGGGCGCCGGGCGCTGGCGGGAGGCGGGCGCGGGCGGCCCACGGCTCGGGCGGGCGGGCGCGCTGGAGGCGGCGGCGCGCCACGTGGCAGCCCCGATTGGCGCGGGCGGCGGCGCGATTCCGTCCGCCGGGACGGACATGTCCGGCGCGCGCTGGGGACGATTTTAGGGTTTCGGGATGGATTTGGACCGCGATTTTGGAGGGAAGGTGTTTATATAGGTAGAGGGAGCTAGGAGAGTCCAAATGAGGTGCGGTTTTGCCACGCGATCGTGATCGAACGACCGAGAGCATGGAGAGGAGTTTGGTGGGTTTTGGGCCACTTAGAAAGGGAGTTGGGCTGCAACAAAGAGGCTTTTGCGGTTACCCTGTTAACCGTTGGAGTACCAAACGACCTCCAAATGGCACGAAACTTGACAAAGCGGTCTACGGTGCTATACCAAGGCCGCTTGACAAACCTCGGGCATTCCGAGACCGCTCAACACCCGCACATGAAAAGAGGTAAAAGGGCGCCGGAGACATAGGAGTGCCGGATTGCAAAACGGACAACGGGGAAAATGCTCGGATGCATGAGACGAACACGTATGCAAAATGAAATGCACATGATGACATGATATGAAATGCAGATGATGACATGGCAAAGTGCAACACGCAAGCACATGACATGGCAACGACGGCGAATAACTGGCAGACACCTGGCGCATCGAATCCGGGGCGTTACAGATACCCTCCCGAGTATGGGGCATAACAGGGCTTCTGCTGAGCTCCAGAGTTGTACTTCCCCTGGCCATACTTCCGCCTGCAGCTATCAATCTGCTGCTGCTTACCTTCGAGTATGGTGGCCTTGTCTACCAGCTCCTGGTAGTTGTTGAAGGTAGCCACCATTAGCTGCATTCCCAGCTCGTCATTGAGTCCTCGAGAAACTTTTCCTGCTGCGGCATCCGTGGCCACATCATCCGGGCATAGCGAGCTAACTTGCTGAACTCATCCACGCATCGCCCCACAAGACGGTTCTCTGGCGTAAGTTGCGGAACTCACGCTTCGCACTCATGGCTCCAGCCTGAGACATGAGCGCGCGGAAAGCCTCGCTGGAACCGATCCCACGTGATGGTGGCGATGGGATAAGTGGCGTTGTAGTTCTCCCACCAAGAGGCTGCAGGTCCATCAAGCTGATGTGCGGCAAAGCGCACCTTCTCGTGATCGTGCATCCAGCAGTGGCTAACTCCTTCCGACCTTGCGGAGCTAATCATCGCCACAATCGGCTCAAGGCTGCTAGAGAACACCGGCGGATTCAGCCTTAGGAAGCGGGTCAAGTTGTCAACAGGGGTGGTGGCGGTGGATTGTTGTTGTTGTTGTTGTTCGTTCGATGAGCATCCGTGATAAGGGCATTCTGCTGCTGGATCAGTGGGTGAGCTCCGCGGAAAGTTGAAACCGGGTCACGCCTCGGAGGCATCCGTGTTTTGGAGTGGATGAGAAAATTAGAATAGAACAAGGGTCTAATGAGAAAATATCACTACCCATATGAATGCACAATCATAATCACACCAATCATTTATTCAATCATCTCAAAAATGGTTCAATCTCGGATTACAAATTCTCACGACTAATCGAAAATAACGGCCTAAGCGATCGACGGAAAAATAGAATAACATGGCGGTCGACTAAATGTCTTCATCAATTATCCTTGCGCCCTCCAGTGCGGCGTCCTCCGGCAAGGCGTCCTCCAGTGCGGCGCCTCCTCTTGCGGCTTTCTTGGTGGAGCTCTCTTCATAATCCTGGTCATTGCTCACGAGGGTCCGTCATCTCCACTCGGAAAAGGTCTTCTCCAGTGTCCATCTTCTCCTCTAATGCAGCAACATCAATCTTCAGCTTGTCGACTCTCTCCATGAAATCCTTAATTTCTTCTTCATGGTCAAGGAAGTCCGCGTGCTTTCTCCTCCAGCCCATTCACGGAACAACAGCCTCTGTGTACCTTCGAAGTTTGGTAGTCTGGATTTCCGCTTCCGAGGAGACTCTCCAAGTCTTGGACATATGAGAGAATGGAGTCGTCCTTCACGGCACGGATGATATCTCCATTCCTAGCTCTGCGAGAAATCATGGCGAGGTCTGATGGGTCGAGCTCGGCCTGCACTCTTCTCGGAGATGTCCAAGTGCATGATAAATCGCCATGTCTCTTCCGAGGATCCAAGTGAAATCGGTAAACTCAAAGTCAATGGGCTCAATGTCCTCCAAGGTCCTCCCTGAATGTGCACCTTAATCTCAGAAAGCGGTATCCGTCGGAAGTGCATTGGTAGGCTTCCGGTGATTGAGGGCAGAGCAATCTTCAGCTTCTTCACGATCTGAACCAGCTTCTAGCCGAGAGGCATCGCCTCATCTGGTGGCAAAACTCCGTAGCAGAACTGGGTGAACTCGGTGGCCATCTAGAATGTTGAAAATCGGAGAGAAGTCGAAATGAACAGGGAGAATTACGGAATGATAAGGACATAAAATAAATAGTCTCTTCCTATGGCTTTCCGATCCTAGGGTTACGCCCCACGGTCGGTGTGTGCTCGATACCATCTCTCAGAAGCGACCCGACCAAAACGGTCAAGTCTTCGTAGATGTACCATCCCAAGATCATGCCGCACACACAAGACATTGATGCAAAGATTGAAAGTTCAATCACACCTGAATTTATTACACGATTCTCATATCGAGTCTTTATTACAAGATAATAAATTCGGCCGAAGGCCAACTCATGAGAAACAAACTAAATAAAGCTGCGGAAGCGTTGATTTAATAGCGAGTCCATCCGACTCCATAGGGCAATCGCCAAGCGTGGATCGTAGCCTCACTCCCGATCATAAAACTCCTCTCGCAACATAAGACGCTATGCCGTAGGTCAGCATTTTGAATATGCCGCAAGTCAAAGAGAGAACAACAATAAAATTACTAACACTATATGCAATTTGGCTGTGGGGCTCTAAGTTTCATTGTTTTTTGAAAAAGCCGCTTTTTCCTACAACAAGGACTTGTTTGCAAATACTACAAAATGTTGGTAGTTATTGAGATGGTTCCGCCAACCAATGTCTCATTCCCAATTATTAAATAACCCTCTCAATTAATTTATTAAGTTCGTGTTGAGATATCCGAAATACTCCAAGTTCCAGAGGCTCAAATTGTCCGTAATCGGGACACGGCTAATCGATTAGATCTTCACTCTGCAGAGGTTTATGACTTTACCCGCAAGAATCGCTCCTCCTTTAAGTCTTTGCACTGCTGGTGTTTGAAGACGGACGAACGTAAACAGGTCTTCCGAAGAGTTCCTCAGGGCCACCGCCGGTGCCCATCCAACCCTACCGTTCTTCTACATCTCGTAGCACCGTCCGCCGAGTCACGCCTAGGGTCGACCAAGCCGAGCCCATAATGGCTTGCGGCTGCATGTAAGCTTCCGTCAATGGGGTATCCATCCGTCTCTTCGTGGCTGGGTGAAGCTTTCCGCAAGATGTCATGGCGCTTCTCCATGCATCCCGCCATCCGCTGGTTTCTCCAGGTGCCCACAACCGCCCTCCACCCAAAGAGTGAATTTGGAAGTCCATCTTGAGCTTGAAGTCATGGGGTTGTCATCATCTTGACTCTCGTGATCTCCCGTATGAATCACTCAACCAACCCCGTCACGAGCATAGCAAAATAAACTACATCGTCCCGCAATGGTAACAAGGGAATGGGTTCATCCTACCTCATGATACTACTCAAGAACATAACTTAAAATTCTCCTACTGCATGCATGGTGGGAGGTATAATTCTAATGCAATAAAATCATAGGTATTGTAAAAAAACATGATCAAATGACTTGCCTGGCCGACGGTCTTCAAAGCTAGGGACTCAGAATAGCGAGGCTTCAGACGGAAATTCTGTCGAATCAAACAATAGCCCAAATAAGTATGGCACAATATAACATAACAACAAGTTGGAAGTAAAACACCCAAGCACTCAAACCAAAATCCAAAGAAAACTCGGAGAAAGCAAATCAAGGTTTTCACCACATCAAGCAACAACTAAAAATAGTTTTACACAACTAAAACTTTTCTTAACAGAACCTAAGCATGGGTTTTGCTAACTAATGAAGGGAAAACATCATACTAACTAGGAGCAAAAGGAATCACATCAAAAGCTATTATAGAACTCCTATTATGCCTATAACAATCCTAGCAAGAAAAAATAAAATAAAAATTTTATTCTCTCAGAATAAAAGTTCATCCTCTGTAGCTACAGAAATTAATCTAAAATAAACTATAACATAGTAAAATAAAATAATTTACTAACTAGAACAATAGGAAAACAGTAGCTAGTTAAATAAACAAGAAACACATGATTTCGACTAAAACTATTTTTTTATTAAATCTAAAATACCCAAACAAGTTCCTACTGCTAGGCATGAACTAAACTAAGCTGTAGCAAAAAGAATCACTAAAAAAAAGTCCTAACTCAATTTATGGCAGGAAAACTAATCTGTCTAAAACTAAAATAAAACAACTTTTAAAAACCTAAACATGGCCTAAGCTAGTTTCTACAGAAACTATAGGAAATTTGCAAACTAACAGAAAAAGAATCAACTAAAAATATTAAGTAACCTAAGAGATACAGATTTTACAAAACTGGAACTATTCTGTTAAAAACAGAAACGAAAAAAAATAAGATTCAACAAAAACTAACGCGCTAATGGGCCTATCTAACGCTCAGGCGACATATAACTAATGCATGCCCGAGGCTAACAGAAAATAAACCGAACGGTTCGATCTAATGTAAATAAACCGCAACTGAACCGGAGTAAAACCAAACTAATCTAAAATAAACCTAACCTTTCGCTAGATCTAATCTGTGCCCTAGGTTTCAGATCGGACGGTGGAGGGCGGCTCCGGCGACATACCGCGGTGGCGACGACGGCGACGGACGATGGCGGCTCGGGCGTGGACAGCGCGGTGGCTCCGGTGGTCGGGGAAGACAGAGGAGACCTCGGGCGGCTGCGGCGGAGCGAGGCGGAGACGGTGGTGGTCTCAGCAGCGGTCGAGGGTGACGGTGGCGAGTGGTACGAGCTTGACAGAGCTCCTGGTGAGCTCCAACTCCGGCGACGGGCGGTGATCCTCAAGGCGGCGGCTCCGGCGATCCCTGGGCGAAGAGAGGATGTCAGGGAGGTGCGGGATGAAGTGGCGGTTCGGGTGGAGTAGCTTGGAGGTCGAGGGGTGGCTCACCGGTGGCAGAAACGGCGGCGAACCCAGGCGGCGGCGGCGCGATGCGTTTGGCGAGGGAGGCGGCTCTCGTCGGTTTGGAGCGTAGGGTTTTAGGGGGTTCGAGGGAGGAGGGGCAGGGCTTTATATAGGGCGTGGTCGTGGGCGAGGGGGAAACGCGGGATCGTGATCCCGAGAAGATCGCGGTGACGGTCGCGCTCTGGCCTTGAGACGACGGGCGAGGGAAAGAGACGAGGCGGCCCGGGCGCAGCGAGAGAGGAGGAGAGGGTTGGCCGGGCGACCGAGGGGGAGAGGAGCCTGGCGCGGGGCGCTGGGGGCAGGCCGGCTCGGCGCTGGTGGGCTGCGCCTGGCCCGCTGGTGAGTGGCGCTCGGCGCTGGCTGGGCCGGTTGGCCTAGCTGGTGCCTGGGGCTTTTTTTTTGAATTAGAGAGAAGAGAGAATATAGAAAAATATATATTATTTTTATATAGGACATATATACATCAAAATTCTCAGGGGAATTTATCCTACAACGCGGACATTTTTCCAGGGGCAAAACTCAAACTTAAAAAAAAAACATTTTCTAGAAATCCCACATAAAATCAAATTTGAATTCAAACTTTTTGGCAAAACTTTTCTTCTGTCATTTTTGGAGTGTCATGTTTACTCCTCTCATACTTTTTCTCAAGCATTTGTCAGGCATTGTTTTGAAGTAAATTCAACTGCCAATTTGAATTCAAGTTCCAACAAACTCAAAAGCCTCTGAAATAATTCAAATGTCACTCAATTCAAACAATAATGCATAGATGCTTAGCTATAATTGTAAAACATTCCAAATGGGAAATTTGGGATGTTACAGATGCTCAGTTTGGTGTTCGGAAAGAAAAAGTTTAACCGAGGATCTAAAAGATATACACAGGATTCTAACATAAGTATGTCAATATGGGAATGCAGGTTGCTTGCTTGACCTCTGCCAGACCGATCATGGAGGTTGATGCATTGAAGCGAGCCTCGAGCAGTCCGAGAACAAGCTCAGACTTGCCAAAAAGCAGCTCGAGGATAAAGAAGGCAGGTAATACCTTATGGGAGTATTTAAAAGATGTGATTGCAAAAGATGACCGGAATAACGTGAATACTGCAGGGGCCACGAACGAGGTGGCGACCCTGAAGGAAGCGGTGTCCAAGGCCGAAAGCAAGGCGGCTGCGGAGCGCACCGAGCGAGAGAAGCAGGAGGCGCGGGTGGCGGAAGTGCGGCAAGAGCTCCAGGCTCTTGTGGAAAAACAAGAGAGTTTGGAGCATGACTCAAAGACTCAAGAGTCCGAGCTCGCCTCGGCCCTTGATAGCGCCAAGGCAGCTAAGGTCGAAGCCCAAAAATCCCTTCAGGAGATTTAGGCGATGAAGAAGATAGCTGCGGGTAAGGCATTCTATATGCAAAGCAAGCATGTGAAAGTGAATTATCTGTTACTTACCCGAATCCGGAGCTCTCCGGGAGCATTCGCAGATCTGCCCCGCAGTGTGGCTGATGTTGTCGCATTCTACCGAGCCGAGGAGGGAAGCTCGATGGAGAAGGTGTTCAGGTCTCAGTATGCTGAGGCCGGACACCCGATGCCCTTAAGCGACCAGTTGAAGCAGCTGGTCGAGCTCCATAAGGTGGCCGAACAGGCCATGAAAGGCCTCATAGTTCGGCTGTGGCCTAAGGAAGCCAAGCTTGGGAGCTACTTCTGGCTGGTGAGGCGACTGGTGGACGCCTGTCCATGGGTTGAAGTCATCAAGCGCTCCGTTTGCATCGAAAGTGCCCGTAGGGCCCTTGCCCTTGCTAAGGTGCACTGGGGCAAGATGGACGCTGAGAAGGTTGTGACAGACGGACCACCACCGAAGAAGGAGCATCGCAAGCCTGAAATGTATTATGAGGGCGTCCTGAAGGGTACCTGCCTTGTAGCGGATGAATGCTCCGAAGATATAATTTTTTAGTAGACTTGCATTTGTTATCCTGTACGCTGAAAACTTGTTCATATGCGCTAAGCAACACTTTTGAATTTAAAATATTACCTTCTATGCTGCCGTGTATTAAATTTGAGAGATGGCAAGTCGTCGGCTTCAGCCCCCATGCCACGAGTGCTGGGGTGTTCGGGATGAACTTGAGCGCTCTTGTTCCCATTCTTGGGTCCTTCGAGGGAGGCGCTCAACGCAACAAACAAGGCAACCGGACTATAATGCTTGAACAGTCTCACTTAGCCATAGAATTCTATAATTTTAAATTTCGGCGAAGCCCCTAGTATTCAGAAGACCGAGTTCGGGGCGCTATCCACGCCTAGGCCGGACAATGCCGACTCCTCGCTCTAAGCGGCATAAGTCTTTAGGGACTCGAAAACCTCTCGAACAGCGACCAGCTCTCGCCTTATCATGACGGTCAGTTTTAGCTTTCTCCGATGAGGTGCTTAACCCAGCTCAACCGGGGCACAATCGCAGTGGTTCCCCCAGCGCTACCTTAGCCGATACAACGGAAAATAAGGTACCAAAACATGGGAGCCGGGCAAACCCAACTATTGACCCAAGACATGATTCGGAGCCGATGCATATAATGCTATAAGTTCGGGGTGCCACACTTGTGAAAGTGTTCGGACTTATCACACCATATTGTGGGGTACTTAAGCCCCTGGTGTATTGCCCGTACCAAAGTGTACGGTTGCACAATGTCATAAATGAAATATATATATATATATATATATATATATATATATATATATATATATATATATATATATATATATATATATATATAGAAAAAAGGAATTCAATAATAGGCGAAGCTATGTATTGTTTATTCAAAAAGGGCTGCAGTAAGAGCAGAACGATACAAATAGTGCGATAAGCAAGGGACGAGACTTTTAACATGTCCCCCTCCAGGGGTAAGCAGCGGGATGGTGTGTAAAACAGATATATTGCTCGTAATAGAGACCACCTGGACACTCGACGTAGCTTTCTACTTCCCTGGCTGTTGCATCGTGTGTTCGGCGATTCTAATGCCGGACAGGGCTTCGTGAGAACGGAGTCCTGAAAGTAAAAAGAAAGAAGAAAAGAATGACACAATCGGGAGCCCCTGGTGCGGTTGAGCTGCATTCTGGGCATGCCATGGTCGTGCCCCTTCCTGATGAGGACATCAATACCATTGTTACACCCACAGCCCCGACTGCTACATATACTGGACCAATTACTAGAGCTCGCGCACGCCAATTAAATTATCAGGTACTTTCGTTTCTTGGTAATGATTCTAATGTTCTTGAGAATATGATGTTGCCTAAATTGGATACATTTGTTTTGCTTACAGAAGGTCCTAGCTTGGAGAAGGATGGACATTGGAGCAAGAACAAGCATGGAGATAATGCCATGCGTAAGGGGAACAAGAACGGAGTTACAAGTGATGATTTCAGGACTTTGAAGCCACCATAATGGGTGCATGAAGCCTTGGACGAAATATACAAGATGCTACTTCATAAATTTCGCCCCGAGGCTATTCTAGGTGTGCCGCGTCACCTTATTATTGGGCCAGGCCCTTGTAATTTCGAAATACACAAGTATAGGCTATTTTTAGAGTCCGTATGTGTGGGGAAACAAGAGATAGGGTTGATTTCGGACCCCTCCACCAAGGGCCACGAAATTCCCCCCTCTTCCTCCATATATACAGCCCTTAGGGCACCGTTTAGACCTTGGGATTTGTTTAGTTAAAAGTTAGCCATTGCAACTTCGTGTACTTCATTTGTGTCCAACGACCAGACCAAGACCGCTTACAGATCCCCACCATTATCAATACTTCATATATATTCGCAATATTCAGATTGCTTTATCATATTCTTGCTTGTTCTTCGATTGCTTGCAGGAATAGACCTTCGGGGTCAGGTTGATCGTGCTCCAGCATGGTCAATAACCTCTCGGAGTTGGTTTAGCGATTACTAAGGCGCAACGTCGTGCACGTTTGTAGTCGGATCGTCAAAGTCGTCTCCACCAAATCGATAGTTATCATCTCATCGAAAGATCAGGACACCCTCGCCTCTATCACTTCCCCTATGCCCATGGTATTTCCAGAGCGTAATTATGTACGTGTAGTACTGGTTTCGCAATTTCGCGAGGGCTGCGGCTTGGGCCGCATTGCGCGTGCTTTCGGAATGTGCCAAAGCGGTCTTGTTGTAGGTTACTCGGGCGCTTTGACGGTGTCCGGACGCTTAATAGCCGGACTCGAGAATTGCCTTAAGAGGCTGCTTTGTACTTCCGCCGCGAGGGCCGCCAGATGCTCCTCCATCCGGAGACAGCGCTGGTGTTTCCATTGACCATAATGACTCCTCGAGGACGTGGCATCTTGAGCTTGAGATACGCCGTAAAGCGGCACCGCATTGAACTTTGTAAATGCGGTTCGTCCGGCGAGGCGTGATAGACGCATGAACGGGACTATGTCGAAGATTAACTCCTCGCCGGAAGTTATCCGGGATCCAAGACCACTTCAAGTGTAGCGAGCCTGCATAGATTGGCCTCTACACCTGGTATGACGCCTTTAAAGGTCGTCTTTGTGGGTTTAATCCTTGATGGGTCTATGCCCATTTTGCGCCATCGTATCCTCGATAAAGCAGGTTCAGTTGCTGCCGCCGTCCATTAGGACTCTAGTGAGGTGAAACCCGTCAATGATTGGGTCTAGAACCAATGCGCGAATCCGCCATGGCGGATGCTAGTGGGTGGTCCTTCGATCAAAAGTGATCGGGCAGGAAGACCACGGGTTGAACTTTGGGGCGTGGCTCCATCGCATATACGCCCCTTAGTGCACGCTTCCGCTCCCTTTTGGGTATGTGGGTTGCGATATCATGTTCAGCGTCCGCACTTGGGGGAAACCTTCATCCTCTATTGTTCGGCGGCGGGCTCCTCCTCGTCATCGCTATGCAGCCCCTTGTCATTGTTTTCGGCATTTAACTTGCCTGCTTGCTTGAACACCCAACAATCCCTGTTGGTGTGATTGGCTAGCTTTTCGGGCGTGCCATGTATCTGGCACGAGCGATCGTGTATTCGGTCCAAATTGGACGGGCCCGGAGTATTCCTTTTAAATGGCTTTTTCCGCTGACCGTGTTTAGAGCCACTGAATCCGGCATTGACTGCCGTATCCTCATCATTATCTCCGTTAATGCGGTGCTTGTGCTTGTTGCGATGCGACCTGCCATTGTTGTCCTTGCTATCCGAATTACCAGGGCTCTTGGTCATGTTGTTACTACGAGCTAGCCAGCTGTCCTCTCCCGCGCAAATGCGGGTCATGAGTGTTGTGAGGGCTGCAATGGATTTCGCTTTTCCTGTCCTAGGTGCCGGGCAAGCCACTCGTCGCAGATGTTGTGTTTGAAGGCTGCAAGGGCCTCTGCATCCGGAAAATCGACAATTTGATTTTTCTTGGTTAGGAACCGTGTCCAGAATTGTCTGGCCGATTCCTCTAGCTGCTGAATTATGTGGCTTAGGTCATCGGCGTCTGGTGGTCGCACATATGTGCCCTGGAAATTGTCGAGGAATGCGGCTTCCAGGTCTTCCCAACAACCAATTGACTCTGCTGGCAAGCTGTTAAGCCAATGCCAGGCTGGTCCTTTAAGCTTGAGTGGGTGGTATTTGATGGCGTGTAGATCATCACCGCGGGCCATGTGGATGTGATGGAGATAGTCCTCGATCCAAACCGCAGGATCTGTTGTGCCATCATATGATTCAATGTTTACGGGTTTGAAACCCTCGTGGATTTGATGATCCATCACTTCATCGTGAAGCATAGTGGGTGTCTGGCGCCTCAGACAGGGCTATATCACGACGTAGCTCAAATGAGCTTTGTCTCATCGTGTTCGCCCGCCGAATTGCCATATCCGCATGACGGTTATCGCCACGTGTCGTGGGCGCCCACGCGATCCGTAGATCGATCTTGTCCGCCTTGCCTTGTCTTCCAATATATCTCGCAGGTCCGGCGCGATTTCCCGCGCCTTTGTATTTTTGAGTGGCGCTGGTGCGGCTTGGGTTGAGGGCCGAGAGGCCTCTCGTCATGCTTGCCACGAGGTGGCCGGTCAGCCATATCATGCACTTGGTGATGTAGGTTTGGGTGCTTCCTCCTCTAATCGGGTAGCAGCCTGTGTCTTGATAGCTCTTGGAGGGCGCCGAGTTCATACTCTTCGCCACAAGGACTTCATCCATCTGTCGCCTAGCAAGTCTTGGTCAGCTCTAAGTTGTTGCTGCTTTTTCTTGAGGCTGCTTGTCGTGGCTATGAGCCTGCGCTTGAAACGCTCTTGTTCGACGGGATCCTTGGGCACGCATTTAATTGTCGTCGCCGAGGCTTGCTTCATCTTGGAGGGAGGCATGTAATTTCGTCCTCTACCTCTCTTTTCGCCGCTCTCTCATGAGGGCTGGCTTCTCCATCCTCTTGCGCTGAATCCTGCCGGAGAGGGTTGTCTTCGCACCGTCCGGGTGTTATTGTCTCCCATGCCAGAATCACCGTTTTTTGCTGTGGCGGATTTAGAGCGGCGCCACCGACGCGGCGCTTAGGCTGTTTCTTGGAGGGGTCATCCTCCGCTGTTCCATCACCATTCCCATCTTTTGGGATGTCCACCATGTATATGTCGTATGACGAGGTGGCCTTTCAGTGCCCTGTGGGCGCTGGTTCTTGGTCGTCTCCTGCATCGTCGTCCATACCGTCGATGTCTTCGGAGTCGAAGTCGAGCGTGTCGGTTAAATCATCGACAGTGGCTACGAAGTGGGTGGTGGGTGGGCTTTGATTTTCTTTGTCGTCCACATCCCAACCTTCCTGACCATAATCCGGCCAGGGCTCTCCTGATAAAGAGAGAGACTTTAGTGAATTCAGGATGTCGCCAAAGGGCGAGTGCTGAAAGATGTCCGCGGCGGTGAATTCCATGATCGGCGCCCAATCGGAATCGATTGGCGGGGGCGCGGAAGGCTTGGAGTCCGGAGAGGAGTCCGGCGCCTTGGAGTTACGAGCTTCACAAAGGACGGGGTAGGTGTACGGCTCAATCACCATAGAGATCGTAGCCCCCGAGGCGGTGTCCAGCCACCCGTCCTCGATCGGCACGGTCGGCTCCGAGCTAAAGGTCGGAGCGGACTCTGGCGCGGCCTCTAGGACACTGTTTGGCGGCAGAGCTAGATCATGCCCCTCATGACAGTGCGGCGCGCTTGGCCGTGGCTCGAACCCGTCGAAGATCAAGTCTCCGCGGACGTCAGCCATGTAGTTCAAACTTCCAAATCTGACCTGATGGTCAGGGGCGTAGCTTTCAATCTGCTCCAGATGGCAAAGCGAATTGGCCCGCAGTGCAAAGCCGCCGATTACGAAGATCTGTCCGGGGAGAAAAGTCTCACCCTGGAGCGCATCGTTGTTGATGATCGGAGGAGCCATCGGGCCTAAAGATGACGCATACGAGGAACTCTCAATGAAAGCACCAATGTCGGTGTCAAACCGCGGATCTTGGGTAGGGGTCCCAACTGTGCGTCTAGGCGGATGGTAACAGGAGACAAGGGACACGATGTTTTTACCCAGGTTCGGGCCCTCTCGATGGAGGTAAAACCCTACCCCGCTTGATTAATATTGATGATATGGGTAGTACAAGAGTAGATCTACCATGAGATCGAGAGGCTAAACCCTAGAAGCTAGCCTATGGTATGATTGTTGTTCAGATTACGGACTAAAACCCTCCGTTTATATAGGCACCAAGAGGGTTAGGGTTACCTGAGTCGATTATAATGGTAGGAGATCTACATATCCGATCGCCAAGCTTGCCTTCCACACCAAGGAAAGTCCCATCCGGACACGGGACGAAGTCTTCAATCTTGTATCTTCATAGTCCAGAGTCCGCCAAAGGCTATAGTCCGCTATCCGGACACCCCTAATCCAGACTCCTCGCGGGTCTTTTCTCGCTGCAAGCGAGGGAGTTTGGCATAGTCTGTTCGAGGCAATGAGGCAAGAAGGGAAACAATAAAATAAAGGTTGAGCGACTTAGTTTTGGGAAAATCTGATTTTACGGAGTACGTACCCACTATGGAGGTAGTATACTACTTACTACTCCCTCCTTTCCATTTTATAGGGCTCATCTAAAAAAATCGTTTTTCCGTTGTTTAAGTCTCAATTCTACTAGTAGTAGTAGTACCATCACATGTTGGATTTCGAGGTGCGTTAAATCACCCGATGCAAGCATTGTCAAGAGAAAACTCACCAATGCATGTAGAAGTTCACGGAAATTTAGTGGTCATGCATGCATTCGTTCTAATTAATGCCTCGGTAAACATAACTTCTTGAGAAAAACGAGCGTACATTTCTTGTGAAAACTACGAAATTATTTCCACCACTCACCGTCTACCTTGGTTGGAGAGATTTTTAAATTGAGCCATAAACTGGAAAGGAGGGGGCAGTAACATAGCCTAGGGTAGCTTGCTGCACCACGGACTCCAAGGAAATTGTTGTAGTAGTAATACTCCTATATACTACTCCAAGGAAATGGAGCCATAAACTGGAAAGGAGGGAGTACTACTAAAGGACATATATTCCAAACAATATGATATTCTCTCTAACAAAGGTAGGGACGAGGAGTAAACGACGGGAGTAGTAAAATTTTCTCCTCGTCCTGCTAGCCACCGCGCGCGTGGGCAAGGGAGCGGGCGTAAGGCTTAGTACTACTACCTCTGTCCCGGTTTGTAGGTCACCTTTGTAGTTCGTGCCAAATTTTTACCAAATATTTAGCTAACAAAAAGTTAATGCATGTCAACAAAAATTATATCGTTGGATTCATATTTCAACATAGTTTTCAATGATATAATTTTTGGTAACATGCACGAACGTTTTGTTAGTTCAATCTATAGTCAAAATTTGACACAATATACAATGGGGACCAATAAACCAATATACAATGAGTAGTAGTAAACAAGCTTCACCTCGTCTTGCGAGCCACCGCGCCCGTGGGCGGGGGAGACGGCGTAGTAAGCAAGCTTCTCCTTGTTCTGTGAGTTGACACGACACATAAAAAGTAATACGTACAGAGCATCTCGAGTGTATAGAACCTTGCCTCTAAGGTAGGCCCTACATGGTTTTCCTCTTTTTTAACATAATGCATCAAGTCACAATTTGTTTGTTCACCCGTGATAGACGATCCTCCATCAGGTGGACAACCAGTACACGTGTCAAATTACCACATGGGCTGCCTTTTCGTATAGAAAAGAACTCCACCGTGTACCCGCGCGGGTGTGGTTGGGAAAGAGATGGGAGTACGTGCGCCGTGCGTGCACCTCTTCTCTTCGTGCACGTCCCCCACCTACGTGGGTGTGTGCGAGAGAGCTACAAACCTAGACATAATGTGTCGTCCATCCCCATGCCTCCGCGCAGTTCGTCCACCAGTCACCACCACGCCCCACTCCTCCTCACCTTATCTCTCATCTTTCTCAAGACTAGCAATGTTCCCGTGCGTTGCAACGGATACAAAGTAGAATAGTACTTGTTCACAAACTTGAAAGAAAACACTCTTGTTTTGATATACATATATACCACCAAAAATATATTACGTTTCACTCAAAATATATTTCTCAGGTTGTTTTGATGAGGCGAGGGAGCGATGTGGTCGCTTTCAAGATAATAAGGGGTTTTCTTCAAATTGGAGCAGAGAAGTGGGCTATTGTTGCAAAAATGCCACAACTTACCTCGCAGCCATTAGATGTAGATCTAATGGTCAGAAATGACGGATGGCAGACACACCATCATCACCAACTACGTCTTTTATAGGAGTAGGGATATCATTTTTTCGATGAAATTCTCGAGATACCATTTTTCCAATAAAATTCTCGAGATATCATTAGTTTTTACACATGGGATTACTCCTGCATGGGTCAATCACATCAGGTGTTTTGTGTATAAATGCATATTGATGTTCCCTGCAATGCACGGGCATCTTGCTAGTCCATGAAAACAACACATGGCAAAATTTTCACGGCGAACGAGGGATTTGAATCTGCTGGGAGGGGTTGTTTGGATTTTGGCCGGGGTAGCCAAAATATTGGCGACCCTTTTGTCCACCAGTGCCTTTGCCACAGATAAAGGAGGAATAGCTCGGGTGCTCATGCATCCTCCAGCGCACACATTGAAGACGAGCTCGCATGAGCTGTGCTTTTTTTGTCCCACCACACTGCCCAAGCTGGCCGCAGACCGACCGGCGACCCGCATATTACGCCATCCAACTGTAGCCGCACACATTCTGACAGGAACTCAACCAACCGGACGAAATTCATGCGAACACGGCAATATTTCTCATAAATAATGACATAATTCATATAAAATACTGGATTTTCATACAAACATGATGTATTTCATTACATTGAAATCAACTAAGCGGTGCTAGTTCTAGACAGCAGAAGTATATAATACCTGGCCTAAATGGTCGCCCGCCGATCCATTTGTGTTCCTCATGTATGGCAGCACGATCACCGGACTGCCGGGAGCCCCAGAGGTATATGCTTCAGCGCAAAGGACGGCTCGCTTCCCCACTGCCGAAGCCAAAGATGATGGCGGAGGGGGGCTTCTCCGCTTCCGTGAAGCCCATGCGGAGTCGACGAAGGTCCTCGCAACAAAACGGTCCAGCAAGACACCTGCTGTGTACGCCAGCGTCGCCTCCGCATTGGCCTTCATCGGATCCAAGCGGCGGCGACCTCCCGTGTTCTACTTCTTCTTGATGATGGCGGCGGACTCGGAGGCACTGGCCACCGACTCGTCGCTCTCCGCGCACCCTGCTTCTGTCTCTACTTGCATGGCACGGCCGCTGGCATGGGTGTCTCGGCCACAGAAATGGGAGACGTGGTCACAGACACGGGAGGCACGGTACGAGGCGGTGGCGCGGACGGCAGCGACGACGCCCGTGCGCCGCTCCTCGTCAAGCTGGCCTGGAGCGGCCAATTGCTGAACCGCCCGCCGGCTTGAGGCGACAACTGGCTTCATCGGGCGAGGGGAGGGAGGTTGATTAGCGAGCTGCATAGCTCGTCTCCGGCGGGCTCGGCGGGCCACCCAGCCGGCTTGGATGCGGGATAACTACTCTTCGTAAGCCATTGTAAGAGTGGACAAAATGGTGAAGGAGGAGATAGGGGAGCGGCGGAGTGGTGCGATTCTTGGCCGGTGTTTGGCCTCGTTTAAATAGGATATTAAATAGACGGCGGACGGGAGGAGATTGGCCGGCGTTGCGTTTAATGCCGGCCCGGTCATGAACGGATGTGTGTCCAGAGTGGGTTTCTCGGCTTCCACACGGGTTTCATGGAGGCGTTTGAATGCAGCAAGGAGGCGTGTTCAGCCGGGCGTGCATCAAGTGGCGTGATGTCTACTGCAACCTTGTTCTTGTAGACGTTGTTGGTCCTCCAAGTGTAGAGGTTTGTAGGATAGTAGCGAATTTCCCTCAAGTGGATGACCTAATGTTTATCAATCCGTGGGAGGTGTAGGATGAAGATGGTCACTCTCAAACAACCCTGCAACGAAATAACAAAGAGTCTCTTGTGTCCCCAACACACCCAATACAATGTTAAATTGTATAGGTGCACTAGTTCGGTGAAGAGATCGTGATACAAGTGCAATATGGATGGTAGATATAGGTTTTTGTAATCTGAAAATATAAAAACAGCAAGGTAACTAATGATAAAAGTGAGCACAAACAGTATTGCAATGCGTTGAAACAAGGCCTAGGGTTCATACTTTCACTAGTGCAAGTTCTCTCAACAATAATAACATAATTGGATCATATAACTATCCCTCAACATGCAACAAAGAGTCACTCCAAAGTTACTAATAACGGAGAACAAACGAAGAGATTATGGTAGGGTACGAAACCACCTCAAAGTTATTCTTTTGGATCAATCTATTCAAGAGTCCGTAGTAAAATAACACGAAGCTATTCTTTCCGTTCGATCTATCATATAGTTCATACTGGATTAACACCTTAAGACACAAATCAATCAAAACCCTAATGTCACCTAGATACTCCAATGTCACCTCAAGTATCCGTGGGTATGATTATACGATATGCATCACACAATCTCAGATTCATCTATTCAAACCAACACAAAGTACTTCAAAGAGTGCCCCAAATTTTCTACCGGAGAGTCAAGACGAAAACGTGTGCCAACCCCTATGCATAAGTTCACAATGTCACGGAACTCGCAAGTTGATCACCAAAACATACATCAAGTAGATCACGTGAATATCCCATTGTCACCACAGATAAGTACATGCAAGACATACATCAAGTGTTCTCAAATCCTTAAAGACTCAATCCGATAAGATAACTTCAAAGGGAAAACTCAATCCATTACAAGAGAGTAGAGGGAGAGAAACATCATAAGATCCAACTATAATAGCAAAGCTCGCGATACATCAAGATCGTATCACCTCAAGAACACGAGAGAGAGAGAGATCGAACACATAGCTACTGGTACATACCCTCAGCCCCGAGGGTAAACTACTCCCTCCTCGTCATGGAGAGCGCCGAGATGATGAAGATGGCCATCGGTGAGGGACCCCCCCCCCCTCCGACAGGGTGCCGGAACAGGGTCCCAATTGATTTTTGGTGGCTACAAAGGCTTGCGACGGTGGAACTCCCGATCTATTCTGTTCCCCGATGGTTTTAGGGTATATGGATATATATATAGGCAAAAGAAGTCGGTCAGGGAAGCCACGAGGGGCCCACGAGGGTGGAGGGTGCGCCCAGGGGGGTGGGCGCGCCCCCCTGCCTCGTGCCTTCTTCGTTTCTTCCCTTACGTACACTCCAAGTCTTTTGGATTGCTTCTGTTCCAAAAATAACTCTCCCGAAGGTTTCATTCCGTTTGGACTCCGTTTGATATTCCTTTTCTGCGAAACACTGAAACAAGGAGAAAAACAGAAACTGGCACAGGGCTCTGGGTTAATAAGTTAGTCCCAAAAATAATATAAAAGTGCATAGTAAAGCCCATTAAACATCCAAGATGGATAATATAATAGCATGAATACTTCATAAGTTATAGATACGTTGGAGACGTATCAGCATCCCCAAGCTTAATTCCTGCTCGTCCTCGAGAAGGTAAATGATAAAAGAAATAATTTATGAAGTGTGAATGCTAGCAGGTGCACAAGTTTGATAATTTCAATCACCTTTTCTAGCATCATTATATGTCATAACAGTAGCTCATATCATAAAACTTTTCATGATCAAGTAACAAACTATTCACATGTTAAAGCATAGATCATAAAGTTTTCTTGAAAACTAACAAACTATGTTCTCAATCATCAAACAATTGCAATTCATCTTATTTTCAGGAAGGGTCTATGTAAGAGCTTGGATTTAGCAAATTCCACATACTTAACTATCATATAGTCTTCCATGATTGCTACCACTCAAAGCATATTTTTAGAACAAATAGCATCCATCGAATACAGAGAAAGATAGGGGCTTAATGTTTTGCCTCCCAACCTTTTACCTCAAGGGTAATGTCAACAGTAATAATTCATGCTCAAATATATTTGAATGGCCATATATGCTTAGATCTTTCCATCACATGATGCTTGCCAACTAAAGAGTAGGTTGGAATGAGAAGGAATACTACTGACTCTTGCATAAAAGTAAAAGATAGGCCCTTCGCAGAGGGAAGCAGGGATTTGCAAAGGTGCCAGAGCTCGAAGCTAAAATAGATATGGAAATAATTTTGAGAGGTATGCTTTCATTGTCAACATAACGACCAAGAGTTCCCAATATCTTCCATACTACGTACATTATAGGCGGTTCCCACGCAGAAAGGTAAAGTTTTTACTCCCCCTCCACCAACATTCACACTCCACGGCTTGTTTGAAACAACGGGTGCCGTCCAACTATCAACATTCCTGGGGGAGTTTGTTTAAATTATTTTCGAATTTGTTTTTGATCCTTTGATCATAGGACTGGGCAGCCCAGTTACCAGCCATTTTCTTGTGAATGATGAGAGGAGTCCACACTTCGTGAGAATAACCCACCTAGCATGGAAGATACTGACAGCCCCTAGTCGCTACATGAGCGATTCGGGCATACAAAACAGATTATTATTTGAAGGTTTAGAGTTTGGCACATGCAAATTTACTTGGAACGGTAGGTAAATACCGCATATAGGTAGATATGGTGGACACTCATGGAAGAAACTTGGTTCAAGGAATTTGGATGCACAAGTAGTATTCCCGCTTAGTACAGATATTTTGGCTAGCAAAGGATTCTAAATAGCAAGCACCACATGTTAGAGGATCCATAACAATATAACTTATAAAAATATACCCAAGCATAACTCATTATGTTGTCTTCCTTGTCCAACTTCAACTAATTTGCTCAGGTTTGAAAATAATTAATGGGGCTCACAATCATAGAATATGTCCAAGATAGTATATTTATATGTGAAATCTCTCTTCCTTCAATATTGTTTCGTGAGTTGTTCAAATGACCAATACAACGTTTGCTAACCTTCAATAAATTTACCACCTCTACTTCTTAGATGTGAAGGCATTACTCCCCATGGAAAAGGCATATGAAACATATATAATTTCAGATTTATGACATTCAAATCATTCAACCATTTACTCATAGCATATAAGTGAAGCACACGAGTAAATGACAAACTACACCAAAAAGATATAAGTGAATATCAATGAGTAGTTAAATAATTATGTAGCTATGTGAAGACTCTCTCTCATTTAAGAATTTCAGATCTTGGGATATTATTCAAACAGCAAGCATAACAAAATAAAACAAAATGACGCTCCAAGCAAAACACATATCATGTGGTGAATAAAAATATAGCTCCAAGTAAAGTTACCAATGAACGAAGACGAAAGAGGGGATGCCATCCGGGGCATCCCCAAGCTTAGGCTCTTGGTTGTCCTTGAATATTACCTTGGGGTGCCTTGGGCATCCCCAAGCTTAGGCTCTTGCCACTCCTTTTTCCATAGTCCATCGAATCTTTACCCAAAACTTCAAAACTTCACAACACAAAACTTAACAGAAAACTCGTAAGCTCCGTTAGTATAAGAAAATAAATCACCACTTAGGTACTGTTGTGAACTCATTCTAAATTCATATTGGTGTAATCTACTGTATTCCAACTTCTCTATGGTTCATACCCTCCAATACTACTCATAGATTCATCAAAATAAGCAAACAACACATAGAAAACAGAATCTGCCAAAACAGAACAGTCTGTAGTAATCTATATCAAACGCAAACTTCTGGAACTCGGAAAAATCTGCCAAAATAGGAAGACCTAGATAATTTTATTATTGATCTACTGCAATTCGAATCAGTATTTTATCACATTACGGTGATTTTTAACAATTGTTTTCGTGATCAGAATGTTTCTAGAATTTTCAGCAAGATCAAATAACTATCATCCAAGAAGATCCTATAGGTCCTACTTGGCACAAACACTAATTAAAACATAAAACCACATCTAACTAGAGGCTAGATAAAATATATTTTACTAAACAGAACAAAAAAAAAGAACAAAAATAAAAATTGGGTTGCCTCCCAACAAGCGCTAACGTTTAACGCCCCTAGCTAGGCATGATGATTTCAATGATGCTCGCATAAAAGATAAGAATTGAAACTTAAAGAGAGCATCATGAAGAATATTACTAGCACATTTAAGTCTAACCCACTTCCTATGCATAGGGATTTTGTGAGAAAACAACTTATGGGAACAATAATCAACTTGCATAGGAAGGCAAAACAAGTATAACTTCAAAACTTTAAGCACATAGAGAGGAAACTTGATATTATTGCAATTCCTACAAGCATACATTCCTCCCTCATAGTAATTTTTAGTAGCATCATGAATTAATTCAACAATATAACCAGAACCTAAAGCATTCTTTTCATGATCTACTTGCATAGAAATTTTATTACTCTCCACATAAGCAAAATTCTTCTCTTTCGGAATAGTGGGAGTATCATAAGAGACTCGAATACTATAAATTGTTTCCACATTAAAAGAGTAATGTTAAGAAAAAGGGTAATCATAATCATGACAAGTTTTATCAATATAATAATCACTACTTTTTATAGCATAAGTTTCATCACAATAATCATCATAAGTAGCAACTTTGTTCTCATCATAATCAATTGAAACCTCTTCCAAGATAGTGGAATCATTACTAAATAAAGTCATGACCTCTCCAAATCAACTTCCATAATTATCACAATAAGATTCAGCATCCTCCAAAATAGTGGGATCATTACTTCCTAAAGTTGACACTCTTCCAAACCCACTTTCATCAATATAATCATCATAAGTAGGATGCATGCTATCGTCATAACAAATTTGCATATCAAAACATGGGAGGCTAAAAACATCATCTTCATTAAACGTAGCATCCCCAAGCTTGGGACAAACATTAGTTTCAGCAAATATATTCTCAAATGTGTCATCCTCATCAAACATAGCATCCCCAAGCTTGGCCTTTTCATATCATAAGCATAATCACTCTCATTATTAATAGTATGGATAGCACCAACAGTATAGCAATTATAATCATCACAATGAGTAGTAGGAGCAACATCATTTGGGAGGGATACCTTTTTACCTTTGCTTCTTCGTTTTTTCTTTTTCTTCTGCACATCATGTGCGGGTCTATCCCTCTTTTTTGAGCTCCTTATTGATGAGATTGGTTGAATAGAAAGCTCCTCCTCGTTACTTGATTCATCATAAGAAATAATAGGAGGATATTGGGAAGTCTCTTCCCTTTCATTAGTGTTCTCTTCATCTTCTATTTTCTTTCTTTTCTTTATGTAATTGGCAATATAAGGATTTTCAATGCAATTCACTACACAATACATATAAATTTCCTCTAGATCAAAATCAAGAAGTTTATCACGGGAAAATACTGGAAGATAGTTAGTTATACGTTTCATTTCTTCATAACCCATAAGCAAACTAAGTTCATTATGATGTGCAAGGGAAATCAAGTCATCACAATTTTTGGAAACGATTAAATCATGAAACAATTTGCATCAGATAGTTAAATGACCATGTTCATTGCAAAGTTCACAAGTACGGCTAAGAAATTTTAAATTTTCAGCACAAACATCTAGCCTTTCTTGCAACCATTTAGTTTCTAAGTACTTAAGCCTCTTGCAAAATCTATCTTCCCTAATTGGTGTGTATTTTCAAACTCTATGTATTCCACAAAAGTTGGCATGCTTATAAGAGACATTTTCATCATGACTAGAGCAATCATCATTGCTACTATGGATATTCAAAGAGTTCATACTAACAACATTGCAATCATGCTCATCATTCAAAGATTTAGTGCCAAACATTTTAATGTATTCTTCTTCTAACACTTTGGCAATTTTTCCTTTCCATCATACTCAAGAAAGATATTAAAAAGATGAAGCGTATGAGGCAAACTCAATTCCATTTTTAGTTTTCTTTTATAGACTAAACTAGTGATAAAACAAGAAACAAAAAGATTCGATTGCAAGATCTAAAGATATACCTTCAAGCACTAACCTCACCGGCAACGGCGCCTGAAAAGAGCTTGATGTCTACTACACAACCTTCTTCTTGTAGACGTTGTTGGGCCTCCAAGTGCAGAGATTTGTAGGACAGTAGCAAATTTCCCTCAAGTGGATGACCTAAGGTTTATCAATCCGTGGGAGGTGTAGGATGAAGATGGTCTCTCTCAAACAACCCTGCAACAAAATAACAAAGAGTCTCTTGTGTCCCCAACACACCCAATACAACGGTAAATTGTATAGGTGCACTAGTTCGGCAAACATATGGTGATACAAGTGCAATATGGATGGTAGATATAGGTTTTTTTAATCTGAAAATATAAAAACAGCAAGGTAATTAATGATAAAAATGAGCACAAACAGTATTGCAATGCGTTGAAACAAGGCCTAGGGTTCATACTTTCACTAGTGCAAGTTCTCTCAACAATAATAACATAATTGGATCATATAACTATTCCTCAACATGCAACGAAGAGTCACTCCAAAGTTACTAATAGCGGAGAACAAACGAAGAGATTATGGTAGGGTATGAAATCACCTTAAAGTTATTCTTTCGGATTGATCTATTCAAGAGTCCGTAGTAAAATAACACGAAGCTATTCTTTCCGTTCGATACTAGAATAACACCATAAGACACAAATAAATCAAAAATCTAATGTCACCTAGATACTCCAATGTCACCTCAAGTATCCGTGGGTATGATTATACGATATGCATCACACAATCTCAGATTCATCTATTCAAACAAACACAAAGTACTTCAAAGAGTGCCCCAAAGTTTCTACCGGAGAGTCAAGACGGAAACGTGTGCCAACCCCTATGCATAAGTTCACAATGTCACGAAACTCGCAAGTTGATCACCAAAGCATACATCAAGTAGATCACGTGAATATCGCATTGTCACCACAGATAAGTACATGCAGGACATACATCAAGTGTTCTCAAATCCTTAAAGACTCAATCCGATAAGATAACTTCAAAGGGAAAACTCAATCCATTACAAGAGAGTAGAGGGGGAGAAACATCATAAGATCCAACTATAATAGCAAAGCTCGCGATATATCAAGATCGTATCACCTCAAGAACACGAGAGAGAGAAAGATACCCTCAGCCCCGAGGGTGAACTACTCCCTCCTCGTCATGGAGAGCACCGAGATGATGTAGATGGCCACCGGTGAGGGATCCCCCCTCCGGTAGGGTGCCGGAACAGGGTCCTGATTGGTTTTTGGTGGCTATAGAGGCTTGCGGCGGCGGAACTCTCGATCTATTCTATTCGTCGATGGTTTTAGGGTGTATGGATATATATATATAGGCGAAAGAAGTCGGTCAGGGAAGTCACAAGGGGCCCACGAGGGTGGAGGGCGCACCCAGGGGGGTGGGCGCACCCCCCTACGTCGTGCCTTCCTCGTTGCTTCCCTTACGTACACTCCAAGTCTTCTGGATTGCTTCCGTTCCAAAAATAACTCTCCCGAAGGTTTCATTCCGTTTGGACTCCGTTTGATATTCCTTTTCTGTGAAATTTTGAAACAAGGAGAAAAACATAAACTGGCACTGGGCTCTGGGTTAATAAGTTAGTCCCCAAATTAATATAAAAGTGCATAGTAAAGCCCATTAAACATCCAAGATGGATAATATAATAGCATGAATACTTCGTAAATTATAGATACGTTGGAGACGTATCATGGCGCCCTCGACTCTGACGTACGACACCACGTTGTTCTTCAACTAACGTGTGGGCTCTTTGGGTACATGGCCTGCATGTCAGTGACCCAACGCAGGCAGCGCACGACAGAGGAACTTTTGGTGGGCTAGGGCGGTCAGAAGCGGGCATTTCATAAACCGATGATTGTTCTTTGAGTGTGACGTCATCTATTTCATCTAGATAAGCCTACTATATAATGTAAGAGAATTTTAAAATTTTCATATATACGTTGATAGCCCGTTCGATACATTGTGATTCATAAAGACCGCTGCAAACATCAATGTTCTGCTTATCACAGTCAAGATTGATTAAACCTTGCAAAAAAAGATAAGATTGATTAATACCCGTAACAATCCATGTCCTTAACAAAGGGTGCATGCACGTATAGGTTGAGCGTGTGTCTTGCGTCGTGTGCGGTGTCGCCGGTGTGCATGCAGGCGTGCGAGTGTTGCGTGCGTGCATGTGTACATTTCAGTGTTGCATGCATGTGTGTACGTGCGTGTGTTCGTGAGTGCATGTGTATGTGTCAGTGTTGCACGCCTGCATGCGTGCGTGTGTTTGTTATGTGTACGTGTTAGTGTTGCACGCCTGCATGCGTGCGTGTGTTCGTTGTGTGTACGTGTCAGTGTTGCATGCTTGCATGCGTGCGTGTGTTCGTGCGAGTGTTATGTGCGTGCATGTGTACTTGTGGGGTGAGGCCACACGTCATTCGACTGACTTTTTCATCTCTTGTCAGTAGATTTTCCAGCCGTTGGATAAGAAATCAAGGGCTTGCAGTTCATCTTCAACCTCCACCCCCTGAGCTGCCAGCCACCACCAGCCGAACCACCGTCTGCCACCGCCCACGGTCGGCCCGCGCGGCCATGCCACCCCGCCCGCCCTGAAACCACTCCCCACCGCCGGTCCACCGCCGCCCCGGCCATCCCTCTAGGCCCCCCGCGCTGAGCTTTTTCTCCGGCGACCCCCACGCCACCGCCCAATCACCATGCCTCCCACCGCCGGGGACTGCCACCCAGAGGTCTCACGACTTCGAATCCCCACCGAACACTAATTTATTACCATTTCTGTCGTTCATATACACGCTGACGGGTGGGCCCTATGGTAATGTGCGCTGCTGAATGTGGACCGTTTGACTGGTCAATTGATCGTGTCATCAACAAATTACGGAGCTATATGGTGAGCCAGTGACTGTATGATCACCCTAAAATGTATTTTATTAACACAGTACAGACTCAAACTACCATTTATTTCTTTCATATACGCGCTGACAGGTGGGCCCCACGGTTACGCGCCCCGATGGTGCAACACTAGTTGCGCCACATGGAACGTTTGACTGGTCAATTGATTGTGTCATCGACAAAATACGGAGTTGTACGGGTGAGCTAGTGACCGTATAATCACGACATGTATTTTTTTAACACGGTACATACGCAAGCGCTCATATATACACGCAAGCACTCACCGCTATAAGCGCACACACGCAGACCCTACCCCTATGAGCACCTTCGAGAGAGTGAGCCAGCATATGATCTTGAGATTTTACGAAGTCACCATATGTGCCTCCTAGTCGAGTGGAACGTCTCCTCCCACTGAACGCATATCGCCGGAAAAATACTGAAATTAACCCAGGGTAAATGCGAGCACCAGGACTTTAACCTTGGTGGGCTCGAGAAACCACTGTCCTCCTAACCATCCAACCACAGGTTGGTTAGCACCACAAAATGTATGTGCTGACCATGATGAGCTTATTCTGAAGTCCAGTGACCATATCGTGCTTTCGCTTCAAATACAATGACCGTAAGTGTCGTCAACAAAATACGGAGCACGCATCAAATACAATGTCTGTTAGTGTCATCAATAAAATACGGAGACTTACTGTGGGCTAGATATCATATGATCACCATGAGAATATATACGGTGATCATAATGAGCATATTCTGAAGTCCACCAACCATATAGTGCTTTTGCTTGAAATACAGTGACTGTCACGCGTGAATGTGTCATAGGCATGCATAATTTTAGAGGGCCGAGAGATAGTTTGTGTGCGTACATGAAAGTGGTGTAGAAAGAGGGGGTGTCCAGTGGAGACAAGGAGAGATATGCCCTTCGTTTCTCTTTCCCGTGACTAATATTTTAGGAGAAAATATTAGACATTCACAATGCAGAACAAATATTTTTGGATGCACCATGCAATTAACTTTCATGTATTAGTGGCCGATTGCGTGTGTGGTGTGGTGGGCACATCATTTCTAGTTGGGGTGGGTCAACATGAGGACTCATGGGTCGGTTCCATCCTGTGCCACATAGGTTGGACCGAGACGCTTTATACGAAGACCCATGTGGAGGACTCGGCGTACAACATGAAGCTACCAGAGTCGTGGAGGACTCTATCCCCACTGGTGATAAGCCAAATATATATGATTTGTAACCCTAGGCCCCGAGTATGTTATAGAAGCCTGGGGGCTAGTTCATGGATAGTATACACACACGCACAATGCCTGGTATTCATGTGTACTTTGTACACACCCCTATCACTAATATATTGTACCAGGAGTAGGCTTTTTCCTCAACTGCACGGGTCCAAACTTGGGTAAAACCTTGCCTCGTATTACCATCCGGCCTAACAGTCAGGGATATCCTACGGAATGATCTGATGGAATCATATCTGCCAACTACTAAGAGAGAGGTGTGTCTGTGGGGGGATGTGTGAGAGAGAGGCCTAAAGATAATGTGCGTGCGGGAGACATGTAGGCACATATATATGCGTATAGAGGGCTAGTAGAGACCGTCCATGTGTATATATGCATGTGAGAGAAATAGTGTTTTCCAACTCAGATTAGTGAAAAGAGTGGTACATAGTAGTTAGAAAGAGAGAGAAAGAGATATAGAGAGAGTGTGTGCATGAGACACCCCGACACCCCGGGAGAGATTGTGAGCATGTGTGAAAGAGAAATGCCGATGTATATAAAGTGTGTGCACTTATGCGTTAGATAGAGAGATATATATCACGTTTGTGAGAACGGGCCGATGCATAGTGCATCTACGTGTGAAAGGCGGTTCTACGCATTAAATTAAAATATAAATGGCATTATTATTTTTGGATGAGATCATGAATTTTGCAATTTGCGTATGAATGAAAATTGGTCTATCAAACACCCATACTATATTGAATTCTAACATGTGCATGTGTTTATTTCATATTATTGATCCATAGAGTGAGAGCGGTTTGAAATACAGGTAATGCATTGATTTTGCAATTCATATATAAACATTAATTAGTGCATTCCATGTTGTTAGTGTGAAGCACTTTATACATTTGTCACTTACATGGATACATTCCAAATTGCTAGCTACGAAATAGAATACATGTTGAATTCAACATAAAGGGGCTTTCAAAGATTCAAATTCATAGGAAGTGCATTCATCTATTTGAACCCGAGATAATGGCATTTGTATATCAGATCTAAAAGGGGGCATCAATCTTTGTTATGCGTTTGAGCATGCTATATATTCATACGCATGTCTAACTATTTTTTTGCAACCAAGGAGATTATATCTGGAACCATGCATGAACTGAGGTAAGTTGCATATTTTTTAATATATACTCGTGTAGAATGTATATTCAAATGTACCCCATCCATTCAAAAATAATCGTAGTTTTAGGACATTCAAGAGTAAAGATTTGTGAAGTTTGACAAATCCTGAAAGTTCAATTCAAGAGAACCAAAAACGTTAATGCTTCTGCTCCCAAATATTGAACGAGGCACCAAATAAGCCTCTGGTCACCCGAAACCGCGCGAGACTAATGTTTGGTGGTAGGAAATTACTATCCTGACTCTGGCACGTGTAGCCTATCGGCTCGATGTCCAAAGGTCTAAACCGGGGTAGGTTTGTAACTTCACCAACATGCCAGTCTCAACCGCCTCCTAGAAGCAGTCATACTCCGTGGGCGCGTAAACACCCATGCGCTCGGCCGAAATCTATCCCGCCCACCATTTGGGACACCTGAGATTACTGTCCTACCCCACACCCGCAATATGTTCGAAATTTTAGATGGGGGAAAGTTTGTAACTTTCCACAAATTTCAAACAAGCGCGTCCCAAACCAAAACATTGTTCACCCTTAGTTCCCCCCTCCCTCCGTTTCCCCATTCATACTCCATGGGCGCCAAAACACCCTCTCCACCAGCCGCGAAACCCCAGCCTCCTCCGTCCTCCACCCCATCGCACCCAATCCACCGCCGCCCTCCTCCATCAAGCCGGAGCCAGTACCCCGACGTCTTCGTCCAACGCAACCGCAACCGCAACGCCCTCAAGGACTTAGTAGCTGCAGCCGAGGCAGAGCTACCTCCACGAAGCCCATGCCAACGTGCGCCGTACCAGAACCACTTCGACCACGCCGTCCTACGCCTCACCGCTGTCGCTCCACTGTCGCAACCGTCCACAGCACCGGAGTTTTTCCCGCTACGCCGTCGTTCGCAGCCTCGGATTTGGTTCCCCGCCGCCAACAGACGGCCACCGCACCACACTCAATAACTTGGCCATGGGTTCGTCCAAGGCTCGACCGTCCTCCACAACTGCTCATGTGGGTTTCATGTGGGTTTTAATTTTTTTACTTCTCAAACATGTATAATGTGTTTCACACACGCAACATATAATGTAATACTGTTTAGACATTAATTGCATATAAACCATGCATTGTCTCTAATTAAAGAATATATGGATCACTAATATTGATAAACTATATAACATTACACGTGTCCCAAAATTCAAATGAATATGCATGTTTGATACACCAATTTGTGTTATGATATTATCGATGTTGTGATCTCCAGTTTAAATATTTGAATCCCCTTTAATCCAGATATGCGTCTCATATAGCTATCACTCAGGCTTATATAGGAGTATCTCTCTAGATCTATACACTTCACCGTCTCTCGGGTATCTATCATGCTACCTATATGTCGACAATGATCTTTTATCTTTGTAACACACTGACAGTACTCTCTCCCTCGACCTCCATCACTCTATCTCTCTCTAAGTATATCTCGCTCCCTGCTATGTGTCTCTAACTATGATTCTCCATGTGAAATCTCTTTCTCTCACACAAACACAAACTTTGCCTCCGGGTTTCATTTCTCTCTACTATTCCCCTGTGCCACTCGACACACCTCTCTCACAGAGATGTCTTTCGCTCCTTAGGTATGAGAAGCTACGACTCTTCCTCTTAAATATCTCTTTCTCACACACAAACACAAACTCTGTCTCCCAGGTTCTCATATCTCTCCACCATTCTCTTGTATGTCGCTCACACACACTCTCTCTCCCAAGAGATATCTTGCATTCCCTCATATGTCTCTCTAGCTATCACTCTCGTTGTGAAATATCTTTCCCTCCCGCAGACACAATACTCCCTCTGTCGGGATCACATTTCTCTCCGCTATTTGTTTGTATGTGAGTCACATGCACCCTTTCTTCATCTCTCTCACACCCACACACATAACTCAGCCTTCTGATCCACTCGACTCCTATCTCTAACGCACACTAGCTAGCATCTTTATCTTTCTATTTATCTGTTTCTCCATCAACCTTGTTTCTCGCCCTCACTCTTGCTTCCTATCGCGCACACTATGTATGTTTCTCTCTAGATGCAGTCAAGTGCCCTCTTTTTATCTTTCTCTCACACACACATAACTTCACCCTCTGAACCACCCAGCGGTCATCTCCAACACTCAAACTAGCCGATGTCCCTCTAGCTAGCATTTCCATCTCTGTATCTATCTTTAGTTTCTCCGTCAACATTTCTTTCTTGCACGCACTCTTGCTTCCTATCACCCACACTATATATGTCTCTCCATACATGCATTTATAGGTTTATCTCTTTTACACAATCGTTGTGTCTCACTCCCTCTGCTTGCCATAGATGCATGCTACAGCCCACACCACTATCTCTTAAAGACAAAAACACATGCTCAATTGTCGGGCCTTCTTCCCTCCACTCTCACATGCATGCATATTGTCATACTGATCCGTCTCTCCCATGTCGTTTATCTTATGACTTATGTCTTCTTTCTTTTATCTTGATCATGCGCGCGCACGCACACACACATCCACGTATACATGTATACCACTCGCACATGCACGTTCAAGGTCTCTATGTCTCCATACATAGTTAATTACCCTCAACCCTAACTCCACATCGAATCATTCTCTTCTTGTGTGCACATAACTTCCGTCTGGATGGGTAAAATACACACTCACACTTAACATTCTCCTTCTAGCTACCCCCCTCTCACTCTTCCCCTATATCGCCGAAACTAATAAGACCATCCCTTTGTTTAATTCCCGCCTACATGCACCATCGATATATAGTAGTCTTCCTCGGTGTCTCTCGAACAAACACGTTCTCTCGATGTCGACTGCCTCACGCGCACACACCTTCTCTTCCCTCTCTCACGGCCTTTTCTCTCGCACCCCATCGTTGGTGGCCTCTGCCATACACATCACCTCTCTGTGATGAAGCCACACACACTTAAATTACATCCGCCACCGAGGACCCCGCATGACACACACACACTGCCACACCACCCCCCCACACACACGCACCCACCCACCCCCCTCACACACTAAGGCTCCATCTCTCTCTCACACACACACGCATGCAACCACCCACCCTCCAGACACGCACGCACATACTAAGACTCCATCTCACACACACATGCTCTAGGCGGAGCATTTGTTCCTACCACCCATCTTCCAACCTTAACCGTATGATAAAAAATCACCATAATTTACTTGTATAACATGGACAAATTCCACTTTACTTTAGTAGTTAGCAAACTTATCATCTATACTCTTATAAAAAACTGAGTTGGTGATGATGCGGTGCCTGCCATCTTGTAATATAGACCGTACGTTCTATATCTGACGGATAGAAAGCAAACTATGATAATTTTACAAAAGATACCCGCACATCTCTCCACATCCTTATCTCCCACAACCTCATTGCCGAGCAATTAAAAAAGGAAGTCTCTGGAACAATCTAGCATGGTGGCCACTACCGCCTGCCAGTGCCGTCCATCCCCATGCCTCCGGCCAGTCCGACCACCAGTCATCACCAGGCTCCAATCCTCCTCACCTTATCTCTCATCTTTCATTTTTTCGATGAAATTCTCGACATACCAGTTTTCCGATAAAATTCTCGAGATATCATTAGTTTTTACACATGGCATTACTCCTGCATGGGTCAATAACAATAGGTGTTTTGTAAAAAAATGCATATTGATGTTCCGTGCAATGCATGAGCATCTTGCTTGTAATTATATAACGCAAATCACGAGCAGGAAGTGACATTTTTTTACACAACCACGTTAACATGGCCACGTAAATCACTAGCTACAGTGTAATACCATTATACTTATATCCCGATGCAAAAGGTTGAGCACATGTTCGAAGAGTAGAGTCGACACACGCACTCTGTCTCTCAGAATCTCACAGACACACCAGTTACGTGACACCCACTTAAGCAGACACATATGTTACAATTTGTGCACCCGCTGGTACACGTGATGGTGCGCATTTATTTAAGCTGGACGGCGGACCCAAACAGTAGCTACATTCATTCCCCTCCTGCCGCCTCTTCTCTGGTCGGTGTCGCCCAGTAGCCATGGCCTGGCCGAAGGTAACGACATATGCCATACTCCGGCCGGAGCGGCGCTTTAATCTGGAAATTTTAGTGGTCATGCATGCATCTTTTTGTGCTAGCAATCCTATATAAGGGTTGACCGGTCGCTTCCCGTGGACGTGCGCGGGCGGTGGAAGAGGAAGGAGAAGGGAAGCGGGCTATGGCGTAACGTTTTTTACCACAATTTCTTAGGAAACTGAGTGCAATAATTGAGTAGTTTTGCATACTACCAGTACTACACCTGAAACGGTTCAAAACCAATACTCCGTTGCCAGCGTGCGCTTCCCGCATGAAACGATCCGCGTCGCCCTAGAGCATCAGTGCCACACTAGCGCAGGCTTTGAAGCAGTGCGACGATCGAGAGAGCGCCGCTTCCCGGTGTACGCGACTGCTCCGCGTCGAGGCTGGCCATAGTTTGGATGAGTCTCCATCGTGGGGAGCCACACTAACTTCAATGATATGGATCGTTCCATCTATGAAGAACACATGGGACTGGAACTACGAGACGGACATGTACCCAGGAGTGGACGTACGAACCTGAGTAATGTAGCGCAGTAAGTGTAGTAGGAAGGCACAAATAGTATGAACATGCGTGGCATATAGGCATTTGTCTAATACGTACCACTAAATGTTGTACGTGCAATGCACGGTGATGTTATGGAGTATGTGCCTCAGTACTCTACTACTACTATATTAATTAGAGGCACGTATTAGGTTTATATTTGTTTACGTGTGTGCCCCGAGACCTTCCAACTAGACGTGTCTTTCTCTACGGGTCGCACTTTGTATCGTTCATACCACTAGTACTACTATGTGTGGTCTCTGACCCAGAAGTGGAAGAAGTGGAGAAGCTCTACCACGCTATTCATGTCCCACTCCTTTCGCTGATGTGTGGGACGTCCAAAACGTGCCTTGTTTGGCACTCCTTCATCGTAGGAGTTGAAACGCTAGCATTCATCACAAAAAAAAATCAGCAGTGATACTATACCACACGGTTTCCTTGCTCCTCGACGCCGGAAAGAATACTTCCGTTTGCCAACATGTGGGACGTCAACCATCCTGGTCCACTTGCCATGCATGCAGAACTCCAAGGGAGGGTCACCTCGGTCGTCGCACCACAATAATAATGACTAATGAGCCGTCAAATCACAGGCCCAACCTTTCCCACTGTGAAGTTGCTCGGACGAAGGAACTATCATGACTTTGTTGAATTCTGCTTCTTGAAGAAAACTACTGTACCAGCAGTACTGCTAGCTACAATAGTTACTCCAGCAGAGGCGTCCTTTCGTTCATAGGATAGGAATTTTATAGGAATATGAAAATCGATGACATGCATCTCAATTCCTATAGAGAAAGAGATGACATTTGATGCATAGCATAGGAATTTTCCATTGAGTCTAGGCTAATGTACTGGTAATTTGCTCTAAAAACTACAGTAGTAAATAGTAGTACAGGTACATGCTCGTACTCAGACACAGACACACACACTAACTACTACTAGTACTACTACTTCTCACATGCTGGCCAGACGCCGTCGTTCTCCTCCCTGGCTTTGTCGGCGACACCCCACCATGCTTGGATCTTCGCCGACCTCTCTGCAGCAGCGCGTGCGTCCTCTTCTTTCTTGCGGCGGTGGGCCTCTCTTTTCTTGAGTGCTTTATGACTTCTCCGCTCCCTCTGTGCGGCTTTGGCCGCCTCTTGCTCTACCGCCCATTCGGCCTTGGCAGCTTCAAATTTCGCCCACGTAGGTGTGAGGTCGCGAGCAGTGATGCACTCGACACGGAGGGATGCCATCGCTTCTCTACCATTTTGTGTGCGGCCGTGGGTGGCGAGGAACTCGGCGCGGCGGGATGCCACCGCTTCCTTACCGGTTAGTGTGCGGCACAGTGGCATGAACGACGGTTGGTGAGAGCTCTGGGGTGGAGTGGCCGGACAACCGTATAGTGCATTGGTTTGTCAAGAGCTCAAGGATAGAAGACGAAGGAAATTTGGATTCCCATTAAATCCTGGTCATTTATTAACGAGTAAAATGCATTGGCGTTCATCGAACTTGTGTTGATAGCTCACTTTGATCATTATATTATACGTGATGCACACATTAGCGCACACCGTCCATAGAGGCAAGTAGCATGTACGCGTGCAGACACTCACGCTCACGCTGTCAAACCATGCTAATGCATGCACGCCGCCCTCTCAATCAAAGTCCTGCTCATGGCGCAACGCAAACGGCGAGCCCGTCACCTGCGCGCCCCGGTGGTGCCTGACATTACTGTTTAGACGTTTGATGGAGGCCTCCGCGAACTCCGAGCATGTATTCACCTGGCTCAACACCAACGGTCCTACTCGGGACTCTGTGCCTTGCTCATGTATATCGTCCATCACAACGACAATATATAAATCAGCCTAGCTAGAGAGGGTACTATGGTACGAGTATGTACTATCTTGAGCGACCGATCATAGTGCCACTGCACACGAGTGTGTGTCTGGTAGGTTCGTCCATTATTCGTAAGTTATGAATTGTTGTGTGTTGTCTAATGGTGGTCGTCAAAGGCTAGCTAGCGACAAGACTGGTTGCATGGACGCCTGGTTGTCAATACGTGCCACATACACTTCAAAGGATCGTCATCCATGAGTTCACATTTTACCACCACGCCGGCGTCTGACCACCCTGGCCTACCGAAATCCCTTCAACCGCTAGTGCATGCTTCCCACCTGAAACGATCACTGTCTCTCTAGAGCGTCAATGCCGCATTCACCAGACTTAACTGCAGGTGCAGTTGGTGAGTCACTGACATGCGGGCCAGATGCCCGTTGGGCCCACATGTTAGTGACCCAACGCACCTGTAGTTAAGTCACTGAAGCAGCGTCCGCATTCATGCCGGACGAACCTACTTCGGCGCCAGCCTTCCATCCGTCTGCTGCGGCTCATTGTCATTCGCCCGCTATGTTAACTTGAGCCCCAGCTCCCAGCCATAGCCAAAGACCCACACTCATTCTCCTCCGGTCCCTTCTGAAGGATCTTGAGAAGAGGTGTCTAGAGGGGGGGGGGGGTGATTAGACACTAAGTACCAAAGTTGCAGTTTTTAATTTCTTTTAGGTTTAAGTGGAGTTTAGGCACAAGTTTAACATTATCAATCCATAACAAGCAAGCATGCAAAGAGTATGTAGGAAGCGGAAAATAAAGCATGCAACTTGCAAGAATGTAAAGGGAAGGGTTTGGAGAAATCAAACGAAATTGGAGACATGGATGTTTTGTCGTGGTTCCGATAGGTGGTGCTATCGTACATCCACGTTGATGGAGACTTCAACCCACGTAGGGTAACGGTTGCGCGAGTCCATGGAGGGCTCCACCCACGAAGGGTCCACGAAGAAGCAACCTTGTCTTTCCCACCATGGTCGTCGCCCACGAAGGACTTGCCTCACTAGCGGTAGATCTTCACGAAGTAGGCGATCTCCTTGCCCTTACAAACTCCTTGGTTCAACTCCACAATCTTGTCGGAGGCTCCCAAGTGACACCTAGCCAATCTAGGAGACACTACTCTCCAAGAAGTAACAAATGGTGTGTTGATGATGAACTCCTTGCTCTTGTGCTTCAAATGATAGTCTCCCCAACACTCAACTCTCTCTCACAGGATTGGATTTGGTGGAAAGAAGATTTGAGTGGAAAGCAACTTGGGGAAGGCTAGAGATCAAGATTCATATGGTTGGAATGGAATATCTTGGCCTCAACACATGAGTAGGTGGTTCTGATGGCTCTCTCCACGAATGAAGAGGAGGTGGAGGGGTATATATAGCCTCCACACAAAATCTAACCGTTACACACAATTTACCAAACTCGGTGGGACCGAGTCAACAAACTCGGTCGAACTGATTTAGTAAACCTAGTGACCGTTAGGGTTTTCGGTGGGACCGATATGCATCTCGGTAGGACCGTGGTTAGCGTTAGGGCATAACGTAATCTCAGTGAGACCGATTACACAAACTCAGTGAGACCGATTTTGGTAATTAGCTAACCAGAGAGTTGGTCAGGAAAACTCGGTGAGACCGACACTCAAACTCGGTGGGACCGATTTGGGTAATAAGTTAACGAGAAAGTTTGCATTGTAATCTCGGTAGTACTGATTGCACAAACTTCGGTGAGACCGATTTTGGTAATGGACATACACAGAGAGATTACAATCCCATCTCGGTGAGACCGAGATCCCTATCGGTGAAACCGATTTGCCTAGGGTT
Organism: Aegilops longissima; assembly: GCA_021605205.1. NCBI lineage: Eukaryota > Viridiplantae > Streptophyta > Magnoliopsida > Poales > Poaceae > Aegilops > Aegilops longissima. The sequence continues at coordinate 407,136,679 of CM038682.1, forward strand.
TGTGGCAGTGGCTATGACATCTGAACTCGGTGGCGCCGGATAGAGAGAATCGGTAGGGCCGAGTTTGACTTTGGGTTTAGGTCATATGTGGATGTGAGAAAGTAGTGGAGGGTTTTGCAGCATATCACTAAGCACGTGGAGAAAAAGGCTCATTAAGCAACACCTCATCCCTCCTTGATAGTATTGGCTTTTCCTATAGACTCAATGTGATCTTGGACCACTAAAATGTAAAATGAAGAGTCTTGAGCTTGAAGCTTGAGCCAATCCTTTGTCCTTAGCATCTTGAAGGAGTTCCCACATCCTTTAGTCCATGCCACTCCATTGTTGAACTTGTCTGAAACATACTAGATAAAAGTGTTAGTCCAACAAGAGATATGTTGACATTAATTACCAAAACCACATAGGGAGCACTTGTGCTTTCAATCTCCCCCTTTTAGGTAATTGATGGCAACATACATCAAAGCTTTAGATAAAGATATAAAAAATAGCAAGTAAAGCTTCGGAAATACATGTAACAAGCATAGGCCCCCCCTATATGTATGCAATCATGTGAATATGGAATATAGAAACATGTGAGAGCAAAACCATGATAGAGTAGGCAGTGTGTTACATGTATCTTGGCCATATGCATCAGAGCAAAGAATATTAAAGAAAATACCTTCATGCTCATGAGTCCTTGCAAAACAGTATGTACATCAGCAAGAATTCCTCATACACATGAGTGTGATGCATATACTTACCTTGTAGTCTTGAGTTGGATTAGGGTGAAATGAACCTGCACAAACAAGGTTAGATCACATAGGTACATCTACTAGCCAGAGCAAACATAAGAAACCACAAGAATACCAAGGCTGGGATGACATGTAGAGAGTGAGTACTGAGTACCACATTGGATTAGACATGTCCCCAAGAGTAAAGATATGCAATGAATTTGAATGATTTATTTCCCTTGGATGTCTTGCTCCCCCTGAATCTAGCATGGGATATTGGGAGAAGATAGGGAACAGAAAATCAGAGCTGAAAGAAATAAATGAACAGAGCTTAAAGCAAATAAGCACAAACGAACATGTCTTTCCCCCAAAAAGACATGTGGCATCTCTCCTCTTGAATACCAAGCATCTGGGATCCTTGAGAAATACTTTCACTTGAGTATTCTCTCCCCCTGGAGATCTCTTTCTCCCCCTTAATACTCTCTCTGATGTGATCTCTCTAAGTGATAAGCTTTGATGTGATCTCTCTCTCCCCCTTTGACATCAATTTCCAAGAAGGGCCTTCTGGAATTTGTTGTGTATGGGTTTGGTCCTTGAGTCACAACACAAAGCACTGGATAAAATTGTGATGCTTGTAGAGGACAAGATTCATTGAGTGGAGCTGGATTTAAAAGAGACACATAATAAGTGGCAAACTGTTTTTCCTGTTGGGAAATCGGTGGCACCGAGTGGTATGCTTCGGTTGTACCGAAAAGATTCGGTTGGACCGAAAACAACAAAACGGTGAAACCGAGTTCATAACTGAGAAAACATTTGTCACCGCAGCTCACTAGACTAGAAAGGTCTCACAAAGATTTGCAAGGAATTTACTGAAGGATGTGCAATGAATTTGATGCAGAGCAAACTATAAAAAAAGGAATGAAATCTAGATGAAGTTTTTTTTGAAAGGGGAAACAAATATGCATGAGACAAATGCAAAAACGCAAATAAGAACACGAGAGAACTTCATGTAGAGATGGTCGGTGACAAAGTCATCTATGTTAGAGTATATTGACTTAGGAGTCAAGTGAGATCACTTGATCATGGGTCATACTCATCGTTTAAGCTCAAAATGGGGTTACCATTTTTCGTTTAAGCATCTTGATGTATTCACATCTTGTCGAGTTGCTTTAGCTCATGACTTGGAGTAAAGCTTCTCTAAGATGGAATAACATACCTTGGTTGGTGGTGTTGTCCATGTAGTTGAACTTGTGTGGGTTGCTCAAGGTTGATGTGGCTCATCAAGAGTTGGGAGCACCACTTGGAATTTGAGTCCATCTACCTACATGGGTTAGTTCTTGCAAGGAAGATCACTTGTGTATCCAAAATGACAATCATGAAGCTCAATCATAGAGTTCGTCAATAGGATATGTTAGAATGATTCCGTGCTTCCTTGTATTCATCCACCATAGGGTAGAGACTTGGTGATGTAGAGATTGCTCAAGATGTGAGTAGATTACAATCTCATGGAATTTGATTCAACCAAGTACCTACATGGGTTAGATAACATGAAAGATGCAAATATATCCAAGATATAATATATTCATCATAAGAGAGATATCATCGATTAGTCATAAGCTCATGTCTTGCATGTATCCAATGGAGTTTCTACTCCAAGTTTGAAGCATCAATGATGTTCAATTCTCCTCTCAACCTGCAAAACACTTTCTCATCAAGGGGTTTAGTAAATATATCCGCTAATTGCTTTTCGGTGCGAACATGCTTAAGATTAATGTCACCCTTAGCAACATGATCTCGAATGAAATGATGACGAACTTCAATATGCTTAGTTCGAGAGTGTTGTACGGGATTATGACCAATTTTGATAGCACTTTCATTGTCACAAAGCAATGGAACATGTTTCACATAAATCCCATAATCTTTAAGAGTTTGGGTCATCCAAAGTAATTGAGCACAACATGATCCAGCGGCAATGTACTCCGCTTCGGCGGTAGATAAGGATACCGAGTTTTGTTTCTTGGAGGACCAAGACACAACAGATCTACCAAGAAATTGACAAGTACCCGAAGTGGACTTTCTATCAACCTTGTCTCCTGCATAGTCCGAGTCGGAATAGCCAACAAGATCGAAAGAGGCCCTCTTAGGATACCAAATGCCAAAGTTTGGTGTATGAATTAAGTATCTCACTATCCTTTTCACGGCCTTAAGATGACATTCTTTAGGAGCAGCTTGATATCTTGCACACATGCACACACTTAGCATTAGCTTTCTCCGACATTAGCTTCCCAAAGTTTGGTGTATGAATTTGAGTTCACTCATCATTGACATCTCAAACTTCTCCGACATTAGCTTTCCAAACTTTTCACTAAAATGAGGGTTAATTGATCCAAATATGATATCATCAACATAAATTTGGCATACAAATAATTCTCCATTAACCCTTTTAGTAAAAAGTGTGGAATCAATCTTCCCAATTTCAAAGCCTTTTTCAAGAAGAAACTTGGTCAAGCATTTATACCATGCTCTAGGAGCTTGTTTAAGACCATAAAGGGCTTTGTGAAGTTTGTAAACATGATTTGGTTTCTTAGGATTGACAAAGTTGGGAGGTTGTTTAACATAAACTTCCTCCTCTATTTCACCATTTAGAAAATCACTTTTAATGTCCATTTGGTACAAGGTGATATTATGGTGATTAGCATAGGCAAGTAAGATGCGAATGGAATCAAGTCTAGCAACGGGAGCATAAGTCTCACCATAGTCCATACCTTCGACTTGTGTGTAGCCTTGGGCGACGAGACGTGCTTTGTTGTGAACTACTTGTCCATCTTCATCTTGCTTGTTGCGAAACACCCATTTGGTTCCAATGATGTTGTGGTTGTTGTCGGGCTTCCCTACCAATGTCCAAACTTGGTTTCTCTCAAAGTTGTGTATCTCTTCATGCATAGCATTTATCCAATCCGAATCTTCCAATGCTTCTTCAACCTTCATAGGTTCAATGCTAGAGATGAAAGAATAGTTCTCACAAAAGTTAGCTAAACGAGTTTTAGAGCAAGTGATTCTCCCGGTTTGAATATCATTGTAGATTTGCTCGATGGGATGGTCTTTAGCAATTCTTGCTCGAACTCGTGAAAGCTTTTGCTTGGGTCTTGGTTGAACATCTTCATCATGTTCTTCTTCTTCTTGATCATCTTCATGGTTGGCGTTGTCGTTTTCTTGTCGAGGTGGAGAAGGAGGTTGTTGACGTTCGTGATGTTCTTCCTCGTTTTCTTCATCTTGGTGTGTTCCACTTGTGGATGCTTCCGTTTCAACTCTTGGTTCACCTTGTCGTGAAGTAGAAGCTTCCACTTGAAAAGACGAGGTACTCTCCTTCACCTCCGTTGGACGGACCTTGCCAATAGACAAGTCTTGGATTGCTTCCGAAGGGTCCTTGTCTCCTACATCAATTGGCAATTGCTCTACTTGCGAGCCGTTAGATTCATCAAACTTCACATCTACCGTCTCTTCAACCTTTCGGGTGAAATTGTTGTAGACACGGTAAGTGTGGGAGTTTGAGCCATAACCTAGTAGGAAACCTTCATGGGATTTAGGAGCAAATTTTGAACGATGATGCTTATGAAGAATGTAGCACTTTGAGCCGAATACTCGAAAGTATCCAACTTGGGGTTTGTTATCGGTGAGGAGCTCGTATGCCGTCTTGCCGAGTAGCTTGTGTAGATACAAGCGATTTGTTGCATGACAAGCTGTCTCAACCGCTTCTGCCCAAAAGTGCTTCGGTGTCTTGTACTCATCAAGCATCGTTCTCGCCATTTTGATGAGCGTCCGGTTCTTACTCTCAACAACTCCATTTTGTTGAGGTGTGTACGTAGCCGAGAACTCGTGTGAAATCCCTTCTTCGTCAAGAAAGGTGTCCACATTTGCATTCTTGAACTCCGTTCCGTTGTCGCTGCGAACCTTCTTGATCTTCACTTCAAATTGGTTTTGGGCCTTCCTAGCGAAGTTTTTGAAGATCTTTTGGACCTGCGATTTATCATCGAGAAAGAACACCCACGTAAATCTTGAAAAATTATCAACTATAACTAGACCAAAAGAAATTCCACCGAGACTTTTGTAGGCGTTAGGACCAAAGAGATCCATATGAAGTAGCTCGAGTGGCCTCCTTGTGGTCATGATGTTCTTCACGGGATGCCTTCCTCAGACCTGTTTACCTGCTTGACAAGCACTGCACAGTCTATCCTTATCAAATATGACATCGTTAAATCCAAGGATATGATTTCCTTTAATAAGCTTGTCAAAGTTTCTCATGCCAACGTGACCTAGTCTCCTTTGCCGTAACCAACCTTTTGAGGATTTAGCAACGAAACAAGTTTTAGGTTGTGACTTTTTAGAGAAATCAACAATGTAAAGATCACCTCTACGTATACCGGTATAGACCATTTTATGATTATCTCAACGAAACACTTGACAATCTACTTCAGTAAATAGGACATTTAAACCGAAATCAGCAAGTCTAGATACTGAAAGTAAGTTGTAGCCAAGAGACTCAACGAGCATGAGATTTTGAATGGAGCTATCATGTGAGATGGCCACCTTACCAAGGCCAACCACCTTACCCTTTGAGTTGTCACCGAAAGTGACAAACTTTCGAGGACTATCATTTTCAGCAAGCTCACGAAACATGTCTTTATCTCCGGTCATGTGATCGGTACATCCACTGTCAAGAACCCATTCCTTTCCTCCTGACACATATCCCCGAAGATTTGCCATAAGACCAAAATGTCTCATTGCATCATCAAGATCAAAATCACTATCCTCATCCTCATCATAGTATCCATGTTCAACATCGTCATGTGGTGGATCAAGTCCTAGAGAGGGTAATTCATTAGAGTGAGTTTGACAAAGATCTTGCTTATGAATTCTTATAGCTTCGGAAATAATATCACTAATAATTCCTACATCTCCTTTGGCACACATAAGGTCGGTAAGTTCAAATAGACGATCACCAAACATAGGATCACTAGTATTCATCTTACTCAAGGCAATAGATTTATAGAGAATCTCATCTAGATTTTTCAAGGAATAATTTGGAAAGCGTTCCTCAAGAAATTTCCATATAGTGTAGGCACACTCAAAAGTAGGCAAGATTCTAATCAAGTTTCTAGGCAAGCCTCTAGTGATAAGATTAACAGTTCTAAGATTTCTAGTCATGTCAATAGATTCATCAAGGGTAGGATGCAGAGGATCAACATGAGGTGCACAAGGGCTAGCAATGTACTTGTTCAATTGATATTGATTGAAAATTACAAGCATCTCATTTTTCCACACATGAAAATACTCTCCATCAAGAATAGGCACTCTATGACTAAGACTCCCTGAAGTAGACTCATCCATCTTCCTCCAATGGTGATTAAACCAAGGCAATGGAGACCAATGCTCTGATACCACTTGAAGGATCTTGAGAAGAGGTGTCTAGAGGGGGGGGGGTGATTAGACACTAAGTACCAAAGTTGCAGTTTTTAATTTCTTTTAGGTTTAAGTGGAGTTTAGGCACAAGTTTAACATTCTCAATCCATAACAAGCAAGCATGCAAAGAGTATGTAGGCATCGGAAAATAAAGCATGCAACTTGCAAGAATGTAAAGGGAAGGGTTTGGAGAAATCAAACGCAATTGGAGACATGGATGTTTTCGTCGTGGTTCCGATAGGTGGTGCTATCGTACATCCACGTTGATGGAGACTTCAACCCACGAGGGTAAGTTCTTGCGAGTCCACGGAGGGCTCCACCCATGAAGGGTCCATGAAGAAGCAACCTTGTCTATCCCACCATGGCCGTCGCCCACGAAGGACTTGCCTCACTAGCGGTAGATCTTCACGAAGTAGGCGATCTCCTTGCCCTTACAAACTCCTTGGTTCAACTCCACAATCTTGTCAAGGCTCCCAAGTGACACCTAGCCAATCTAGGAGACACCACTCTCCAAGAAGTAACAAATGGTGTGTTGATGATGAACTCCTTGCTCTTGTGCTTCAAATGATAGTCTCCCCAACACTCAACTCTCTCTCACAGGATTGGATTTGGTGGAAAGAAGATTTGAGTGGAAAGCAACTTGGGGAAGGCTAGAGATCAAGATTCATATGGTTGGAATGGAATATCTTGGCCTCAAAACATGAGTAGGTAGTTCTCTCTCGAAATAGGATCTTTGGAAGTGTAGGCTTGTTCGATGGCTCTCTCCATGAATGAAGAGGAGGTGGAGGGGTATATATAGCCTCCACACAAAATCTAACCATTACACACAATTTACCAAACTCTGTGGGACCGAATCAACAAACTCGGTCGAACTGATTTAGTAAACCTAGTGACCATTAGGGTTTTCGGTGGGACCGATATGCATCTCGGTAGGACCGATATGGTTAGGGTTAGGGCATAACGTAATCCCGGTGAGACCGATTACACAAACTCGGTGAGACCGATTTTGGTAATTAGCTAACCAGAGAGTTGGTCAGGCAAACTCGGTGAGACCAATTACTCAAACTCGGTGGGACCGATTTGGGTAATAAGTTAACCAGAAAGTTTGCATTGTAATCTCGGTAGTACCGATTGCACAAACTCGGTGAGACCGATTTTGGTAATGGACATACACAGATAGATTACAATCCCATCTCGGTGAGATCGAGATCCCTATCGGTGAAACCGAGTTGCCTAGGGCTTGTGGCAGTGGCTATGACATCTGAACTCGGTGGCGCCGGATAGAAAGAATCGGTAGGGCCGAGTTTGACTTTGGGTTTAGGTCATATGTGGATGTGAGAAAGTAGTGGAGGGTTTTGCAGCATATCACTAAGCATGTGGAGCAAAAGGCTCATTAAGCAACACCTCATCCCTCCTTGATGTATTGGCTTTTCCTATAGACTCAATGTGATCTTGGACCACTAAAATGTAAAATGAGGAGTCTTGAGCTTGAAGCTTGAGCCAATCCTTTGTCCTTAGCATCTTGAAGGAGTTCCCACATCCTTTAGTCCATGCCACTCCATTGTTGAACTTGTCTGAAACATACTAGATAAAAGTGTTAGTCCAACAAGAGATATGTTGACATTAATTACCAAAACCACCTAAGGAGCACTTGTGCTTCCACCTTCCTTTTGTTCGGCACCAGTCAAGTGGCTAATCGGCCACCGATGTTTATCCCACCAAGCTTGGCATTGACTGAGTGGAGGAGCAGTGGCCTTCCTAGGACCAGAGTGGCGGCGACCTACCGTGTACTACTCTTCCTCGCTGCCGGCTACGCCCGTGCACGCGCGCCGGCTTCGTGGTAGTGGTGGCACAGGGTGGCGGGGGGGGAGCCGGCGATCTCCTTTGTCTGCTCCTGTGACAGTATGTCCAAGAGAGCTTTGGAGCGTGCCCGAAGCGGAGCCGCCGATGTCCTCCGTCTGCTCCTGCGACAGTACGACGACGTGGAGGTGGAAATCTTCAGAACCTTGTGCTCCTGAGGAGGAGGTTATCGAGGTGGATGAGGAGGAGGTAAAGGCAATGGTCGGCTTTCTCGGGTTCATGGCCAGACATGGTGGTCGGGCGCCAGCGATCGTTTAGATTAGGTTTACAGTAGGTTTTAGTACGGTTTTTGCGAAATATGTAATGAATTTTGTCCAGTTTGTAGGAAAAGTTTTCGAAATGTAATGAATTTCATCCGGTTAATTTGAAATTTGCTTCGTTTGCACGAATTTCATCCGGTTAGTTCATATAGTTGTCGAAAGGTATGCCGGCAGCATTGGACGGCATCCATCATGTCCTCGGACAGATGCCGGTGTAAATTTGTGGGCCATCGCTGGAGATTAATAGTGCTCCATTATTTGGCAGGGAACAGTTATCCCTCGATCAAAATCAGATCCGCTGTGTTCCGCACTCCTCCCACGTAAGAGTGTAAACTCCTGCTTACATAAAAATGGAGCAAGTGGACGACACTGTAGCACGTCATATCACTCAAACTAGCCCGCCTAACGCGCGGGAAAGCACCACCCTCATCATTTTGTTCTGGATTTCTATCGAACGATCGCACAAAAATGTTTCGCTTTGCAAGTTCAAAAGAAAAGGCGGCACACTTACGACTCGTACCCGTCGCACCCCCTACATTCCGGCTCGCATGCCGCTCACCAGAAGGGACACACAATTTCACTGACATGTGGGACTGCAATTGAATAAACCGCCGATAGCCGAAATCTAATCGCTCGGTGGGCATCGACTGAGAAGAGAGAGTCGAGGAGGGAGAAGAGATCACCCGGCCGCCGCGCACGGACTCCAAGAAATATACGGTGATAATGTGAGGTGGGCCATGCGGGAGTCCGGACCGCTTCCAAGCCCTCCCCCCTCAGACGCCAGCTGCCCACATTCATAGTAAGTAGTACCAGTAAAATACTGGCCTATAAGCCCGATTATGTGGAGGAGAGAGAGAGGCATTGACAAAGTCAAGGAGTGGGCTCTGCAAGAGCCCGTCTCTACACGTGCTCCTAGGTATAGAAAAACTAATTCTAAAAAAGAGAGGCATAAAAAAACAATTGTGTCTAAAAAAAGAAGGGTAAAAAACATTTGAGAGGAAATAGATAGAGAGAAAGTGAGAAAAAGTTGTAACCTTTATAGCCAACCTTATAGTCAACACTATGGTAGTATTACATGAGGAAGGAGGGGTGTGGTGCACATGCCAAGTTCATTGGGCTGCTGTGTTTCACACTCCTCCTTCGTAATAGTGGAGACAATAGCTTTCATAAAAAATAAACAATGAATACTCGTTGCTCGTCCTCTGTATTGAAAAAGAATACTTTCCATTCACCGACATGTGGGACGTCGACAATCCTGGTCTACCTGCCATGCACAAAATTATCCTGGTCCACCCCGGTCGTAGCGCAGGCCCAACCTTCCCCGATGTAAGTTGGTCGGACGAACGAACCATCATGACTTTGTTAAATTCCGCTTCTTCAAGAAAACATACTGTACCCGCAATACTACTACCACACGCGAAGACTGGACGGCACTGTACCACGTCATATCACTGACACCCACTAGGCCAAACTAGCCCACCTAGGATTTGTACTCCCTCCATTTCAAAGTTAGTAGTACAAAGTTGAGTCATCTATTTTGGAACGGAGGGAGTACGTCTCTGTACTGCTATGATTTTGTGTTGTACGTCTCTGTAGTTTTGCTATGCTTTTCCTACCCTATGAACCAAATGAGGCCTGAATGTATCCGTGTCGACTATTGTCTGATCGATCGCTAAGCCTACAATTTTAGGAGCTTGGGCTATTGGCCGCTCGACGACGGATAAGTATAAGCGTACCATGAGCTCATCAGCCCCAATGTTTCTCTTCAGTGAGTGTTTTGCAAGTACTATAGCTGACAAAGTAGCTAGCCTACTAACACCAAGAATCATCAAACAAGCCCTGCTGATATGATAAACAGTTCAAACTTACATCTAAGCATGCGATATATTACATCAAAAGCTGGTGAGGATACATCTGTTTCCATAACTCAGAGAGGGTTCGCATGATTCACTATCAAACAAAAGTAGCAAGTACCACCCACACAAGACAATGCACTAGCCCTAAGATGGTTTGATAACAAGCATCGTTCTGGTAATTAAACACAGGGCAATGCAAACTACCATGAAGGATTAGCGCGACCAACTATTTCTTGTCATCGATCTCTCGGGCAATGACCACAGCACGGACAGCAGCATGGGAATCGATCTCTGGGGCGATGTCCACAGGACTGACCGCGACATCGGAATCAATCTTTGGGGCACTGTCCACAGGATGGACAGCAACATCGGAATCGATGTCCGGGGCGATGTCAACAGGACGGACCACGACATCGAAAACAATCTCTGGGGCGTTGTCCACAGGACGGGCCGTGACATCGGAATCATCAAGGACGTCCACCAGCACCTGCACAACCCTAACATATTAGCAAGCACATTACAAATATTCAAAAACCACAACTATGGTAAGCCATTATTTTTTACCTTGTGCAGCTCACCGGGGGATCCCATCCCTCCGGGGGCCATCACCTTGCCAATGGAATACTTCTTCTCAACGACGACTATCTCCTCAAACTCAGCCTTGATCCTCGCATAGGTGGCCATTAGAGTTTATGGGGTAGGCATGGTGGGGCCCTTGCTGTTCTTCCAACTTTCTTTGAGGAGTTCATCCGCCAATGTCATCAACTCTTTGGCCAGTGGTTGTTTCTTGTTGTTTTTCGTCTCCATGGGTTGGCCTGCCAACATGGTCAACTCGCTGGTCGGTGCTCGCTTCCTGGAGATCGCTGTCTCCGGTGGGTTGTCCGCTGGCAACTCTTTGGCTAGTGCTCCAGGATCCATCAATGAACTGACAAACAAAAAGCAATCGAAAGGAAACCACAATCGCAATGAAAACGTGAAAAGAATAGGTTGGGAGAATCGGTCAGTGCTTCGCAAAAGGAAGATTCTTGGAATGAAAATATAGCAGCACTACTGGAAACTGGGAATTTGCCATCAGCCAGCTCTTTGCCATCTGCCAGCTGATGGCAAAGAACCTCTTTGCCATCTGTTTTTTATAAGCAGATGGCAAAGAACTGACAGATGGCAAAGAACATGGTTGCCATCAGCCAATTCTTTGCCATCTGCTAGCGGATGGAAAATAATCTTGCCATCTGCCGGCCAGATGGCAAAGAGGTGGGTAGGGTCGATCTTTGCAACGGCTGTCAACCCACCTCTTTGCCATCTCGCCGGCAGATGGCAAAGAATCTTTTCCATCTGTTGGCGGATGGCAAAGAAGTGGGTGGAGCCCAATGGGTAACGGCGTTATAACGGCGATAGCCCACCTCTTTGCCATCTGCCGGCGGATGGCAAGGCCCATATCTTGCCATCAGCCGGTGGTGGCAGATGGCAAAGAGGTCGAACTATCTCCCCTCTTTTCTAAAAAAAATTCCCTCCCTCTCTCCCAGCCCGGCCCCTCCCTCTCTCTCTCTTCCAGCCCGGCCCCACCCTCTCTCTCTCCCCACCTCACCCTCCCACTGCACCCTTGCTGCCCCAGTGGGACGACCACAGCACCGCCGCCCGGCCCGCCCTTCCCGCCACCGCACCGCCTCCCGGCCTCCCGCCCTCCCGGCCCTCCCGGCCCCTCCCGCCCTCCACGCCTCCCGGCCCCTCCCGCCTCCCGCCTCCCAGCCACCACAGGCGTGCCCGTGGCCCGCCCTCCCGCCACCATGCAGCGCTCCCGGCCCCTCCCACCCTCCCGCCCTCCCGGCCCTCCCGCCCCTCCCGCCCCCCGCCTCCCGCCCATCACAGGCGTGCCCATGATCCGCCCTCCCAGCCACATGGCGTGCCCTGCCCGCCCCTCCACCGAGCCAGGCCACGGCGCCGCCCCCTTCTCGCGGCCCTCCCCGCCACGGCGCCATCGAACAAGCTCACCGTTCTGGTATTTTGATGGTTCAAACTAATTTCTTCTCCTTTCTGGTATTTTGTCAAATCATGCTTTCTTGATTTTTCTAATTTGCAGTTGGTCTATAAGATGTTCTTGATTCTAGTACTTTGGAAACTCATGTCAAGAAATAGTATGCTTGTCATTGTCAGGAAATTTTATAGCTTCCCACGATAACAAAATAAACTAAGCTTCTAGGATAAAAGGCGTTAGGAGCTGCAATGTATTATGTTTTGAAATCATGAATATCAAGATATGCACGTCAGGAAATTTTAGTAAGTAAAACAAAGCGTCGGGCAAGGTGAAACTTAGGTAATTTTCAAGAACGTGGAGGATCAAACATGAAGGGTGGCATTTGGTATCTGCAACAACATGCAGCAAGGTAGCTTGAGATGCATAAGTAAAGAATCCTTACAATTGCCTTAAGCCCTTAACAATCCATAAAACTGCCTCAACACTTCACAGGACCAGACCACCACAACAGATCCTATAATAAGGCTTAAATGATAATGACTTCACGCTAATGATGTATCGTTAAAATAACCGAGTACAAGTTGGGTGTTACCTGCTCAAGAAAAGCATGGTGATGTGAATGAACTCCCTAGTCGATTGAGCACCATAAGCGGCAAATGCATTGGACCTCATTTTTGTATTCCTTGAGATCTAAAGCGGAGAAGTTACATAGTAGGTCACAGCCTTAGGCTGGCTTTACCGTCATAATCTGAAAATTACAGAAACAAACACGCATGAGTGGAAAGGAGATGGTCTAAAACAATCTCGTATGGAAAAAGCTCGCAACAAAAAGTAGTTCACAACCATTTTCTCTTGACCTTATTAGTGAACGTAGATCTTATTTTTAGACTGCTGCTAAAAGTAGTTCACAACCATCACCACCGCAACATGTAGAGATTTCCTTTATGATGAATCGGACAAAATTTAAATCCAATCACCACCGTAGGAAAGATAATAAAAAAAGCATGAAAACAAAATGCCAAGGAAATCACCAAAAGTAGCAAATTCTTGAGTCAGCTGTGTGTGCCCTAACATTGTATGGAGTAAGTTAGAGGCTGGTTTAACAATACAAATATGTCATCTGCAAGGAAACATTGTTCGATAAACAAAAGTAAGCACATACATATTCTGTTTTTATAATATGAGCATGAACAATTTTATCAAACGGAAAATTAGAATAAACAGCCACAACACAAACTCTCCGTTTAAAATTTCAGTACCTGTATGTTTTGTTCCATTTTTGCATGAAGCTGGCAGGCCTTGCTTTCTGAGGAAGAGACCTCCTGCTGCCTCATGAAGATTGTTGTTTTCATAAACTACAGTATACATTGTCGTTGGTATAAAAAACTGTAGTATCGGAATACTAAGGGTGCGTTTGAGTCGTTTGGATCAAAAAATACTGCAGATTCAACAAACCGTGGTATCTCTAAAACTGTGGTATTTTTGTTGTATATAAAAAGAGGCCCGACCTCTTTTCTAAAACTGAGAAAGCGCTGGTTGGTTGGTCTCTCTTGTGTCTAACTTCTGGCCATCAACGGATGTGATGCATAAATCGATAGCTAGCCCATCGATATGTCGGCTAGAGGCGACGCATACATTACGAGCTGAAAACGTTGACCTTCAGTGTATGTGTTAACTACCTTGGTCTTTGATTGATTACAAGAGATAACTCTACTACAGATCTTAGCAGCTAGGAGAACATGCTCCTGCAAGGCTGAATGCATATGGTGGCTATTAGTACAAGCTGATCGCTGAGTGTAGCTGAATATGCATGCAACAACGTAACGATCAATGCAAACCGAAGAAAGCGAGAAAAACTGCCACTTGCCAAACACCTTGGCAGTTTTACCAAAACTGAGAAAAACTATGCTTTTAGAAACTGAAGTATTTATTGCCCATGTATTGTATTACTTAGGTTTTGGAATACCATGGTTTTGAGAAAACGTTGTTGCCAAACTAGGCCTAAGGTTTTATAAAACATTACTTCCAAACGGAGCCTAATTTTTGAGCCAGACACTTCAAAGTATTTAATACCAAAGTTTTTCTTAAAACCACAGTATTTAATACCAAAGTTTTCTTAAATACCACAATTTTTCTCTGTTTTAAAAAAGAACCCAGACCTCTTTTAAAAAAACTGAGCACGCTAGAAAAACAACTCCATGCACAATCCTCTATTTATTTGTCGAAATGTGAATGATACGAATTGGATAACAATCAAGTACTAAATAGGCACTCCCTATTTATTTGTGAATTATGAGTTAGGTCATATATTTTCCAATTTTGTTATGAAAAACATCATATATATTTGCGTTGATCGGGTGGATTTAAATGTGCGTTGTTTCATCGCTGTGAGGGTCTGTGTTCAACAACCTCCCGTGCGTTCGACGAGCTCCGCCCCTGCGTTCGTGGGTGAGCACAAATGACATCTCCTCCTCTCCCCTTCATTTGCTCTGTTACGGTCTTCGCGCCGATGAAACTTGCTAGCTATAGGTGTATTCAATCATCGATATGCGTGACCACTATCGTCTCCGCTCGAAAGGGTTACATCTATAAATATGCATTCATTTGCATATTTATAACCGTAATTCTTCGAATTGTCCAACGTTATCCATGGACAGCCAGTATGTGTAGATTGGGTTCGTTTTCCCATATGCTCGCTCCGGATCGATGCAAAATTTCGCGCTGCCTCTCTGTTGTTCTCCGGTACACATCCTCTCTGCTTATTGCCGAGACGTATCAGAGAACAGCGGGAGGTGCTGCCAAATTTTGTGTCGGATCCGAGCAGAGCATGGGAAAACGAACCCAATCTACACATACTGGGTGATTAGGACCTATCTTTACCTATTAGCGTCTAGGTTGCGTGGACGTAATAAACCGAGAAACTTTATTAAGCGATGAATATGGTTTGCTGAGTTATGTGTGTATTTCTTGTGTGTCCAGAGCTAGGCAAGATGAGTGATCGTATGCGTGGATGTACACGGTCACCCTAGTCGAAAGACATGACCCCGAATGGATGACAAAACCAAGGGGTTTATCGAGCCACATTTGCAAATGGACGAGAAAACAACCTGGTGCCCCTGTTTCGAGTGCGACAACGGTCGTAAGATGTCAGAGTTTGAAATGATCAAACACCTGCAGAAGTGGGGTTTTACGCCCGGTTATACGATGTGGACATTTCATGGTGAGTCTGCCCAACGTTCGAGCTGAGGAGGGCTGTCGCCGCACCGACGAGCATGGTACCGGATGGAAGACATGGTGCAAGACTTTGATGATGCTCGGGATTCGGACGATGAGATGGAGGAATCTGCAAAGGCCTTCAATGATATGTTGGAGTCTTCGAAGCGTCCTCTCCATGAGCACACTGAGCTTTGTCAGCTGGATGCCATCGCACAAGTAATGGCTCTGAAGGCTCAATTCAACTTGGGCAGAGAATGCTATGACGCGATAGTGATTCTATTTGGACGCTTTCTACCCAAAGGCCATATAATGCCTGCAAACATGTACCAGTCGGACAAAATCCTCCGTGTACTTAAGATGCCCTATGAGAAGATAGATGCTGTGAGAATAGATGTGCCTTATTTAGGCTCCGGTGTCACGGACTTGAACTATTGTCCCATTTGCAAGTCTTCCAGGTATGTTGAGGTAGACAACGGTATGGGTGAGAAGAGTCAGACCAAAATCCCCATTAACGTTCTTCGGTATATGCCAATCATACCAAGACTTCAACGTCTATTCATGGTCGAAGAGACGGCCAGACAGATGACATGGCACAAATTGGGCAAAAGAACCGAACGGGATGCAGATGGGAATCTGATGATGGTACACACATCGGATGGTGCTGCATGGAAACACATCGGATGAGAGGTCGAGGGGGTAAGAAGGAGAAGGCTGCTAGAGGTGGACGTGGCGTCGGGAGAGGTAGGAAGGCTGCTACGCCTTCCTCGCCGCCACCCCCAGCTGAGTCACCCGACCACAGGGCTGCTCCGTCTGAGATCGAGCCATCTGAGGTGGACCCGTCTATGGCAGACGCGCCTACGGAAGGAGAAGCGTTTCAAAATGAAAGGTGTGCCACACCATCTAGGCAGCGTCGACCTACATGGGTACGGGAAAAACTGGGTATGTGTGGTTTGCTTCATGATTCATGCAAATTCATTCTTTGTGCTAGCTTGAGTCCTTAACTAATACTCTGTTCCTCTCTTTTAGTCAAAACACAACAAGGCTCCAGTGCCAGAGCTGTTCGACCTCTATGGCATGTCCAATATTGCACCGCATAAGAAGGCCAAGGCATTCTCCGAGTCGACCTCGAAAATGCAAATAACTTCAAAGAACGAGGCCTCGCACCACAAGATGGTGCGACGTTAGCGAGGGAAGGCGAGGAAAGGGCCGGACTTTAACCCGAGCCGGCCTCTTGATCTGAGCTGGTGATGATATCTGGTGGCGGGAGGTCCCATGGCTCGTTAGCCATTGGTAATGGACGACACGTTGTAGTAGCACTCTCCGCAGATCAAGAAGCGCGGACCAGCTCGATCACGAGATACCGCGTCGTTACGACCGGTGGAAATCGAATTCAGGTTTGTTAATTATACGGACTCGATAGCCTTTCCTCCATTACATTGTGTTTGCGGTCGTCGATGATTACAATGCTAACGAGTGGTGTTGCAGGCTGCTATTGAGGCGAGAGAGTGAAGACCAGGCTGCTTTTGAGGAGAGGGACGGCGGTTGGCGGAGAGGGACGGCGGTGGCGGAGAGGGACAGGGAGAATGAGGAGAGGACGGCTAGGCTGTTGGAGGAGGAGAGGAACCGGAACGACTTGGCTAACCGGGCCATGTACGAGCTCTTCGTGGTAAGTTTCTTCGCATATTAGCTAAATCATGCACGCAATGTTCCTTTCATTAGTAACTAATATGGTGACTCGTCAAAACCAAATGTGCAGTCCATGTGCGAGAAGAACGACTGACCCCTCCGCCGATGCCAGTCATTGCTCCGGCGGGCACGGTGAGTTTCATTTGAACGGTCATTAGTTACTAGTCTTCACATTTGAGTTGCATCATACTAACGATACATTGGAAATAATCTTTGGTGCAGCGTAACTCCCGACAAGCATCGACCGATCCTTCTCAAATCGCCCTTTGGCGCGACCGGTCCTACACCTACACCTACACCTACACCTCCGTCATGACGGTAAGTGTCCCAAGTGTTTTGCTTAATAGAGTTTTGTTGTCATGCCATGTTGTATATATCTAGACATATCGTGCATAATGTGTGTATGTTTGAAATGCATTGTATGTGTGGGATTCGACACCTAGTCGTGTGCCTTTGGTAGCCTTCCATATAGGGAAATGCCTCCTAGTGCTTCCATCGAGCCATGGTAGTTAGCTCATCGCTCGGAACACATGGATTGACCGGCATGTGTCCTTCTTTGCTCCTGTGTCCATCCCTACGGGAAATGTCACGCGTGTATCACCAAGTCCTTGTAGCTTGCTACGACTTGGTTGCACTCGTTGATGACCGACACGTGCATTCTTTGGGTCATGTATGCCTGTCCTCATGACGCTTGTGCCACCTTGGTTCTATGACTAGTCATGTCGGCCCGGGTTCTCGCCATATGGATACTAGCGACATAATCATATACTTAGCATTTTTCCTCCAAAATGACTCAATATGCTTACCTAGCTCAAAAATGACTTAATATGCTTAGCTAGCATAAAAATGACCTATACTTAGCATTTTTCCTCCAAAATGACTTAATATGCTTAGCTAGCTCTAAAATGATATAGTATGCTTAAGAAATGACATATTTTAGGTCCTAAATGACTTCATATGCTTAGCTAGCTCCAAAATGACATAATAACCTTACTTAGCTTCAAAATGACCTATTCAACCTAGGCTAGCTCTAAAATGAACTATACTTAGCATTTTTTCCTCCAAAATGACTTAATATGCTTAGCTAGTTCAAAAATTACATAATAAGCTTAATTAGCTCCAAAATGACCTATTTAACCTAGGATAGCTCTAAAATGACCTATACTTAGCATTATTTCCTTCAAAATAACTTGATATGCTTAGCTAGCTTCAAATGACCTATTTAACCTAGGATAGCTCTAAAATGACCTATACTTAGCATCTTTTCCTCAAAAAGACTTAATATGCTTAGCTAGCTCTAAAATGATATAGTATGCTTAAGAAATGACATATTTTAGGTCCTAAATGACTTCATATCGTAGGTAGCTCCAAAATGACATAATAACCTTACTTAGCTTCAAAATGACCTATTCAACCTAGGCTAGCTCTAAAATGAACTATACTTAGCATTTTTTCCTCCAAAATGACTTAATATGCTTAGCTAGTTCAAAAATTACATAATAAGCTTAATTAGCTCCAAAATGACCTATTTAACCTAGGATAGCTCTAAAATGACCTATACTTAGCATTGTTTCCTTCAAAATAACTTAATATGCTTAGCTAGCATAAAAATGACCTATTTAACCTAGGATAGCTCTAAAATGACCTATACTTAGCATCTTTTCCTCAAAAAAGACTTAATATGCTTAGCTAGCTCTAAAATGATATAGTATGCTTAAGAAATGACATATTTTAGGTCCTAAATTACTTCATATCGTGAGGTAGCTCCAAAATGACATAATAACCTTACTTAGCTTCAAAATGACCTATTCAACCTAGGCTAGCTCTAAAATGAACTATACTTAGCATTTTTCCTCCAAAATGACTTAATATGCTTAGCTAGTTCAAAAATTACATAATAAGCTTAATTAGCTCCAAAATGACCTATTTAACCTAGGATAGCTCTAAAATGACCTATACTTAGCATTGTTTCCTTCAAAATGACTTAATATGCTTAGCTAGCATAAAAATGACCTATTTAACCTAGGATACCTCTAAAATGACCTATACTTAGCATCTTTTCCTCAAAAAAGACTTAATATGCTTAGCTAGCTCTAAAATGATATAGTATGCTTAAGAAATGACATATTTTAGGTCCTAAATGACCTCATATGCGTAGGTAGCTCCAAAATGACATAATAACCTTACTTAGCTTCAAAATGACCTATTCAACCTAGGCTAGCTCTAAAATGAACTATACTTAGCATTTTTTCCTCCAAAATGACTTAATATGCTTAGCTAGTTCAAAAATTACATAATAAGCTTAATTAGCTCCAAAATGACCTATTTAACCTAGGATAGCTCTAAAATGACCTATACTTAGCATTGTTTCCTTCAAAATGACTTAATATGCTTAGCTAGCTTCAAAATGACCTATTTAACCTAGGATAGCTCTAAAATGACCTATACTTAGCATCTTTTCCTCAGAAAAGACTTAATATGCTTAGCTAGCTCTAAAATGATATAGTATGCTTAAGAAATGACATATTTTAGGTCCTAAATGACTTCATATGCGTAGGTAGCTCCAAAATGACATAATAACCTTACTTAGCTTCAAAATGACCTATTCAACCTAGGCTAGCTCTAAAATGAACTATACTTAGCATTTTTTCCTCCAAAATGACTTAATATGCTTAGCTAGTTCAAAAATTACATAATAAGCTTAATTAGCTCCAAAATGACCTATTTAACCTAGGATAGCTCTAAAATGACCTATACTTAGCATTGTTTCCTTCAAAATGACTTAATATGCTTAGCTAGCTTCAAAATGACCTATTTAACCTAGGATAGCTCTAAAATGACCTATACTTAGCATCTTTTCCTCAAAAAGACTTAATATGCTTAGCTAGCTCTAAAATGATATAGTATGCTTAAGAAATGACATATTTTAGGTCCTAAATGACTTCATATCGTAGGTAGCTCCAAAATGACATAATAACCTTACTTAGCTTCAAAATGACCTATTCAACCTAGGCTAGCTCTAAAATGAACTATACTTAGCATTTTTCCTCCAAAATGACTTAATATGCTTAGCTAGTTCAAAATTACATAATAAGCTTAATTAGCTCCAAAATGACCTATTTAACCTAGGATAGCTCTAAAATGACCTATACTTAGCATTGTTTCCTTCAAAATGACTTAATATGCTTAGCTAGCTTCAAAATGACTTAGTGTGCTTGCATAATCTTTGTTTGCAGCAGTGTGTGCTTCACCTATTTTACGATATAAGTTGCATCATAATAATCTTCACATTTTAGTTGCATCATAATAATCTTCTTCTTCTAACTTTCTTCTTTCCCATTTTACTGATTTGCTTAAGATCATGGAAGCTTGGGTTGATGGAGTGCTTTTATTTAGTTTTGTTTTGACCTTGTGAAACATGCTACCTATGGATGAAACTGTAATATTGATGAAACTATGTATTTGTGCGGATGAAACTTGCTACTATTGGTAACATGTGTTGGATACATATGTGTTCATGACTATTGGTAATATGTGTTGAATATGCTATATTGGTCATATAAATATATTTGTGTTTGATTTCGTGAAAATGAATTGATATAAGAAAAACAAAATTAAATGGGGCAATATAGTCACTTTGCCATCTGCCGGCAGATGGCAAGAGCTTTGCCATCACCGGCAGATGGCAAAGAGTCGCACCTTGCCATCATTTGGTCGATGGCAAAGAGTCGACCTTTGCCATCTATTTGGTGATGGCAAAGAGCTCTGCAACCTTGCCATCGGTGGTCGATGGCAAAGACTCGCAGCCTTTGCCATCTGCCGGGTGATGGCAAGACTCACATACTTTGCCATCTATTTGGTGATGGCAAGACTAAACCTTTGCCATCGGTGGTCGATGGCAAAGAGTCGCAGCCTTTGCCATCTGCCGGGTGATGGCAAAGTATGCCGTTAACCTCTCGATGAGCTAACCCGTTAAGAGGCTTTGCCATCGCTAGCAGATGGCAAAGCCACAACTCTTGCCATCACCGGCAGATGGCAAAGCCGAACTTTTGCCATCAGCCGCCAGATGGCAAAGAAGCCTTTTACCGCAGGGTTTCGGACGACCTGTTTGCCATCTGCTGGCTGATGGCAAAGCCTTTGCCATCCGCCGAACATGGCAAAGTGCCAGATTCCAGTAGTGCAGAATCACTGATTCGCCCACCTTTCCTTCATCGGTACAGAAGAAAAATGGCAGAAGTGGATAGCCTGGAGTGAGGTTTTCTTCAAGAAAGGGGAGAAAGGGCTTCAACGAGGGTTCCAGTGAAATGATGGTTGCTTCGTCCAGTCCAACTTCGAAGCCACTTTACGACTGCTGGTAAAGGTGGGTTTTGTGATTTGACGGGTCATGATGGCCACACCCGGGTGACCGGTGAGTCTCGACTATAGCACCTCGCTATGATTTGGTGGATGGCACGCGGGCCCGGATGCTTTGATGTCCCGCATGTAGATAGAGCGGCTAGTCATATAGGAGTGCTCAATATTGTGAACCGCGACCAAGGCGGAGAGGAAAACGATAGAACTACGTAATTAATGCATGAGTTAAATTATGGTAGTTTTGTAAAGTACGATATACATTCCTCCAATCACAAAATGCCTTGGTTGATGAGATTTGAGATTTGAGCCAGTACTGCACGCGGTGAAATCTCTAGAAAGGAAAATACTCCTTTCTGGTTTACAGGGCTATACTAGCAAGTACTAGTACTACGATAGTGGGCTCAAATAGCAATTTTGTCTCATGCAAGAGCCTAGCTATATGCGTGCTCCAAGGCTCCGCACCACGCCCCACCCCTACATAAAGACTGCCACGCGAGCGCTTGCAACTACCACATTCGGCTTGCGCTTGGCTCTTCGCCTCTTCGAGAAGACGAACAATGATGTTACTACTACTTCTACAGTAGTATCGAATCCACTGCTGCATGTCTGTCCACCGCGTGCGGGAGGGATAGTCACCGCGCGCATCGGCGAGGGAGAAGGCGTGTAGTAGTAAAATCAAGCTTCTCCTCGTTGTAGGAGTTGACGTGACACATCATAGCACTAGCCCCACATGGTTGCCTCTAAACTTGGCTGAATGAACCGCAGCGTACAATACTCCATTTGCTGCAACCTCTGACATTTACCCCACCACAAATTAAAATATATATTCCTGTCTTGACTAGATGAGCGTGCAAACTAGAATCACCAGGATGACAGGTAGGGCCCCAAGTTTATTTTAATCAAAAAAAAGCATGGGGCTAACCCCAATGATTTTAAGCTTACAGGCACGATACATGCTATCCTAGACTACTCTACACATGAAACTGCCACACGAGCGTCCGGGCTACGCCTGGCTCTTCACCTCTACGGGAAGTCGAACAATGATGGAGTACTACTGCAGTGGAGGAGTACTACAATATGCTTTTGGCCATCTGACACCGATTGAACTTTTGCATGTCCACCGCGTGTGGGAGGGAGAGCGTGTAGCGAACGAAAGCTTCTCCTAGTCCAGCCAGCCACCAAGCTCATGGGCGAGGGAGGGACGCAGCTTCATTGACTTACTGCTCCTGCCTTTGCTTCTATGACAGTTGGGCCCAACAGGTCGGTGGCCCACCTGTCGGTCTTGTACGAGTTGACGCGACACATCAAAGCACTGCACTCAATATATTTAAATAATTTGCGTTTACCGATGCATTAGTTACTCCCTCCGTTCCTAAATATAAGTCTTTTTAGACATTTCAAATGGACTACAACATATGGATGTATGTAGACATATTTTAGAGTGTAGATTCACTCATTTTGCTTTGTATGTAGTCACTTATTGCAATCTCTAAAAAGACTTATATTTGGAAACGGAGGGAGTACAATGCATGCATGCATGCCGTGACTTTCCTTTTGATACTTGCATGTGTTGATTTGATGCACCTTGCCAAATTTTGACTATAAATTTAACTAACCAAATGTTCATCCATGTCACAAAAAATTACAGGGCTGTTTGGATTGTGACTATGTTTGTCTTATGTTGCCACATTATTTTTGCCACACTTGCCTAACTTGAGTTGCTCAAACTGTTAGACCCACTTTGGCTTGCCTAAGGGAATCTTGCCACACTTTTTGTGTCTATGACATGTGGGGTTCACTCCTAATAAAATAATTCTTGTCTTAGGTGTGGCTAGAACCAAACACCCACCTAACTTGGTCAAATTTGCCTAAGGTGAGGTGTGGCAAAGTGTGGCAATATGTGGCTGGAAACCGAACAACCCCTACATCATTGAAAACTATGTTCAAATATTAATCAAACGATATAATTTTTGTTAACATGCACTAACATTTTGTCAGTGAAATCTTTGGTCAAAATTTAGCACCAATTACAAAGGGGCCCAATAAATATTGTACTCTCATATTTTGTTTTCAGGATACTCCCACATACTCCATCCGTTCCCAAATATAAGTCTTTTTAGAGATTCTAACAAGTGACTACATACGGAGCAAAATGAATGAATCCATACTTTAAAATATGTCTACATACATCCGTATGTTGTAGTCCATTTTAAATGTCTAAAAAGACTTATATTTAGGAATGGAGGGAGTAGAAAATATAAATAATAATGCATGTTGGGGCAGCCCATGTTTCCGATAATTTTAGACGTGGGCTTGTTCATAATTTTTACGAGGGGGTGGTTGTTCATTTAATGGATGGTCTTCTACCAGACTTGAACGATACAAAGCGCCACCTGGCACGCCGTAACACCACTAGGAATAAGCAGGTAGCTATCTCAAAAACCAATCAACAACTAAAAAAAAGGGCGACCTGGCACATACATAATTTTAAACGATTGTTTTGCTCGAGTGAAAAAGGAAAACTCCCCACTACGTATATATAGGCCGGAGCCTCCACGCTTGATTGCTAGGGTTGCTCTATTCACACACTCTCATCCTCTCCAGATCTAAACAAGATAGCGGTGGTAACACTGTCTTTCTCCCTTCAAAGAACACTGTTTATCTATCCTCACCACTAGTTACAGATCCAGACGTATCCCCCTCTGCCGGTGAAGGAGAGGAGGGGCAACATTTAGGCCGTCATCGACAGCGAGGGAGGAGACCCACTCCCGGCCGCACCGTTATCTCTGGCCGAGCGCCGGCGCGGGAGGTCCTCCGATCCCTTCGTCATTGCCCTAGTGTGGGCGGATCCGGCCTCCCGCCGCCCACCTATCCACATCCCGACGACCTTCAGGTATATCTTCCTTTGAAACCACCGTGTCTCTACTTCCTCACTCGTTACGTCGCTGCATCTGCATCATTTTCAGCCTCTTAGGCCCTCTCGATCGGATGGTCAACGTCACCTATTTTTTTCTTCTATTGTTAGAGGTAAAGCTACTTCATGGAGTCGAATCTTGTACTTGGTTCAAACAAGAAATAAAGTGGGGGTGGGGGTATTTAGTATTGTCGGCGTTCTGGGAACGGGGGTCCCCAGACTTGCCTGCATGCGTCCCGCGGCGTGGCTCAAGGGGCGGCCCAGCAAGGCCCATCTTCATCAGCACAAGCTCAAGACCCTCGCGAGGGGCCAAGCCTCGCAGGGCGGACGACAGGAAGCTTCCTCAGGCGCAGCCTCGTCAGGCTGGCTCGCGAGGAGGCAGAGAGATCAAGGCGGGGTACCTCACGAGGTTCCCATGACGTAAACAATGATGACCAAGGGCGCCAGCCCGCGCAGTGTCCTCCTTTCCTCTTTGGTGCAAAGGGAGCAAGCGCTGGCAAGAGTACCAAGCAAAGGCATCCGTTTCGGTGCAACAAGACCAAGACCGTCGCAACGGCAGGAAGGAAGTCATTGTGGAGCCCAAGCCGGCGTCACCACCAGAGCCTTTGACAGGCGAGGACCAACTTTAGTCAGGATAAGTGTACTAGATGTTCCCCTTCAAAATGGCCAATTGTTGGCGCCCTTCCCGCTCAATATTTGGGAAGAGGCCCAGGGCCTTTGTCTATAAATAGGACTAGCCACCCATAGGGTAGAGGCATCGAGAAATCGAGAGATCTAGAGGGAGGATCCAGCATCTGGGATCAGCAGAGAAAGAGCGACTGAACTCCCCCTAGCAGTTCATCGCACCAGCCAAGAGCAGACCCTCGCGAGGCTGTTCTTCCTTGTATTGTTCATCATCAGCCCAAGAGGCAATCCACCACACCACAAACTAGAGTAGGGTATTACACCACAATGTTGACCCGAACTAGTATAAACGCTGTGTCTCTTGTGTTGTTCTTTTCATAGCTTAGATCCTAGCGTGGCGGCGAGGTACAGGTAGGTAGAGGGAGAGATCTCCGCGCGCACCCCAGTGTTCGAACCTAGAGGGTCTGCCGGAACCCGAAATCTGACATTTGGTGCGCCAGGTAGGGGTGCGCCAGAATTCGTCTTCCGCCGCCCTGTTCTTCACCGACCATCGCATCCATGTTAGACGCTCGTCGGGCCCGCGCCGAGCGCCGAGCGCGCTCGCTTCCGCGACGCCAGACGGCCCCGTCGGCGCCGCCCGCCGTTTCTCGTCTTTGCCGTCAACGCTGCCACTAGCCCGGCGGGGAACGAGCAGCAAGAATCGTCCCTGCATCCGTCCGTGAGGCGAGACGGCCGCACTGCTACTCCCTCACTCGCCCCAGCTGGTTCTTCGTGTCGCGCGCTCCGCGCGCCCATGGAGGCTCGAGCTGCGCTCATCGCGGCAAACGAGCTCCTGCGCTACCGCCCTGTCGACGACGTCTATGAGGAGTGGCTCGACCGTGTCGCCGAGCTCGTCCGCGCCGCAGGGGGCTCCCCCGCGCCGTCCTTCTCACTACACCGCGCCCCGCCCTATGCGGGCGATGAAGATCCGGGGGCGCCTCAGCCGCCTCCCCCTCAAGAAGGCACCTTGGCCCCAAGGCGCGTGGCCCCTGGGCGGAACCCGCTCTGTCCGGCGCTAGCGCAGCAAGAGCATAGCTGTCAAGAGGTCCCTCGCCCCCAAGAAGCTGCCCGAGTGCTCCCTGCGCCGGCTCGTCACGACCACGCTCCTGCTCCAGCAAGCCAAGACCCCGCGCTGCTCCCAGCTACAGCGCATGGGGACCCGCAAGACCAGGCTCTTCGTCACCAAAGGCCTCCCGTGGCCACGGCAGGCTGTCGCGCCTTCACCAACGAGCTGCGCAGCGTCACGTGCCCCGGCTAGTTCAAGCCAGACCTGCCTCCTCGCTACGACGGCACGGCCGACCCTGCGGAGTTCCTCCAGCTCTACGAGCTGGGCATCGAAGCCGCCAACAGGGACGAGAAGGTCATGGCGAACTGGTTTCCCATGGCACTCAAGGACGGAGCCCGCACCTGGCTCCCGAACCTGGCTCCTGGCACGATCTCTTCCTGGGACGAGATGCGCACCCGCTTCATCGCCAACTTCCAAGGTACTCGCGAACGGCCTCCTGCCGTGAGCGACATGCGCCGCATCAAGCAGCAACCAGGGGAGACCCTGCAGAAGTACATCCAGCGCTTCAACAACTTACGCCTCAAGATTCCAAGGGTGACCGTGGAGGCCATCATCTCTGCCTTCTCCGACGGTGTGCGTGACGTCAAGATGAAGGAGGAGCTGGCGATGCATGAAGATCTGTGAACTTCCTTGGAGCTGTTCAACTTGGCGACCAAGTGCACCAGTGCTGAGGAAGGGCGCCTTTCCCTCCTCGAGCTGCCAACCATGGACCCAGAAGAGAAGAAGTCCAAGGCCAAGGACGTGAAGCGCAAGGGGGCTGCCGTGCTCGCGGCAGAACCAGATACCAAGCGGGGCAGAGATCAGCCCGAGTCTTCCAAGGGCAGCCGGTACTGTGTGTACCACGACCTCCACACCCACAACACCAACGAATGTCAAGAGCTCCGGGCCGTGCGAGAAGGGAGGATCGGCCAGCGCCCCGACCGCAACGATCGAGGCTACGGCCGAGGAGGAGGAAGGAACGCAGGACGCTGGGAAGACCGTGGCCCTCGCCAAGGGTGGCGCGACCGACCTCGCGAGGATCGCTGGCAGGATCAGCCTCGCGAGGGAGACTGGAGGGATCAGCCTCGCTGATAGATGCGGGGGTGTCCCGATCTTTCGATGAGATGATAACTATCGATTTGGTGGAGACGACTTTGACGATCCGACTACAAACGTGCACGACGTTGCGCCTTAGCAATCGCTAAACCAACTCCGAGAGGTTATTGACCACGCTGGAGCACAATCAACCTGACCACGAAGGTCTATTCCTGCAAGCAATCGAAGAACAAGCAAGAATATGATAAAGCAATCTGAATATTGCAGTATATATGAAGTATTGATAAAGGTGGGGATCCGTAGCGGTCTTGGTGCAGTCGTTGGACACAAACGAAGTACACGAAGTTGCAATGGCTAACTTTTAACTAAACAAATCCCAAGGAAAAAGCTACTAGATGGATCTACTTATATAGGAGCAAGGGGTGGCGGCCAAGGAGGTGGTAGGACGTCCCAAGGCAGCCTAAAACTAACCCTAGGTCGTACAAGGCCAATGGGCCCAAGCGGAGGTGACGTAACACCTTTGGACTTGTAGTTTGACTCGGATTCGATGCGACATCAGATTGTTTCGTCCATAACTCAACGCTTCGGATGAATTTGAAGGTGAATCCAATTGGGTTGGAAGGTGCACGAAATCTATTTTCCAACAAAAAAAGAATCACCCAATTTGGAGTCCGGATGAAAAAGTTATTGATGTTTTGAGTCGGTATGTCTGCAGTAGTCCGAATCTGAGTCCGAACGTGAGAGACTTGGACTCTATCTTCTCTTGGGCCAGAAGTGACGTGAGAGAACTTTTTGAATAGCAAGTAAACATCTCTTCTCCCTTATCTTCATATGTGGATTGTACAAATGTCCCATACACCTGCAACTAGACATGGCACAAAAGTTTGTGAAGTATTTTTGTCCTGGATGATATAAATAAATTATTGCATAGTTTGCATTAGAAATCACCTCACAAATATACATGTATGCAATATTTTTGGTCGTATCGAAGGTAGCCATGTCCTCATCATCCTCCCCTTCTTGAAAACAAAGCCATCCTCGGCGTTGCTTAATCTGAAATGTGGCTGACAAACGAGACAAGGTGTACATGTTGTATATGTATATGTCATCCATTTTTACTTCCCTTGATTTTTGCACATATGACACATGAATAGATGAGTAATTTGCATAGTTCATAAAATCTAAAGCCAAAACATTATCACAAGAAGTAGAAGGCATGAAAATATTGCAACTCAGTTTGCACATATAAGTGAAGCTCTTATTCATTTCAAAAGATTGACAATGTTCATCATTAAACCATCCCAACATTGGTGAATAAACCTTACTTGCATCAAATTTACATGCTACAACATGCTTAAATAAGCAAACATGCAATACATCATTTGACACAGAATCATCACTAAGATTAGAGGTCATATCAAAATGATTAAACATTGGTTCTTTTGCATCAATAGTTAATTCATTGGGTGCACTCAAAATTGTTGGTATTTCAGTTGTTTGATCACATGACACATTCATGAGAGTAACATGATTCTCTAAAATAGGTGACGCGCTCAAATCAACAGGTAACTCAACACATGATGTATTCAAGTTAACTAGAGATGCATCATTCTCATGTGAAGTTATATCATCAATACCTTTACAGTTACGTTGTTGCAAAGATGTAGCTGATGTAGGTACGGATGATGGCAATGTACCATACTCTTGAGATGATGTCGTGCTCACAATATGAGGTGTGGCTGCTCTAGTAGGTGCACCGGTGGAGGAACCAAGCGGTGGTGGTGAGCATGAACTAGAATAGTAGGTGTTGTAGTCATCCAATGCATCCTCCCAGAATCTGTCTCTCAAAGGTACAAGCACGAACATACATACCAGTAATGCAACGAGGAATATACTGAAATCGTGTTCGAATATCATGGTTCAAACCACCAAAAATCTATTCATTGTATCATTCTCAGATTCTTCTATGTCATAATGATGCATATAAGATTTGAACTCTTGGTAGTAAGCATGAACAGTGTTACTGCCTTGTTTTAATTGTTCCAATTTATGAAGCAATTCACGATTTATAGTAAGGAGGAAAAATTGTTGTCTCATTACAGCTTTCAAAACTTTCCAAGTTGTGGGTTGGTTATCAATGTTTTTCTTACAATGTACACTCCACCAAATGAAGCAAAACCAGTAAATGCTCTAGTGGTAGCTCGTACTCTCTCAAGTTCAGAAAAATCATGGTGACTAAAAACTTCTTCTAATTCAAGCTCCCAATCTAGATAAATAGCAGGATTAAATCTACCCTCAAATGATGGTAAAGACATAACCTGACCATATGCTTGTGTGTGTTGTCCCAACTCTCGTGATGGTGAAGATGTGTCCGTCGTCCAAGAACTTCTATCTCCGGAACCTGTCATGATTAGTAGAAACAAGAAACAAAATTCGAGAATAATGTTCCTATGAACTACTAGGATGTGGTTGTAAAGTGCTCACAGTAAAGCAAATATCAATATCTTACAAGTTCTTACCATGCAGCAGGTGGTGACAGACAACCAGCGGTGTCAAGTAACTCTGAAGATTGTGTATAGCGATTGCCAGGGGAACGTACGTATACACGGTGTACAAATATGTAGAGCTGGGTTGGTTATATATGGTAGCAATTTTTTTAGCAATAATCAATTCAAAGATGCAATGTTGAATAAACGCTCAACGACGGTACTGTGCTGGTCCTAGGCTAGACCGGACTAGAGACGCGAGCCTAGAACACTAATGGGGTCACGGCGCAGCACAACTTGCATCAATGAAGGATACTAAGTAGCTCTGGACAGCAAGATATAAGTGAAGATCACAATGGCAGCAAAGATAATGATGAAAAACAACTGCCAAGCAGGATATACAACAACTCTCTCTCCAATTTTCCTCTTGAAAAGTTTGAGCCAATTTTCTGATAACTTTTTTCAAAGAATGCTACTAACTCAAGCTTTCCAATGCAAAAAGAATCACTCAATTCCGAGTTGATATGAGGAGTCAAAAAATTCTAAACTGGTTTGAAAAACTGGAATAAGATGTGTTCCCGAACTTCAGAGGGAAAAAAGACCTATTTAGAAGCCGATTTTGAGGTGCCAAATATTGAACTAGCTTTTGCAACTATTTAGATGCGGCTCGTCTCTAGCTTTAATTTGAGTACTCGCGGAGCCAAAATGGACTTCGTATGAGGAAGTTATGCCTGTTTTACTGAACAGTGCACAAAACAGATTCCAATCCGAATTCAGCTACGAGATTGAGTCTAAATAGATCTGAACTTTGTTTTTTTTTTCTTCTCTCTTTTTTTTCACACTTTTTTTCCTTTTTCTTTCTCTCTTTTTTTTCTCTGACTTTTTTTTTACTTTTTTTTCTCTTTTTTTTCTCTCTTTTTTTTCTCTCTCCCTCTTTGCAAACAAACTAGATAAGATGCAGATTGGATCAAGTGAAGATGTGAACGATCTCAACTATGACTATGACAATGAACGGTGGGTAGCACGTGGTTGAAATTGATGGATGGATGGTGGTCAACGGAAGGGATAACGATGCAGCGGCGGCGTGACTAATGTGAACAGAACTCGAAACTCTAAACGAACTAGACACTAAGACCAGCAACTCGACACGACGATGCAACCGATAATTCAATAATGCAAACAATGAAAAGAAAACTGCAAAGGCTCAGACTGGCTTGGACAAAGGATGAATAGATCTAACTTTTTGTGGCTTTTTCTTGGACAATAGGTAAGAAAATAAATCTAATCTAGGATAATTGGAAATTCTCACCGAGCAACCTGAAAACCGATACCACTTGATAGATGCGCGGGTGTCCCGATCTTTGATGAGATGATAACTATCGATTTGGTGGAGCGACTTTGACGATCCGACTACAAGCGTGCACGACGTTGCGCCTTAGCAATCGCTAAACCAACTCCGAGAGGTTATTGACCACGCTGGAGCACAATCAACCCGACCACGAAGGTCTATTCCTGCAAGCAATCGAAGAACAAGCAAGAATATGATAAAGCAATCTGAATATTGCAGTATATATGAAGTATTGATAAAGGTGGGGATCCGTAAGCGGTCTTGGTCTGGTCGTTGGACACAAGCGAAGTACAAAGTTGCAATGACTAACTTTTAACTAAACAAATCCCAAGAAAAAGCTACTAGATGGATCTACTTATATAGGAGCAAGGGGTGGCGGCCAAGGAGGTGGTAGGACGTCCCAAGGCAGCCTAAAACTAACCCTAGGTCGTACAAGGCCAATGGGCCCAAGCGAGGTGACGTAACACCTTTGGACTTGTAGTTTGACTCGGATTCTGCTGCAAAGCATCAGATTGTTTCGTCCATAACTCAATGCTCCGGATGAATTTGAAGGTGAATCCAATTGGGTTGGAAGGTGCACGAAATCTATTTTCCAACAAAAAAGAATCACCCAATTTGGAGTCCGGATGCAAAAGTTATTGATGTTTTGAGTCAGGTATGTCATGCAGTAGTCGAATCTGAGTCCGTAACGTGAGAGACTTGGACTCTATCTTCTCTTGGGCCAAAAGTGACGTGAGAGAACTTTTGAATAGCAAGTAAACATCTCTTCTCCCTTATCTTCATATGTGGATTGTACAAATGTCCCATACACCTGCAACTAGACATGGCACAAAAGTTTGTGAAGTATTTTTGTCCTGGATGATATAAATAAATTATTGCATAGTTTGCATTAGAAATCACCTCACAAATATACATGTATGCAATATTTTTGGTCGTATCGAAGGTAGCCATGTCCTCATCGCTCGCGAGGATCGCTCACAAGGAAACGCAGGCCTCCCTCCTTTGCCGCCGCAGCCGAGGAGAAACGAGGACCATCATCAGGACGAGGGGGCTGGGGGCTTCCAAGAGCCGCGCGCGATCGCTTGCATCCTGGGCGGAGCTCAAGCCCCAGCCTCTCAACGCATCTTCAAGCAGTTCGCCTGCGAAGTGAATGCATTCCTCCCCAAGCTCGAAGCCACGCGCCCTCTCAGGTGGTCAGCGTGCGCCATCACGTTCAACTCAGCGGATCAGCTCAAGTGCGCGACCACAGTAGGAGTCCTCCCGATGCTTTTTTCCCCAATCATCAGCAACATGCAAGTCACCAGGACCCTCATCGACGGCGGAGCAGGGCTCAATGTCTTGTTCGTAGAAACATTCAACAATCTCCAAGTGCCTTACAATCAACTTCAGCCAACCAAGCCTTTCTCCGGAGTCACCGATGGCTCCACGGTTCCGATTGGGCAGGTCCGCCTCCCTGTCACCTTCGGGGCGCGCGACAACTACCGCACCGAGCTCATCGACTTTGATGTCGCCCACATTAAATCGCCATACAATGCCATCCTCGGGTACCCAGCTCGGCAAGTTCATGGCCGTGACTCATCACGGCTACAACGTCCTCAAGATGCCATGAAGCGGCGGAGTCGTCACGGTGCCTTGTGAAGAGAGAGACGCAGTGTGCTCCCTGGAGCGAGCCTTTCAAGCCGCATCCCTTGAAGACCCAGATCGCAGGAGCGTGAGGCTCCCTGAGACCGCTCCCGAGAAGAAGAAGACATCGCCAGGCCCGACCCCTCGGGAGGCAGGCCCCTCAGGGTCCGCGCCTGCTCAGGGGGCACCTCCTTCTGTCGCATAGGAAGGCGCGCCCGGCACCCTCCTCAAGCAAGGCTCGGGGTCTCTCTCCTGGAGGGCCACCGACCTTGCTAAGGTCACGAGGGAGGCGCTTGGGCACCACTTGGAGGCGTGCTTCAAAGCACATTTCCCTCAGGAAGGAGCAAGGCAAGGAGGGCCGAACCCTCAGGAGTTCGTCAGTCAGATCACGCAGGAGTTGCAGGAGTCAAGAGTCATGAGTGGCAGCCGCCGCTTGCCCGCCGTAGCTCCCCATCCAGGTGAGGATGGTGGGCTGCGCGTGTGCATCGACATCCCAGGGCTCAACCGAGCCGCCTCTCAGGAGCGCTTCTGGCCCTCACACGCGCGGCGCTGCGAAGGTCCACCCCACAGCTACATTCGCATGCCCTACGGCATGCCGAACGCGGCCGCCACGTACCAGCACCTCATGAGGAGCATCCTGGAGGCTCAAGAGGCCAGGCGTTCCGCAGTCCTGGCGGAGATGGAGATGGTCCACGAGGAGCCACCAGCGCCTCCGGAGCCTCCCGAGGCTCCTGGGCCTGGGGGCTCGTGAAGATCGGCTTCCGCAGCCCATGACGTCCGCTACTTCAACATCGTTTCGTCTTCAACATTATCAGGTGACATCCTTCAAGTTTCATTTCCAGCTGGGAGCGCCCCCCAGGGCTGCATTATTCCCAGGCCGCGTGGGTTCGTCCCTGCGGCGTGTATCCTCTTTACTTAATGTTCCTAGCTTACTTTGTTGGGGGCGCCCGTCGGGCTGCATCATCCCCAAGTCGCTCGGGCCAGACCCAGCGGCATGTACCCCTCTTGCATTTATTTCAGGTCATGTGTTCGACCCATCATGATTGTTATTTGATGCCTGTCCACGGCACACCTTCTTCCTTCATGTCGGCCGCTTGCACGTTAAAGTGGGGGTACCTGAGCATCGCGACTCAGGGCTCCTACTGGCTCTCCAGCCCTCACCCTTTGGCCTTGTCCATGGCATCGTGACCTGGCATACCAGCGACGGCTGAGACCCGCTCGAGGGCCGGGACCCGAGGACGTAGAGCGTCGGCATCTAACCAAATCTGCAGGAACACATCACAAGTTAAGGCCCAGTGCCAGGCGCAACCCGCCTTGAGGTAGGGCCCCATGAGTCCCGCGCTGGCTCACGGGTGCCCAGATACACCTCGTCAGGCCCTACCGTGAAAACCACGTGTCAGGGCGAGGCTGTACACGCCCCGGGGGCTCCTCCCGGAGGGGAGCCCCCTCCCACGCATCAGTGGAAGCACCATGCTCCGCGCTGGCTGACGACACTGCCGAGGAGCGGCTATGCCCGTACACATACGGAAGCGCTATGCTCCGTGCTGGTGATAAACAACTGAGGGTGGCCCCCGGTCGCATGAACCCCAGGGAGCCCAGAGCTCAGTGTCTG
Source organism: Aegilops longissima (assembly GCA_021605205.1). Classification (NCBI taxonomy): domain Eukaryota; kingdom Viridiplantae; phylum Streptophyta; class Magnoliopsida; order Poales; family Poaceae; genus Aegilops; species Aegilops longissima. Next base: position 407,170,799 of record CM038682.1, read on the forward strand.
GCCTCATCGCAACACCTCCCCTCGGGAGTGCCGCACGAGGGGGCTGGGCACGGGGGCTACGCCTGGGTCACACCCAGACGCACGCCACCCAGCCAGGCCCCTCGGGCCTGGTTCGTCACACGTCTCTCCCCGAGGGGAGCCAAGGTACAAAGGCCATTTGAGCGTCAAGGGAAACTCCTGAGCATCGCGACTCAGGAGCCTAACTGGTCACGTAGCCCCTCACTCCTTAGTTCCGAAAGGCTAACGGCGGTTGAGGTATGCACAGGGCCGGGATCTGCAGATGTAGAATGGTAGATTCACCCACACATCTCACCTCCCTACTTGTTGTTCGTGCGCCAAGGGGGACTCCTGAGCATCGCGACTCAGGAGCCTAACTTGTCACGTAGCCCCTCACTCCTTGGTCCCGTCCTGGTTTCCGGTCGGGGCTAACGGCGGCTGAGGTATGCACGGGGCCGGGCTCTACCGGCGTAGAACATAAGCAAGTAGGAAGGAAAAGCGCAAATCTCAAGGAATTTAAAAGCAAACATTACAGTCCATAACTGTTATCACAACACCAAACGCAAGTTTAAACGCCTCCCCGAGGCATGATACATGTTGCAGGAAGCAGAACAGGAGCCACAACGGAGTCACTTGTCGACGGCGGAGCCGCGCCGAGCAGGTTCGCCTCGTGAAGCCGCAGGACCGGCAACGCCTCGCTTCGGCTTGGTGCTGAAGGCCCGAAACTTCGACAGCAGAGCCTCCGCTCGATCCTTCACGGCCTCAGCAGCGGCGGCGGCAAGCTCACCGCTTGCTGGCTCCAGCAGGCTGTCGAGGTCGACGTAGGGATCACGAAGGTAGACGTGGGTAAGGACCCGCGTCAGCACTGCAAAAGACATGACACGCTCCTCGGCCTCAGCCGTAGGGCCAAGGCCAAGGGTGACATCTTCAAGGGCGCGGATTAGGAAGGGAAGCAGCTTGGCGGGGCCGTCCTCGGCGCCGGCCAGCGGGCTTTCCAGGCCGCTGTCGTAAAGCGACCTCAGCAAGGTGCGAGCCTTCACCTCCATCTCCGTGAAGGCCTCACGATCCTCGGCAAGAACCCGCGCCTTGTTGTCCAGCTCGACCTTCTTCGCCTCCAACTCCTGCTCCAGCGCACCCAGGCGGTCACGGCGCCCGTTAAGCTTGGCGTCCCGGTCTTTGACGGCCGCCTCGCGAGCCTTCATGTCTTCCTCCTTCTCTTGGCGAATGCGGGCCTCCGTGGCAAGCTGGTCCCGCAGGCCCTGCAGCTCGCTCTCCAGTGCCTTGGAGCAACCTCGGACATCGGCTACCTCCCCCAAGGCGGCGTCGTGAGCAGCCTTCGCCCCAAGGATGGCCTGCTTCTCCTCGTCGCAAGCCGTTAAGGCCTGAACCAGCACCGCTCGAACCGAAGCGTCAGAGCGAATCCAGCCAGAGGCCAGCTCCAAGCGCCCGGCCACCATGCGAGGGTCAGCGCCCATAAGATCTTGCCACAGCCGGTCCAATTCAGCATCAGCATGATCCAGGACAGTGGGAGGAGTCGGAGAGACAACAGTTGGTCGAGTAGGAGGAGAGGACGGCAGCGTAACCACAGTATCCTGAGGCGGAACCTGCTGCGCCCCAGCAGCTGTGGCGGGGGCATCAGGCGAGGATACCTCATGAGTCGCTTGTGCCATGGGGGCTGAGCTCGCCCCAGCCAGCTCCGCCAGGCCTCGCGAAGACGACCGGGCAGGAGAGGCCCGTGTCTTGCCGTCGCCTTCCTTCGCAGGCAGAGGCGCTGCCCCAAACGGAGCCTCAGGAGACACCTTCAGCTTCTTCGCCGCAGGCGCCAGCCTAGCCAAGAGATACAGATATCAAGCCTCTGCGACAAAGCAAGGAATAAAACAAGAATCCAGCACTTACTGGTCATCGCTTGCGAGCTCGAGCAACCTCCAGCCATACTTGAAGCCCGAGAGCCGGCTGCAGGGATCAGCCTCAAGAAGCCCGGGAGCAGGAGGCACGTCTGCGGACTGCCTCGGGGCCGGTGCAGACCCGCGGGGGACCAGCCCAGTCCTGTCCTTCTTCGGGATCAGGGGTAAGCTCTCACCGCCCCGCTCGTCGCCATCCTCGTCCTTGTCGCTCGGCAAGAGGCAGAGAGCGCGGGACCTGCGCCGGGGGAGGGGCGCTCTCGACTCCTCGTCGGTCGCCTCGGAGTCAGGCCCCGCCTCCCGCTCCTCTTCTTCCTTCTTCGCTGGAGTCGCCGGAGGACACGTTCACCTTCGCCAGGGCCGCCGGGTCCTCGAGAACCGCCGTGGACACGGGCCCGTCCCCATTGAAGACGGGCATGGATTCCACCGCCTGCTCCCAATCATCTCGAAGGAACATGGGCACAGGAGCGCCCTCCAGCCTCGCCACGTCTCCCCCAACCAAAGATTTAAGGACCGCGGCCAGATCTTCGTCGGCCAAGACTGCGGGGCTCGGGCAGGGCCTCCACAGCGGAAGTGAGTACTGACGAAGTGGGGCCACCTGATGCTCCAGGAACTCCCTCAGGAGCGACACACCAGTCAGCTTCGCCGCTGCCATGTTGCTCAGCCGCAGATCCGCGTCCATCTTCTCCAGCACCGGCTTCGCGCGAGGATCCACGAGTTCCACGCGAGACCAATCATCAAAGCTCGCGGGATGCTCGGTGGGCAGAATCAGCCGAGGGTGGATGCGCCCAGCATCTACCATGACCCACTTGCTCCTGAATCCCTCAATCCTCTTCCCGGGCTTCGAGATGGTGTTGGAGCTGTCATACGCGACAAAGCTCACGCACGCGGAGACGGGACCGCGAGAGGTCCGGAGGGAGAAGTAGTGGCGCAGCAAGGCCACTGAGGGCTGCACCCCGACGTGAGCCTCACAATAGTAGTCGAAGATCGCCAGAAGAAGAACAGAGTTGGGGTGAAGGTGCAGAGCTTGCAGTTTGTAGTGGCGGAGGACAGAGAAGAAGAACTCAGAAAAGGGAGGCACCAGACCGGCAGCAATGGCGCTCACGAAGAGCGGATAGAAGGTCCTCCCTTGGCCCTCCGAAAGGGCGGAGCCAGCCTTGAACACCTCTGCCCCGTCGATGCCTTGCGCCGCCGCCATCCGGCGCACCCGGGAAAGGCCCTCCTCCGACACATTCGGCGAGTCCAAGGCGGCTGAGTACCAAGCTCCGGCCGGGGTCTGGCGAGGCGCCATGTCTTTCTAGGGCACGCGGTCGAAGTAGATCTGGAGATTTCAGAGGCAGGAAGGAAAGGCGCAAGAAAGGGGATCTGGGCAATGACCGGAGGAGACGAGGGAAGCAAAGCCTAAACAGACGCCGCTCTTTTGTCAATTCACGCAGTTGCTAAAGCGTCCACGTCCAACCAACCGCCACGCGGCGCCCAAGGCCGCAGGCTGTTAGGGCCCGCGGCGCTTCGCACTTGCCCCTTTGCTTCTTTGCTCAGCCAAGTCCAGGCGCGCCTTGGGCCCGGGGGCTACTGTCGGCGTTCTGGGAACGGGGGTCCCCAGACTTGCCTGCCTGCGGCCTGCGGCGTGGCTCAAGGGGCGGCCCAGCAAGGCCCATCTTCATCAACACAAGCTCAAGACCCTCGCGAGGGGCCAAGCCTCGCGGGGCGGACGACTGGAAGCTTCCTCAGGCGCAGCCTCGTCAGGCTGGCTCGCGAGGAGGTGGACAGATCAAGGCGGGGTACCTCACGAGGTGCCCATGATGTAAGCCATGACGACCAAGGGCGCCAGGCAGGCGCCAGCCCGCGCAGTGTCCTCCTTTCCTCTTTGGTGCAAAGGGAGCAAGCGCAGGCAAGAGTATCAAGCAAAGACATCCGTTTCGGTGCAACAAGACCAAGACCGTCACAACGGCAGGAAGGAAGTCATTGTGGAGCCCAAGCCGGCGTCACCACCAGAGCCTTTGACAGGAGAGGACCAACTTTAGTCAGGATAAGTGTACTAGATGTTCCCCTTCAAAATGGCCAATTGTTGGCGCCCTTCCCGCTCAATATTTGGGAAGAGGCCCAGGGCCTTTGTCTATAAATAGGACTAGCCACCCACAGGCTAGAGGCATCGAGAAATCTAGAGATCTAGAGGGAGGATCCAGCATCTGGGATCAGTAGAGAAAGAGCCACTGAACTCCCCCTAGCAGTTCATCGTACAAGCCAAGAGCAGACCCTCGCAAGGCTGTTCTTCCTTGTATTGTTCATCATCAGCCCAAGAGGCAATCCACCACACCACAAACTAGAGTAGGGTATTACACCACAATGGTGGCCCGAACTAGTATAAACCCTGTGTCTCTTGTGTTGTTCTTTTCATAGCTTAGATCCTAGCGTGGCGGCGAGGTGCATGTAGGTAGAGGGCGAGATCTCCGTGCGCACCCCAGTGTTCGAACCTAGAGGGTCTGCCGGAACCCGAAATCCGACAAGTATGTGCATCGAACTTGGTACAAACAGGAAGGATAGGGGGTGAAAGTAGTACAGACTGGTCATCCAACCGGTCTCTTGGTCGAGAAGGGAAATATAGGGGAAACGCTGTACATAGTGGTATGACCAGGACTACATTTGCTATCCACACATAAGATGGCTGCATGCATCATTATGATGCAGAGGCCGAGCGCACGCCTCCATTTCCAAAAAAACATAGGAGTAGGTGGCTAGAGTGAACAAAAAAGGGGACCAACCCAGATATGTTTCTTGGATGTTTGTTTCTTGGGGCAACAAACTTTGAATCACCACTTTATGGCCCGGTTTAGGTACATGGTGCTAGACTGCTGGTGCTCCCACTCTCCCATGCCTTATACCAAATATTTAGCTGTTATTAATCTAATGCCCCTGGTAAAATGAAGCCATGCCACTGTTATGAGCCATGACAAGTTTAGCCAAATGTTTTTGCTTGTAATTGTTTGAGACTCTAACTGTTTCCTCTGTAGCTATTTGTGCAAATAGGGATATCCATTTCACCTGGTTGCTGTTGTGACCTTTCGGTGCACTACATAAAACACTTCTTAAAAGAAGTGACTTTTGTGCTGTTTAACTGGAATGTCAGAATGGAACAATTGGTTCATTTTTGTGGAACTGCACAAAGGGAGATCTGTGTTCCAATCCTCATCATCCATATTGGCACCATAACCTTCCTTTAGGTAAGAATGCTATTTAATGCATGTGTTCGTCTCTATTTTGCGACTGCCATGAGAAAATAATGCTATTGTTTACTAGTACACTTGTACTCCCTCGCTGACAAAACCAATTCTGAAATAGAAGGCCAATCATTTACTTGGTTTCACCAACTGGCGAGGAGAAAGAGAAGCAGAGCATGAAGAGGAGGAATAAGAATAATAAACAGTGCCAAGGTGATATTGCTGAAGCCGAGGCCTTAGTAGAGGCCATTCAAGGGCTCCGACAACGTCTACCTTACATGTGAGACGATCCTCTAGGGAGCCCTTCCATTTCTGCGTATTGTCCATGATGAATTTGATGCTACTTTTAGAGTAATATGCTAATGTCTTTCTATCCTTTATCACTAAGCTAATGAAGGTTTCACCTTGTTCCTACTTGTGCAAACAGGGATCATGTTGTGCCAATCATACATTTTAGTGGAACTACACAAGACAATACAATGAACTGTATCCCAGCCAGTGCTTTAACTCTGCTGGAAGTTCTTGATAATCTTTCGATATAATCTCAGCACTCGTAAACAAGAGTGATTTTAACCATACATTTGAAGTGCACAAAAATATATACTATTGAGTGATTCCAGTGAGTGCTTTATCATCTCTTCTGGGACTACATGAATAAGCTTTTTTGCTCAGGTTGGTACCGGCCTTTGGCCTTCATCCATATTAGTTTGCGGTCATCTCTATTTGTATCGTGCTACTGTCCGATAAACTCCTTTATCTTTGCACGTTGATGTTTTGCAACCTATGATTCATGGCAATGCTTTGAGTGTTGAGCTAATTGGCACTGATTAAATAAACAAATACCTCTCTTTAAGCAAGACTACTATGTTGCTAACTTTACCCATTAAGATAATGAGGGTGCTTCTATTTGTTAGTGTATGTTTCATGAACTAGTCCCACTATTACAGTAATCTCACTCTGTCAATATATGTGCCAACAGGGATGCTCGATTTTGGTGGAATTGCACAAAAACTTTGGGTGATTCATTGCCTCGACAGCTTCCTTCCTTTCCTGTCAGTTGCTAATCTCGGCTTGCATTCTTCCTTTGCTATCAGTCGCTTGGCTTATCTCGGCTTCCAGTCAAAGGAAATAGTAATTGATATGCTATCTTACACAGGTTGGTACTGGTCTTTCTCCTGATTACTGTGCTTGTCATATGTATTGGTAATTTGGTATTGTGCTACTGTTTGCCGATTTCATAAAGGAGTAACTTGGAACCTAAACTCGCAGGCAAATCATTACATTGGGTGATTTCAGTAGAACTGCACAAAAAGATCAGATGGACATGTACTTATGTTGCTGTTATGTACTCCAAAGTTCACTCAGACAAGCATCGATGTTGTCAAGAAGAAGTTCCTATATTCATTCGAGTATCAACCGGCGTCAACCAGTTGTCAAACTCCAAGAATTAGGAGAGTGAACGCCAAAAATATTGCTTGGCGCATAGCCCGAAAAAACGATCAGTCTTTGGTCCCAACTTGTGCCTTTTGGTTATCGGCACATATGGTAGCGAACTGCATGGCATGGAGTCTAAAGATTCCAGACAAGTTGGTTGATGCGTATATTCATCTGGCACTTAATCAGTCTGCACGCCAAGGATGCTCCATTTCAGTTGAACTTCACAAAAAATTGGGTGGTTCATTTTCTCAACCGCCTCCTTTCTTGTCTACAATGTAGAATTTTGGCGAGCTACAGGACCAAGATGAACCAGTAAACAAGTTGGATTAAAGTACTAGCCAAGTTGCTCAAACCTCCCTCGGCACGAGGCCACTATTTGAGGATAAACCTAGAAGCAAAGTTTAGATTGTCTGTGCTGCCTCTTATGTACTCGAAAGTTTACTCGTACAAGCATTAATTTTAGCAAGAAGTACCTCCGACTGAACACCATTTACCAGTCTGTACCCTAGGTAATAAAAGTTCGTCCATGGATGATGTTTGCTGTGATCTCAATCATTTGGATGCATAAACATACTGAACATGTGTATATCTGAATCTTTTTGTGAATTATCTATGAATATTGTCGTGTGATCTATCAATCATTTGGATGCATAGACATGCTGAACTTGTGTATATATGAATCTTTTGAGTTGTTGATTGTGAATGTTAGCTATGAATATGAACGTGTCCTATGAACCTGAGTTTGATACGAGTGTTTACCTTTTCTGTTGTACTTATGTGTGAACTTGTTAGTATGCCTACTGTGGGATTTGTGACGTGTGGGTGTCAACGGCGCACCTTCTTCCTGAGAAGAACTGCACCTGCTTTGCTAGGGTAGCAACGGCGCATCAGCTCTCTTTAATCTTTTTGCTCTGTCTTCCCCCTCCCCGGCTCAACCCCTGCCGTATTCTTTTAGGCCTCAAAACAAACATAGTGCTGGTTTTCTGTAGGTTGGCCCGCCCAGCAAATGGGCTGTTGGTCCACCACGGACTGGGAGGCTAAAAATACAAGTTGTATGGTGCAGAAGCAAGTAAAAACATGCCATCGAGGGCCATCCACTGAAGAAAAAAATCGCTCCTGATGTGCTTCTGCAGTTGCGCCGCCGGCCCCCTCTTTAATCCAGTTCGCTCAGGGATCTAGTTGGTATCATTTTTTTCCGGAGTGCGAACAAGTATCAGCTAGGCCTAGGTTTTGTTTTTTTTAACATGCGTAGCCCACGACATACGGAGATAGTGGTTTCAACTTATTTTTTGGGGTCCATACCGGCCTATGGGCTTTTTCTTAACGATCGGCAGCCCAATGTATTTTTCTTAGTAAAACGCAGATCTCTGTTCTATTTATCTATATATAAGAATAATAATGTTGTCTCCAATTTATGTTTTCCCTTCTAACCACATTATATATATTTATATTTTTATTATTATTGTATATTTTATAGAGACTTATATATACATTATAAAAACATCCCGCGTGTTATTAACTTATAAAAGTAAATGTTTAACAGAAGTTGGGAAGGAAAATCCTGGTTGTTTTTGACTCACACGCAAGGAAAGTCCTGGTGATTGCGTACAAAAGCTTGCGAAGATTTTAAGGACCAATGTAATAATAATGCACTCATTTTTATTTTGAGCAATAACTCGCTAATTTGCTAATTTTATATATAAAAAATGTGTCTCTCCGGTTTATTTTTTGATATGAATTGCTCCTTCTAACCTAACATTATATATAGAACGAGCCCAACTAATTTGTGTATTTAAAGAAAGTGCAAACGGGTTGTGATTTCTTAGAAAATATAAATGGGCCGCATTGATGCGAAATTATTTGTTCACCCAGCCCAGCAAATGGACAAAACATGGGTTAAATATATGCCACATTTTTGCAGGCTGACATGTGGGCCAATAGGTCGAAGCCTACGCAGGGCATTGTAAACTTGGTCAACAAATGATTATGGCATCCACAACCATTGGATTTATATCCAACAGCCGGGGTGCACCTTCAATCTCTCGTCTACTTCCTCCAGTGTCCTCGGGTCCGCCTGGTCCGGCCTCTGGCGGCTAGCGGCTCTGCTTAGCACGCATCACTGCGAAGCGCTACCCCACCGCCGGCCAGGCTATCCCTCCACCCCTCCACACCTCCTATTATTCTCCACCGATTGCAGCCCCACGCCGCACCAGAACTAGTTATAACCCTTCTCCTCGTCTCAATCTGCGACCTCACTGCCACGTCTTCCCATCTTCGGGTGTTTCCCGTCTGGGGCCTCGCCGTCGTCCACCGCCTCGCTGCGCTTGGTGCGGCGTGCTCAACAAACGGGAGTCATCAGAAGAGGACTGTACGTGGAGAGCCTCATGGCTGGAACCCACGAGGTCCATGGTTGCACGCAAGGAAAATTCCTCCTTATTAAGCTTAAAAAATGTTTTCTCCCCTGACAGCTGGGACCCACCGGCTGTATCTTCGCACGGAATGAAGTGCCTCGTTGTTATGCGAAAAAAATTATTCCTCCCATTGACAGCTGGGACCCGTCATATTTGGTGGCAGACTTGTGGGCCTACTAAGCGGACGTGTACGCAGGGCTTTGTCAACGTAATCAACAAATGATTCTACCAGCTGGACCATTGGATGTTAATCCAACAACCATGCTCCTTCTTCAAACCCTGTTCTTGCTCCTGTCTCCCATGGGCGGCACCGCGGTAGTGCTACCGCACACCCGAACCAGTCAAGTTTCCCACTCCTCTCCATCTGCGACTCCACTGCGGCGTCTTCCCCATCTCCATGCCGTTCCAGTCTGGGGCCTCACTGTCGTCCACCGGCCTTGGTGCGCTCAGCACGGTGTGGTCAATGTGGTCAACAACCGAGAGTCATCGGAAGATGACTGTACGTGAGAGGCTGACAGTGGGGATGCACCACACCCATGACGCATGCATGCAACTGCATCCTTCTTACCCTGAAAAACAATGTTTTCTCCCCCTGACTGCTGGGATCCACCAGCTACATCTTCGCACGCAAGGAAGTGCGTCCATATTACGGGAAAAAAATGATTCGCCCCCTGACTGCTGGGACCCACGAACTACATCTTCGCACGCAAGGAAGTGCCTGATAGTCGGGACCCAGCTGGTCGAAGCGTACGTAGCGTTGTCATTCTGGTCGCGAACGTGTACGTACATATGATCGGTTTGTCTGTAGGCTGCAGCGATGAACCGTGGCCTTGCAAGGAAGGGCAAGTGTCATAGTAGAGGCGCGCACGTAGCATGTACACGTACGTACAGCGGCCAGGGTGCAAGAAAGTAAATACGGCCACGTACGTACATACGAGCGGGATCTCGAATACCTACTCGCGCATACGTACGACCAGGGCTCGTGTACATGGCTCGGTCGGGAAGGAGAAACTGCGTCATCGTCATGTTCATGGGGAGCCAATGGAATGCGTCGTGTTCATCGGGAGGCAACAGAACACGTGCTGTTCATGGGGAGCCAACCGGCTTGAACGGAACAGGCGATGGACACAAGGCCTTGTGTACCACAGAATGGAGGAAACGGCCTTGTGTTCGACCAGTCATGGTGGAAACGGGATGCTGTTCATCGGGAGGGGTCTGTCGTACCACAAAATGGAGGAAACAGACCTCCTACATTCGAAACGGGGTCCTGTTGATCGGGAGGAGTGTGGCGTACCGCAAAACAGAGGAAACGGACTTGTATTGGAGCGCGACGGTCAAAACGGGGTCCTGTTCGCCGGGAGGGTGTGGCGTCGCAAAGCGGACTCCACGGGATATTGTTCATCTCCACCGTCGACCTCCTCCAGCCTCCACGGGCTCCTGTTCATCCACCGTCGACCTCCTCCAGCCTCCACCAGCGGCTGTTCATCCACGGGCTCTTGTTCATCCAGCCTCCACCGCGCACTCCTCCACCGGCTACTATTCAACCAGCCCTCTCCACGGGGGTCCTGTTCAATCACCCCTCCATGGGCTATTGTTCATCCAGCCCTCCACCGGCTACTGTTCAATGAGCCCTCCACCGGCTACTGTTCAACCAGCCCTCCATGGGTCATGTTCATCCAGCCCTCCACGGGGTCCTGTTCATCCACCAGCTCGATCAATCAGGGTACTGTTCATCCAGCAGCAACGGCCTCTACTACCACGGGTTCCTGTTCATCCAACCCCCACCGGGAACTGTTCATCCAAACCCCCCAAAACGCTCACTGTTCATCCAGAGGCAGCATCGAACGGCTTCAGTTAGTAGCAGTAGCGAATCACTCGGGTTCAGTTAACAACAAGGGATCGATCGATCGCTCGGGTTTAGTAATGTGTAGCCTGCAGTGCAATCGCTCGGGTTCAGTTAGAGCCCAACGCCTCGCTTGCGTTCAGTTAGAGCCCAACGACTTGCACCCACACGCGTATGTGTATGAGAGAAACACGCATCACTCAGCCCCTGACCACCCACCATAACTGGGAACTCCCCGATATTTTCCGCGCCCTTGCTTCTACCACGGTTTTTTCGGTCATGGACGGCCCAAAGAATGTCATGCAGCTGCGTCTCCGGCCCGCCCAGGAGGAAAAGCCCGTTTTCTGATATGATTTTTTGTCATAGAAGTAGGAGCCCACCACATCTGTGATGATAATGGGTTTTTTCACAATTATCGTCATAGAAGTGTCATAAGTATGACAGCAAAAAATTTCGTTCGGCCCAAAATGTCACGGATGTGTATTTTTTTTGTAGTGCATGGCTCAGCCTAGCAATGCTGGGAATTTCTTGTCCCAAAATGCAAAAAAAAATGTCCACCACTTTGTTGCTTTCAGTAAGTTTTCTAATGAAGTCAAGCCCCTTCTGGATGTCCGCTGCTGCACTATGTTGTGTCTTACCATAGACAAGAGGCATATACACCTTCTTCACTAACTTTCAGTTAAGGTGACGACAAACGGCTTCCTTGACATGTAACATCCCAAATTTTGGAATGTTAATATAATTAATTGATTTTTTTTGTTTGTTTGCTTGAGTGAATTAAACTTGAGTGAAATCTGAACCTTTTCAAAAACTTTTGAAAGAGAGGGAATAAAATGATTTTCCCCTTCTCCGGTAAATTCAAATTCATCATATTAAAATCAATGAGAGAAGATGACATGACTTCTTCAACTATAAAGAATTTGAACGGAGTTTTGCAATTTAATTCTTTCAAATATTTGCACTTGCTTCTCTATTTTTCTTCCCGAGAAATACCCCGAAAAATAAATTCTTGCAAGCAAGAAAGAGCGGAGGAAAATGACCCTCCAAAATCAGGGGCATTTTGAAAATATTTGAGCCAAGAAAACCAAAGTTTTTATTTAAAATTATTTGCAAAAGAAATAAAGCCTTTAGGGATTTTCTGAAAAACATATTTTTTAAGTTTTATTTTGGCCGTGGAATAATGCTCATCATCTACATTTTATATTTCTGATAATTTTAGTATATAAAAACTCTTTATTCGAATTGATTTGATTTTCTTTTTATTGTTTTAGTTTCCTAATTTTAAAAATAGGAATGGAATCGCTTTTATTAGGAAAACCTGCTGGCCCATTAAGCACTTTCCTATTCTAGCCCAACAAGAGATCATCTCCTTCCTCTGTTTCCTCTCACGTTCTGAAGCTTTCCATATCCATGGAGACAGGAATCTCCACCTTCCCGATCTCCTCGTCTTTCCATCCCAGCGCCTCCCGAGACCGCCTATAAACCCCCTCCTCTCCTCGTTCCATTTTTCCCATCACCACGCCTCCCTGCCCGTAGCCTCCTCGCCACCGTCTTCCTTTTCCTGCCTAGAACGCTCACCAGAGCTCTCCTGGAACCTCCCATCGCCCAGCGCCACCTCCCAAGCGCCGACCCCTCCTCCGCACCCCCACCTGCTTGGCGACCTCGCACCCTCGCCGAGCAGCCCTCCACATCGCCGTCTCCTTCCTGCCATCTCTGCCTCACGTCAGGTAACTCCGTTTTCGTTTTCAGATTTATTCCCGTAACAGATTTAGTTCCGTTCTTGTTTAGCTTATAACTTTTGATCTAGAAGTCCAATGATGCTGATTCTTTTTGCGTTAGATCAAAATTTTCTTGTAGTTTCAAAAATATATAATTTGTCTATGTTTAGATTTATAAAAATTGAGTTAGATCAGATTTGAATTAAAGCTTGTTTTGCTTATTCGGGAGTTTAAAAATAGATTTTATTTGATTCTTTTTCTACTGATCACTAGTGATCATATTTACCAGTGGTAAAAACTTCAAAATTGTTTGAGTATTTTAGCTTATTGTTTCATGTAAAACAAATTCTGTTTTAGTTCTATTCAATTATAGCTACTTCTTTTCTATAGTTGTTTTTAAATTATTTTATTTTATATTTCAAAAGTTTATGTTTGGTTTCTATTAGTTAAACAGTAGGTGTTCAACAAGTTTTTATATTTATTTTATTTTGTTATCGTGAAATCAATTCAAGTTCGCTAATAACTTGCAATGGATTTTCTACTGTTTTAACTCCCAATTGAAAATACTTTCAAAATAGCTTTATGAAAAAAATACTTTATTTTTTTTCTTTGTCTTAACTAAATTTATATTTTATTCTCTGTTATTTTAGTGTTTTATTTTCCGTTAGACAAAACTATTTTTGTGAATGTTGTAGAAGAAGACTCCTAGTTTTATTTGAAGTTCCTTGATTCTTATTCGCTCTCTCTTTTGTTTTGATTGTTAGTGTGAGTGCTTATATGAATGATATGTTTGTTATATAGATTTCATCGAGAGTGACGAGTAGTCTATCAAGTTATTTCTTGAGAACGATAATTCTTCTTCGTCAACATCACCGAGCAAGTTCACTTTGACCATGCTTTCTTACCTATGTTTTATTGCATTTAGTGGCACCTTTGCAACCACCCCTCAAGAGTGTTATTGAAATTCTTGTAGTTGAGTAGTATGCATGAGGTAGGAACCCATCACCCTGTTACCAAGCCTGGGACGTTATTTTATTCTAATGCTACGCTGTAGTAGACGGGTTTGGTATGAGTGTTCGAGAGTGGTGTGAAGAAGGAGGACTCTCGTCAATGACGACAACTCCATGATGGAATCTGCAAGGACTGCATCTTCAAGACCTCAAGACTTCAAGACTCGAGACAAGAATTCAATACACACTCTTGGGTGAAGGGCGGTTGTGGGCACCTGGAGAAACCAGTGGTTGGCGGGATGCATGGAGAAGCGCCATGACATCTTGCGGAAAGCTTCACCCAGACTCAAAGAGACGGATGAATACTTCATGCCCGGAAGCTTACTGTGCAACCGCAAGTCATTATGGGCTCGCTTGGTTGACCTTAGTTGTGACTCTGGCTGGGGCGGTACTAGCAGATGTAGAACTACGGTAGGATGGGTTGAGTACCGGACGGTGGTCGAGGAACTCTTTGGAAGACCATGTTTGGTCATCTTGTTCTCAAACACCTGAAGTGCGAGAACGTAAAGAGAGGATCGAATCTTGCGGGTAAAGTGTACAAACCTCTGCAGAGGGTTATAACCTAATCGATTAGCCGTGTCCCGATTCACGGACAATTTGAGCATCTGGACTTGGATCTATCTGGAACTCTCAACACGGATTGATAACTTAATTGTGGGCAACTTATGATGATTTTGGGCTATGAGACATCGGTTGGCGGAACCATGTCATGACAGAAAAACTCCATAGTACAGGCTTCATTTTATTCCTTTGATGTAGGTAAAATAAAGCCAGCTTTTACGCAAACAAAATTCGAATCTGAGCCATAAAGCCATATTGCATATAGTATAGTTTTATCATCTGTTTTCTCATGTTGTGATCTTGCGGTACATTCAATGTCTTGACCTACACGGCTGCAACATATCATGTTGCAGATATTTCTCGACAGTAAGAGTTACGATCTACAGGTTACGGTCTACACTCAACCTGCCGATGGCATTGATGGGACTCCACACCCGTTTGATTGTTTCCGCTGATTATTATGAGGTATATATCATTTTACGTTATTTATACATGTGATTGCACTTTGATATATACATTAATGTCTTGTGTGTGCCGAGATCTTGATCGAGGATGGCACAAGAATACGAGGCTTGACCGTCTCGAGGTCGGGTCGCTCTGAAATGGTATCGAGCACATGTTGGCTGTAGAACGTGACCCTAGAAAATGACTTAGTAATATGAAGACCCCAATAGGAATGACCTTTGTTTTGTACTACTCTCGTAACACCTCATTCCTTTTATGAACCTTCCTTATCTCAAACTATAGATGGAGAGCTACATTCGAACAAAAGAGAACACTACGAGAAGGTTCTTGGAGGCCCTTCCTTGTGGAGCTAGTCAGCTGCTGAAGTTACCGATATACGAGATCAAGGCAACTAAGAGGACGCCCAGATCATGGGGAGTCAAGACCCAAGTTTTGGTCGAAGAAGCCCCAAGACTGCAGACATCAGCTTGAACTATAAATGGTGATCGTGATATGGGCATCAACACCGCCGTCCATGATGCTATTGCACGTTTATGCTATCGTCATCGTGCTGCACTAAACTCACACTTCTTTGGAAGGATTGGATGGCGAAGTCGATGGAGCAACTATTGCCTTGACGGAAGCGCAAAAGATGAAGTTCTCCCCACTTTTAGTGTACAATCAGGATCTGGAACAATACGTCAAGAATCTTCGATGGACCTCCCGGAAGCCCTGTTCGACAATGAATCACTACGAGAAGAGGTCAAGACTCGAGATCAAGGTAAACAAGCTGGAGGAGGAGAACCTCGAGATCTCGAGAATGCGTCAGAGGCGAAGAACAGCAGGACCATGTCTCATGCAAATGACGTTGAGATCCGTAAGCTCAAGGAACAACTTCGGGACATGAGGTCGTCACAAGAAACTCCGTGTCGACAAAGAAAATCTAGCGTAAGAACCGGAGGAGATCAAGTCCACATAGAAGAAGCCCGGTGGGGACAATGACCAAGTTCCTAATAAATTAGCTTAGTAGTATCCCACCATGAGATAAATAAAGATGAACGCTTCCTCGATTTAAGTATCTGACCATACCAACTTATGTGGGTGGCGATACTGTAGTATTGATTGAATAAATGAATGCTTGGTTGCTATTATTTTTTTGTGTGTTTATTGAATGGTTGGATAGATGCGATATTCGTAGGTTTGTATTTATTTCAACCATGAGAGACGTAAGTTACGGAAGAATGGTAGCAGGCCTTCATATGGGAACAGCATCAGGAATTGGAAACTCCCGAGCATTGAAGACCTGAAGAAATGAGGACTTAGAAACGGAACCCTAGAAGAACGGCCCATTACAAACGATAATTTTGTTGATGAGTGGGTAATTGCTTTCTCTTTCTATCTCAACCAGACCCCAAAATCTTGAACCCATGGACAACTAAACACCAAACCTTTCTGGAGACAATTGCAATTTTCCCCATGGAGATACATTCCTTGTTCTGAGCACCCCTCTTACCCTACACATGCAGATGACAACCCTTTACGAGTCTTTCCTTAAAGGTCCGGAAACGATCATGACCCTGACAAGTGATCGTGATTACCCGAAGATCCTGAAGGACATGATGAAGCATATTCACCTTGAAGGAGATGCAGTCTACAAAGGCTACCCCTTCATGCATAAGGGAGTGGAACTTTGGTATGTGGAGGTACACCTCCACCATTTGAAAGGAGTTTGCCCAAAGATGACGGGGCAGTACTTTTTCATTTCACGTGTGCCACAAGCAAATTTCTTCAATGCTGTTCGTGAAGCAGCCATGGAAGCCATACGCCAGATCGGAGAAATACTTGAAGTAAGACTCCGTTATACTCAGGAATACCTAAGCGAAGTGCATACAGAGATGAAGCTCAAGGCCACCACGATGAAACAGAAGATTGAAAAATTCAAGGCACATGTCGCACAATTCCAGTGGGACTGAAGAATCCTTGAGGAGGATAAATAAATATAAGTTGGAAGTAATGTCTGACCATACCAAACCATGTGGGTGGCAGCATTTGTAACAAGTACTTTTTGGAATTTGGATTTACGAAAATGATTAAGGATGTAATGAAAGATTGATATGAGAATAATGAGATGTTATGGATAAACTTGTGCATTTATTTTGGTCATAGTACTCTGTAAAGCCACAGGATCAATGAAGAAAGAAATGTGTTATTCATGACGGCCCATAGAAGGAAGCTGAACAATATAAGTTGGAGTTTTGTTTTGATATGATGGTACGAAGAAACATAATACTACTGGATTCAAAGGAGGTGTAACAAGAGAGTTACTCCAAGGATGATTTAAAGCTGCACTAGTACTGAAGTGGGCCATAACCCACAGGCCCAGGATTTTCAGAAGGAACAGATGTAACCTTGATGAAGGAATAAATTGGAGGAATCAGCAGTCCAATCAGCATACGTTCCGTAGGAGGTTACGCAAAAACCTAAGAGTGGTGAAGTAACGATAGATGTTTTGTTTGGCATGCAGAAACCATGGATTTATACGAACTCAGTTCGAGAACAAGAGAAATTCTGCAATGCTTGTGAGTATGCCCAAGTGTTAAAATACGTGATTCGATATTTACATATGTGGTAATGATTCAAGCACGGGATGGATTGGCCCCATACCGAAACTTCTATCATGAACTATCATATGTTGATGGCAAATCGAGAGCCTTGAAAAACTTAGAAGAGTGTCGACGCGATAAGCCATAAAACCATAAAATGGTAGGACGATGGAACCCCATTACAGCAACCGTTGCCAAACGTAGGTTATACGGTGAGGTTCAACCTGACCCGTTTTCTGCAGGAGAAAACCATAAATCGTAGACCACCATGAGTGTTTCGATAGTTGTTTAGAATGGACACAGACCCATCAGCTAAGAAGATCCGGTCTCGAGACGAACTTCAACTTTGACGAACCGACCCAAGCTTTTGAGGAAAACTCTATGCTTGACGATGTAAGAGCTTTAATGAAGGAGCTATTGTAAGATATGTGAAGAGACATACATTGTCAGCCCTCCGGAGGAAATATCTGAGTTTATTGGAACCATGACCTTGTTTTTAAGTGTGGTAGCACCCCGACCTTCGACCAAGACATTTGCTAGAAGACCCCAACCCTAACCTTTTCTTGCTAGCCTCTTGAATCTCGAGGACGAGATTCATTTTAAGTGTGGTAGGTTTGTAACATCCCAAATTTTGGAATGTTAATATAATTAATTGATTTTTTGTTTGTTTGCTTGAGTGAATTAAACTTGAGTGAAATTTGAACCTTTTCAAAAACTTTTGAAAGAGAGGAATAAAATGATTTTCCCTTCTCGGTAAATTCAAATTCATCATATTAAAATCAATGAGAGAAGATGACATGACTTCTTCAACTATAAAGAATTTGAGCGGAGTTTTGCAATTTAATTCTTTCAAATATTTGCACTTGCTTCTCTATTTTTCTTCCCGAGAAATACCCGAAAAATAAATTCTTGCAAGCAAGAAAGAGCGGAGGAAAATGACCCTCCAAAATCAGGGCATTTTGAAAATATTTGAGCCAAGAAAACCAAAGTTTTTATTTAAAATTATTTGCAAAAAGAAATAAAGCCTTTAGGGATTTTCTGAAAAACATATTTTTTAAGTTTTTATTTTGGCCGTGGAATAATGCTCATCATCTACATTTTATTTTTCTGATAATTTTAGTATATAAAACTCTTTATTCGAATTGATTTGATTTTCTTTTTATTGTTTTAGTTTCCTAATTTTAAAAATAGGAATGGAATCGTTTTATTAGGAAAAACCTGCTGGCCCATTAAGCACTTTCCTATTCTAGCCCAACAAGAGATCATCTCCTTCCTCTGTTTCCTCTCACGTTCTGAAGCTTTCCATATCCATGGAGACAGAATCTCCACCTTCCCGATCTCCTCGTCTTTCCATCCCAGCGCCTCCCGAGACCGCCTATAAAACCCCTCCTCTCCTCGTTCCATTTTTCCCATCACCACGCCTCCTGCCCGTAGCCTCCTCGCCACCGTCTTCCTTTTCCTGCCTAGAACGCTCACCAGAGCTCTCCTGGAACCTCCCATCGCCCAGCGCCACCTCCCAAGCGCCGACCCCTCCTCCGCCACCCCCACCCTCGCTTGGCGACCTCGCACCCTCGCCGAGCAGCCCTCCACATCGCCATCTCCTTCCTGCCATCTCTGCCTCACGACAGGTAACTCCGTTTTGTTTTCAGATTTATTCCGTAACAGATTTAGTTCCGTTCTTGTTTAGCTTATAACTTTTGATCTAGAAGTCCAATGATGCTGATTCTTTTTGCGTTAGATCAAAATTTTCTTGTAGTTTCGAAAAATATATAATTTGTCTATGTTTGGATTTATAAAATTGAGTTAGATCAGATTTGAATTAAAGCTTGTTTTGCTTATTCGGGAGTTTAAAATAGATTTTTATTTGATTCTTTTTCTACTGATCACTAGTGATCATATTTACCAGTGGTAAAAACTTCAAAATTGTTTGAGTATTTTAGCTTATTGTTTCATGTAAAACAAATTCTGTTTTAGTTCTATTCGAATTATAGCTACTTCTTTTTCTATAGTTGTTTTTAAATTATTTTATTTTATATTTCAGAAAGTTTATGTTTGGTTTCTATTAGTTAAACAGTAGGTGTTCAACAAGTTTTTATATTTATTTTTATTTTGTTATCGTGAAATCAATTCAAGTTCGCTAATAACTTGCAATGGATTTCTCTGTTTTAACTCCCAATTGAAAATACTTTCAAAATAGCTTTATGAAAAAAATACTTTATTTTTTTCTTTGTCTTAACTAAATTTATATTTTATTCTCTGTTATTTTAGTGTTTTATTTTCCGTTAGACAAAACTATTTTTGTGAATGTTGTAGAAGAAGACTCCTAGTTTTATTTGAAGTTCCTTGATTCTTATTCGCTCTCTCTTTTGTTTTGATTGTTAGTGTGAGTGCTTATATGAATGATATGTTTGTTATATAGATTTCATCGAGAGTGACGAGTAGTCTATCAAGTTATTTCTTGAGAACGATAATTCTTCTTCGTCAACATCACCAGGCAAGTTCACTTTGACCATGCTTTCTTACCTATGTTTTATTGCATTTAGTGGCACCTTTGCAACCACCCCTCAATAGTGTTATTGAAATTCTTGTAGTTGAGTAGTATGCATGAGGTAGGAACCCATCACCCTGTTACCAAGCCGGGACGTTATTTTATTCTAATGCTACGCTGTAGTAGGCGGGGTTTGGTATGAGTGTTCGAGAGTGGTGTGAAGAAGGAGGACTCTCGTCAATGGCGACAACTCCATGATGGAATCTGCAAGGACTGCATCTTCAAGACCTCAAGACTTCAAGACTCGAGACAAGAATTCAATACACACTCGGGTGGGTGAAGGGCGGTTGTGGGCACCTGGAGAAACCAGTGGTTGGCGGGATGCATGGAGAAGCGCCATGACATCTTGGAAAGCTTCACCCAGACTCAAAGAGACGGATGAATACTTCATGCCCGGAAGCTTACCGTGCAACCGCAAGTCATTATGGGCTCGCTTGGTTGACCTTAGTTGTGACTCTGGCTGGGACGATACTAGCAGATGTAGAACTACGGTAGGATGGGTTGAGTACGGACGGTGGTCGAGGAACTCTTTGGAAGACCATGTTTGGTCATCTTGTTCTCAAACACCACGAAGTGCGAGAGCGTAAAGAGAGGATCGAATCTTGCGGGTAAAGTGTACAAACCTCTGCAGAGGGTTATAACCTAATCGATTAGCCGTGTCCCGATTACGGACAATTTGAGCACACGGACTTTGATCTATCTCGAACTCTCAACACGGATGATAACTTAATTGTGGGCAACTTATGATGATTTTGGGCTATGAGACATCGGTTGGCGGAACCATGTCATGACAGAAAAAACTCCATAGTACAGGCTTCATTTTATTCCTTTGATGTAGGTAAAATAAAGCCAGCTTTTACATAAACAAAATTCAGATCTGAGCCATAAAGCCATATTCCATATAGTATAGTTTTATCATCTGTTTTCTCATGTTGTGATCTTGCGGTACATTCAATGTCTTGACCTACACGGCTGCAACGTATCATGTTGCAGATATTTCCTCGACGAGTAAGAGTTACGATCTGAGGTTACGGTCTACACTCAACCTGCCGATGGCATTGATGGGACTCCACACCCGTTTGATTGTTTCCGCTGATTATTATGAGGTATATATCATTTACGTTATTTATACATGTGATTGCACTTTGATATATACATTAATGTACTGTGTGTGCCAAAGATCTTGATCCGAGGATGGCACAAGAATACGAAGGCTTGACCGTCTGAGGTCGGGTCGCTACATGACACTAGCTTCCAGAGATTATGATGGAATCTCCTCTTTGAAGTCCTCTAATAGTGAGGAATATAGGCCATATACTTGATCCTCACCATCAACCACTACAAAGGTTAGTACACAGTGCTAGATCCTGGAAATAGCTCATTATCTGGTAAGCAAACGAGGATGCATCACATATATATGTGACATCCGCAACCTCAGATTTGGGTTTAGCATTTACCTGTT
This sequence comes from Aegilops longissima, assembly GCA_021605205.1. NCBI lineage: Eukaryota > Viridiplantae > Streptophyta > Magnoliopsida > Poales > Poaceae > Aegilops > Aegilops longissima. The sequence goes on from CM038682.1 coordinate 407,191,952, forward strand.
TCCCTCCCACCAACCTGGGAAGGGACCCCTCCATGTGCTCTTTCTGACACTTGGCCTGATTGTTACCACCGGTTGTCGGTGTCAAAACCGGCGGATCTCAGGTAGGGGGTCCCGAATTGTGCATCTAAGGTCGATGGTAACAGGAGACGGGGGATACAATGTTTATCCAGGTTCGGGCCCTCTCTATGGGGGTAATACCCTACTTCCTACTTGATAGATCTTGATGAATATGAGTATTACAAGAGTTGATCTACCACGAGATTGTAATGGCTAAAACCCTAAAAGTCTAGCCTGTATGACTAGAATTGTATATTCGCCTCTACAAACCTAGCCCTCTGGTTTATATAGACACCGAAGGGACCTAGGGTTACATAAGGTCTGTTTACAGAGAAAGGTATCTTTATATTCAGTCGCCAAGCTTGCCTTCCATGCCAAGGAGTGTCCCATCCGGACACGAGTAGAGTCTTTGGTCTTTATATCTTCACAGCCCATCAGTCCGGCCCATGGCTAACAGGAAGGACGCCCGAGGACCTCTTAGTCCAGGACTCCCTCAGTAGCCCCTGACCAGACTTCAATGACAAGGTGTCCACCGCGCAGATTGTCTTCGGCATTGCAAGGCGGGTTCCTCCTCCGATGACTTCAAAGTGTTGTATTCGGCCTTCCATTTAATGTCGTACCCGTCGGCTTCTGTGTTTCAACAACTTCAGCTTCCACGTGTCAAGCGAATGCGAGAGGTCAGGGTATTTTTGTAGATAGCCCCCCGGCCAGGCGAGGAAGAGTGTCTATTTAAAGAGATTGGATCTCAGATCCATTCGGCACCACGCGGAAAAATCTTCAGAGATTGCTAGGAAAGACCACTTCAATATGGCCAGCACTCCCAGCTCCTCCTCCCATCCCATGCGGCCCAGAAAAAGGCGAGTGGGAGAGATGCTCCGTACCCATGGTCAGCTGGAGAAGCTGCAAACACAAGGATTTCTTCCTCATGCGGATTTGGTCCCTGTTCGAGCAGGATTGACCTCCTTCAATGGCGGGGCTCAGGCTGAATATTTCCCCAATCCATCTGAGGGCGAACGAGTGTGTTTTGTCCCCTACCTACTAAGAGGCGTCTGGTTTCCAATTCATCCGTTCCTCGGAGGCTTCTGGAGTACTATGGCCTCCAACTGCACAACTTCACTCCGGCCTCCATCCTGCATATCACCGGTTACGTCGCCCTTTGCGAGCTATTCTTGGGTTGTGAGGCCCATTTTGAATTGTGGAGAAAGCTTTTCTGTCTCGTCCCGCGCAACCACGAGGGATCAATATTTGAGGTGGGCGGAGCCGAAATATGGTGCATCACTGAGACCGGATACCTATCCGGCACATCGAAGAAGGCATCCGAAGAGTGGCCTTCCGAATGGTTCTATATTGAGGATGTCGCACTTCCAGGCCCATTTGGAGGGGTCTTCCCGAGTTCACAAGTGCTCCTTTGAAGAAACGCCACCGTTGGCGCCCTCGGAGCCTCGAGGAGGAAGATAGTGCGGATGTTCGTCAACTCATGATCAAGATAAGGGCACTCGCTCAGTCCGGATTATCAATAGTTGAAGTAATGGCGACTTCCATAGTACGGGGAGTTCAGCCACTCCAATACAGAGGGCTTCCCATGTGACACTATAATGGGGAGGATGACTGTGGCACCCCGGCTCAGAGCGACCGGTTTACCATGCATTGCCAGCCCAGAGACCATGTCTTCTGGCAACACACAACATCTTGGTACAGAAAACAACCGCTTTATGGATGCTAGCGGAACAGAGTTTATATTACAATAGCTGTCGAGGCCAAGCGGCACGCCCGGTGCGGCTGAACAATATGTACATTATTTAGCGAACATAAAGGGGCCTCGATCTGAACAACTACGTGGCAGCGGAATAACGTAGTAGCGGAAGCTCCATATCACAGGGACACCGATGTGGACACGATCTAGACTCGAACAGCGCTCCTTTCCAAGGAGAATTTCTTGAAATCTGGCATGACACGCCAGGTCAGTACATTGAATGTACTTGCAAGCTCACAACAGGCATAATCATAATGGCAAACAATATCATGATACTTAACCAATTATTAAGAATGCAACACTATATGTCAAACATGCTGTGATCATGCTCGAGCGCCCTCGGGACAACTTACCAACCGTGATCATCCTCAGATCACAAACACACCACCAATGTGGTCTTTTAGCAAAATGACTCGTGATCCTTGCGGCAATCACAACCACGACCAATATCTGGTCCCAATTTCCTCGATGGCCTTTCTGCCAGTCTCAACAATGCAAAGTTTTCAGCTTAGTGTGCAATTTTTATTAATCGTTGACTCATGGTGGGACCTACTACGAGGTGTCCGTGACCGTGGACTCGGCTATCGATGGATTATACACTCTGCAGAGGTAGCACACTGTACCAACACCACAGAACCCACGGCCTCGCACTCCCATTCGGGTGGACCAACGGCATTCCGACAAAACCCTTCCATTGCCACAGCACTCTCCCGGCCACTCCGACCAAATCCCCAACGGCTAGTCCTCGGTGGCCCGTGTTCACTAAAGACACCCCGACCGCCGTCGTGGTCAAAACACTCCCTCGGGGACTCGGTACCATAATCTCATCAACGAGCACACAAGATTATGCTCGCCTTGCGGGCCAGGCAAGCATGGCATAACCTTCCCTAGTTGGAGGCATCGACAAGAGGCCATGTCAATGGACTGAATCAAGGCCTTCCCACAAAGGAAAATGTGGTTGCACTGGAAAGAAACTCGATTCAGCGGCACCATGACCCAGTCAACGGTATATTCAAGTTGAGTTATATGCAGGTTCAACTTAAATTGAAAATGACCGGTGTCATAGCATGCCATGAAATGCAAAACTACACACGCATCACTTAATAATAAAAGACCGATGTCATCCCTATACACACCAAGCATAAACATCAGCCACTCATGTTGCTTTGCTGCTCAAAATGGCTCATAGCTTAACCAAAATATTTTGCAACAAGTTTTATTAGTTTCTCACACAAGAACGCTACTCCGATAAATTTCTCCTATGTTTAACAAAAGATTTCACTATCAACAACTCTTAATCTTTTTATCGACTAAGTGAGGTTCAAACATTCTGTAAGGCAAGCAGAATGACTAAATAAGTGCTTAACAGAATAATTCATAGAAATTTTAACAATTTATTTATGCAAGAACATAACTTAAATATTTACTATCATGCATAGCAAAAATTATTTCTATCATCACCATGAATAAATCCTAGCTTTGCTTCACCAACTAAACTTGTTTCCACAATCTCTAAATCAAGCATAATAACTAGCAACCACTTGACAGAATATAAATAACAAAATAATTAATTAAATGCATGGGTTAATCATTTCATTCAAGTAATAAAATCACAAATATTGAAGTGACACCATGAAAATGTTGCTGTGGCTTGCCTTAGTGCAGATGAGGTTCACAAACTTCCTAGTGATCCTCAAGACAAGCCTCACCTTCTGAAAATAATTTTAAACACAAAAAGAAAATATCAAGAACACTTCTGAAAATCACCAGAAATTCTAAACAGCTCAGAAAAATCTCATATTTGGTGAGCTGCTAGATTTCTTTTCAAAGAACCCAATGCAAAAAGAATCAATTCATTTGGACTTATGGTTAAAAAGTTATAATTGTTTGAACTGTTCTATAAATTCAAATGAATTTGAATAAAAATAAACAACTGAGGGGGGGGGGGTGACGTCGAAGGCGTAAAGCCCAGGGGCGCCACCACTGCGCTCGGCGAAAGATCTGAGTGGCTGACTAGCAGGCCGCGCTAGTCAGGTGAGGGGGAGAGGGAGAAGGAAACAGAGGGGGCCGCGGCTTCGCCGGAGCTCTCGCCGGCGACGAGGGCTCCTTGGCCAAAACGAGAGGGAGGGATGGCAAGAGGGGGTTGAGGCGCACCTGCCCGTACCCATAGCGTAGCTAGGGGCGGTCGGACGGCGTCGGAATCAACCTCGCAAGTGGAGGCAGAACGTGGAGGTCGTTGGAGTTGAGGAAGACGGCGAGCAGAGGCCACTCCAGGGGCGCCAAGCTGGCGAGACGGCCTCACCGGAGTGAGGCGCAGGCCCTGGAGGGGTCGCCCAGGCCTGGGAGGGGCTGGAGCTACCGCGGCGACCAGAGGGGATCGCTGGCGAGCTCGAGCTCGGGGACGGCGGCCCGAGGCCTGCCTGTCCGGGCTACGGTTTCCTACTCGATCATGGGATGTGTGTGAGTGCTGGATGGTGCTCGAGGAGGCTGGGGGTGGCTCTATTTATAGGCGAGTGGCGAGGGTGCTTCGGGTTCCGCCGGTGGACACCTGTCCACGGCGCCCGGCGACGAGCGGCGTCAGTGAGAGGGGGAGAAGGCGACGGAGGTCACGCGACCACTATGGGCGGACGGAGACGAGCACAGGATCAAGAGGATGGCGACGAGCAAAGTGCGCTCCGCACTGTTGGGCTGGCCGGACCTTGCCCATGCTCGCTGCGGCGAGCTCCGGCGTCGGCGAGCGCCAGGGAGGAGTTAAGGACGTTGAGACGATGATTGTGGCGAGGTTTGGCATGGTTGGGCAGGCTAGGAAGCGAGCACGCGATCAACAGAGGCTCGGGCGCGTCGCAGAGCGCGTCGGCTGCATGCCAGCACGCCTGGACGAACGCGGTCACCGCGTGAACTATGACATCAGGTCGATCTAAGCATAAACTCGATGTCTGGAATGTTGTTCGTGGTATTTTTGAGTGTTACCACGATTTGGTTTGGATCCAGGTGCAGTAGAGAAGTTTTCACACACCAAGTAAGTTTCTGGTCAGTAACTTTGTGATGTTACTGTGGTCAAATGGCTGGGAGTTTGAAACTGTGCTTTGGAGGCTAGCTTAGAGCTTAGAGTTACTAAGATAAATATGCACAAGAAAGTTCAGGTCAAATGGAGCAAGTAAAATGGTAGTTGCTGTTGAAACCACCATTTCTGTCCAGAACAGAAAATATTTTCTGTAGCAAAAATATTCCAAAAAGTGATGAAATATTTTTACTCAAGAAATTGCCCTAGGGTTCATAGAATATTTGTGAATTATCTCAGATTTTTCTGAGCCATAAAAATTAGGGTTGCTTTGAAACCTATTGAGTTGGCTAGGGTTTCAGAGAGGAAAATGAATATTTTTCATTTAAGAAAAATATTCCAATGATTATTATGGGATGGACCAGAGAAGAGATGATGATTTAGGAGGGAAGTGAAGCACTTGGGTGAAAGCCATGGATGTCCAAGTGTTTAAGTCCATATAAAAAGATTCAAAACTCCAAATTTCAGAAAATTTTCAAATGCAAATCGAGCAAATAAGAGAGGGAAAAAATCAGGCTATCACAAACCTCCCCCACTTAGAATGAATCTCGTCCTCGAGATTCAGTTGCTTGGGAAAATCACTCTGGATATTGATCCTGAAGGAATTTCTCCGGCTCCCAAGTTGCTTCTGATTCTGTGTGATGCTCCCACTGAACCTTGTAAAATTTTCTGACTTTACTGCGAGTGACACTTTCCATCAGATCCAAAATTCTAAATGGTCTCTCTTCATAAGTTAAATCTTTTGCCAACTCTATCTCATCTATAGCAGTCCTTTTCTCAGGAGGGGATATGCATCATCTTAATTGTGAAACATGGAACATGTTGTGCACGTCTGCCAATTTAGGGGGTAGTTCCAGTTGATATGCAACAGTACCCACTCGAGACATAATCGGGAATGGACCAATAAATCCGGGTGCCATCTTGCCACGAGTCTGGAATCTCTTAACTCCTTTCATAGGAGTGACTCGGAGGTATACGTGTTCTCCGGGTTCAAAACTGACCTGCCGATGCTTTGCATCATAATAACTCTTCTGACGAGATTTGGCCAATTGCAGTCTGTCTCTAATTTCCCTAACTTGTCTCTTAGCTTCCATCATGAGATCTGTTCCGAAGATACAACTATCTCCATCTTGAGACCAATTTAGAGGAGTGCGGCACTTACGGCCATACCGAGCTTCATATGGTGACATCTTTAGACTGGTCTGAAACTGTTGTTATAAGAGAACTTGGCATATGGCAAACAATCTTCCCATTTAGCTCCGTTGGCTAGCACATAGGCACGCAACATATCTTTGAGTATTTGATTTACCCGCTCTGTCTGTCCATCTGTTTGAGGGTGATAAGCAGTACTATATTTCAGTGTTGTCCCCAAGGCTTGATGGAGACGGGACCAAAAAGCAGAGGTAAACAAAGAACCTCGGTCGGAAGTGATAGTTCGGGGTACTCCATGCAGACTGACGATCCTAGATACATATAGTTGTGCAAGTTCATCTGCTCTGTATCTGGTGCTGATCGGGATGAAGTGAGCAACCTTGGTGAGGGTGTCTACTATAACCCAGATTGCATCCTTGCCTCACTGAGTCTTAGGCAATCCTGTAATGAAATCCATGCAAACGTCATCCCATTTCCACTGTGAAACCGGCAGCGGTTGGAGGAGTCCGGCTTGCTTCTGATGTTCTGCTTTCACCTTGTTGCATATGTCACAACAGGCTACAAAATAGGCAATGTCTTTCTTCATTCCATCCCACCAGAATATTTGTCTAAGGTCCTCATACATTTTTGTACCTCCCGGGTGAATGGAATACGAGGATTCGTGTGCTTCTGACAAGATTTTCTTCTTCAAGTCCGGTTGATTGGGTATACAAATTTGTCCATGAAATTGGAGGGTACCGAATTTATACTTGAAGAAATCTAGGGTCTGCCTTGCCATCTGGCCCTTGGCACGTTTTTGTAGCTTGGCGTCATCTGGCTGGGTCTTGCGGATTTCCATCTCAAGTGTGGGGGTAACTTCCAAAATATTAGCGAGACCAGCATCCACGATGACCAGGTTGAGCTGAGCGATCTCCTCTTGGAGTTTGCTGGGCAATGATTCCAATATGGCATTTAAGCTGACAGGCTTTCGACTGAGGGCATCGGCAACGACGTTGGCCTTGCCTGGATGGTAATTTATTCCAAGGTCATAATCCTTGACCAACTCTAGCCATCTTCGCTAACGTAGATTTAAATCTGGCTGAGTGAAAATGTACTTGAGACTTTTGTGGTCAGTAAAAACTTGGCACCTTTTTCCAATGAGGTAGTGTCTCCAAATTTTTAATGCATGAACCACCGCAGCCAATTCCAAATCATGGGTAGGATAATTTCCTTCATGGGGTCGTAGCTGTCGCGAGGCATATGCTACTACCTTGCTGTCTTGCATCAGCAGGCAACCAATACCTTGTCTGGAGGCATCACAGTACACATCAAAGCTGCGATAAATGTCTAGAAGAGTCAATACAGGTGCGGTTGTCAGACGTATCTTCATCTCATTAAAATTCTTCTCACAATCCTCTGTCCACTTAAACTTCGTATCCTTTTTGAGCAGCTCCGTCATGGGTTTAGTGATTTTGGAAAACCCTTCAATGAAACGACGATAGTATCCAGCTAATCCAAGGAAACTCTGGATCTGTGTTACAGCCGTGGGCGGTACCCAATCGAGCACATCCTTTATTTTGCTTGGGTCCACGGCTACACCTTCGGCGGATAGTACATGTTCGAGAAACCCAACTTGCTTGAGCCAAAATTCGCACTTACTGAACTTGGCGTATAACTGATGGTCACGGACCCGTTATAGCACTGATCGGAGGTGATCCTTGTGCTCTTCTTCACCCTTGGAGTAAATGAGGATGTCGTCGATGAAGACTACCACGAATTTGTCGAGGAAGTCCATGAACACTTTGTTCATCATATGCATGAAGAAAGCAGGGGCATTCGTGAGACCAAAGGACATTACGGTATATTCGTAAAGACCGTACCGTGTAGTGAATGGGGTCTTAGGAATATCCTCCTTTTTAATCTTGAGCTGATGATATCCGGTCCATAAATTGATTTTTGAGAATACTTTAGCCCCACTAAGCTGATCAAACAGATCATCAATCCTTGGCAGCGGATATTTATTTTTGATGGTGACCTCATTCAGCTGGCGGTAATCTATGCACATACGGAGACTACCATCCTTTTTGCCTACGAAAATAGCAGGTGATCCCCGTGGTGAAGAGCTGGGACGAATATAACCTTTCTGGAGTGATTCGTGAAGCTGTTTCTTTAGCTCCACTAATTCTAACGAGGGCATCCGGTAATACTTCTTGTATAGCAGTGCGGTTCCGGGCATTGCAAACTCCAATTCCCGATCTGGTGGCATGCCTGGCAATTCTTCCGGAAACACATCAGGGTACTCACTGACCATAGGAATAAATTCCAATTCAACCACAACGGTGCAAACTAATTCCGGCTTGGGTATATTCTTGTGAGCATAGAATTTGGTGAGCTGCCCATTCAGACTGGTCAAATTGACTTCTCGGGTTGCGCAGTTTATGCAAACTTGATATTTGGTCAACCAATTCATACCCAATATAATATCCAACTTTCAGACTCAATGATTATCAGAGATGTTGGAAAGTAGATTCCATTGATATTGATCTCCAGATCACGGCAGACCAGACTGCTCTTGATTATAGATCCCGGGGTTTGTACCAGCATATTTTTGCCCAAAATCGTGCAAGGAAAATTGTTTTGGGCGGCAAAGCTCCGAGAAATAAAAGAATGGGAAGCCCCAGAGTCAAATAAAATTACTTCAGGTATGTCATTAATAGAAAACATACCAATGACGACTTCTGGCTTCTCTTGGGCTTCATCGGCGGAGATATGATGCACGTGCCCAGTGAAGTTTTGCTGGGTTGGCCATGACTCCATAAAGTTGACTTGTGGCCTGTTTAGGGCATTCGTATTGTTGTTCTTGGGACACTGTTTGGCATAACGTCCGTGCTTCCTGCAAATGAAACAAGAATTATTGCGCTGACGCTCCTCATGTGTTGGATTGGTCACAATATTCTTGACTTGAGTGGTGGTCCTATTAACATTCTGCTGCCAATTTGGCCTATATTCCACCTGAGCCTGCTGATAGGTACGAGCCTTTTGCACAGGTTGCCCATCCTTTGTTCAAACTTGCGCTTGTTGTCGTTAGCAGGCCTATTATCTGATATAAGCTTGTGCTCCCGTTCAGCAATGAACGCCTTATCCACCAGAGTTTGGAAATCTGGCAAATCAAACATACTGAGAGCACACCGAAGTTGCGGATTTCAACCTCCAAGAAATCTATCAATCTTCCTTTCTTCGGTGGCTACGTCATACAGAGAGTAACGGACCAATCTGGGAAGCGAGAACGCGAGCAACAGAGGCTCAGGCAAGATCGAGAAAGCGTCGACGCAGATGCCAAGATGCCTCGATTTAACGCGTCACCGTGTGAACTATGGCATCAGGTTGGTCTAAGCATAAACTCGATGTCTGGCATGTTGTTCGTGGTAGTTTTGAGTGTTACCATGATTTGGTTTGGATCCAGGTGCAGTAGAGAAGTTTTCACACACCAAGTAAGTTTCTGGTCAGTAACTTTGTGATGTTACTGTGGTCAAATGGCTGGGAGTTTGAAACTGTGCTTTGGAGGCTAGCTTAGAGTTACTAAGGTAAATATGCACAAGAAAGTTTAGGTCAAATGGAGCAAGTAAAATGGTAGTTGCTGTTGAAACCACCATTTTTGTCCCGAAAAAAAATATATTTTTTGTAGCAAAAATATTCCAAAAAGTGATGAAATATTTTTACTCAGAAAAGTGCCCTAGGGTTCATAGAATATTTGTGAATTATCTCAGATTTTTCTGAGCCATAAAAATTAGGGTTGCTTTGAAACCTATTGAGTTGGCTAGGGTTTCAGAGAGGAAAATGAATATTTTTCATTTATGGGATGGACCAGAGAAGAGATGATGATTTAGGAGGGAAGTGAAGCACTTTGGTGAAAGCCAAGGATGCCCAAGTGTTTAAGTCCATATGAAAAGATTCAAAACTCCAAGTTTCAGAAAATTTTCAAATGCAAATCGAGCAAATAAGAGAGGGCAAAAATCGGGCTGTCACAATGACGCCTTTCACTGTGGCAAGAAGGGTCCAGATACCCCCGCTGCTCTGGCCAAAATATTGGCCGAACTGTTCAAAGGGGAGGAGGAGGAATTTCTACGAAACAAGCACAGAGATGGATTTTCTATGTACAGTCCTCCTAGCTGGGTAAGTCCCAACTCCTCTACTTACTCCACCCCCTGAGTTATTTTCAATGAATATTAATCCATTCATTTATAACAGCACTGGCAAAAGATTTCCGAGGGGCTTCACAGCCCCGCCCCGCAGCCCGAGGGCCACAATCGGGACCTCGACCCTGGATTCGAAGAGGATACGGATATATTCGTGGTGCTCGAGGAGGGGGTGTTTTACCAGGCGAGCTACAACAACACAGAAGTGGCCATCATTGCCGATTATCCCGGTCTTCTCCCTGCTTCACACGTAAGTAATCAGGAGACATCTCATCCAAAAGAGTTCTCTCATTCTGCCTCACCCACCGCACCGTCATGTGCTCAAAAGGGGAGGCGTTCGGCACACCATGCTGCCCAGGGGCCTCTCCCAAGAGAACGGCCCCCATGACGGGCAAGCCTTCGAAGAGGAAGGCAAACGAAGATACAACCTAGCCGTCATCGAAGAGGTATGGATTGGCAAATATGTTCTTTAGCAGTCGCATCCAATTGTGACTTCTATGTTTGTCCTGTATCAGGAAAAGAGTGTGCCGGACTATGTCCGGGGGTCCGGCCGGCATACTCCCCTCAGCCGGGATCCAGATCCTGCCATAAACACGGGGGCTAATACGGGGGTGACTCCGGATTGTCCTCCAGCCGAGGATCCAGATGATGTATCCGTCACCAACTCGGAAGTGGAGAGCGCCATGAATCATCGACGCCAAAGGGCCGTTTTACGAGACCTTAGCTTTTCAGAAGAGGCATTTAATGCCTTCAGCTCGGCTGATGCATACATCCGAGCTGCTCGAGACGGGCTTAACAGAGCCACGAGTCAACATTTAAAAGATGTGCAAGTAATTTTATTTTCTCCGAATACGATAACCATATGCCAGTATTCCCCGAGACTTGAAGTAGTTGGTACAAATGATTTAAGGATCGTTGTGTAACCAGGTTTTATGGAGAAGAACGACCTGCTAGCCCAAGAGCTAGAAAAGTGTCGGACACAGCTAACTATTGTTACGCAGAACTGGAAAAGTCCAAGAAGGCGCCCTCTGGTAATATTTCCCTTCATCGAGAAACAATAATTATAGACCAGCTGTGCTAATACTGTTGCTTATCTCCTAACAGGATCATTAGATCAACTGGAGGAGAAATTGAAAGCCGCTCAAGAGGGCGAGAAAGAGGCAAAAAGACTACACGCCGCAGGCGAGCGTGTTCTGACCCGAGTCAGAGATGAGAAAAACAAGTTGCAGGAAGCCCAGATCCAGCTGGGCAAAGAACTGAAAGATGTACGGGCCCAGCTGGCAGATTCCGTGAAGGAAAATAAGAGGCTGTGAGGCGGCATATTGAGCATGTGGTTGAACTTACCTTCGAATAATTCGGAGATAGCACGGATTGACAGAGTAATGTCTGCAGGTATGCTGACCGGTCGTCCCGAAGAGGAGATGTCCGGATTCTCAGGCGATCTGCTACAAGAGCTGTCGTGCATGCATGAGCAGGCTCGGCAGGCGATGTGAAGCGTTGCCAAGGCCTTGTGGCCATCTGCCTCCCCTCTAGTAAAAATGGAGGAGCTCCTAGAGCTATTCAAGGGAGCATGGCCGCGCTTTCTCTTATGGAAGATATCGGCCTGCCGGGAAGGTGCACGAGAAGCCTGGGCCATGGTGAAAACACGGTACACTAAGCTTGACCCGAATCATATGGTTCCGGTCGGACCTCTAGGGTCGGATGGGAAAGAAGTCCCCGTTAATTTGGTATATGACCAATAAAAGTAGCCGCCAAGTATTCCCAGCAGGATTGTAAGTTAGATAGCCTGCTGGACGGTATAGAGGAGGAAAATTTTGAATCCAAGTGACTATGTATTTTCCTTCTAGCTGAATTTTAAAACGTTTGTCATGGCACACCTTTTCGCATCGACCTCTGGACCCGAAGGTGCAATTTTTTCCGAATACCTGAGAGGTAAGATAGACCAGGGTATGCTTGGAAACCAGGCGTAGTGGTCATAGTTGCTTGAACAGACAAGTTGTATCCAGCTAGTTATGTTATATTACATTATGATTGTAAGAAACATCTTCCAGAGAGAATAGTTCCGTTAAGGGTTCCTTTCCCTGGGTGTGCATGCGTAAAAATGCATGTCCGGACTGTGATTGGGACAATTGCAGTATGAGTAACATCTGGGGGTTCATGATGGGGTGAAAGCAAAAACATCTTTAATCCACCAACCGAATATTCCCTTAAGAGTCTAAGGTACACATCCCGATGACCCGGCAGTAACAATCGTAGAGGTGCTCCCTTTACGCCCTAGCCGAACTAACAGGAACCTAGGGCATAAGCACAGGAGCCAGGCAACCCAGCTTGGCCAAAACTTAAGTCATATCGATGCATATAATGGTGAAGAAAAGGTACATATGGGGAAAACGAGCATATGTGATGAGCTTGATGCTCAAAAAATAACATTAACAAACTTCTGTCAAAGAAGCCCCCAGGCATAATGGATGTACATATTTGAGTATGTGTATGTCACAGGTGCACGGTTGAGCTGCACGAAAAGCTTTAAGGCTAATAAAAAGGGAAAAAAGCGAAAAGAGAGGAAAAAGCAATGGGGCAATAAGGAGAAGGAAACGAACAAAGAGTTCGGCGCTAGGCATAGAATCTTCAGAGTCTGGCCGCGTTCCAAGGGTTCGGCTCTAGGCGATTGTCTACCGCATCACGCAGGCGGTACGCTCCTCCAGTGAGAACTTCGTCAATGATGAAGGGACTCTCCCATTTGGGCTTGAGTTTGTCCTTTTTCTTCTCCGGCAAGCATAGAACGGGTTCGCCAACATTATAAGTCTTGGCCCGTACTTCTCTGCTTTGATATCTGCGGGCCTGTTGTTGATAAAAGGCGGAACGGGCTTTTGCAACGTCGCGCTCCTCCTCCAGGGCATCTAGGTTGTCCTGCTGATCGACCTCTCTCTTCGTACATGCGCACTTGAGGTGAGTCATGAATAATGTCGCAGGGTAGCACAGCCTCTACGCCGTACACCATGAAGAAAGGTGTGTATCCGATAGTGTGATTGGGCGTGGTCCGCAGCCCCCAGAGTATAGAGTCGAGCTCCTCAACCCAGTGCTTGTCTGATTCCTTCAATGATCGCTCCAGCCTGGGTTTGATGCCGCTCATAATAAGACCATTGGCCCGTTCTACTTGACCATTTGTTTGCGGGTGATAGACGGAGGCGTAATCGAGCTTAATGCCCAGATTGGCGCACCAGTTTTCACCTCATCGGCTGTGCAGTTGGAGCAGTTATTGGTGATGATGATGTGTGGAACACTATAACGGTGTACAACACCGGATATAAATTCTATCACTGGTCCGACTTTGGCCGTTTTAACTGGTTTGGCCTCTATCCACTTAGTGAATTTATCCACCATGATCAGCAAATATTTTTCTTATGGCTTCCTCCTTTAAGGGGTCCGACCATATCAAGCCCCCATACCGCAAAAGGCCAAGTGATGGGGATTGTTTGCAGAGCGGTGGGTGGCATATGGCTCTGGTTAGCGAAAAGCTGGCATCCGACGCAACATTGGACGAGGTCTTGCGCGTCTGCTCGGGCCGTCGGCCAATAAAAACCTGTACGGAAGGCCTTGCTAACAAGGGCCCGAGCTGCGGCATGGTGTCCGCCGAGACCGGCGTGAATTTCAGCCAAGAGATGCCGCCCCTCCTCCTCGGAGATACATCTTTGAAGGACTCCGGTAGCGCATTTCTTGTAGATCTCTCCATCGTGAACCTTGTAGGCCTTCGAACACCAGACAATGCGGCGGGCCTCATTCTGATCCTCAGGGAGTTCTTTCCTATTAAGGTAGGACAAGAAGGGTTCAGTCCATGGGGCGATTACTACCATAATGAGATGGGCCGATGGTGTTATTTCAGTGGCTGAGCCCCCGATGATATCGGTGTGTTCAAAATCTGGGGTTGTGTTCGGAATCTGGGGTTGTGTTCGGATCCGGACTGGTGTTGCCACTCTCCCCTTGCCACACCACGGATGGCTTGAAAAGCCTTTCCAGAAAGATGTTAGGTGGGATGGGGTCACGCTTGGCGCCGATACGAGCAAGGACGTCCACCGCTTCATTGCTTTCTCGAGCCACGTAACGAAACTAGAGCCCCTCAAACCGAGTCGACATTTTCAGGACGGCATTGCAATAAGGCGCCATCTTTGGATTTTTGGCGTCAAAATCTCCATTTATTTGAGATATTGCGAGGTTTGAGTCCCCGTGCACTTCTAGGCATTGTATGCCCATGGAGACAGCAATCCAAAGACCATGCAATAAGGCCTCGTATTCTGCTGCGTTGTTGGAATCCGTATATAATATTTGGAGTACGTACTGGACTACATCTCTAGTGGGGGACGTTAAAACGACGCTCGCTCTCAATCCTGCCAGCATTTTGGAGCCATCGAAATACATAACCCAGTTGGAATATGTGACGTACTCTTTAGGGATTTCAGCCTCTGTCCATTCGGCGACGAAGTCTGCCAGTACTTGGGATTTAATGGCCCGATGCGGTTTGTATGTTATGTCGAATGGAAGGAGCTCAATGGACCATTGGGCAATCTGGCCCATAGCATCGCGTTTGGTTATTATATCATTGAGTGGTACTTCGGAAGCCACCGTGATCGAACACTCTTGGAAGTAGTGTCGTAGCTTCCGAGATGCCATGAAGACCGCGTATGCTATTTTTTGATAATGGGGGTACCGGGATTTGCATGGTGTTAGGACAGTGGATACATAGTATACCGGCTTCTGAAGCGGGAATTTGTATCCGTCCTGTTCTCGTTCTACAACGAGCACGGTGCTTACCACCTGGTATGTTGCCGATATGTATAATAACATTGGTTCACTGACGTTTGGCGCGGCCAGGATTGGGTTGCTTGCTAGGAGGGCCTTTATTTCTTCCAGTCTGGCCGTTGCCGCATCGGTCCACTCAAAGTGATCGGTGTGCCTTAGAAGGCGATAGAGTGGCAATGCCTTTTCTCCCAATCTGGAGATAAAGCGGCTTAAAGCTGCCACGCACCCTGTGACTTTTTGGACCTGTTTAAGGTCCGTTGGCGTAGCCAATTGTGACAAAGCTCGGATTTTGGCTGGATTTTCTTCAATTCGTCCATTGGAACGATGAAGCCCAACAGTTTTCCAGCGGGGACGCCGAAAACACACTTTTCCGGATTGAGCTGGATGTCATATGCACGGAGGTTATTAAATGTGAGACGTAAATCGTCTATCAGTGACTCGACGTGCCTGGTTTTGATGACGATGTCATCGACATATGCTTCAACTGTCTTGCTGATCTGCTTCTCCAGCCATGTTTGAATCATGCGTTGGTAGGTGGCGCCAGCGTTTTTGAGCCCGAAAGGCATAGTGTTGAAGCAGAAAGGCCCATATGGGGTAATGAATGTCGTTGCGGCTTGATCGGACTCCTTCATCTTGACCTGATGGTATCTAGAGTACGGTCGAAGAAACACAGTGAGTCGTGTCCTGCGGTTGCGTCAATGATCTGATCGATGCGAGGGAGGGGGAAGGGATCCTTAGGGCAAGCCATGTTGAGGTCTTTGAAATTGACGCATAGGCGCCAGGATTTATCCTTCTTTGGTACCATCACCAGGTTTGCTAGCCAGTCCGGGTGTTTGATTTCTCTGATGAATCCGGCTTCGAGTAACATGACTAGCTCTTCTCCCATAGCTTGTCGTATGGGTTTGGAAAAATGCCGCAGTGTTTGTTTGACCGATTTATATCACCTTAAGATATTGAGGCTGTGTTCGGCGAGCCTACGTGGGATTCCTGGCATATTAGAAGGGTGCCAGCGAATATGTCCCAGTTTTCACGCAGGAACTCTCGTAGCGCGGCATCGACCGTTGGGTCTAGTTGTTCCCCGATAGATGCTATCTTGTTGGGGTTTGTTGGATGGACCTGGAATTTGACTATCTCTTCTGCCGGCTTGAAGGAGGTGGATTTGGGTCATTTGTCTAGGATCACATCGTCCCTGTCCACCGTGGAGCGCAGCATGGTTAACTCTTCGGCCGCGAGGGCTTCAGATAATGCCTCAAGGGCGAGGGATGCGGTTTTATTTTCGGCGTGGAGTGATATGTCCGGATCACTAGCGAGAGTGATTGTGTTGTTGGGCCAGGGCATCTTAAGCTTCATGTACCCGTAATGAGGTATAGCTTGGAAGCTTGTAAATGCATCTCGCCCCAAGAGGGCGTGATATCCGCTGTTGAAAGGGACCACTTGAAAGGTTATCTCTTCGGACCGATAATTCTCCAGCGTGTCGAATACCACGTCAAGTGTGATTTTTCCCGCACACCATGCCTCCCGACTGGGAATGATTCCTTGGAAGGTCGTGCTGCTTTGCTCGATGCGGCTCCTGTCTATTTCCATTTTGTGGAGTGTATCCTCATAAATGAGGTTTAGTCCGCTACCGCCGTCCATGAGAACCTTGGTGAGCCGAAAGCCGTCCATGATTGGACTGAGGACCAAGGCAGCTGGTGCTCGGACTGTCCTCTATTTTGGTTCGTCATTGGCATTAAAAGTTATAGCTGTGTCGTTCCAGGGGTTTATTGCTGCGATTTGGCAGACGTCGGATAGTTCGCGGAGTGCCCTTTTGCGCCTATTGTTTGAAGCAAATGTCTCGAAGACCATCAATACTTTGAGGTTGTCATCTTTCGGGGGGGGGGGGGGATGTTGTTCTGGGGTATCCTTCATGAGGATATCCTCACCGCTCTTGGCCACTTGACGGAGTATCCAACATGCTCTAAGGCTATGGGTTGGTATGTTATCCGGTGTTGTGTGTATTTTGCATGGCCCATCGAGCCATCCTTCCAGAACGGTTCTGCGCCCTGTAGTGGGCTTGTATTTCTTTACTATTGGACCAGGCGTGCCACGAGGGTGGGCCCTATTCGCCTGAACAAGGGGTTGAGTGGGGACTAATGGATTTCCCAACGGGCTGTTTGAGTTTTCCAGGCCCTTTCCATTACGCTGTACTTCTGTACGATAGTTGCCAGGTCAGCGAAGTGTAATATGCGACAGCAGTTGATGGCGTTGAGGATTCCTTCATCCGTGCAATTGGTGCGGAACACTGAGATCGCGTCTTCGTCGCGGAAATCTTTAATCTTGTCTTTGACAAGAAGGAATTTGGCCCAGAAGTGATGGACCGTTTCCTGAGACTGCTGTTGTATGCTCCTGGGAGCGCTTATGTTCGGGTGGGTGGGTGGATTTAAATCTGAACCTTGACCCAATTTTGGATCTGGAGTTTGAAGATCCTCCAGAGTCGACGGTCCAGGCTCCGAGATATCAACTGAGTTTTTAGGCTTGTCGTCCGATTCTAGGTTCGGAGGACAAGATGCATCTCTTCACTGGTGGGTATCCGGTTCTTCGAGGTCGGAGATCCGTACATAGTCCGTCCTCAGTATGGTGGAAAAGTTGTCGCCTCGCTCCTCGACTACCGCTATCTGGTGGGTGATCGGTGGAGCTTTGATTTCTGTATGATCGGGTTTAAGCCCAATTCGATCATAGTCTGTAGCGACCCCTAGGGGCGGCGATGCGATATAAGAGCTCGTTTAAAGATGAAAGCTCCGCCGGATCCATCTGCTTGGAGTGTTCGGAGTCAATGCGAAGGGGATTTTCGATGACCTGAGAGGTCATCGTCGGCTTAACGGCCGAACGGGCGGTCATGGTAAAGCCACCCAGCAGGAGGGTTTGGCCTGGGGCCAGTGCTCCTCCAGAGGTGATATTATCCTTGAGAACAAGGCGAGCCATCGATCCTATCTTCGACATCACAGTGGAACTCTCAATGAAAGCACCAATGTCGGTGTCAAGACCAGCAGATCTCGAGTAGTGGGTCCCAAACTATGCGTCTAAGGTCGATGGTAACAGGAGACGAGGGACACAATGTTTACCTAGGTTCGGAACCTCTCTATGGAGGTAATACCCTACTTCCTGCTTGATTGATCTTGATGAATATGAGTATTACAAGAGTTGATCTACCACGAGATCGTAATGGCTAAAACCCTAGAAGTCTAGCATGTATGACTATAACTGTATATTCGCCTCTACAGACCTAGCCCTCCGGTTTATATAGACAACAGAGGGACCTAGGGTTATACAAGTTTGGTTTACAGAGAAAGGAATCTTTATATTCGGTCGCCAAGCTTGCCTTCGACGCCTAGGAGAGTCCCATCCAGACACGGGTAGATTCTTCGGTCTATGTATCTTCACAGCCCATCAGGCCAGCCCATGGCTAACAGGCCGGACGCCCGAGGACCCCTTAGTCCAGGACTCCCTCACCGGTATCTCTCCTCGCATGCAGTTGATGACCATCTCGCCCATGGCCTTTGTGAACACATAAGTTTCTTGCCAACCATAGAGTTTGGCCCTATGAATAAATAAATTGCACAAATCAAATACTTCATGTGTGTATTAGTATATCTGAGACATGAGAAAGTATGAGGAAATACTAGAATACCTCGACTACCTAACTCTTTAGTTTCTTGAGTATGAAGCGAGAGAGAAGAATGCCTTACAGGTCAAAAGCCAACTTCATCTCAGCCTGGATAGCCAACACGATATTCCGATGTGCCAAAAAATCTGAGGAACCTATCCCCTTTGTTATGGTATCCCCTAAGCAAAATGGCTTCTCTAGTATCAAACCTTGCCTCTACCCATTCACATATGTTGTTTGGCCAAAAACATGGCATGCAAAGATACTGCTAAAGCTTGTTTGTAAGCTTTTGAGATTAATAGAAACATGTTACCATTTGATTTCGACCACAAGAAACTTTTATTTGGCATTCTGACCTGTTGATACTTGCAAGAAGAGCTTCAGTCTTCGAAACCGCTGCACGAAACTCATTATCCAGAATGGCCCCACGGTGTTGATGTCTAGTGCTACATTATACCTGCAAGTTGCAATACTTTTATTGCTAGGAATGTGAACTTACACATTTAGTAATGGAAGCAATCCTTGGTGCAAGACTAGTATAGCTTCACGAACCTCTCATCAAAAGTGGTATTTGCTGCAGAGTTCACCATAAAATCCACTTCTTCCGCGATCTCTGTGGCTAATTCAGGAGCAATGCCAATATTGGCTTCCATGAAATTACCAACGACTGGAACATGCTTGCTTAATACAAAGGTGTGGTAGTTTTTCCCATGGATTTCCTGTAAACATCTGAACAACTCAGTATCTTCTACCTGTATTGCAGACGGAAAATATGGTCATTTGCACGAAGAACAGAAAGTAGTCCGAAGTAATCATGATACCTTGTTCTTCAATCTTTTCATGGCTGCTTCATTGTCCTTGGCCTTGATCAACACGTATGTTTTACCAACATTAGGATTTGTCCTTAAAATGGGATCGATAAAAACCGATCATCAGAATCATACAAAGTAGAATGGAAGAACAAAGGAAGGAATTCAGGTAGCTTGGAGCAAGACAAAG
Source organism: Aegilops longissima (assembly GCA_021605205.1). Taxonomy (NCBI): domain Eukaryota; kingdom Viridiplantae; phylum Streptophyta; class Magnoliopsida; order Poales; family Poaceae; genus Aegilops; species Aegilops longissima. Next base: position 407,211,589 of record CM038682.1, read on the forward strand.
GTAGAATGGAAGAACAACCTAAAAGTGAGGGGCCAGACAAAAAATGTCTCACTCAAACTGGCATTTGAAAATGCTACCCACCCTTCCCGTATTTCTACATTTCATTCTTCTATTCCTTGTGCTTGCTTTTCTAGTTAAGCTGCTCATAAACTAGATCCATAAAACTCACTCAGCTACTGTCTTCTTTTTATAATTGGTCTCTAAGTCCAAGTAATCGATAAAGTATAATCCTCTTCCCAGCTCTGCCACCTCCTTTCTACCGAGTATGCTCTACTTGAAAGAACATATTTATCAATAAATAAGTGCATTACTATATTCACAGCTACAAACTAAGCCTAATTTCCAATTTGTCATATGTATCACTTTGATGTTGTGGCATCAGTGGCTTCTTGCTCAACGGATTTTGCTTCTACACTTGACTTGAGAAGGGCGAAGCCTTCATGACCGGTAAAGGTATCTGTTCTAGAAGTCGGTACTTACGCGGCACAGAACAAAGGGTGATATCAATGAAATGCAATACATGTTTGAATATTTCCTATCTTCTTCCAGCCATCGAACTTTTTCAATTCATTTTCTTGAGATCTGTGGAATAGTGATATCATACTTGAATCCACATTCCCAGTATTTGAGGAAGAAGTAGAATCTTAGTCCTTTTGAATTTCTAAGTTGGGAATTCGATATCGACTAAATCAAGAAACTCAATTTCACTATGATATGACCACTGAACCCTTTGATGCAACATTTCTTGTTTCCAGAAGATCTCGGATGGTTTCTCAAGCTTTCATGATCTCGTAAAAGAAAGAAACCCTTTCTATAAGTCATGAAGACACGAACCAAAAGACTAAGAAACTACACAATCTATTGATTGACTGAAAAACTCAAGCTGAGTAACTTGCTTGAATGGTCGCTCCGGCTCTGGGCCGTTTGATCTTCGGAATGCAGAATAGGGGATCGCTTGCCAACCATTAGTTAGGACCAGTGAAAACCCATGCTTGGTGCAGGCGAAGTTCAGTTTGGAGATCTAACAATTCCTTATGTCTTGCATCCTCGATTGATGCAGCCTCAGATGCTTCAATTGTAGATTTGAGTATTGAGTGAAAGGTTACACCACCTATAGGTTCTGTATTACAGGCCAATCCTACCCCACTAGTACCAATAGGCGACATAGGGGAAAAAGCACAACACCTAGGAATAGGAATCAACAGCACAAAAACTTTCTTAGAAATTAACTAGCAAGAAAACGTATGCGCATGGGTGCAATGGATTTCGCTCCCGCCCGCTCATCCCTTGCTTGTTCTTTCGGACTAGCACTTTTCCTCTCTTTAAAGTAGATTTCTCAGCTCCACGAGTCAAACGAAATAAGGCGAAAGGCCCACTACATCTTCATTCATGGCTTATTGATTTGATTGATCCCCCTTTCGTATTGATTCGACCTGAGGTGAGGTTGGAACAAGAGTTTTCATAAAAAAATGGTTCTTTTATGCAATTATGAACGTGCATGCCTCTTGTGGATTCCTCGAACACTATGAATGAAGGGGGGAGTATGAGGAAGGCCGATTTTATTTCTATATGAAGATGAAAAAAGGATCCGGGTCAAACATTTCTTACTTTTGTTGAGTATGACTGAATGAGGAAGAGCTCCTTATGTGGTATCACTTTACCACCATCTGAAATGCGTGAAACTCCGATTGGTGGAAGCCAGTCCATGAAGATTCTCCCTTCTCTTATGTGAAATTCCCCACTTTCGGTAAGCATCCAGTATCTCAGCAAATGAACATTTCTCTAAGCTTATCCTATACCTTATACGTCGTTTCAAAGCTGCTCCAAGGATCAAATGAATAGCTAAGGTTTATTCACGATCCCTGGCTACAATCCCGGGAACATCATAAATAGTACCAGCGACTCCTACTTTGACCACTTCGCATATTGGCCTTATATTATCTACGGCGTCAACCATAAGTTTTAATACATCGCGTTCAGCTCGAGCTAGGAGGTGAAAAGTTTTAGAAACAATAGCACGAACTCTCGTTCTTTTACCATCGATCATGCGAAAGTTTACCAATTTCTTGATCAATTATTTTTTCTCACCATCAAAGGCCCCCATATAGTTGAGAATTTCCGAGCAATTGGAAGCCGCTTTCGATGACGAGGCTGATAAATTGATATTACGCGATCATTACTGTCCATATTTTTCAGCTCTGCTGTCGGATTTTGGGTTCCGGCAGACCCTTAAGGTTCGAATTCTTTGGGTGTGTGGCGGAGATCCAACCTTCAACGTCTACGCACCTCGCCCGAATCGCGGGGACCTAAACTACTAACGAGAACATCACAAGAGACACGAGATTTATCTGGTTGGGCCACCATTGTGGTGTAATACCCTACTCGGTGTGTGGTGTGGTGGATTGCCTCTTGGGCTGATGAGGAACAATACAAGGAAGAACAGCCTCGTGAGGGTGCTGTTCTTGGCGGAGTCGATGAACTGCTAGGTGGTGTTGATCGCTCTAGCTCTTGGTTTCTTGATGAGGATTCGGATCTCTCTCCCTTTCTTCCCCTTTCGGATGCCCTCTTTGAGATGCCCCTAGCTCGAGTGTGGCTGCTCCTATTTATAGGCGAAGGCCTGGGCCTCTTCCCAAATATTAGCGGGAAGGCGCCAACAATTAGCCATTTGAAGGGAACAGCGGGTACACTTATCTGACTAAAGTTGGTCCTCGCTTTGCCCAAGGCTCTGGTGATAGCCTTGCTTGGGCTCCACAATGACTCCCTTCCTGCCGTTGGGCTGGTCTTGGTCTTGTTGCACCGAAACGGATGCCTTTGCTTGATGCTCTCGCCTGCGCTTGCTCCCTTTGACCAAAGAGGAAAGGAGGATGATCGCCCTTAGTGCGTCATGGCTTGCGTCATGGGCACCTCGCGAGTACCCTGCCTTGAACTCTCCGCCTCCTCATGAGCCAACTGGCGAGGCCGTGCACGAGAAGCTCCTTGTCGTCCGCCCAGCAATCTGGCCCCAGCGAGGTCTTGAGCTGCGTTGGCGAAGATGGGCGTCTGGGCCTCCTTGAGCCACGCCGCGAGGCATAGCGAGCAAGTCAGGGACCCTGTTTCCCGAGCGCATGACAGTAGCCCCGGCCCCTGCACGCCCGAACAGCGAGAGAGGCGAAAGGGCAAGTCTGAAGCGTCATGAGCCCTAACAGCTGCTGACCTTAGGCGGCGTGGCGGTTGATTGGACAGCGTCGCGCTTTGCTTCCCATGATGCCTCGGTAACCACCGGATTTGACAAGTCCTGCATGCGAGTCGGTCATGATTACGGTGATCGTGGAGGCCGACGGTTGGCCTTCGCCCGGCTATAAATGCAGGATGGCGCGCGCCCTTCGATCTATCATACGCTTCTCCTCCTCCTCGTTTTGTCCGGTTGCCATGGCTCCGATCTGCGGTTCTCCACGGAAGAGAAGGAAAGGCTCCTCAAGAGGATCTTGACCTGCTCCCCCAAAGCGGCTTGCCCTCTGGTGTCATGGCAGGGGCGCTTCGCCGAGGCGCCCATGCCACAGTGCGGCGGCCGCCACCAGATTCCCTCTTCCTTATGCAGCGCAAATTGGTGACTTTGAAGGAGGCGGCGCGGGCGCCCTGGCGGCGCCGCCCGCCAACACCGGCCCAGTCACGAATGTGTCGTCTTCCCCTTGGAGTCCACGCCGAGGCTCTGCCGGGAGTTTGTGCTTCACGTCGCCACGCCTCCTAAATCTTGGATTCTTCTTCCTTCTTTCTTCGCCTCCGTCGTCCGTGAAGGAACCCCTGGACTCTGGCTGCAACCTGCGCCGGCTCTGCGGCACCCTCATGACAGGCGCAGAGGTCATGGTGGTTGCCCAGGCGAGTCTTCATGACTCGAGGCTGGGGTGGTCGCCGGGTCTGCGGGGCGAGGCGCCCTCACGATCCACAGGTCTGATGGTGCCGGTGGTGTCCTTCAAGGTCTTGACGTGGAGGGTCGTCGGCTGGAGTGCTTCCCGGAGAGGTGGTCGGGGTCTGCTGCGGTGAGGCAGAGGCCGACCGACCACTCCCTTAGCAGCTCTTAGGCGGCAGGGCGCCGGAGGATCTAGCGACCCGCCGAGCTCTTGGCGACGCGGAGGCAAGCGGCGCAGCTCTGAGCCCCGAGCCCGCGCCGCTCCCGGAGCAGAGGCGGGCTCGTCGGCCGTCGCCGCCCTGATCTGGATGGGGTTGGCGCGGACGGGTATTACTTGTTGATGATGGCGTCTACGCGGTGGTCCCTGTAGGTAGGACTCCTTAGGATTCGCGTCTTTTGTTCTGCGAGGAGCCAGAATGTACCCAGGGGCTTGTAAGATGTTTGTAACCGTTTGTCAATATGATCCTTATTGTGAAGCAGCGAGAGAGGCTTATTCGCCTTAGCTTAGTTTCTTCCTTCCGGACCTCATGAGGATTGATGCTCTGCGCCCGACAGGTCCAGTCCCAAAGCGGCTTCGGCCGTCGCTGGTATGCTGGTCGCGATGCCGTGGTCAAGGCCAGGAGGTGAGGGCCCGAGGTCGGTAAGAGCCCACAGTCGTGATGCTCGGGGGTCCCCCTGGCGCTCAAGCAGCCATCATTCGGTGAGAAAGGAGAGCGACGTTGCTAACACGGGGTTGCATTGAGTGTGGGGATGGTGTTGCGATAACTAGTGTGTCCGGAGGGCGACTTATCTCGAGGGTCAGGACAATGCTTCCTGGTGCGGCTCTAGGTCCATGCCTTGGCCGGCGAGAGATTGCATGGCGAGGTCGTTTCGTGCTCCTTGGAGGGACCCTGCAGGTTCACCACAAAAGGAACAAGAGCTCGCCGTGGCGATCGTTAGTTCTGCCATTAGTTGCTTGGGAGAGGCGCGAGAGGCCTCGCGAGGTGTGTTGGGGCACCCGTGAGCAAGTGCGGGACTCACGGGGCCCTACCTCAAGGCGGGTTGCACCTGGCTCTGGGCCTTATCTTCGAGTGTGTTCCTGCACATTTGGCGGATGCGGTGCTCTCGTCTTGGTCCGGCTCTCGGGCTGGTCTCGGCCGTCGGTGGCAAGCAGGTCGCGATGCCATGGACAAGACCGGAGGGTGAGTCGCGATGCTCGGGCACCCCCTTTTAGCATAAGCTGGGTTAGATAATGAAACTCGTCCTCGGGTCCGGCTCTCGGGCTGGTCTCGGCCGTCGTTGGCAAGCCAGTCGCGATGCCATGGACAAGACCCGGTGAGGGCGGAGGCGGTAGGAGCCCTGAGTCGCGATGCTCGAGCACCCCCTTTAGCGTGCAAGCTGGGTTAGATGGCGAAACTCTCGTCCTCGGGTCCGGCTCTCGGGCTGGTCTCGGCCGTCGTTGGCAAGCCAGGTCGCGATGCCATGGACAAGACCAGAGGTGAGGGCGGAGGCGGTAGGAGCCCTGAGTCGCGATGCTCGGGCACCCCCCCCTTTAGCGCAAGATTCCGTCACCCGGGAAAAGGCACCAAATAACAAGCATGGTGGAGCGAGGCATAATCCTAAGGAAAGCGTAAGAAGGATACATGCAGCTGGGGCAGGCCCGGCGGCTTGGGGATGATGCAGCCGAGGGTGCCCCCAACAGGATAGGCTAATGACATGAAATAAAGGGATACATGCAGCGAGGGGCGGACCCACGAGGCACTGGGTATATCTGACCTGAAGGCGCTCCCAGCGGAAATAAAACTTAAAGATGTCACTGGTGATGTTGGGGACGAAGGGGTGTTGGTGTAGCAGACTCGGTGGGCTGCGGGGCCGATCCTCACGAGCCCCCAAGCCCGGGCCTTGGGAGGATCCGGAGGCTGGCGGCTCCTCGGGGCCATCTCCATCTCCGCCCGGGGCTGCGGCGTGCGACCTCTCGAGCCTCGGGATGGCCCTCATGAGATCTTTGGTGCGCAAGCAACGCGTTTAGCAGGCCGTGAGGCATGCGCGCGTGGCTGTGGGGCGGGCCCTGCATAGCGTTCCACTCGCGAGGGCAGGCGCTCTTGAGGGCGGCTCGGTTGAGCCTGGTATGTCGATGCAGGCGCAGCCCACCATCCTCGCTGGATGGGGGGCCACAGTGAGTGGCGGCTGCCCTCATGACCCTTGACTCCTGTAGCTCTGAATGGCCTTGGCAGCGAACTCCGAGGTTCGGCCCTCCTTGCCTCGCTCACCTTGCGGGAAGCGTGCTTGCAGCACGCCTCCATGTGGTGCCCAAGCGCCTCCCTCGTGACCTTGGCGAGGTGGCGGCCCTCGAGGGAGAGCCCCGAGCCCGGCTGAGGAGGCGCCAGGCCTTTCTATGCGATGGAAGGAGGCTCCCCAGGGCCCGGCGGGCCTGAGGGTCTGCCTCTTGAGGAGCTAGGCGGTCGATGTCTTCTTCTTCTTGGAGTGCGGCCTCGTGAGGCCTCCTGCTCTTGTGGTGCAGGTCTTCTAGCGGCGCGGCTGAAAGGCTCGCTCCGGGGAACTGCTGCGTCCCTCTCTTCACGAGGGCACCGTGATAACCCCAGCTTCTGGCATCTTGAGGGCGTTGTAGCCGTGGTGGAGTTCTGACCATGAATTTGGCTAGCGCGGGTACCGAGGATGGCGTTGTCTGGCGGCGAATGTGGGCGGCGTCGAAGTCGATGAGCTCGGTCGGTAGTTATCGCGAGCCCGAAGGTGACGGGAAAGCGGACCTGCCCGATCGGGACCGTGGAGCCGTCGGTGACTCGGAGAAAGGCTTGGTTGGCTGAAGGCGGCGGTAAGGGCGCGAAGATTGTTGAATGTTTCCACGGACGGGGCGTTGAGTCTGCCCGCCCGTCGATGAGGTCTTGGTGACCAGCCGTTCGCGATGATTGGGGAACAAAGCATCGGAGAACTCCGGTGTGGCGCGCGCGAAGCTGATCCGCTGAGCTGAGCGTGATGGCGCCGCCGACCACGAGAGGCGCGTGGCCTCGAGCTTGGGAGGATTGCATTCGCCAGCAGGCGAACTGCTTGAAGATCTTGTTGAGAGGCTGGGGCTTGAGCTCCGCCCGGGATCTGAGCGATCGCCACGCGGTTCTGAAGCCCCAGCCCCTCGTCGATGGCGGTCCTCATTTCTCCTTGGCGGCGGTGGCAGCGGAGGTAGGCCTGCGTTCCCTGCAGGCGATCCTCATGAGGCTGATCCTCCAGCCTCCCTCATGGCGGGTCTTGCCAGCAGTCCTCGCGAGGTTGATCGCGCCACCCTTGGCGCGGGCGCGGTCTTCCAGCGTCTGCATTCCTTCCTCCTCCTCGGCCGTAGCCCGATCGCTGCGCTCGGCGTCTGCCGACCCTTCCTTCGCTCTGACCCAGAGCTCTTGGCATTCATTGGTGTTGTGGGTGTGGAGGTGTGGTACGCGCGATACCGGCTGCCCTTGGAGGACTCGGGCTGATCTACGCCTCGCTTGGTGTCTGGTTCGGCCATGGTCGGCAGCCCCTTGCGCTTCACGTCCTTGGCCTTGGACTTCTTTTCTTGGGATCGCGGCAGGCAGCTCGAGGAGGCGCCCTCCTCAGCCTGGCGCGCTTGGTCGCCAAGTTGAACAGCTCAAGGAGGTGCCGAGATCTTCATGCATCACCAGCTCCTCCTTCATCTTGGCGTCGCGCCGCCGTCGGAGAAGGAAGAGATGATGGCCTCCTCCGTTACCACAGGGATCTTGGTAGCGTTGTTGAAGCGCTGGATGTACTTTGCAGGGTTTCCCGGCTGCTGCTTGATTCGGTGCATGTCGCTCATGGCGGGTGGCGGTCATGAGTACCACAGGAAGTTGGCGATGATGCGGGTGCGCATCTTGGCGAGAAGAGATCGTGCACAGGGGCAGATTCAGGAGCAGTGCGGGCTCCGTCCTTGGCGCCATGGGAAACCAGTTCACCATGACCTTTTCATCCCGTTGGCAGCCTCGATGCCCAGCTCGTAGAAGCTGGAGGAACTCCGTAGGGTCATTGTGCCGTCGTGGCGAGGAGGTAGGTGCGGCTTGAACTTGGCGGGCCGCGGCGCTGGCAGCTTCGGAGGTGAAAGCGCAGCAGCCCGCCGTGGCGAGGGGCCTCGGACTGACGAGCTTGGTCTTGCGGGCCTCCCTGCGCCCTGACTAGGGGCAGCGTGAGGTCTGACATCGGGCGAGGGGCGCTCGGGCAGCTTCTTGTGGGCGAGAACTTCTTGACAGCTCTGCTCTTGCCTGCGGCTGGCGCTGGCGGGCAGGTTCCGCCAGGGGCGCGCCTTGGGGCAGGAGTGCCTTCTCGAGGAGGCGGCTGGCGCCCGGGAGCTTCATCGCCCAGCGAGGCGGTGCGGTGGAAGCGGGCGAGACGATGCGGCGCCTCTGCAGCGCGGACGAGCTCGGTGACTCGGTCGAGCCATTCTTCGTAAACGTCGTCAGCGGGGTGGTAGCGCAAAACTCGTTTGCGCGATGAGTGCAGCCGAGCCACCATGGCGCGAAGCGCGCGTGGCGAGAACCAGCGGGGTGGCGGCGTGGCGGTGCGGCCGTCCGCCTCATGGGCGAGTCTTTGGATGATGCTTGCTGCTCGTTCCCCACCGGGCGGTGGCGGCTTTGGCGGCAGGTGACGAGGAACGGCGGCGCCCACCGGCAGGAGCTGTGTGGGCGACATGGGGCCTGGCGGCTCGGCGCTTCAGCAGCGAGCCCGGCAGGCGTCGGACATGGTTGCGGTGATGCAGGAAAACGAGGCGACAAAAAGCGATTCGGCGCACCTACCTAAGCGCGCCAAATGTCGGATTTCGGGTTCCGGCAGACCCTTAAGGTTCGAACACATGGGTGCGCGCGGAGATCCAACCTTCCACCGTCTCGCACCTCGCCGAATCGCAGGGACCTAAACTACTAACGGAACAGCACAAGAGACACGAGATTTATACTGGTTCAGGCCACCATCGTGGTGTAATACCCTACTCCAGTGTGTGGTGTGGTGGATTGCCTCTTGGGCTGATGAGGAACAATACAAGGGAGAACAGCCTCGTGAGGGTCTGTTCTTGGCGGGTGCGATGAACTGCTAGGTGGTGTTCAGTCGCTCTAGCTACTGGTTTCTTGATGAGGATTCCGGATCTCTCTCCCCTTTCTTCCCCCTTTTAGATGCCCCTCTTTCATATGCCCCTAGCTCTGAGTGTGGCTGCTCCTATTTATAGGCGAAGGCCCTGGGCCTCTTCCCAAATATTGAGCGGGAAGGGCGCCAACAATTGGCCATTTTGAAGGGGAACAGCGGGTACACTTATCCTGACTAAAGTTGGTCCTCGCCTGCCAAAGGCTCTGGTGATGACGCTTGCTTGGGCTCCACAATGACTCCCTTCCTGCCGTTGGGCTGGTCTTGGTCTTGTTGCATCAAAACGGATGCCTTTGCTTGATGCTCTCGCCTGCGCTTGCTCCCTTTGCACCAAAGAGGAAAGGAGGATGCTGCGGGCTAGCGCTTGCCCAGCGCTCTTGGTGCGTCATGGCTTGCGTCATGGGCACCTCGCGAGGTACCTGCCTTGAACTCTCCGCCTCCTCATGAGCCCAACTGGCGAGGCCGTGCTGAGTAAGCTCCTTGTCCCATGAGGCTTGGCCCCTCGTGAGGTCTTGAGCTTGCCTTGATGAAGATGGGCGTCTTTGGGCCTCCTTGAGCCACGCCCATGGGCAGCAGCGAGCAAGTTTGGGGACCCCCGTTCCCAGAACGCCGACATCTGCTCCCGAAAAGAGAGAGGAAAGGAGACAGATCTTGACGTCGGCGTTGGTTTTTCCAACGAAATGAATAAGTTTTGGATTTAGATTCACATAAGCATTGCACAATTATCCGCATAGACGGGGATCAACAATGATACCGCTGGCCAGGAATAAGTACCTATCCCTCTTATACTTAAGAAAAGAGAAGAGAAGCTGGTGTTGAGAAATGAGATGTGGGCTATATTCTCGGGGACTTTTTAAAAGTAGCTGAAAGGAAATGCTGCTTCCTTTCTATACGCTAATTCTTGCTTTGAAGAGATGTTCCAGACAAGGCCTTCTTAAGTCCCACCTCACCTATAGCCAACTTGAGGTATTCAATTGTTTCTAGTATAATAAGCAGGTTTAAGCCATGGAAGACATGTGCCAAAGAGGTTTTCCAGCACATGGAATAGCACTCGCAGGGGCATCCTGTCAGTCACCGCAGACAAGTCGTAAGAGTTATAAGCCAATCTATTGACAATATAGTTTAATGGGGCCATCTGATGGAAAGTTCCACCCGACGATAGCTTGGCCAAATCTTCACGATAAATTTACTTACTCGCATCAAACAAAACCCTTTGATTAATTGCCAATAGTGTCTTCTCTTGGCTTCCCTTCAACTGTTTGAACCAGACGTCCGCCCCGAAACAAAATAGGTCTTGTGTCGGCCCCTCAGTTCTATGCCGAAGTAGAGCGAACGTGTTTCCGCACGCGTCCAAATTCTTATTCATATACAACCCATTTCTGGTGTCTAACGCATACCTAACCCGAGATGGCCAGCCACAAAAAAGAGGGGAGTTTTGCTCGCCTCAGCTATGGATAAAGCCAAGCGTTTAAGCAAACACACTCAGCTATAACACCCAGTCATAGGTTCTCGAAAAAGTCCTACAATGTAATTATAGACAACATAATTTGGCCTTCCTGGTAGGGACCCATGTTTTACCCTGACCAATGCTTCTCCCTTCTCTTTCCGTCCTTTGTAATACCCAACGCACAAATATGGACAACTTTCTTAATGATTAATATTCATGAATTCTTCCTTCTCAGGCTTGTGTAAGTTAAAGACCCCTAACCCACCGATAAGCCTGCTTGCTACTATCACTTTCGTCTTCGAAGTGTCCATTCCCAATATCTTTATTGTGTGGGTGTGAAGTTCCCAGGAGATACATAGGGTAAGATCTATGACCAGGTGTCGGTGTCAAAACCAGCGGATCTCGGGTAGGGGGTCCCGAAATGTGCGTCTGAGGTCGATGGTAACAGGAGAGAGGGGACATGATGTTTACCCAGGTTCGGGCCCTCTCTATGGAGGTAATACCCTACTTCCTGCTTGATTGGTCTTGATGAATATGAGTATTACAAGAGTTGATCTACCATGAGATCATAATGGCTAAACCCCTAGAAGTCTAGCCAGTATGATTATGATTGTGATTGTCCCTATGGACAAAACCCTCTCTAGTTTATATAGACACCAGAGAGGACTAGGGTTGTACAAAGTCAGTTGCAGAGAAAGGAATCTTCATATCCGAATGCCAAGCTTGCCATCCACGCCAAGGAGAGTCCCATCCGGACACGAGTGAGAGTCTTCGGTCTTGTATCTTCATAGCCCATCTGTCTGGCCCATGTCCAACAGGCCGGACGCCCGAGGACCCCTTAGTCCAGGACTCCCTCAGTAGCCCCTGAACCAGGCTTCAATGTCGAGGTGTCCGGCGCGCAGATTATCTTCGGCATTGCAAGACGGGTTCCTCCTCCGAATACTCCAGAACAGCCTTTGAACACAAAGAACATGTTTGGCTCTGCAAAGCAAGTACCATACACAACCGCAGAGAGTATAATATTTCACGAGTCCAATCTATTGACAACTTTTTGTAGCGTGATGCCACGTCACCACCCGGTCATTTTTTCGAACCGTTTTTCGGCCTGCCGCTCCATGTTTTGAGATGTGGTTCCATTGGCACGTCTTGTCAAAGCAGAGATCATGTCCCCCTTATTGCAGGATTCTCATCAATACGGGCATGGGTAATCCAACCGTCCAGTCGGCATGATTCCTTGGGAATAGGCAAGTTTTAAGGCCCGTGAGGAGGCGTTTGATATTCACCCCCTTTATAAAGGGGCACAGAGCCGTCTTTCTCCTCTATGCCTGCCTCCCCCTCGACCTAGAGTTCGAGCACCCAGGTTTCGACTTACTTATTACGAGCCTCCCAGTCATGGACGGACCCGGCCCTCCAGGCCAGTGGGTGACCACTTCTGTCACAGAGGAGGATGTTGCAAAGCTCCGAGCGGCAAGATACCTGACCGTGGAAATCCCCCACAGGCTCCCTCCTAATGGGCAGGTTATTCCTACCCCCAGATCCGGCGAGAGGTTCGTATTCATCTCCTACTTCCTCCGGGGGCTAGGGTTCGCTCTTCACCCCTTTGTCCGTGGGCTTGTGTTCTATTATGGGCTAGATTTTAATGATCTAGCCCCGGACTCTTTTCTTCACATCTCGGCGTTCATCGTCATGTGCGAGGCCTTTCTCCGTATTCCCCCACACTTCGGGTTATGGCTCAAGACCTTTAATGTGAAGCCGAAGGTGATCGAGGGGTAGCAAGCGGAGTGTGGCGGTGCCACAGTGAGCAAGCTTGCCAACACTCCGTGGCCAAAAGGCTCTTTCATGGAATCCTCCATCTTATGGCAGTGGGAGTGGTTTTACATTACTGAACCCCGTGGTACCAAGTGGGAAGCTAAACCCACATTCCGATCTGGCCCTCCAATACAGCTCGCATCATGGATCAATAAGGGGTTGGACTGGGGATCAATTGTCGAAATGCAGACACTATAGAGCCGCATCCGGAACCTCCTTGAGAAGCACACCGATCTCATCAACGTAATCCAAGTAATGCTAGTCCGCCGGGTCCTGCCGTGCCAGCGATGGCCTCTCCGCATGTGGGAGTTCAATACGGAAGGACCACGAACCCTTCAACACTTCTTTGACACGACGCATAGAGGAATATGGAAGTTATTTTTCGGGACACGAAAACAGTGGCCGGACACCACCGAGGACATCAGCCTCGACTGCAACCATCTGGATACCTCGGTAAGCACTTGACTCCTGAACACAGCTTGGTTAAATATCCCGTAATAAGATACTGAGAAAACCATCTTCTTCCAGGGCTGGATAAAGATGGTGGAGCAAATTAGGTGTTCGGCCCCTCTTCCCGAAGACTCAGCTGATCCCGTGCTAACAAGGATGCTAGCCCTGGCACCATACCAGGTGCCGGCGAAAGATGACAAGGAGGACAGCAGGAAGGCCAAAGGTGGCCTCCATTCTGAAGGTACACCAGACACTATGTCCGGGGAGATTAGGGCTCCCTCTTCCGAAGACAAAAGAGAAGGAGAAGCTGACATCCTTTCTCCCCATGGTAAGAAAAGAGTCGCCTCCAAAGGTTGGGAGGTAAAGGCTCCTTAACGAGGTAAGATGCCCCTGTCAGGCGGTTCGGGCTTGGAAGACGAAGTTTTCGCACAGTTCCTCCGTAAGGACAAGCCTTTAGCCGAATCGTAAGTGAACAAGGGTGTTTTAAACATATCCCGTTCTTTTCCTGTTACAAGGGTAATATCTAGAATATATGTTTTGCGGTCCAGCATGCAGTCTTCCACAACAATCCTCTTCCTCAGGGGATCTTCTTCCGGAGATGATGGAAAGCGAGACGCCTCCGCAGGACTCCTCGCCTAATAGGACGGACGACTCCGAGGTGTCGTCCTGGAGGAACTCTCCCGATCAACAAGTGGTGCAGGGGATAACGAAGACAATGCCCGAAGGTGAAACTCCGGTCGCCTAGGGTCCGGGGAGTGCAGTCCCAACGGGGGCCAACAATAAAGGCCCCGGACTATCCGGTTTATAGCCGGAGACGACTCTAGGGTCGAGTAAACATATCCCTTCGAAGGGAGTTCATACTCCTACAGCTGCTTCCAGAAATTCGGAGGCGCCGGATACATTGATGGACATGTTGTGACATGCGTCCATCTCAGAGGAACATCGTACCATGATGGGCACGGTGGTTGAGAGGATTTTGTCCACGAAAAGCGGATTGAATGAAGCCTTCACGGGTGTGCTAAGAGACTTCGAGGTACGTAATGTAGTATTTTCAATTGTGCTTTATGCACGAAATGCGACTGCGTATAGATAGTAGCCCCTGAGACTCTAGTTGGCGTCCAAAGGGAGGCAATCAGAGGATCGAAAAAGACATGCCTAAGAAATACTCTAACTAGTTGGAACACAGGCTGTTACATCCATGGCGACTTTCCACACAACAGAGGTTGCAGGTCTGAAGCAGAAACTTGATGTGGCGGATGACGACATCATGCTTATTAACAGGCGGCTTGACGAGGCGCAAGGTATGTTTTGGGGCGGCCAGTATATGTATGTATAATAACATGAGCACGAAGCTGAGTATTATATACTAAGACATGCACAACTACAGGTAGTGCTGCCGCGGTGGAAACCCTTCGGGTTGAGCTTGCTCGAGCCAAGGAGCAAGCAAGGATGAGTAATGTGGCTGCCAAGAAGGCAGCTGAGGAGTTAAAGGCCAAACAAGCTGCTCGGCACTAGTGCGAGGAGAGAATATCTTCCATAGAGCAAGATCTAAAGGATTCCACTGGCAAATGCCAAGCACTCGAGGAGGAGAACAAGGCCAAAGTAGCCAACTCGAGAAGGCCTTACGAGAGGCGAGAGAAGCACGATCCGGGTCAAGAGCGGCTCGGGAGGAGATCCGGCAAGCGGGGAGATAGCGGCCGGTAAGCCCTTTCTATTACAGACTAAATTCGGCGATCCAAAGTATGCCATGCTTAATCAAATGTGGAGCTCTCCAGACACATTCTTGGACTTGCCGAAGAGTGCCTCGGATGCGGCGCAGTTTTACCAAGCGCAAGAAGGGTATGCAACGAAGAAGCTTTTCTGGTCACAATTTTGCACGCCAAAGCGCCCGCTATTGCTGAACGAATAGATAGCCCAGTGGGCCGAGCTACACAAGATATCTGGTTCTGCCATGAAGGATGTCGTGGTCCGGCTATGGCCGATTGAGCCAGTTCTGAATAGTTATTTCGGTTTGGTGCAGCGACTTGTGGATGTGGTTCCGCGTATTGACGCCGTGAAGTGATCAACGTGCATTGAAGGTGCACGGATGGCCTTTGCCCGTGTCAAGACGTATTGGCCAAAGATGAAGGCCATCGATATTGCAGCGAAGAGTCCACCCAGGGGCAAGGACAAAAACACGCCGGAGCATTATTTTGAAGATGTCCTAGAGGGCGCCCGCTTGATAGAGGATCACTGCTCGAAGGATATGATCTTCGAGTGAATGTACCGAGATTGTAAAAACAATATTATGATATATTAAGGCTACATTTTTTATACTTTTGCCTAAAAGTTTTGGTTCCTCCTGTGCGGCCATTTTTGTATAATCTGAAAGTTTTCCAGTCGTCGACTTCGGCCCCCACGCATAAAATACGGGGTGTTTGGAAAAGCACTTGATCACTCTTGACCCAATGTTTTGGTCCGTGAAGGAGGTGTCAATGTGGCGAACTAGGCAATCGGACTATAGGGCTTTAACACTTTCACTTAGCCATAGGAGTTTGACGGTGGGTCTATGATATAGCCCCTGGTATGTACGCGGTTATCCCAATATGGTGCGTTACATAGGTGACCTTAAGAACGGTCCTTCGTGTAATACGGAAGGAACCGCGAAAGATTCTAATAAGTCATCGAGTGGTTGACCAGATCTCGTCGCATCATGATAGTCGGTTTTCGACTTTCTCTACTGAGGTGCTTGACCAGATGAACCGGAAACACAATTGCAGTACTTCTCCCTTTACTACCCTAGACGATAGAGAGTGGAACGTAAGGTAGTAAGTATAGGAGCCAGGCAACCCAACTATTGACCAAAGACATGATTCGGAGGTGATGCATATAAGGCCAAACTCGTGACGCCGAAGTGTGCTATAAAGCTGTTCGGAGTTGTCGGCGACTCATTTGTTCCCATATCGAGCCCCTGGCAATTTGTGTCGAGGTGCGTGTGTGAAACAATCGAAGAAGCAAAATTCAGTTCTTTAGAAAAAGCGAATACTCAATACGGATTATGTTCACTGGAACCTGATTGATATGTCAATCGCCATCTGACAGATAATAACGCCACAACCCAGGCTATTTGACATGCCGGGGGTCGTAGGCTGAGGGAAAAGGTACTTTACAGGCTCAAAATAGAGAGTGCGGTCTACAGAAAATTATTTGGACCTCCTGTCGCACGTCTGCACCGCCTTGCCTCGGTGAAAGGACTCCTTGATAGGAATAGCCTTTGGGTAAGTGTACGAAGACGAACTCCGAAAGAGTCCGTGAGATGACCAGCCTATGAGCCACCTGTGGTAAAAGATAAAAAATAGTTCGAAAAGAAAAAAAGGCTATGGGCGTGCTTGTAGGCCTGTCCGCATTGTGCCTCCACCGATGACCAGGGTATCTTAAGTGCATAATTGTGTATGCGTGGTACAAACTTTGCAAGTATATGAGGCCAACGATGGAGGCCGAACTGCTACTCCAGCTCTGAGATTGGTCGGTCCTGTTTAATAGAGACCGGCGGCTTAATGGCCGATGAGATACGCGGCTTGATGAGGCCACTTTGTACTTCGGCTGTAGTAGCCGTAGTATGACACTACTAGGGAAAACCTTATACACAGAATCTTAGCAGACAGCAGCTTTAAAACAGGCGCTCTTGCTAACTAGCGATGGCGAGCTTAACAACGCGCTACTAATAACTAGGTAGCAGTGGCGCTCTAGGTGAACCAAGTGCTACTACTATAGTTGCCACGGATTTGCCTCGAGCTAGATATAGTAGTAGCGCCCTTCCATGGACGGCGCTGCTGCTAAAGTACTTAGTAGCAGCGTTTTTCTACAAAACTTCGCTGCTGCTAAGTGTAGCACCTAATTAAGTTTAGTCCCATCTTGCTAAGCGAACAAGGTGTTTACCACCTTAAATATGTTACTTCTCAAACTACCTCGAGCACTTGGTCTTCATTGAACTATATGTCTAGGATTTGTGGCTGCAATATGAATCTTCACGGTGCCTATCTGGTCTTGTGAGGATTCATGTTGACTATTAGATTCTACACAAAAGATCAATGATGACCAATGTATATTTTTGATGCCTGCTTAGACTTAGCGATGGCGTGTTTACGTAAAGCAGCGCTATGGCTACTTTAGCTATAAGCGCGTTTCCTAAAGTCTTCTTGCTAGTTCGACTTAACCACCCACCGCTCAAAATTTCATGACGTCCTCCTTCCTCCTTGTTCCCCTACTCCTCTGTCGCCCTTGAGCCTGCCACGACGCGCCGCCCGCCAGGCTCCTCAACCTCACCGCCGCCGCCCGCGCCGCTCACCGTCGCCGCCGCCTCCCCCAACCCGCCGCCGCCTCGATCCCGAGCCCTCCCTCGCCGCCCCTACCTCTCTCTGTGCCGAGCACCTCCCCACCACCGTCTCTCCCCTCTCTGCAAGCCCCCACCCCTCCCCACCCTCGTTCTCTCGGCTTAGTTAGTACTAGATGTTTTTAGTAGTAGTAGATGTTAATTTAGGGTTCATAGATAATGATTTTTAGCAGTAGTAGATGTTAATTAGTAGTAGTGATGGTACTAGTTAGCTATTGTATAATGTAGTTTATTTTTACTGTTTTTAGTAAGTGTTTAAAATAATTAGTAAGTAAATTAATAAACTAGTTGAACTAGTTTAGTTTTAGTTGAACAAGTTTAGTAAGTAAATTAATAAACTAGTTGAATTAATAGAACTAATGTATTTTTAGTAAGATAATTAATATAACTAGTTGAACTACTTTATTTTTGAAAGAATTAGTTTTTCTATTTATAGTAAGTTTATATTTAGTAAGAACTAGTTGAATTAATAGAACTAGTTGAACATGTCATATTTGTTGTTATCTTTTTAGTTAAACAATTATTCGGGATGTATTAGTGATAACTTATAGGGTTTTTGCTTTTGCAGAAATCAAGGAGCCCCTCCATAATCCCCGCGTCGTCCCGTCACCGACCCCTCCGACCTCGAGGTGAGACCAGCCAAATCTCCATGTATATCTTGTGTTGCTCAAATAGGATATGTGGTTGCCCAAGTGGCCGGTCATGTTCAGGTTACACCTCCGAGTGGCCATTGTTTTGCCGAAGTGTTGATTAATTTGCGTTCTGGCAAATTTCAGCGCTCGATATGTCCTTTTTAGCAAAGGTCATGCGGATTTTTCCGTGAATTCTGGCATGACTTGTGCTAGAAATATGTAGGAAATATCGAGTGGCCTGGATTTTCTCGAAAAATAATGATCTAATTCAGGTTTTGTAGTACATATATTTAATTGTACAAGTTTAATCTTTGAATTATGAACGTAGGAAATGTCATACTCAGACGACGACAGTCTCCCGGGGGAGTGCAGCTGGTGCCACGACGATCGAGGTATGTGCGACAGGTTCGTTGAGCTGGACGAAGATCGGCGCTTCAGCATTAAGCTCCACGAGACCTTCGATGTTAAAATGGTACGCAACAACGACAAGTGTTTTTTTGTAATTAAGCATGACTTCAACTATTTCAACATCTAATTTTCATATTTTACAATTCGACTAGCTTATCCCATGCCATGCAAGACGCTATGTCTTGGAGAGGATGGGTTTTGAAGACCATGAAAATTTTCAAACAAAGAAAATACACCTAAGGACCCATGATGATATGGATTTTGAAGTAAATCTGTACAATTCTCAAAGAGTAACCCATTTTGGTTGCCAAAATTGGGAAGCACTTTGCAAAATGTATGGTTTTTATGAGGGTATGGTTGTCACCATGGATCTTGGTGATCGTGACATCGAGCAAGACAATATGGACATTTGGGTCCTTGTTGATACGCTTCCGATTCTACCGCAATGTGAGTTTCTCAAACATAGTTATTAACTAATTTATATTGTTTATTTCAAAATAGTTGACAGCTTATTTCCATTGACAACTTATTTTGAATCTTGAAACAATGTGCGGAAGATGGTAGACAAAACCCACTACTTGATGGCTCGAATTAACTTATAAGGAGAAAAGTCATCGATAAACTTCTTGTACTTATCTTGAGAATTACAATACCTATTATCGAACTCGTCCAAATTATGGTGAATCGTGCCCTTTGGTGCGTGTTGAACCAGTAACTTCTATGGAATACCCTAGTAATATTTTTTACTATTACGACATCCGTGCATCTTTGCATACTTCTAAAACTAGTACATCATTGCTAACTATGAAGTTATTACTATGTTTTGAGCAGAAAATCCCGATGGATTGTGTGCCTCATCGATGTATCGAATGGTAGCCTTGCGATTCTGAACATACAGCCAGGTCAATCTAAGGAGCTCACACATGCATATCGGTTTCTAAAACTGGTGAACACATGCTAATCAAAGAATGGAAAAAAATGTTTGGATATTCGCAAGGAGGTTCTTGGAAGTAACATTAAGCGAAAGGCAAGAATTGGAGACAGGATAATCTCCATTCTCCATAATGGAGAGTCAGGGGCTATCTTGTTTTTTGCTATTTTACCTTAGAGAATATAGTAGGTCCTAAGAAAATGTAGTAGGTCCTATGAGGTACAATATGTTTATTATGTGGTACAATGTGTTAGAGTTGTGATTATGACTAGTGACCAATTTGCTATGTGATCTCTCATTGATGATAACGATGATCTTGAGGAGGTGTTATATGACAATGATGTATTATGATGATAAGTTGTTAATGATATGATGATGATGATGATGTTTTTTGTTATATCATTGGGTGAAAGAACCACGGATTAGTTTCAAGTGGATGTCCATCCACTTGAAACTAATCCTGATTCTTTCACCCGTGATATAATAACTCATTATGATGTAAAACAATCTCTAAATTCTGTTGTATGAAAACTTGTGTAAGGGTGTATGAATACAACATGAAATAAAAAGAAATAAAATACGAAATAATAGTAGCGGCAGGAGGGGAAGCGCTACTACTAATTACGATGGCGCTCCTCTGGGAAGTCGCTACTACTAAACCGATTAGCGATGGCGTGGGCTGGAGACGCTCTTTGCTATCTGGCTATGGCGCCTTATCGATGGCGCACCGCCCCGCTGTACTGATAGGCCTAAAACCCGCGCTGCTGCTAGGCTTTTCCCTAGTAGTGTGACCCTCCGTACGGAGGGAGCATTCCGTATTTCCATTTATTGTTATGACTCCACGTGGACCGGGCATCTTAAGTTTTGCATGGGCATAGTGTGGGACCACATTAAAACAAGCAAAAGCGGTATGCCCCAGATGTGCATGGTAGCTACTGCGGAATATCGAAGGTCAAGCCTTCACTTCGGAAGTTGTTCGGTGAACCGAAAACGACTTCCAATGCGATGGAGCCCGTGCAGTGAGCTTCTACGCCGGGTACTGCTCCCTTGAGGGTAGTTGTGGTGGGCTTGATTCTTAAAGGATCAATGCCCATTTTGCGGAAAGTGTCTTGGTAGAGTAGATTAAGGCTATTGTCGCCGTCCATAAGGACTTTCGAGAGATGGAACCCGTCGATAATTGGGTCGAGGACCAGAACTGTGAACATGCGTGATGAATACTGGCTGGGTGGTCCATGCGATCAAAAGTGATCGGGCAGGCCGCCCATTGATTAAATTTTGGGGGGACCAGCTCTATGTCGTAGGCGTCCCGTAGTGCGCTCCACTATAGGGGTGTGCGTCACATATACCACGTTTACTGTTTTTACTCCGGGGGGAAATTGCTTCTGACCCCCGGTGTTTGGTTGGCGAGCCTCTTCATCATCGCTGTCATTGGGCGGCCCCTTCCCCTTGTGTCCGACTTTAAGCTTGCCGGCTTGTTTGAAGACCCAACAGCTTCTGTTGGTATGATTGGCTGGTTTATTGGGGGTGCCATGAATCTAGCAGGGCCGATCCAGTATCTTGTCTAGATTCGATGGTCCGTCTCTGTTTGCCTTGAATGGCTTTTTCCGTTGACCGGGTTTGGAGCCGCAGAATCCGGCGTTGACCACCGTGTCTTGCGTTCCTTCATTATTATTGCGACGCTTATGTTTATTGCGTCGTGGCTTGCCTTTGCCGTCTCGGACTTCGGAAGTGCCCGGATCGCTGGCGCTGTTGCTTCTACGAGCGAGCCAGCTGTCTTCTCCCGCGCAAAAGCGGGTCATCAGAGCGGCAAGGGCTGCCATGGATTTTGGTTTTTCTTGACCGAGGTGGCGGGCGAGCCACTCATCCCGGATGCTGTGTTTGAAGGCTGCTAGGGCCTCGGCGTCCGGACAATCGACAATTTGGTTCTTTTTTAATTAAGAACCTAGTCCAGAGCTTCCTGGCTGACTCTCCGGGCTGCTGGATTATGTGACTTAAGTCATCGGCGTCTGGTGGCCGGACATATGTACCTTGGAAGTTATCGCGGAAGGCATATTCCAGGTCCTCCCTGCTGCTAATGGAGTTCTCTGGAAGGCTGTTTAGCCAGTGTCGCGCTGGTCCCTTTAGTTTTAGTGGGAGGTATTTGATGGCGTGGAGATCATCACCGCGGGCCATGTGGATGTGGAGAAGAAAATCATCAATCCATACCTCGGGATCTGTTGTTCCATCATATGATTCGATATTCATGGATTTAAACCCTTCTGGGAATTTGTGTTCCATTACTTCATCGGTGAAGAAAAGGGGGTGTGCGGCGCCTCTATATCGGGCCAAGTCGCGACGTAGCTCGAACGGGGTTTGTCTGTGGTTTTCGGCTCGGGCGTGGTTATGTTTGTCGCGTCCGGCTAGATTGCCGTCGTCACGCGTCAGCACACGCCCGTGTTATCCGTAAATCGATCTGGTCTGACCTGCTCTACTGTCTGGGTCCTGCCGTAGGTCGTATGTATGTCCCCAAGCTGTTTTGTCTCTGCCTGTACGGTGGAGTAGTGTGGGCTGGTGTTCGGCTTGAGTTGCCGCTTTGTCCCGGCCATGTGGTGGCCGATCAGCCGCGTTATGCGCTGACGGTACAGGCTCCAACGCCTCGTTGTCCAATTGAGGTAACAATTTGCGCCTCGGATAACTTCTGGTCGGGCGCTCGAGGCTGTATTCCTCGGCTGTTAGGACCTGAGTCCATCTGTCGTTGAGTGTATCCTGTTCGGCTTGAAGCCATTGCTGCTGCCTTTTTAGTCTCCTCGCGGTTGCGATGAGCTGTTGCTTAAAGCGTTCCTGCTCAAGGGGTTCTTCGGGAACGATGAAGTCTTTGTTGCCGAGACTTATTTCGTCTTCGGAGGGTGGCATATAGCTGCTGTCCTCTGAGTCATCGTTCCCAACTGGCTCGTCGCGGTTACTCTGCCCTTCCTCCCTACCTTCTTGTTCTGATGCTGGTTCAATGAGGGTGTTTGGGTCTTCGACATTCTCCATAGTATTATTTTCTCCGGTGCTGGTGTTACTTTCTTTGTCACGGCGTGATTTTGAACGGCACAGCTGATGCCGCCGCTTCGGTGGTTTATCAACGTTATTGTCCTTAAGCAGATTCCTACCACCGTCCTCGCCTTCGTTTTTGGATGCATCCACAATATTTAAACCAATAATGAGGCTGGGCAACTCGCTTCCAGAATGCTCCTTCGATGGCTTCCTTCGTTAGCCATTCGATCCTGGTCAACAAAGTCTTTTTTTGCCTGCTGCCCGTTGGATCACGCTGGGAATTGACTTCTCCCCTTTTGACCGTGTGGTGAGATCTTGACAGTATGTGACGTGTGGGCTCGGGCTGGATCGAATTGGCTGGGTGCCAGCTTATTGGGTGCGCAGGGCAGCCTGTCCTGCCGCACCGCGTGTGCGCGAGGCCCGCGTCGTGGGCGCTGTGCGGACGCGGGTTATGCGGTGCTCCCCCCATTTCCCCTCGCTAGCTGGTGCTGCGGCTGCAGGTGGGCCTGCCTGCGCATGGTCCCGCGCGTCAGCTTCATAGTGTGTTTTTCTCATATACGCGTATTTCCTGGTTACCTCGGTCAACTGCTCGTGGCGCGGCGCTCCTCACTCGCTTCCCGCGTCGTGCATCGTGGGGAGTTACTGTGTCCTGCGTCAGCTGCAAAGGGGTGGATCGACGCATGTGCACCTGGATTGCGCACACGCGTTTCTACTAGCGCGATGACGGGTGGGCCGCCGCTGATCTGGTCCCGCTCGTCGGCTGCAACTCCTGTGTCTAGTGTGTGTGATACACCTTTCCCGTGAGAGGTGTTGCGTCTCGTCTCCATTTGGACTTTGGAGAGAGAGGATGGACTCCAGCTGCCCGATGCATGTGCTTGTGGGGCCTGGCTGACCGATGCATCGTGTGTGCCACACCTCCATCTGCAGTTGGAGAGAGAGAGATGGACTGGCGCCTACGACGCTCTGGTCGATGCCGCGGCCGCGGCCGCCCGCGAGCCCGGGTGCACGGTGGCGCTCACGGACCTCCACCGCTGCCTCTATGCCTTCAGCGAGTCCTGCGACCGAGCTGAGGGCCTTGTCCAGGCGGCCGTCGGCGGCCTTGGCCCCGCCACCTCCCGCCACGACAAGCTGTGCCGCGCCGTGCGCGCGATCGACAAGGATCTCTGGGCCGTCGCCGCCGGCTGGGAGGAGAACGAGATGGAAGAGGAGAAGAATCGCACTCCAACCACGCCGAGGACATATAGCCCAATCAATCTACCTTGTGTCCTGTTGAGGTGATGTTCATCGTTCTTGTTTTTTCCGTGTGATGTTCATTGTTCCTCTTATTTTCTTGGTTGCGGTGCTAATCGTGTTAGTCATCTAGAAGATGAATGAAACTATGACGGGAAAGGAGAGATGGACTGGGATATTTTACCTCGCCGGGCTGCATGGTGGTCGAGATGCGGCAGCCCCATGCTCTGTTTCGATGGGCCTCCTCTGCTCGATGGTTGCCACTGGTTGAGGTTCGTCCTTCTCTGGTTCGCATGTTCTTCGCCGCTGCTTTGGATTCGTTGTGCTAATTTCACATGTTTGCCTTTGTTTCGTTCATGCGTAGTTTGGTACGGTTTCCTGTTATCGCTTGCGTTGAGCCTTTGGTCCGTCTCTCCTTCTCATTGAGGTTAGTCCACCCCTCTTGTGCTTGCCTATAGAATGTTTGATGAAATGCATGTATGCTGACGCTTGTTCTACGGTTCAGCCTACTTCTCCGGTTGATGGCGCTTCTTCTTCTCGTCCGTCCTACTGCTTACCCAACGTGCTTCTGCTTGCTGCCTTAGGTAAATAGGCCATTCTGTTGCTTTTGTGACCGACTTAGTGTTCATTCCATGCATGTGTGTCGTTGTGCTCTGACCGGTTGTTTTTTTTGTGTATTTCGCAGGTTGTACGATCTCTTCTATCGCTGCGTCGGTCGACTCATCCAGGTTTTCTTCTTTCCTTTCTACTACATGTGTGTGTTTTACTTTCAGTATCTTCTGTGTCATGCTGTCTGCCTTGGTGATCTTTTAAATATCTGTATGTCGTGCTGATCGTTTAAATGTTCTGGATATGGTTGGGCGTTGTGTGTTGTTCGTTCTCGTGCTGCTTATATTTCATGTATGCGTGTGAGCAGGATTTGTCCGCTTCTTTACATTGTTATACCTGTTTTGTAGGTCATGGTAACTCGATGCCCCCGTGCTCACTCTTTCTGTTGTACATAGAAGCATATTTGTCCAATTCTCAGACTAATTTTTTGATAGAAACCGCAGTTCATTACAACGCCAATTATGGATATGGATCCATCTTGCTGCGCTGGATGAAGGACTGGATGTAATAAGAATTGCATGTGACAATTGCTCATGAATAGTATTTGTTGTACAAACATCCAGTTAATTATTGAGATACAATAGAGACACTATAATAGTACTACTTTAGTCAAATACATTATCCACTGATTGTTGTAGTGAAATGTCGCTCTAGCTAGTAATTTGCAGAATCTTGCACGACAAACTATAGGCATGTGATCTCTATGGTGTTCCAGTAAATAAAGAAAACTGGAACATGTGCCTTCAAATTTTCTATTTATATAGAAAAACCATGCATTGGTACATATGAACCATATGAATAGGACTGAAGATCTGTTTTTTGTCATGTTTGTGAGTTTTCTGTTATTTCCTCTCAGTGTGAATAGGACTGAAGAAGATGGACATAGCCCTTTAGGTAATTTCAATTTTTTTAACTGCAAACCGTAGAACAATAGTTCTATGGTATATTTTCATTAAAAAACAGTATGTTACAAAAGGAAAGGAGGAAATAGAAACAAAATAAAAAAGATCTAAGCAAATGGGTAGAGCCCTTATCCAATTTTAGTTTTGGGCAACATGAGAATCATTTAAAAATTGATCTGATAGCCTGCTTGAACATCGTGGAATACTCGTCTTTGATCTTGTGTTGAAGTAGTTGAAGATCCTTTTTTAATTCAAGCCTCCAACTTGAGACTGTCGGCTGGATGTTTCTGAAGACCTTGCCATCTCACTTTGTCCTGGATTAATAACAGATTACAAATTTATTTGTTTAAATAGGATAGGTTATTTATGAAGGTATACCATTTGTATTGACTGGATAATTTACATGTTGGCAAGGACTTATTGGTGCAGCCTGGTCATAATTGCTCGGCCAATTTCCCAACCCAAATCCAGAACCACTTCATCTTTAGATCTTTACATGATTGATGAAATGCCTTAGAGACTAAGATCTGCACTTTGTTTCTCTGCGTTCTCCTGCTCACGGATTAACCAATGGCTGTAAGACCCAGAGAAGCATTAGGAACTGGTCTGCAGTGTCTTCCAGTGTATGCGTACACACAGTTCACTTTCCTTTTCTTTTTGCCCGTTTTATAGATGATGTGGTTGAGTTATGAAGCCTCTTCTTGTAGTGTTGTCTGCAAGGCCAAAGGGAAGTTTTTAATGCATTTGAGCTGCTCTATCTGATTGTTCATCTCCTGAACCTGTTTTAGTTGATATAAAAGTGTTCTCTATTTCAGAGAGCCACAACACGATTGTGCCCCCTCTTGCTCCAGGTGCATGTTTTTGCCCTCCTTTACCCTCTGATTTGACTTGCTTTACCTTGTGTGAAGGTTTATACTTTAAACTTTACAAAGCTATATAAAGTTCACTTTCAACTGTACTTGGCTACAACTATACTAGACGCTTTCCTCGTCCGGCTTTTTCTGGTTTTTTTTTTTAATTTTTGGGCTTGTTGAGCTGTGCCCTCAGTAGAACCTTTGTACTGTGTTGTGAGACTTGGGTGTGTGTGTGTGGACTAGTCCTTGTATGTGTGCTCTCTGGCGGTTTGCTTTATTTATAAAGCGGGGCAAAAGCCTTTTTCGATAATACATTTTGAAGGAGTGAATGCTCTATCTGGTACTGTCCTATGACTCATTTAACAGTGCGTCAATTTGCTCACAAACCTCCTCATGTAATGAGTATTCTATCACATATCACAGAACATCTTGATCTTCCAGCTAATAATTTGCTGTAATTTTTTAGGCATATCACTGTTTGCAGCTTTTGGGTTCCTTCTGTGTGTTGGGAGATAATGCTCTTTATACGCTTTGTGCAATGCTAGGCCGGACAAATTCAATACTGAAAATCTAGACTGATCTTTCCACTCTGTAACAACTTCTATGCTTGCGCCACCATGATATCACTACAACATTTCCCTGGAAAATTTTATTAGTTGCATTAAACTGAATTGATTTACCAGTAAAAATCTGGACAACCCATTTCGGTCGCTAACAACAATTGTTGCATTACCAGGATATGTCATGTATGTGCTTTGATTCGTAGTAGGATGCAAAAAGCACAACAAGATATAGAATGTATGCACTATGGCTAGCAGTAACATTTTATTGACTTGTGCAGTATTCGATACTATCTATTTCTGCAGGCTATTCCTCATGTTGCAACCTTTTCCCGTAGAATTGAAAGGAAGATGGAAGAAATTGCATGAGGTATACTTTGTGTTCCATTAGTCTTACTGTCATATTTCCATGTTCAGTTATTCACACTTTATTATTGCTCGATATCTATAGCTTGCTATTATTTGAGCAGGAATGGTGTTTCAACGTGAAACTCAAAACCAGTCAAGACTATAAAGGGGCTGTGAAGGAAAAAATGCTATGGATCCAGGGTGGGAGGGGAGAGTTACCAACAATGTATCAAGGATAAACCGTGACATGGATTCCTAAGTTCCAACTTACATAGCAAAATTATATAGGGAGAATGCCCGCATTTTGAGAACTCTATTACATAGTTTGAAGCTATGTTTCTTTCAATTTTCATAATTAAAAGGATCCTTATTATTGCCAATTTGTCAAGCATTTATTGTCGAATAACTCCTTGTTTCAAACGAGACCTGTGGCGCAAGGTGTAAATTCATTATACATCTTAGCAAGCCTCTTCTTTTTTATTAAGAGGAGTTAAATTTGTTACCATACGTGCTTGCTCACAACTAAACCATGAATTTTCTTTTCAATATGTTTTTTTTCAAACTCAGATATCTAATCATTATAACCATATTCTCAACTAAAACAATGCTTCCTTAGCTGGTTTGTACATGTTATACAAATATAATTTTTTCACACTCGGATTTCACACCGTGATAACCATATGTTCAATATAACATCGTTTAACACATGAGCTTTGTACTACCAATATTGAATAGGTTCTTGCAAAATGAACCTATTTTCATCGACAACATGGCTTTAGCGGGTCTCTGCGCCATTTGGCGCAACGGGTCAACAAGTATATATCGTACATGGAGGTGGCCGCCCAGCGTCCGATATCCGGTGGGCCTTGGGCTGCTCCTCTCCGGCGTCGTCATCCACACCGTTGATGTCTTCGGAGTCGTAATAGAGCATGTCGGTTAAATCCTCGAGAGTGGCTATAAGGTGGGTGGTGGGTGGGAGAGAAAATTCCCTGCTCTCAGCCCCTAGTCCGGGCTGGGCATAGTTCGGACGTTGCTCCTCTGTAATGATAAGGGATCGCATTAAGTCCAGATCCTCGCCTAAAGGCGAGGTTTGTTCGGAGAGAGGAAAATCCATGGAATACGGCGGGGGGATACTCCCCTGCCGGACTCACACGGTGCTGGCTCCGAGGGTTCGGAGCCAGTGTCCAGAGAAGGGTCTGGCTTGCTGATGGTTGCCAGTGATGCCACTTCGACCGGCTCTCCGGTATTGGGTTTGGTGGCTGCAGGCAGTCCGGCGGGCTCGTGAAGTCCGCCTCCGGACATGGCGAAGCATTCCAGATCTAAGGCAAGAGCAGGAGTTGGAGTCGCGAATCCTTGGAAGATCAAGTCTCCCCGGACGTCAGCGACATAGTCCCGGTTTCCAAAACTAATCCGGTGACCTGGGGCGTAGCTGTCGATCTGCTCTAGATGGCCAAGCGAGTTGGCCCGCAGTGCGAAGCCGCCGAACACGACGATCTGGTCGGGGAGAAAAACTTCCCCGTGGACAGCGTTGTTGTAGATGATTGACGGAGCCATCGAACCTCTTGAAGACGACGTAGCGGAACTCTCAACGAAAGCACCAATGTCGGTGTCAAAACCGGCGGATCTCGGGTAGGGGGTCCCGAACTGCGCGTCTAAGGTCGATGGTAACAGGAGACAGGGGACATGATGTTTACCCAGGTTCGGGCCCTCTCTATGGAGGTAATACCCTACTTTTTGCTTGATTGATCTTGATGAATATGATTATTACAAGAGTTGATCTACCACGAGATCGTAATGGCTAAAACCCTAGAAGTCTAGCCTCTATGATTATGATTGTGATTGTCCCTATGGACTAAACCCTCTCCGGTTTATATAGACACCGGAGAGGACTAGAGTTTCACAAAGTCGGTTACAGAGAAAGGAATCTTCATGTCCGAACGCCAAGCTTGCCATCCACGCCAAGGAGAGTCCCATCCGGACACGAGTGAGAGTCATTGGTCTGGTATCTTCATAGCTCATCAGTCCGGCCCATGTCCAACAGGCCGGACGCTCGAGGAACCCTTAGTCAAAGACTCCCTCACCAGGCAGCTACATCGAGTTTCTCTTCTTCCACTATCGGATTGGGTGTTTTCTCCGTTCGGTCGGCTTGGCCAGCCCAGAGGTAATAGAAAGTGAACGGGAACCTTGCGCATGCAGCGCTAACAGCTTTCGACTCGAGTACAGTAGGAATAGTTTATTTAACCTGAGTGACCAAAGGAAGAACGCTCTTTATACATTCCATTCGGCAGATCGCATTGAATAGGTGGCTCCAGCCTGCCAGGAGCCCATCTTGAATAGTAAGTTCGGATTGCTAAGATAGGAGCAAAGCCGAACGTAAGCATCGGTACGGATCGACTGGCCCACCCACCATCACCACCGGAACTTTCACATCTCGGCTCAGAGAGTTTATCGCATCCATATCTTCTTGGGGCTTTCTGGTATCTTTTATAGATTCCTTGAGATGGAGGCACTAGTGTGACTTTACGTGACCTAAGTTACTTAAGATGATTTTCGGAGTAGTTCTACTCGAGCTACGGGTAATTCATTTTCCAGATGGTGCTTCTCAATAGAAGGGTCGATACGGGTAGGACCACTAACCAGCAGGAAAGCATCTCCAGATCCGATATGAGAACTTGCTTCTCTATACAAAATTCATTAAATGAAAAGGTAATTGTATGCGCTCTATGCGCTTTGTTTTCACTCACCATTATATCCTTTTTATCTCTTATGGAACGACTTGGGAAAGTTGCCCAGAAAGACAATAAAGCTCCCGCATTCGCCCTTTCTTGCCTGCCCTAACTAGAATAAACGTCACAATGAAACTTTGATAAATTGGACTCCGCTAAGACCCACTTCATATGAGTAGATTGCGCCGAGTATTTTACTTTGACAAGACCAAATCACTTGTTTTTTTAGCTATATGAGAAATAGCTGGCGTGTACCTGAACCCCCCTCCTGGTAGCAAAATAGATCTATACCTTTATTTGTATCTACTCACCGGGCGGAAAAAACATAAAATAGCATTTCTCATAAATAGACAGTTTTCGTTGAAAGGATCATTTCCAAGTTCAAGATGTTGTTTCCCTGTGAAGAATTCCGCTAGCTTGGCATGTTGGTACCAAAATACTACCTATGCTGACAGCTAGCGATCGATAAGCCATCTAGCTTCTCTCCACTATGATGACGGCTTATAACACGTCGATCTAGCTTTTCTTCCGGGCACAGTAGAGGAAGGTCCATTGGGCGTAGAGAGAGTACCATGTGATCAGTCTGTAATGCTTATTGGAAAGTGCTCTCTATCGTCCAGGTAATGAAAAACACATGTTCTGACTTCTCTTCTGAGAAAATGGGGTGGATCATCTTCAAAAGCAACACTGCAAGCAAAAGCCACCTCACAAGCGCAGACCTTTCTCCCTTGGAGCAGAAGTCATCGTACTCCACTTCAAGATGCTCCTTGGTGGTCGCTCTCCGAAGCAACGTCGCTTGAATACGAGACACATCACTCCTCAAGCACGTTTCGATCAAGCAAGACAACACTAGCTTCTACGACTCCGAGTTAAAGAGCAAGTATTCTCCAAGGCAACATTGTCCTCAAAAAGGTCGTGTATCCGCATTCCCAAAGCAAGCTCCACCTAAAATGGGAAGTGTTGCATCGTGTCATAGTCCTAGGATCTAGAGCTCACCGCCTGTCCTCCATGGAAGGTTCCTCCTACAGCTTCTGATTGTACAAGCAAGGCACACACAAGTCCAACTATGTATGATTATAGGGCATCAACCCCACTGATCATCCCATGGGCGAATCGTTGTTTAAGCACAAAAATGGAATAAAAAGTAAGTTCTGATATCGTAGTACTCGCACTCCTACGTGTACTACTAATGGATTCAAGAACCACTGTACCCTCCGGGAGTAAGTCACTCCAGTGGAATCAACAGATACCGGGTCCTAGTTCCCTAAGTGATTACCAACTTGTGTTCCTTTATATGACCACTAGAGCCGGTAGAGAATCAAACCGAGGTAGAACTTAGCAATCCAGCTTACTCACCTGACTCAGTCCACCCGTATGCGAGGTTTGGGTCTCCTACGAGACGTGGTAGGTAGGCAATCTCCGACTATCGTTTTCATCCTCCTCTATCACGAGTAAATGTGCATAAAATAAATACTACTGCTCAGTCAAATCTCTATGCGCCAATACATGGAAAGATCAAAGCCTCGCAGGACATGTAAAGAGACCTACCCACCACCCTTGTGCGTGTGTACCTAACAAGAGATGCTGATGCCAGCTACACCGTGCTTTCTTTACGATCGACCTGACGTTCCAAGAGAAGAAGGAATGGTTGTATGCATGCGCTGGACGCCTATAAAAAAGTAAAAGAAACCATGGATGGGGAGAAAGAAATCCCTACTTACTTGACAGGTTTCCGGGTCTCAGAAACATAGAAAGGATTTCACAAATAGGATAAATGTCCAGTGAGGACATCTCCTTGCTTGCTTTTTCATTGACTTATTCTAGTGGCTAGCCCAGTGAGTACCAGTGTCTGTCATTAGACTTTATCTTTCCACGGTCAACTCCTTTCTTCTTGAAAATCGGCTGGCTGGATTGACCTTTGGGATTGAGTCACTCGTACATTGAATCAGAGTATTTCGTATAACTCTTACTTAACAGACTTAGTGGACTGATTGATTGTTTCTTAGTTAGGATTTTCTATTCCTCCTAGCTTGCAAAATCCCCATCTGCACTTGCAGCTTCAATAAGAAGTAGTAGATGGGAGTAAGGGCTCGGCTGGTGAGTAGTAGGAGTAAGGGCCCGGCTAGTGAGAACTAGCTTATACTATCTTTCTCCTGTAAGAGCATCTCGCTTATACTTTCGGAGATCTCTCTCGTAATTCGTAGATCTAAAAGCCTATTCTAGAAAAGGGTTTTTCTCAGAGCCATAAGTCAAAATAATAAGTCCAAATTCTGCAAGAGCTTGACAAGCAATCCTTCCTACACAACTCATCGGCGGTGTGACCTGCTTGACTTTTATCTTCGATTCAACCTTGGTATTCTCCTTTCTGAAAATTACTAAGACTATTGAAAGCTTCTTCAATGATTCAAAAAAGCATCCCTAGTATAAGAAGTTGTACCTGACCTACTCCTACTATAGTATTAGAAAAAAATAAGAAGCTTTCAAAACACCAGTGCTATATATAATATGGCCCGCTAGACCAAGAGTGAGGAGCTTGACTGAACCTCTGAGCGAGCTATTAGTACCTTCTTCCTGAAGAGTAGTAGCCTTCATTCTTAGCCTGACTAACACGTTCGTACACTAGTCAGCTATGAATTTCTACTCAGGTTGCTATTCCCTTCTATTGAAGGCCTTTTACCACTATCATACATGACTTTTTTCGCCCTTCTTTTTAGAACTTATAATGCTGCTGCCCTTTCACTTGCTTCTGCCTTTCCACAGGAATTAAGATAGTGTCCTCCCTGAATTGAGAAAGAAGAGAGAATACCTATGTGCTGCTATGCCTATGGTCCAGAATTGCTATTTGTACGACCTTGGTGTTTGATTGTATAAAACATACATACTAAGCAAGTAAGCCTGCCTAAAAGCATTTCTTTTTGACACCTCTTCTCTTGATTTGAAGAGATTACACATCACCATGAACGAACTTATTCACTCTTTGAAGCCCCACCACCTTCTTTCTTTGTGCTGAGCACTTTACTTTGGTTGTGGTCATTGCCTACCGGTAAACTCCCATACTTCCTTATTTTGTTTGAGGGAGGCCAGACATCTTCCTTCTTTGCTTGGATCCAGGTCAGAAAGTTATGGGAAGGTGAAAGTGCAACTATCCCTAGGTGGTTTTGGTAATTCATAACAACATATAGCTCATTGAGCTAATGCTATTCCAAGATGAACATTTCAGGAAAGCTCAATGAATGGCATGGCATGGATGATGAAAGTGGATCCCTCAAAATGCTATTGACAAAGGATTGGCTCAAGCTCAAAAGCTCAAGACTCTTCATTTTATATTTTAGTGATTCAAGATCACATTGAGTCTATAGGAAAAGCCAATACTATCAAGGAGGGATGAGGTGTTGCTTAATGAGCCTCTTGCTTCATGTGCTTAGTGATATGCTCCAAAACCCTCAGCTACTTTCTCACATCCACATATGACCTAAACCTAAAGACAAAATCGGTCTCACCGATTTTTCCTATCCGGCGCCACCGATTCCATATGTCATAGCCACTGCCACAAACCCTAGGCAAATCGGTTCTACCAATGGGGATCTCGGTCTCACCGAGATGGGATTGTAATCTCTCTGTTTCATTTTCGTAACTTTTCGGTCTCATCGAAAGAGCGGATCGGTCCCACCGAGATTGCAATATAAACTCTCTGTTTCCCCTTTGTAACATTTCGGTCTCACCGAAAAGAGGAAATCGGTCCCACCGAGTTTACCTGACCAACTCTCCTGATAGCTAATTACCAAAATCGGTCTCACCGAGTTTGTGTAATCGGTCTCACCGAGATTACGTTATGCCCTAACCCTAACCATGTCATTCCTACCGAGATGCATGTCAGTCCCACCGAAAACCTTAACGGTCACTAGGTTTACTAAAATTGGTCTGACCGAGTTTGTTGATTCGGTCCCACCGAGATTGGTAAATTGTGTGTAACGGTTAGATTTTGTGTGGAGTCTATATATACCCCTCCACCTCCTCTTCATTCGTGGAGAGAGCCATCAGAACAAACCTACACTTCCAACTTACCAGTTCTGAGAGAGAACCACCTACTCATGTGTTGAGGCCAAGATATTCCATTCCAACCATATGAATCTTGATCTCTAGCCTTCCCCAAGTTGCTTTCCACTCAAATCTTCTTTCCACCAGATCCAAATCCTATGAGAGAGAGTTGAGTGTTGGGGAAACTATCATTTGAAGCACAAGAGCAAGGAGTTCATCATCAACACACCATTTGTTACTTCTTGGAGAGTGGTGTCTCCTAGATTGGCTAGGTGTCACTTGGGAGCCTCCGACAAGATTGTGGAGTTGAACCAAGGAGTTTGTAAGGGCAAGGAGATCGCCTACTTCGTGAAGATCTACCGCTAGTGAGGCAAGTCCTTCGTGGGCGGCGGCCATGGTGGGATAGAAAAGGTTGCTACTTCGTGGACCCTTCGTGGGTGGAGCCCTCCGTGGACTCAGCAACCGTTACCCTTCGTGGGTTGAAGTCTCCACCAACGTGGAAGTACGATAGCACCACCTATCGGAACCACGCCAAAAACATCCATGTCTCCAATTGCGTTTGAATCCTCCAAACCCTTCCCTTTACTTTCTTGCAAGTTGCATGCTTTAATTTCCGCTGCCAATATACTCTTTGCATGCTTGCTTGAATTGTATGATGATTGCTTGACTTGTCCTAAGATACCTAAAATCTGCCAAACTCTAAAACTGGGAAAGGGCTAAGTTTTTAATTGGTCAAGTAGTCTAATCACCCCCCCTCTAGACATACTTCAAGGTCCTACAAGTGGTATCAGAGCCTTGGTCTCCATTTGCTTTGATTTCCCTAGCTTTTGGTGGTCATAGCCTTGGTTTCACAACCTAGGAGAGTATGGCGTCTAGCGAGGGAAATTATCACCGTAGAGGTCCTTACTTTGATGGTACTAATTTTGCTAGTTGGAAGCATAAGATGAAAATGCATATTCTCGGACATAACCCCGCCGTTTGGGCAATTATTTGTATTGGCTTGCAAGGTGAACTCTTTGATGGGAGAGAGTCGAACCGTGAAGCTAATGCGGAAGAATTGAAGATGTTGCAATACAATGCTCAAGCTTGTGATATCATCTTCAACGGATTGTGCCCCGAAGAATTCAACAAAATCAGCCGTCTTGAGAATGCAAAGGAAATTTGGGATACTTTGATTGATATGCATGAAGGTACCGAATCCGTCAAGGAATCCAAGTTGGATGTGCTCCAAAGTCAACTTGACAAGTTCAAAATGAAGGATGGTGAAGGTGTCGCTGAAATGTACTCTAGGCTTGCACTTATCACAAATGAAATTGCCGGCTTAGGGAGTGAAGAGATGACCGACAGATTCATCATCAAGAAGATCCTAAGAGCATTGGATGGAAAGTATGATACCGTGTGCACATTGATTCAAATTATGCCAAACTACAAACATCTCAAACCAACGGAAGTCATTGGAAGAATTGTTGCTCATGAGATGTCACTTAAGGATAAGGAGGAACTTCACAGCAAGTCAAGTGGTGCTTACAAAGCCTCAAGTGAAGCCCCCACATCATCAAGTGAGAAACAAACCTTCAATGAAGAATTGAGCTTAATGGTGAAGAACTTCAACAAATTCTACAAGAGTAGAAGCAAAGAAAGAAGCTCCAAGTCAAGGTCTTACAATGACAAAAGATCTTCTAGTCGAGGCGCAATTGCTACAATTGTGGGAGACCGGACACTATTCAATGAGTGTACGACACCCTACAAAAAAGAAGAAGACTCTCTAAAAGAATAAGTAGAAGAGAAGAATCACCACCAGAGAGAGAAGGAGTAGAGATGATCGTTATGAGCGAAGATCCTCACGGAGAAGCAAGGATTAGGAAAGGAAGGACAAGTCATCAAAGAGCTACATAAAGCGAAGACATCAAGCTCATGTTGGTGAATGGGTATCCGGCTCGACTCCGACCATCACTCCGAGAGAAGTTATCACTCCGACTCGAATACACTCAAGATGAAGGTGTTGCGGTCTAGCACTTGTGTCAACCAACTCCTCGACATATTTGAATCACCAAATGAAGGAATTGGTAGATGCTTCATGGCCAAAGGTCCTAAGGTAACACACCCCGAGTATATTGATTTTGATGTTGATGAAGATGACTTGCTAGGTGATGATGATTTACTTGTTGACAACTCTAGTGATGAATACTATGATGAAATGTCAATTAATCATGCTAATCAAGTTGAAACGAATGACAATGATAAGGAGAAAATTGAGCGTCTAACTAAAGAACTAAACACTCTTAAGTTAGCTCGTGAAACTATCTTTGAAGATCATTGAGAACTTTTAAGGGCTCATGAGAAGTTACGCTTTGAAAAGCTCAATCTTGAGCAAG
The DNA here is from genome assembly GCA_021605205.1 of Aegilops longissima. NCBI lineage: Eukaryota > Viridiplantae > Streptophyta > Magnoliopsida > Poales > Poaceae > Aegilops > Aegilops longissima. The sequence goes on from CM038682.1 coordinate 407,247,293, forward strand.
AGCATGAGTTCTTAAAAGCAATCAATGATGATCTCCATAAGAAAAGTTCTTCTTACATTGCCAAGCATTTACTCTTATCTACTTACATGCCTCAAGTCAAGTCTAGTAACAAGAACAAGAAAGATTCATCCTCTAGTAGTAACAACAATAATGTCATATCCAATATTGTTGCTTCTAGTAGTTCTCTTGATTCCACTAATGATTCTCTTAGCCAAGTTAAACTTGCGCAAGAAAATAGCTTATTGAAGGGAATTATAGAAAGGTGTATACAAGAGCCTTGCTGGGAGTAAGCAATTCGAGGAAATTGTGCATAAGCAAGGAAGGCACCGGAAGAATCAAGGTGTTGGTTTTGAGCGAAAGTTCAATGCCAATGGAGTTGAGTGGGAAGAAGATCAATACCCCAAGACGAAATTTGTTCCTCAACAAGAGAAGTATGATCCTACTTCCTTCAAGGGAACACAAGCACAAGATGATCTTCCACCACAAGACCACAAGAACAAAGGCAAGGACAAGCTTGAAGAAGAGATTGATGCATTTGAAGAGGCACCTAAGGTCTCGGTCAAGTGGATTCCCAAGACTATGTCAAGTTCTACCTCATCAAGTACAACTACAACTCCAAGGATTCCCATCAAGATGATGTGGATCCAGAAGAAGAAGAACTAGAGAGTTCTTGAGGGTGACTCCGCCAACATATTTCACTCATATCATTATGGCAAGGACAAGTGCAATCAACTTCCATATCTTGCACTAGTTCAAGGAGTCACAAACCCTCATGTTGGTAAGTCAAGGGACAAGGTAACCTAATGATTTCATGGACATCATTGTGTGTGCATCACTCTATGTCTATGGATACACTTGTTTGTTCCTTGTGGGACTAACCCATGTAGGTATTGAAAGTGCAACTCACTCCAAAGGATTGCTCCAAAAAGATCTACATCAACATTGAGCATCCACATCTTCAACACCTACATGAAGACATAATCGACAAAACCCAAGGTTAGTTCATCCCTCTTAGTGGGGATCTCACATCTAGGGGGAGCTTAACTCTAAGAATTGAGTCAAAGCAACTCTAATGATGTGAACACATAAATGCTTTATGTAAAAGTGGTAACCCCACTTGAGCTTAAACGATGAGTATGACCTATGATCAAATGTCTATCATTTGACTCCTAAGTCAATATACTCATATATAGATGACCTAGTCATCGCCAATTGCTTGATAGATGCTAGAATTGGTTGTGCATGCTTTGTCACATATTTCATTTGCCATCTTATTGTGTGAGCATGTTGGTTGCATACTTTACTCATTCGAGGACTTCCACTTGTTGTTTTGATTGATTGGCTTCTTTTTCTTTGGCCAAGTGAATGGACAAGAATGCCAAAGAACCTTCTTTAGCTATCTATGCTTTTCTCGTCTCAAACTCTATTCATGCTACATCACAAAATTTGATCAAGTCAGATTCGAACCACTATGTGTGAGGAGCACTCGAGTCCCGATTCAGTCATAGACTTAAACTTCCAAAACTTCTTTGTGATTTTCGGTCCGACTGATTCCTCCATTTCGGTCTTACCGAGATCACTTAGTCGATCTAGGTTTTCAATCTCGGTGCAACCGATTTGAACTCTTCGGTCACACCGAGTTGCAATAACTGTACACAGTTTTGCATCTTGGTGCCACCGAGTTGTTCCACTTTCGGTCACACCGGCTGTGGTCGGGCTATATATAGTCACGGGCAAAAATTTGGAAATTTCTCCGAACCTCTTCGCCCGCGCAATAGCTCGCTCTGCCTCCGTGGTCTCCGGATCGTCTCCTCGTCGCCAGCTGCCCCCTATCGCTGGTATCCGCCGCCGTCAACGGAAATCAACCCCGCCGTTGCCGCCGTAGCGAGTCTCCGCCGAACTAGGGTATGGACTCTATCACTGTGCTTTCCTCGTCCGATTCTCAGCACATTGTGTTCTTATTGATTCTTGCCACGATTGAAACACTCCTATCCAATCAATGCAATCCTTAGAATAGTTTTGATTTGAAAATTTAGGGTTAGGTTTCCGCCGAAACCATCTCGGACCCACCGAGTTGAAAAACTCGGTCCCACCGATTTGGCTTATGCCATTGCACTAGTGAGACTCGGTCTGACCGAGAATTGCTAATCGGTGAGACCGATTTTAGGACTTTGTGAAACCCTAGCAGTCTCGGTGCCACCGAACTGTGACTCGGTCCAACCGAGTTCATTAGTTTAGGTTCCAAAACTGCTTCGCTATCACCGAGTTTGAAAATCGGTTGATCCGAAATGCTTTATGTGGAAAACTGAAACTGAATTTTTGAGTCATTCTTTTGCAAAAATCTCTGCATTTTGTGATGCTCATCCACTCTACCTCATCTATAACTCTTCACAGAGTTAGCAGTCAGTGTTTGCAGCATGTCAGACCAGAGTGACAGTCAGAATAGGTCAGAGGAGCAGGTGAACATGAGTGAGGGCACTAGTCCCTCCAGCTCTTCAGATGAAGGCAGCAGGAGCACCCCAAGAAATTTTCCTAAAGCTGCCACCAGGCAAAGGAAGAAGAAAACCTTAGATTCTGAAGATGAGGATTATAGGGCATAAGAGGATGAAGCAACATCCAAGAAGGTTGTGCTCAAAATGGAGTATGGCTCAGCACATAGCTCAAAGCCTGGACTCAATAAGAAGGTTCCTGCCAAGAGGACACCTATTCCAAAAGTCAGAGCATCAACTCAAATTCCTGATAAGCCTGATCCCAAAGAGCCAGCTGCTGCTGAAGGGAATAAAAGGAAAGAGAGGGTCAAGAAGACCACAGTCAGAGTTATTGGGAAGCCTTCCATGATGGAAGAGGAAGAAGAGATAGCTGCACCAGCACCAAAGGCACCAAAGCTAATGGGTGATGCAATAAGATCAGGGGCTGCCACATCTAAGCCCAAGGAAGCACCCAAAGCTGCCCCCAAGGCCAAGTCTGCACCAAAGAGGAATACCAGGAGTATTCCAGCTACTGAGAAGAGCAAGGTCCCAGTGCCTGAGGCTGCAGAAGAAGAAGATGAAGAAGGACAAGTTTTGAGGAAGCTCAAGCCAAAGATACCAGACCACAATGATGCCCATCCTGTGGCTGAGGATGTGAAGATCAGAAGAGAAAATGGGTTGAGGCTATGGAGGATGACAGATCCATATGCCTCAAGGAGAAGGATAGCTGTGGACTACCGATTCCACACCAAGGAACAACAGGACTTTTATGAGACTGTTCTGCTGGATAAGAAGCCCATAGTGTGTGATATGAGGTGGGTCGACTGGACCTACATGAAAGAAAATGTAGAGCACTATCCTAGAGTGCAAGACAGTTTTTTTGCTGTTGGAGTTGCAGACTTTGTTGGGCAAAAGCTCACCAACTGGAACGATGAACTTATCATGCAGTTCTACTCCACAGCACACTTTTATCCAAATGGCAGGATAGTGTGAATGTCTGAAGGTACAAGGTACTAGTCAACTGTTGAGGAGTGGGCAAAGCTGATAAATGCCCCAAAGGAGAATGAAGATGATCTTGATGTATATGCCAAGAAGAAAATGGACCACAATTCCATGGCACACATGTACAAGGAGATCCCAGACACAGCCATTGAGACACATAAGTTTGGATCAGTCCACTTCCTTCTGTCAGGGCTGGCAACTATCAATACCATCTTAAGGCATACTCTACTGCCTAAGTCTGGTGACCACAACATGATCTGAGGGCATGCAATCAACATGTTACATTTGTTTGATGTGCCACAGAAATTCAAAGTCACGAGCCTTATGGTTGAAACCATTAAGAGGACTGCAACAGACCAGAAGAGAAGTTGTGGATATGCCCCTCAGATCCAGGAGTTGATTAACTCAAAGATGGGCACATGCAAATATCTATTGGATAAGGAACATTTTCCAATTTATCCAGACTTTGAGGACAATGAAGTTGTCATGAATGAGAATGATCCATCTTCAGTTCAAGCACAAGAGAAGAAGGAGAAGGCAAGGAAGGAGAAGGCTGCCAGGATGCCAACTCAAGAGGAGGCATCTGAGTATTTCTTGAAGAACAAGCAGGAGCAGCTCGGATACTTAATAGCATCAACACTGAGGATTGAGAAGGGATTGGCCACCCTCACTCAAAATCAGGAGAGCTTGGAAAGAATCATAGAACAAAAGTTCTATGACTTAGATGTGAAAGTAACTGAGATTCAGTCTGTTGTGTAGCAACTACAAGATGACATGTAGGAGAGGAAGGGAAAAACAACAACTGATGCATTTGCCAGAGTGCCTAGAGCCCAAAGGTCATCTGCTGTGCTAGTTCCTGACACCAGAGCCACTTCATCTGCACCAGCTACAGCCTCAGTGCCACCAGCTCCAGCACCTACATCAGCTCCAGCTCCATCTACTTCAACTGAAGCTTTCGTCCTCGGCGCTATCCGGACTCCACCACCTGAAGATCAAGCCTGAGAGTCGATCTAGCACTATGCATTTTCTATGAACTTTTTGGTAACTTGTTGCCAAAGAGGGAGAAAAATGTATAGATCATAGGCTTCGAGAGAGAGAGAGAGAGTGTGTTGCTTTTGTTCTCTCTTGATTTGGTGGTTTTTAAACTTGTTTGCTTTTGTTTGCTTGAGATACTATACTATGTTTGTGAGACATTGATGATCATGTGTTTGATCATAAGCTACACTTATGCATGTTTGATGATATTATCTTATCTATCCTATGTGATCATTCACTGTGCTTGGTGATGAGTGCATGTATTCATTTCGTATCATCTTGAGCGCTCCACCAAGATGTATGTGATATGGAAGAGTAACCCATGATCCTAATTCCTTGTGCATTTGCAGTCCAAAGCAAATCATAATCTATGCAAAAATTTAGGGGGAGCTCTTGCTTATCACATACTTCTCAAAGCGAAGATGTTTTTTTTAATCTTATTATCATTTGTCGAAGCTTTGATCTATATGTTGTCATCAATCACCAAAAAGGGGGAGATTGAAAGTGCAACTATCCCTAGGTGGTTTTGGTAATTCATAACAACATATAGCTCATTAAGCTAATGCTATTCCAAGATGAACATTTCAGGAAAGCTCAATGAATGGCATGGCATGGATGATGAAAGTGGATCCCTCAAAATGCTATTGACAAAGGATTGGCTCAAGCTGAAAAGCTCAAGACTCCTCATTTTATATTTTAGTGATTCAAGATCACATTGAGTCTATAGGAAAAGCCAATACTATCAAGGAGGGATAAAGGTGTTGCTTAATGAGCCTCTTGCTTCATGTGCTTAGTGATATGCTCCAAAACCCTCAGCTACTTTCTCACATCCACATATGACCTAAACCTAAAGCCAAAATCGGTCTCACCGATTTTTCCTATCCGGCGCCACCGATTCCATATGTCATAGCCACTGCCACAAACCCTAGGCAAATCAGTTCTACCGATAGGGATCTCGGTCTCACCGAGATGGGATTGTAATCTCTCTGTTTCCTTTTCGTAACTTTTCGGTCTCACCGAAAGAGCGGATCGGTCCCACCGAGATTGCAATATAAACTCTCTGTTTCCCCTTTGTAACATTTCGGTCTCACCGAAAAGAGCAAATCGGTCCCACCGAGTTTATCGGACCAACTCTCTGGTTAGCTAATTACCAAAATCGGTCTCACCGAGTTTGTGTAATCGGTCTCACCGAGAATACGTTATGCCCTAACCCTAACCATATCGGTCCTACCGAGATGCATGTCAGTCCCACCGAAAACCTTAACGGTCACTAGGTTTACTAAAATCGGTCTGACCGAGTTTGTTGATTCGGTCCCATCGAGATTGGTAAATTGTGTGTAACGGTTAGATTTTGTGTGGAGGCTATATATACCCCTCCACCTCCTCTTCATTCGTGGAGAGAGCCATCAGAACAAACCTACACTTCCAACTTACCAGTTCTGAGAGAGAACCACCTACTCATGTGTTGAGGCCAAGATATTCCATTCCAACCTTATGAATCTTGATCTCTAGCCTTCCCCAAGTTGCTTTTCACTCAAATCTTCTTTCCACCAGATCCAAATCCTATGAGAGAGAGTTGAGTGTTGGGGAGACTATCATTTGAAGCACAAGAACAAGGAGTTCATCATCAACACACCATTTGTTACTTCTTGGAGAGTGGTGTCTCCTAGATTGGCTAGGTGTCACTTGGGAGCCTCCGACAAGATTGTGGAGTTGAACCAAGGAGTTTGTAAGGGCAAGGAGATCGCCTACTTTGTGAAGATCTACCGCTAGTGAGGCAAGTCCTTCGTGGGCGACAGCCTTGGTGGGATAGACAAGGTTGCTACTTCGTGGACCCTTCGTGGGTGGAGCCCTCTGTGGACTCGCGCAACCGTTACCCTTCGTGGGTTGAAGTCTCCACCAACGTGGAAGTACGATAGCACCACCTATCGGAACCACGCCAAAAACATCTGTGTCTCCAATTGCGTTTGAATCCTCCAAACCCTTCCCTTTACTTTCGTGCAAGTTGCATGCTTTAATTTCCGCTGCCAATATACTCTTTGCATGCTTGCTTGAATTGTGTGATGATTGCTTGACTTGTCCTAAGATAGCTAAAATCTGCCAAACTCTAAAACTGGGAAAACGCTAAGTTTTTAATTGGTCAAGTAGTCTAATCACCCCCCTCTAGACATACTTCAAGGTCCTACAGAAGGTTGTGTGCGCAAACGAGTCTGAATTAACAAGAAGGGGAGCGAGCAGTACACTACCCATTTGGGTATTGACAAATCACAGTCCTACTTCTTAGAGCGGGGTGGAGCACCAGAACCTTAAGATGCACTAGTATCTTAGTAAGATAGACACCGATTAAGAAACCGAGAAGTCTAGATTATGGAGACTCTCTAAGTTTTTCTCTAATTTCCTGTGTCTGAACAACTTCACTTTAGACCCGGCATATTGTATGTATCCTTCGCCCTTATTTTAAGTTCAGAGAATCCACCTTCACCCTTCGGAGAAAACATGGTGGCCGGAGACAAGGTATGTAGATTAATAGAGCTCTTACTTTTTGAATATATCATTGATCAAAACTTGGTTCTCATGGATGAAGTGTTTGAGTAGACAAAAGAAGAAGAAGCTACTACATGAAGTGAAAACTGGTGCTAAGAGCAGGATATTCTTATCTATGGGAGAGAACTGCTTGGCCCATGATGAGAGAGAACTGGTAGAGAAGTGCTAAAAGTAAGTGTAAGTTAACGAGCATGAACCTCCTTGTTGAGCAGCCGCCTGAGCTTTCTCTTTGTCTAGAATTGAAAGAGAAGTTTTTGGTAGTGGGGTGCGTGGTGTCTGAAAAGTGGATATAGACCCCGGGCAAGAAAGCCTTTTCTTAAGCATAAATGCGGTACTATTTTTAGCAAGCAATCTCTTCTACAATAGGCGGTCTGATCAATCCAAAATACTGAGGCTGGATTGAGATTTCTCTCTAAATCAAACCGGATTGGAATGTAGGTATAAACCAGCAGCAACCAATAGAGGAGTCAGCCGGTTATGATGCAGTAACAGGTAGACAACTCAGAGACTGAATACAACTAACATTAGCAGCAAGTGCACCATCTCTAACAGGAATCATAATGGTCTCAAGCATGTGCTTCCTTTCTTCTTGAAGGACCTTATTTTAAACTTTCTTAATGTCTGGAAGTAGAAGTACGGTCAAATAGATTGAGTATCAAGTATATTAGTGTGTAAGGGTTTCAATGCAGACTTTGATGGGGATCAAATGGCTCTTTCTGGAATTAAATTTTGAAAGCCATCAACCAGAGAACGAAGAATCACTGTGTCCGCCGCAAGAGCTAGAGAAGAGAAAGGACACGACCTCTAAGCGGGTGCGAGGCGAGTGTCGGTGTCAAAACCGGAGGATCTCGGGTAGGGGGTCCTGAACTGTGCGTCTAAGGAGGATGGTAAATGGAGGTGGGGGACACGATGTTTACCCAGGTTCGGGCCCTCTCGATGGAGGTAATACCCTACTTCCTGCTTGATTGATCTTGATGATATGAGTATTACAAGAGTTGATCTACCACGAGATCATAGAGGGTAAACCCTAGAAGCTAGCCTATGGTATGGTTGTTGTTTTCCTACGGACTAAACCCTCCAGTTTATATAGACACTGGAGGGGCTAGGGTTACACAAAGTCGGTTACAAGGGAGGAGATCTACATATCTGTATTGCCAAGCTTGCCTTCCATGCCAAGGAGAGTCCCATCCGGACACAAGACGAAGTCTTCAATCTTGTATCTTCATAGCCCAACAGTCCGGCCAAAGGATATAGTCCGGCTGTCCGAGGACCCCCCTAATCCTGGACTCCCTCAGTAGCCCCTGAACCAGGCTTCAATGACGATGAGTCCGGCGCGCAGATTGTCTTCGGCATTGCAAGGCGGGCTCCTCCTCCGAATACTCCATAGAAGATTTTGAACACAAGGATAGTGTCCGGCTCTGCAAAACAAATTCCACATACCACCGTAGAGAGAATAATATTTCCACAAATCTAGTCTGCTGACACATTCTGCAGCATGACATCATACTATGGCCCGGTCATTATTCAAACCGTTTTTCTCAACCAACCACCACACATATTGCGAGGCAGTTTTCCTGGCACGTCTTTTCGAAGCAGAGATTGTGTCCCCTTATCACGGGATTCTCATCAATACGGGTGTGGGTAACCCAACATCGCCATCAACTACGGCACTTGGGGAATAAGCGGGTTTACCAGGCAAATGGGGAGGCGCAGAATCCCTGCTGCCTTTATGAGGGGATAAGGACTCCCTTTCGCACCCACGCTTTCCACTTCCTGATTCATTCCCCTCCGCCCAAGCTCTAGCACCCAAGCGTTCATCTTCTCTGCACACAAAAGGCCTTCCGAAGATGTCCGGATCCAGAGCAGGAGGCAAATGGATGGCCTCTACCGTCCGACAGAAGGATATCAAAAGGCTTCGGGAGGCCGGGTACCTGGCCATTAAAATCAGCCACCGTCTCCCGACGGCGGGACAGATCGTCCCTACTCCGGAACCCCATGATAGGGTTGTATTCCTCCCTCACTTTGTCCGCGGGCTATGGTTTCCCCTCCACCCGTTCGTTCGTGGCATCATTATTACTATGGCATCGATCTTCATGATCTGTCCCCTAATTCCTTCCTCGACATCTCGACATTCATTGTCGTGTGCGAGGCTTTTCTCCGCATCCCGCCGCACTTTGGTTTATGGCTCAAGATTTTTAATGTGAAGCCCAAGGTGGTGGGCGGCGAGCACGCTGAGCGCAGGGGCACTATGGTGAGCAAGATGCTCAATGTCATATGGCCAACGAGAACCTTTAATGATTCTGTCAAGGAGTGGCAACAACAGTGGTTCTATATCTCTGAGCCGCACGGCACGGAATGGGCCGCCACTCCCGAGTTTCGATCTAGTGCCCCCCTGCGGCTTACATTCTGGGTCAAGAAGGGCCTGGACTGGTCCTCGTCCGATGAACTTTCGGTGCTCCAGACCCGCGTTAAAGATATGGGAGACAAGTACATTGAACTTGTCAATGTAGTCCAGGTGATATTAGTTCGCCGGATCCTGCCTTGTCAACACCGGACTTGCAATCTATGGGAATTCGATCTGGCCAGGCACCAAACCTTGCGAGACCTTTTCGGCACCTCGCACAAGGACATCTGGAAGGTGCTTTTCAAGTCCAGCAAATCATGGCTGGACTCCGCTGAGGACCTCGGGTACCAACTGTCCCGCCCTGCAAGTTCGGTAAGTCATCAAACTTTTTATCCGCGTAACCAAAAGGAAGCACTTAACGTGTTTTATACAACTCTCCCAGGGTTGGACGAAGAAGGCGGAGCGGATCCATTGTCTAGAACCGCTGCCCGAAGAACCAGCCGTCCCACTTCTGACGAAGATGCTGGTCCCGGCGCCTTACAAGGTGCCGAAGAAGACGGCCGAGAAGGAGGCCAAAAAGACCCGAGGCGGCCTTCGTCGCCGCGGCACTTCAGACACAATATCCGAAGGCTCTGATGCCCATTCCGCCTCCAAAGAGGACAAGGAGGAGGAGGAAGACGAATCCCCTACGGGGGGAAGAAAGAGGAGGACGACCACTGTACACTTGGAGGACGAGCTGCCCAAAAGGGGAAAGGCTCCTCTTCCGGAGGAGTCCACTGCCAATGCCGACAGCGGCCCGACATGGGACCCAGGGCCCAGCCCCTGGTGAACTCGTAAGTATATAAAATCCGAGTATGTTTTAGGCGTCCAGACTTATCATGGCATAGTATTTTAACCTAAGCCATATTTTTTGTAGTCCGGCGAGGTCCCGTACCAAACAATCCTCATCAGAGGATTCGCTGAGCTCGGATGCTATGGAGAGCGGGACACCCCCAAAGACCCCTTCCTCCAAACAGGTGCATAACACCGAGGCTTCGTCCTAGAAGGACCCCAGCCAAGGAGGAGAGGAAAATACCGTGAAGGCGGCACGTGGAGGTCAAATTTCAGGGGCCGAACAAATGGGGAAAAATATTCCCATGGGAGCTGACGACGGGGGCCATCTTGAATTCGGCTCCCAGCCGGATGCGAATCCGGAGATCTATACAGCTCCAGAATCAAGCAGGCAGCCTCCCTCAGCTGGAGGGGGTGTGCCTGTTCCACCGGCAACCTCTGTCCATCCAGAGGTGTCGGATGCTTTGTTGGTGGCGCTGAAGAGCGCCTCCATCATTGATGAACACCGTGCCCTTATGGGTGCGGTGCTTGAGAAGATTCAGTCAGCCGAGAGTGGACTGAACGAAGCCTGTATCAGCCTTATAAGAGGTTGTGAGGTATGTTTTATGAGTTTTCGAAGAGTGTCACAGTATAGATAGTAGCACCTGATACACTGTTCGGTGAAAGAAAGAATCGGACAGAGGATCGAATTTATGTTCGCAGGAAGACTCATTGAATGACATCTATTTCTCTTCTGTTATAAGCAGGTGTCTGTATCGGCTGCTGCCTCTCATACTGCAGAGATCTCCGGACTGAATCAAAGTCAGGAGCGGGCCAAAGAAGAACTTGGCTAGTTGAAAATGCAGTTGAGAGATAAACAAGGTATGCACAAGTCTTGTTCGCGTTTATTGCGAATGAATTTTCAGTATGAAATAAGCTTCATGATTTGCGCTAGGGATTGTGACCGAAGTCGAGGACCTTAAGAAGGTTGTGGATGAGGCCGAGAAAAAGGCAGCCACAGAGCAGGCTCTTCGTGAGAAGCACGAGGCCAGGGTTATTAAAGCTGAGCAGGAGCTGCAAGAGGCCGTGAGGAAATGCGAGACCTTGGATCAGAGTTTAACGGAGAAAGAATCCGAACTCACCAAGGCGCATCAGGCCACGAGCGATGCCCGAGGGGAAACCCAAAGTGCCCTGCAGGGGATCCAAGAGGCGAGAAAGATCGTGGCGGGTAAGGATTTTTCCATGTAAAGCAAGTATTTGAGGGGAAAACTATGTTCCTAATTTTGAATCCAGATTTCTCAGGGGTATTTGCCGAGCTAGCCCGCAGCATATCAGATGCCGCCAAATTCTACCGAGCTAAAGAAAGGAACACTGCAGATAAGCTCTTCTGGTCGCAGTATTTGGTACCGAATTATCCGGTGCCTTTTGCCAATCAACTGAACAGCTGATCGAATTTCATAAGGCGGCGGAACTAGCCATGAAAGATTTGGTTATCCGGCTATGGCCTGCTGAGCCGATTCCAAGCAGCTACTTCGGGGTCGTGAAGCGGCTTGTAAGCGCTTGCCCTCGACTTGACGTCATCAAGCAGTCGGTTTGTATAGAAGGTGCACGAATGGCCTTCGCCCGTGCAAAGGTGCACTGGGGGAAGATGGATGCTGAAAAGCTGATGACCGAAGGACCGCCACAGGGGAAGGAGCACCGCAAGCCTGAATTATATTATGAGAGTGCCCGGAAAGAATCCTACCTTGCAGCGGAGCTATGCACCAAGGACATTATATTTCCATGAACGCAACCATGTTGTCCTTTGTAATGTTTGAACAAGGTCATTTGTTTATTGCCTGTTATATAAAAGTTTACCCTCATGTGCGGCCATTTTATATGTTAAACCTGAGAGTTGGCGATCGCTTTCGCCTTTACGAAGAAGTACGGTGGTGTTCGGGATAACCCTGAGCACTCTTTATCCCAGTTTTGGGTCCTTCGAAGGAGGTGCTCAGCACAACGAACCAGGCAATCGGACTATAGGGCTTTATCACTCTCACTTAGCCATAGGAGCTTTAGTAAGGTAGGCGCAACCCCTGGTGTTCGGAAGACCGTACTAGGGGCTCTATGAGCACCTGATCGGAAGAAAACCGATCCGTCGCATGCTGCATTGGTTATGGCATTATGCGGGAGAAATCCTTAAAGATTTTGTGACCTCTCGAATAGCTGACCAGCTCTCGCCGTATCATTACAGTCAGTTTTCGGCTTTCATCGAGGTGCTCGTCCGGAAGAACCGGACACAATCGCAGAGAGTTCTCCCAGTGCTACCTTAGCCGATATAGCGGAACATAAGGTACCAAAACATGGGAGCCGGGAAAACCCAACTATTGACCCAAGACATGATTCGGAGCTGATGCATATAATGCTATAGGTTCGGGGTGCCGAACTTCCATGAAGGTGTTCAGACTTTATTGCCGTGTTATGGGTAAAATGAAGCCCCTGGCATATTTAAGGCATATCGCTGTGTACGGATGCCACTTGACAAAAGAATTTTAATAAGAAATAACAACAGGTAAGCATCATATAAATCCACATGTTGTATTTGAATAGTACGTCTATGTGTATGAGTACAGGTAATGTGATAAAAAAGGGAATATGATTGCGGAACCTGCTGAGACCAGGGGGGAGAAGCTGAGTGCGGATCCGTAATATAGCCGGATGGTCACTGCGGGGAATGTCTAAGGATTCCCCTGCACGTTCAAGCTGCCTCCGATAGCCCGTCCTGGTCGGCGCAAAGGTGAACCTGCGAAGGAAACGTAAGAAATGTTTGCATGCCGGAGAGCGATTGAGCCGCTGAGTGCGGCCTGTCCTGGCCTTTGCCGGAGTGTTTAATTGTGCTCTAGACGAGCCGGGCTATCCTTCCGCGAAGTAGTTCGGAGTCCCTTGATGGTGTCCGGGAGCATGGACGTCGACTCGAGATTCGGCTGCAAGGTGTACTTGTTGGTGCCGAGGGAAGATTCGGCCTTGCCATTGACCGTGATGACGCCGTGTGGACCGAGCATCTTGAGTTTACAGTAGGCGTAATGTGGCACCGCATTGAATCGAGCAAACGTGGTTCGTCCGAGCAGTGCCTGATAATCACTGCGGAAAGGGACGATTTCGAAGATTAACTCTTCGGTACGGTAACTTTCTGGTGATCCGAAGACAACCTCAAGGGAAATGGAGTCTGTACAACTGGCTACCACACCTGGTATAATGCCTCTGAAAGTGGCTTTAGTGGGTTTGATCACCGAATGATCGATGCCCATCTTGCGCACTGTGTCCTGGTAAAGCAGATTTAGACTGCTGCCTCCGTCCATAAGAACTCGAGTGAGGTGGAACCCGTCAATTATTGTGTCGAGGACTAGTGCGGCTGGATTGCCCTGATTGGCGTTAACCGGACGATCCGTGCGGTTGAAGGTGATCGGCCATAGTTTATATTGTGGGACGACCAGTTCCGTTAAGTCGGCATCCCTAAGGGTGCATATCCGGTCCGAGTTGGGAATTTGGGTGGTATTTACCAAATTCACCGATTGAATATGCGGGGGAAATTTCTTTTACCCTCCTGTATTCGGTAATCTGTGCTCTTCGTCGCCATCATCGCTTTGAGACCCCCCTTTTCCGTTTTTGGCGCCTGCCCTACCGGCTTGTTTGAAGACCCAGCATTCTCTGTTGGTATGGGTGGCTGGCGTTCCTAGGGTGCCATGAATTTGGCATTGGCGATCAAGTATGCGGTCCAGACTGGATGGACCCGAATTGTTATTTTTGGGTGGCCCTTTCCGCTGACTGGATTTTGAGCCCCTAAACCCGGCATTAACTGCCGTATTTTCGGCATTTTCACCATATTTGTGGCGCTTGTGTTTGTTGCGTCGTGGTTTGCCATTGCTATCCCTGGCCTCTGACGTGCCAGGTTTGCTTGCTGTATTGTTACTACGAGCCAACCAGCTATCTTCGCCCGTGCAAAAGCGGGTCATAAGTGTCGTGAGGGATTCCATGGATTTTGGCTTCTCCTAGCTGAGGTGCTAGGCAAGCCACTCGTCATGGATGTTATGCTTAAATGCCGCTAAGGCCTCTGCATCCGGACAGTTGACAATTTGGTTCTTCTTAGTTAGGAACCGGGTCTAGAATTTCCTGGCCGATTCCCCTGGCTGCTGAGTTACATGACTTAAATCGTCAGCATCCGGCGGTCGCACATAAGTGCCTTGGAAATTGTCCATGAATGCATCTGCCAGGCTCTCCCAGCTTCCGATGGAGTTTGCCGGCAAGCTATTAAGCCAATGCCGAGCTGGCCCTTTGAGTTTTAGCGGGAGATACTTGATGGCATGTAGATCATCCCCGTGGGCCATGTGAATGTAGAGGAAGAAGTCTTCCATCCATACCGCGGGGTCTGTAGTACCATCATATGATTCAATGTTTACGGGTTTAAAACCCTCCGAATTCGCCATCCATTACTTCATCGGTGAAGCATAGGGGTGTCTTGGCGCTTTGTGTGCGGGCTATATCACGACGCAGTTCATACGAGTCTTGTCTGCTGTATTCGGACCGGCCGGATTTTCTTTTAGTATATCCGACATGATGGTCATCGTCCCGCATTGGGGCGCGCCCCCGTGAACCGTAGATCGATCTTGCATGTTTTGCTTTATTTTCCAATACGTCTCGCAGGTCCCGTGTGTTGCCCCGGTCCTTGGTATTTTTGTTTGAATAGCGACGGGGTGCGGGCTGGACTTTGGGCTGATATGCCTCTCTGTCTCGGCCGCGAGGTGGCCGATCAGCCACATCATACGCTGGTGATGTGGGTTTCAACGCTTCCTCCTCGAGTTGGGGTAGCAACCCGCGCTTTGGGTAACTCTTGGTTGGGCGCTCGAGTTCGTATTCCTCGGCCGCTAGGACTTCAGTCCATCTATCTGCTGGCAGATCTTGATCAGCTCGAAGCTGTTGTTTCTTTTTCTTCAAGCTGTTTGATTTGGCTATAAGCAGGTGCTTGAAGCGCTCCTGCTCGACGGGATCCTCAGGCATGATAAATTCTTCGTCGCCGAGGCTCACCTCGTCTTCGGAGAGAGGCATGTAATTGTCATCCTCTGATTCTCCGTCTGCTGCCTGTTCCGGAGGGTTAGCTTATTCATCCTCCCGCTCGAGGTCTGGCTGGAGGGGATTATCGTTGTCTTCGGCACTATCCAGAGCGTTATTGTCTCTTGTGCCGGTATCGTTGCTTTTGCTATGGCGAGACTTCGAGCGGTGCCGCTGACGTCGGTGCTTGGATTGCTTCTTGTAGGGATTATCCTCTGTTGTCTTATCGCCATCCCCTTCTTTGGGGGTGTCCACCATGTATATGTCATACGATGAGGTGGCAGTCCAGCGCCCTATGGGCGGTGGTTCTTGTTCGTCTCCTGCATCGTCGTCCATACCGTCGATGTCTTCGGAGCCGAAGTTGAGCATGTCGGTTAAATCGTCGATAGTGGCTACTAAGTGGGTGGTGGGTGGGGAGCGAATTTCTTTGTCGTCCGCATCCCATTCTAGCCGGACATAGTTCGGCCAAGGGTCTCCTGACAGGGAGAGTGACCTCAACGAGTTTAGCACGTCGCCAAAGGGCGAGTGCTGAAAGATATCCGTGAACGTAAACTCCATGATCGGTGCCGAATCGGATTCGATAGGCACGGACGCAGGCGGCTCGGATCCCATGGTCAGGGAAGAATCCAGCGGTTTGGCAACACGGGTCTCGGGGAGGTGAAGTCAGTATTCGGCTCTATCGCCGCTGAGTGTGCGGCCTTCGTGGCGGGGTCCATCCACCCATCCTCAGATGGCGCAATTTGTTCCGGATTGAGGGCCGGAGTAGTTGCAGGTGTGATCTCCCGAGCACCTGACATGCTCGTCGTGATTGTGCGGTGCACCTGATATGGGCTCGAATCCGTCGAAGATCAAGTCTCCGCGGATGTCGGCAGTATAGTTCAAGTTTCCAAACCTGACCTGATGGCCATGGGCGTAGCTCTCGACTTGCTCCAGATGGCCAAGGGAGTTGGCCCGCAGTACGAAGCCGCCGAATACGAAGATCTGTCTGGGGAGGAAAACCTCACCCTGGATCGCATCGTTGCCGATGATCGAAGGAGCCATCTAGCCTTACTGTGACAGCAAAGTGGAACTTTCAATGAAAGCACCAATGTCGGTGTCAAAACCGGCGGATCTCGGGTAGGGGGTCCCGAACTGTGCGTCTAAGGCGGATGGTAACAGGAGGCGGGGGACACGACGTTTACCCAGGTTCGGGCCATCTCGACGGAGGTAATACCCTACTTCCTGCTTGATTGATCTTGATGAATATGATTATTACAATAGTTGATCTACCACGAGATCGTAGAGGCTAAACCCTAGAAGCTAGCCTATGGCAGGCCCAGGCCAACAGTTGTACAAAGTGTGCGGCCCGCACAGGGCCCATAAATTTGGGGGGCCCAGATTTCTGCAGGCCCAGTATATATTTTGCTGTTCCGCCGGGGCCGCTGGGCGCTGGACGCTCGGCCGCTGGCGTCCGCGACGCGAGCCAGCGCCAGCCGATCCCATCCCACGATGCTCGATCTTTTCTTCTCGGTTATCCAGGGGATTGTAGCACATAAAAGAAAAAAGAAAACAAGATCGTTGGACGGGAGTTAGAATAGATCGATCACAAAACAGTGATCGCGTAGCCGATCGGGGCGATTCGGCGACAATCAATTGAGTTGGCTACTCGGCTCCGCTTCAGCTACTGATTGCTGCCTACAGGAGGATCGATCTGGGCGATTCCGCGACAACCGCTGCTCCTCGATTGAAAACGGGATCTTCCGATCGATCAGCCACCATGACAGTTCCATCTTCGGGTGCTCTCTCCATCTCACGGCCTCCATCCTCTGGGTGCTTCACGGCTTTAAACAGGTAGCCTGTCGCCGGTGAGTCCTCCTTTCTAATTAACTTCGATTCCTACTTCTAATTACTAATAATATGTAAGACATTATATTATTTACAATTGCAAATATAAGACATTATATTATGTAAGACATTATATTATACTCCTATACAATTGCAAATTTTCTCTGCGAGATATATATATACATTATAATTGCTCGTTAGTTTATTTTTTTCTAGTGAGATAGGGCCCTAATTTTTAGTTTTGCACAGGGTCCCGGATTTTGCCGGCCCGGCCCTGGCCTATGGTATGGTTGTTGTTGTCCTACGGACTAAACCCTCCGGTTTATGTAGACACCGGAGGGGGCTAGGGTTACACAGAGTCGGTTACAATGGAGGAGATCTACATATTCGTATTGCCAAGCTTGCCTTCCACGCCAAGGAGAGTCCCATCCGAACACGAGACGAAGTCTTCAATCTTGTATCTTCATAGCCCAACAGTCCGGCCAAAGGATATAGTCCGGCTATCTGAGGACCCCCCCCCCCCTAATCCTGGACTCCCCCAGTGAGATCTACGGAACTAATTTGATGCATCCAACGGGTAGCAGTATTGAGGCGACTTGGCCTACTTGAGTGTAGTCACCAGAATTTGAGAGTCCATCATAATTTTTTCCCTCACCTTATTCTGCTGAGCTATATTCTCCTCCGCAATTCTCTTCTCGTTCGCATGAGCAAAATTCAGAGAACTAGTTATTTTCCTCTTGTGCCCATACAATTGGTTTCACTTTTCTCTGCATCATCTGGAATCTCGCGCGATTTGTCTCGAGATAAAGATACCTTACCATTAAAATCATCTTCTTCCCATTGCTATTTCTGTTCACATGCCTCGCTTCATATGGAGTACCTGATATCATCTACCACTCTTTGCAATCTTGCCCTCAGCGAACTGGTCGGCTAAAAATCCGCCCCAACTTTACCATCGGCCTTTTATTTCATTTCTTCGCTTTTATAGATCTTTTCCTTTTACCTAATGCCGACTACCGACAACTCCTGCTATCCAATCCTGACCGAATGTAGTCCATACTGAAGGGTATGACGCATACCCATACCCATGACCAACATGTAAGGTGTTCCCTAGTGAACTGAATTTCTAGGAACATCAATAGAAAAATGACTGTGCACTCTAATTTTGTAGATAAATATATTACAACATTGTTTAGTTGTCTATACTCTAACTCTGCATTCAAATAGGGGTCAAAATGCTTGGTGTCCAGCCAGATATCCACAGAGAATAGTCAGTATTAGTTTACCATTTTCTAGTACATATTTCTAAACCAATTGCATCTCTAGTAACTTTGAAATTACTTGAATCAGTATTGCTTTGAGATCCCCTCTCCAGTACTGCATGTTCCCTTGCCGCTCCAGTTGGTTTACTCCCAGAGACATGATTAGTACCAGCAGAGCTTGAATCAATCATTCCATCCCCAACTCCTACATCAGAAACAACAGTGAGAAAAAACTATTCCATTCTCTCTATGGTAGATAAAGGAGCTTCAAAGCCGTAGCCATCCTCATGGCCTTTTCACCCTACAGCCGTTGCACTTTTTTTATTAAATGAAATAGTTTGTTTTCTTGCTCTTAACTCGAAAGTACTAACTAAATAGGGGCACGGAGAAATAAAGAAGTGTGGGGGAGAAGCAGACGAGCTCATTCCCTTCCATTCCTGCTCTATAGTAGGGGTTATGTCCCCCTTTCCTAGTGAGAGCAATATGCAATGCTGCTACGAATAGAGATAGTGCCCTATCCACTGCAAAATGGTACTCTGCTTCAACCACACGGTATGGCTCCATGATTTCAAACCAAGCTGTAGACCGAGTAGGAAACAACTAAAGGTTCCGGTCCAAAGGTAAGAAGATCCGTTGGTTCGAAATCCGTATCAATTGTTACTGGTTCTCCCATTCATGGTTCCGTGTCATGTGACTCTAAAGCCCCAACTAGGCTAGATCGAGATCTTGGTCCTTGCTAGGCTTACTCGCGTAAATAACCCCCATGTCTTAGGTGTTCTCAGGGGTAAGCGAGTCAGTACAATCGATTGCACAACCGTCCAGTCCATATCATAATTGTCACAATCAATCATATCAGTAGGTGGCATACTTGCCTCCTCAAGTCCATCTACTATGGATGTGGGCTTGGACCAAGCCATCCCCAAACACTGAACCGGATCTCAAAAACGGGACTGAACTGAATCCGACTTCTTGGTAGCCTAGTGGCTTTTGGTCCCTATCAAGAAGTGTTGAATGGATTGCTCCTTGCCCCACGACAAAAACAAAGAAATTTAGGAGAGGATTGATAGGTTTAAGCATTCAGGGCTGGTCGCTCTTATGGATACCTGTGAGCTAGAGTCGGAATTGAAAAGGAGACAATGGAAGCCGTCATGATCTAGTTGGGAATGCTGTTCATGCAAAGGAGAGCCTAAATGACCGCCCTTCAAAGCGAGTAGACTTATCATATAGAAAGGAAAGAGATAAGAGGAGGAGGATGGTTTGATGATAGCCAAGATCTCCATCTCACTTGTGACTCTCGTATTCTTAATAGGAATCGGCAAGCAGATACAACCACTAGGCCATTGTCATTCGACAAGTCTATCAGAGTATCCTACGAAGTCAGGTCCAGTAGGCGCAGGATGCGCTAAGCCATTCGATCTTCCTGCTAGTGGTCCACCATAGAGCTCCTATGTAGCCATTGTTTTCTCGCTTAACTAATTTTTATGAGGTGATACAGCTGAGATCAGCCAACGGTTCGAGCACTTAGCACAATGTGCCACTTAACAGGTTAAGCGCAAGACCAGGTCTACCTACCTTATGACATTTATGAAAAACGAACGTTGTATTAAGGGGTTTCTATCAGTTAGTAACAAAGCCGGCAGTATCCTTGAATTCAGGGGTCAGCTACGGGAGGTATGCCTCCGTGTGTGTCAAAGAAGCATCTATCATTATACGTTGTTTATCCAATCAAAAACTTCTTCGTTTAATTGGTAGATCCCACGCCAATATCAACTCTGTCTCGTCCAATAAGAGTTTCCGAGAGTTACTTTATTCAAATTCTCTACTTTCCAAAGCTCCACAAGGAAAAAAGAGTAATTGGACAACAATATTGCTTTCATATTATTTTGAGTTCTTTCTTTGTTGAGATGGAAATCAACGTTCTTTTGAGAAGGGCTAGATAGTTTGCGCGCAGGAAAAACTTCTTCATGAAAGGTAAAAAATAGACCTGGATTTCATGGGTTTCTTTATGACTAGTCGTTCGTTTGAAGCCTTAAGAAACCGGCAGAGAAAGCGGCAGTTTTTTTCTGAATGACCTTATTTCGAGAATCAACTAACCGACAAATCCGTAGCCTAGGTGATTCGCTGCCTCCCTTTTTGCAAAAATGGGATAAATCTTCTCATGCAGCTTTTTGATTATTCAGGAAACAGCGAAGCCAATTTCCATCAAGGCAAGGGGGTAAATAAGGGGGAAGAGGAGTTGTAACGATAGAAAAGAGAAATGACTCAAAGGAACCAACGATTCTCTCTTCTTAAAAAACCTATATACTCCACACTTAACCATCATTTGATAGATTATCCAACCCCGAGCAATCTTAGTTATTGGTGGGGGTTCGGTTCATTATCAGGTATTTGTTTAGTCATTCAGATAGTTACTGGCATTTTTTTAGCTACGCATCACACACCTCATGTGGATCTAGCTTTCAACAGCGTAGAACACATTATGAGAGATGTTGAAGGGGGCTAGTTGCTCCTTTATATGCAAGCTAATGGGGCAAGTATGTTTCTCATTGTGGTTCACCTTCATATTTTCGGTGGTCTATATCATGCGAGTTATAGCAGTCCTAGGGAATTTGTTCGGTGTACCGGAGTTTTCACATTCCTATTAATGATTGTGACAGCTTTTATATGATACGCACCACCTTGGGGTGAGATGAGATTTTGGGGATAGCTTACTACTAGGTTGGATCGGATGTCAACCTGTTGAGGCACCATTTATTACTATTGGACAAATTCCTTCTGTATTTTTCTTCTTGTTCTTTGCCATAACGCCCATTCCGCGATGAGTTGGAAGAGGAATTCCAAAATATTACATGGATGAGACTCATTGCACCGGATCCTTAGACGGATGAGATTGATCACACCTGATCAGTGATCAATTTTGGCACAATGAATTTACGAGTTAGTTTACACAATGAATTTACAAGAAGATTGATTGATTAGGAAATTCCGGTTTCACCAAGCTGGTATTAATCTCAATGAGAGGGACTTGTTGGTCAATACCGAAAGAACCTACTTATGGTGGTACCACCGTTTCCGGTTCGGCGAAAACAACAACGATGTCATTATTATAAGGAAACTTAAGACATTGGTGTAGGCTAGAAGGTAGCACATCAACATCTCATGAAACCTTTCCTAGAAGGAAGCTCTTTACTGATAGGCTAGCCTAGGCTTTGATTCGTGGTTTACTTCAATACTGGGATGACACTCTTCTTCAAAGCAAAACCGGTCGCATATATCATTTTCTCGCTTCACTATATGATAATAACTCCTAGTATGGCACCCAATACTGAATGGATAAGCAATTGGGGCTGGTGGTTCCCACTGTAGAATGTACCAACACTGGGTCAAAGAGGCCTGCTAGGTGAGAGCCTTTCATAGGATGTGCCGAAAAGCCTATCATATAACCTTACTTATAACTCCCATTCCTTGGAGTTGAAGGTGAGCACTTGCCTTTTATACCGGTTTCTATACTAATTCAGGAGCGATAGCGAAGCCGCCTATAGGAGTCGAAGGACGAAAGTCCGTTAGACCTGATGAGCCTCCAAGCCATAGCAACCTCTTGGGGAAATTACGAGCACCGCTTTGCAAATGCACGACACCAAAGAAATCTAGCGAAGCTGTGGATGAGGCTGGCTAATGGGACGGTCATCTTTCAAACCAAAGTAAAAGGCACTTAAGTTTCATCAGATTCAGACTTACGGTCAGTGCTGAAACCAATGGCCGAACATCCCACTTAAGATAAGAGCCCAACCCACTTCCTTTTTTAGGACTCTGTTTTGCAAGGACTGAGGCATAAAAATCGTTAGCAGATCTTCTTTCTACTTGATCCTTTTTCTACAGGTCAGGATGTCATCAAAGCCAGGGCTTCTTGCCTTTCCTTTTGACGGCTCCTATCCCTAGACACCGGCCCACGGTACCAATACTAGAGATTTGCCTTGGCTGTAGTTCAAAGAAGTTCTTCGGCTTTGGGAAGATGCGAACCTTATACCATTGTCCTTGGCCAGATATGAACCTTGCGTGGGCAGTGGATGAGCATATCCCTAGAATACCTGCCTATCCTACCTAACGCTGGATTTCACCTAATGCAAGAGCTAGTACTACGATGAAAATCACTTTTATGAGTGATACCTTTTTGTTTGGTGCTTGAGTTGTCCTCCCAGCGGTGTGGTCCTCGATTTCGGAAATGACATATTGAACCGGTATCTTTAGCATATAAAATATCCGGCATACCCTTTGACGGCATCCCTCCTCTAAAGCTGCTTCTTTCCTTCAAGCAACGCGTTCGTGAACCAATACGTAGTACACGACGTAGTAAATCAATTAAATAATGCAATCCGGTTTAAAGAAATGAAGTGGTTGTTGCCTTATCTGACAAGAAGGATTTCTTTTACGAGCGCTATAGGGACGAGCTAGATACCTTTTCTATATGACGAGTGCTAGAGAATAGAAATATCATACTTTTTGCGTTGGATCATCCGATGAAGTGGATGCATACATGTACCTCAAGTGGCATTTTCCTTGTGGTGTAATGTGTTCCCATATGGTATATGTAGGTTAAAGAAATTTTTCTCTTCCAATTTGGATACTGATTTCTTCTTCAATAGAACCATCCGCTTTCTTTTGAATCTTGTATACCAATTTACATCCCATTCCAACAATCTATTTGTCGTAAGCCCTTCTAGTAGCAATCCAAACGTCCCTCCTTCTGCATCTCCTTAACAGTCTCTGCACGTGGATCTCTTCTACTAGTGATTCAATTGGGGCCAATCCTGCCGCATCCACTTCCTTCTATCAACTAGTGGAATCCCCAAAAGCAGAAGAAGTTCTTTGCGCTAAATACCTTCTTTGCAAGCCGTGGTCCCACAACGGAACGAAATGGCCATCAGAAAGAAGTTCATTTCATGATAGAAAAAGAATCTGCTTTCTTCTGGCACATGCCTTTCTGAAAGGACTCCGTCTTTGGAAAAGCTCGTTTGCACCTTGCATCGAATTAAACCACTCCTTTCAACGCGGATGAAGACTTGGTGGGTGGGGATGAGATGCTAAGGTACGGTTCGGTCTGGATGAAACTGTCTTTAACACGCGCTTCTTCCTTGTGCTAGGTACCAACTTATTGGAATTCAGCATTGCATATTCACTACCGATTCTCTTATAAGTTTTGGGACCAGAATGAATTCTTCCTATAGACGCCGTAAAGGGTGCGGTTTAGAAACCAAGCATACAATGTTCGAAACCAACAGCTCCATCGTTTCTGAGAACTTCTCTCTCGCATAGAGGAGATCTTGGCACTACTTTATGTGTTCAATCCAGGGAGCCGCCCTCTTCTTCATATCTTGCTTGATATTGGTTTCATAATGAAAAGAGGAAGGAGTTTTGAAGCGATGTCGCTTCTCTGCTCTCAGCTCTTTGCTCGAGATGATGTGATCTGATCGATTAGTCTAGAATCTAGAACCAATTGGCTAAGTCGCCAAGTCATTGCAGACACATGCCATCTTCTCATATCGAAAGACGAACATCGACTTCCGGGGTAAAACGGAGGGCTAAAACGTGAGCCTCTTTTTCCATCCGAGGGGCTAGCGATTTCAAGAGTACTTGGTTTAAATCTTCCAGTTTATTCAAGTAGTTTCACTCGATGAAAAATTCATGCAAAATGCATTCTATTGCCGATTCTCTGTCAGGCATTACACCTCTGTCCCAAGCTGTTCGTGTTAAGGTGGCCGATGGCGCTGAGTTAACTTCCTTGTTTCCAACGTGATCTTTGGAAGTATCTACTAATACCGCTCCATCACATCAGCCAAGGAGCCCCACATTCCAGAGTGCAATGAATGCAACGCAGAAGGCATTCTTATCTATCTATGCCCCATATCTTGGATCTGGGCCTGCGTATGAATAGTATTCGTATCACAGCCGAGCAAGAGGATTGACTTACTCATTTCAGGCGGAAGTGGGGATTGAACCCAGTAGATACCTAGCAGCTAAAAGAGGTCCAAAGCACCAGATATGGCTCAAATAGTCCTTATAAAAATGATCTACGAACTATAACCTTTTGATTAGAAAGATTACTTACACAAGATATATTATTCTTTTTCACTTACTCTAGAAACCAAAGGGAGAAGGAGTGGGAGTTGAAAGCGACAGAGATAAAGTACCAGTAGCCACAGTCGTAGCTGGAAGCCTTTCTTTCTTCTTGCACGTATTGAGCTTGGCGCTCCTTGTGATCTCGGAATAGCTCCGAACCAGCGACCTTGAGCGGGTCTCCTCAAAACCACCGTAACTACCCGCTGCGAGCCATGGTCCTTGTATGCTAAGTTGGATATTAATTAATTACTGCCACATCAGGCGCCTATTTGTAGACAGATTGGATCAATAAATATAAAAAAACTTGTCAAGCTTTGCAAGGTCCCCTTCTCAGAACAGCAGCAAGTCAGCACCAGGTCAAGTTCTCCAATTATGGTAATATACCATAAACAATCATCCTTTAGGAGCTATATTATCCCTCTAGTGGAGCTAGTATAGTTGGCCATAAGATCACACCCCTTTTTCATTCCATTTTCTATTTTAGAACTTCGGGTTTCAAATACTTTTCCCACAACAGAGGCTTTGTTCTTTTTTAGCAGAAAGAATGAATCTAGTATCACCGGAATGGTATCTATTTTCTTAATATTCGTTTTCCAGGGGAATGAGCCAACCCACACAAGAGTGCCTACGATCTTGTCACGAACATAGAGGAAAAGAAGTAAGGTACCCCCCGCCCCCGAGCCGGGACCCCTTCTTCTTGTACCGCTAGTGGTCTTGGATGAAGAACCACAAGAGCAACCTGAGGTATTCGAGGAGGAGCCACAAGAGCAAGATGGAGGTTAAAATGAGACAGGTGGTAATACTTCTTTGGAATTGCCGCTTGCACTACGCAGAGAGACTAGGACTAATGCTGGAAAGCCTCCAGTCCGATATGGCTATGAGCATAACATTACAAATTGAGTTTCAGACTCTTATGTCTCACCAAGACACAAAGCTTTCATTGCATCTCTACAATCAGTGTCTATTCCAAAGGATTGGAAGGCTGCAAAGCTGGATCCCAGTGGAAAGAAAGACACAATGAAGGAGGAGCTTGGTGCACTTCGAAGAACAAGACGGGATCTTCTTCCACTCCCAAAGCAGGAAATAGAGCAGTTGGATGCAAATGGGTGTTCGCTGTAAAACAGACTCTGAGGGTAAGGTGGATAGATAGAAGGCAAGCCTAATTGCAAAAGGTTATAGGAAGACGGGAGATAGACTATGATGAGACCAAAGCACCAGTGGCGAAGATTGACACGGTGAGACCCTTAATCTCATGCGCAGTCAACTTACTTTGGGTGGCCTTTACATAAGCTAGATGTGAAGAATGATTTTCTTCATGGTGGTTATTTACAAGAAGAGATCCATATGGACATTCCTCCAGGTTTTAGAACAAATAGACTGATGGAAGGAGTGTAGGCTCAAGAAATCTTTGTATGGCTTGGAACAGTCGCAACAGGCATGGACAGGTTCAGGAGAGTTGTTTGTGGTATGGGATACTCTCAGTGTAATGGATATCATACAGTACTGGCATAGACGAATCCATATCACCATTTTGGCGGTGTATGTGGATGACATTGTGATTACTGGAGACGATGTTGAAGAAATCAAATGTTTGAAGGCAAGACTGGAGAAGCATTTGAGGTAAAGGATCTTGGACCTCTTTGATACTTCCTTCGGATTAAGATTGTTCGATCGGAGAAGGGGGTAACATTAATTATAGTGAACAGGTAGCTGATTGTTTTACTAAACGAGTAGGTCCTTGTGAGGGTTTAGCAATTTGCAACAAGATATGCATGTTAGATATCTTTAGCCGGGGCAGTGTTGAGTATTGGGCTGGGCTGTATAGTGTGTGTTTGGCCCCATGGCCCATGTACCTTGTATGTATAGCAACACATAGGAGCAATGGAAGAGACTGATGATCACTCATCAAATACATGAAACGAATCCAGACTCAGTGAGTGGTGAAGACCACTGATCCCAATAGGAATACAGAAGACCTAATTATTGATGAGAATAGTACAATTAACAATTAAACCTAAAGGGATCCACTTGTCATACAAGTAGTCTATAACTAATAGGAAGCGCCTATCTCTTACTTATATCTGATTGATCTTGTAGAGCCGAATTGTTTGAACTTGATCGACCTTAAACATTAGTTCAATTCCAGGACAACATCATATAATATACGCGAGGCTCAACCAATGATTTTGATTAGACACTTCTCCTTGTTGAATGGGAATGAAGGAAGAGTGTCGAACGACTAAAGCTAACAGCCAACCCGGATACCTAAACTAAAGAGGATGTCCCACCATAGCAAGATATGATGCAGACCAATTAACTGGTAAGCCAACCTTCCCCATTGCTTTTCTTTCAACTAACTAGAAAAAGAAGGGGGCTCTTACACGACTAGGCCGAGGAAACCTCCACTACTGGCCGAACTGAAACAAATCATCCCATCCATTCCATCAAGTAAGTACGGGTACCAAGTGACATATTAAAGAATGCCAACTTTCTCCCAACCGGTCTGTGAGAAGAAATGCCTAGATACTCGGTATGAGGAGAGCTCGGTAAGCAAGCAAAGAGCAGGGTTTGGTAGGCTGAGCCTCTTCTTGGGCAGGAAATTGGTCTATACCCACAATTGCTTTTTTTCATATGGCACTCTTAGGGTGATTTCTGAAGTTGTTGTTTCTGACTGTAGTCTGTAAGAAAAGAAGTGTGTCTACATCGGTCGCATCAAGATTCATCTATGTTACTTTCCATACTCATTTCATTTCACTGGCCTGCGGTTGGCCTTAGCTTTAGTGGCAGGGTTGGCGCTTTCTTTTCAATGAGGAAATGGCTAGCGCTATCACCCATGGCACCTTCATCCTCAGCAAGAAGTGAGTAGTTTGCATTTCTGGTTTTCTGAACAAATGGATACAAATTGACCTTGTGGACCCAATGATAACACGCCTGGGAGACTTTCAAAAGAATAAGGAGAAGAAGGTGGATTCAATTCTTCAAGTCAAAGTCAAGGGCTACTGGCAGTTTCCTATCAATATCGATCCTTTGGATCTACAATCATTGAAAGAGGTCTCTATATTACAACAATTGAGACTTGCCTCTTGCTATCACTACCTCGTACCAATCAAGGAGCTCTAAAGCATGCTGAGCTGGCCGGGCGGGATCACTAGCTTACGGTAATATGTGCTTGTCACTTCACTCGAGCCTTGAGAGAATCCACCAAATCCTATATCTACAAAAATGAAAGAGAAAGAAATAAGCAAATCTGAATAGGTTGATAGGAGGGAGGCGGTGTTCTGTTCAAGATTTTACTCAAGCCTAAACCTTCAAAGCTAACTAGTAGGCTTTGGATCCATGGCTCTGACCTGGTGGAAGGTACTCTCCAGTACCAAAAGTGAGTTCTATGAAAAACAGTGATTCTACTTTCCTCCGCAATTTGGCCCATAGTAAGAAAAGGTACGGTTGCATAAGATATGGAACTCGTAACCGACTACCGAACACAACTGAGAGTTCACTACTGGTCAAGTACACCAATTGCGTGCATGTTAATCTTACTTGAAAAAAACTCTAGTAAAATGGTACGATGAATCAGTCAAAGGCAATTCAATATCCAAAAAATCATCATAATAAGAATAGGGCCTCAATCAGAGCATATACTACCAGATAGAGAGCGAGGCAGATGGAGGGGATTATGGTTCCAATTAGTTTGCAGGTGTTTTGGCTTTAAAAGCAAAGGCACTTTTCAAGAGTTTCGATGAATTGAAAACCGATTCTGCTTCGCTCTTGCTTCCTGGTCTTGAGCAAGGAACTACTCAGATTCGCACCCTGATGTTTATTGGAAGGAAACGCCAGAAAGCAAAGAGGTTTGGTTTACGTATGGTGGAAGGTTACATATTCCAGTCGGAACGACGGAGCTCTAAATAAAAGTTATGAAATCCAATCCCTTATCTTTCTTAAGCGTAGGGATGAAAGCCAAGAATGAAGTCATCTCATCTCGTATGGTAGCCAATTCTTTACCTCTCGTTCCAGGGTTGGATGCAACATTTCTATGTTATAGATAGGTGAGTTGAGCAATACTTGTTTTCGAGGATTTCCACAAGTCCGTCCGAGCTGAGGCGCTTAGGGCTTGAATCCGGTCGGTTGTCCGACAAAGGTCAGAGTTGAATAAGCATTTCCTTTATTTACTTCTAGAAGGACTTGAAGTGAGACCAGAGAGAGAAGAGTTTTCCAAGAAACCATAGCGACTAGCTAGTCTCAAAACAAAAGAGTTCTTTTACGAGAGCGGGTTGGGAAAGTAAGGAAAGTCAAGCCCAATGATTCTGTGGGAAGGGACCGATTTCGAATTCCTTTTTCCTTCCTTTTTACGCCACCTCCTCCCAATCCTTGAAGTTATGAAGAAATATTTTATTAAGACTAAGTGAAGGTTGGTATGGCCCAATCCCATCATTTAAACGAGAGTGGATCGAGGGAATGGAATCTAGACTATAGATTGAACTAGAAAACAATGCAATCTATTCATTCATTCATCTTATCTTCCATTTTAGAAAGTAGCCAGCAGCGAATAAAGCGGCTGCAGCAAGAATTTTCGCCCTCCAACTCAAAATGGATTTCACGCATTGAAAGTTTCGGTATTCGAAACTCTTACTAGAATTAGATTGTTTATTTAGTATAGAATAGGAGAAGAAGGGATTCATTGCCCCGAGTATTCCCGCGTGTAGCTTTCAAAAAGGCGAGGTGTTGTTCAGGGTTCCCTACCCCATTCAACATTTTGCATTTTGGCGCAGTGTACTATACCCCTTCCTTGGGGTACAGTACCATATCAAATTCACTAGGGACTCTTCCCTCTCTTTTTGTTGGCAACCCCTGTCAATATATGTTTCATTTGGGAGGCTACCAATTCTGGAATTTCTCCTAGAGACATCCCCGTCAGTCAACTTCTCTTGGGATGGGTCGTTGGTCTTTGTGGGAGATAATGTGTCAACCGTGGTAGAAGTTGCTCCCTGAGTAGGCATGGGCGCCCCCCCTAGATGAAGGGGTTTTCTCATCTTGAAGTGTCGGGAGGAGTAAAGGAGATTGAGTCTTATCTGTCATTTGCCTTTTTATTGACACTAGCTCTTTATATAGTCAATTTTTTGGAGGAGTATCGTATCGGTAGGCACAGATCACGGGTATTGGATGTATCGTTAGGTTGTGCCGAGTCAAATCAGCGGAGCTTATTTTTTTCGTTGCAGAAAGGAGATCCCTTACCCTTTCTTTAGAAAATGATGAATATGAAGTCCGGGAGGCTGCGGGTACTATGGATCCTCTGACTCCCAATCGGGTTACCTTCCCGGTCTCGCGTTGTTGCTTGTAGGTCGTGATGTGCCTCGAGATGGCCGCCTCCTGTCCCCCGCTCATGGGGAATCCGCCTCTGGGCGCCGCTCTGCTGCGTCTGCCCGTCCTCTAGGCACCTTTGGAGGGCGGGAGTGTGACAATGTACACGCTTCCCTTTACTCCATAGGGCCTTTTCCTTAGTTGCAGGGTTTGGTGGCCCAAAATTGACTTGTCTTTGCCAAAATGCCTCATCTCCAAAGCCCAGCTCGCGAGGCGTCCCTCTCGCTGTAGGGCGGAGCCCCCTCGCCTTGCTCTTGTGACATGCTATGTTTCCCTTCTTCCATTCTCAAGTCAAGTGTGAGTCCCATGCGTCAGTTTGTGGATTGCGGTCTCACACACTAATCCCTACAGGTGCCCATACTAGGCCGGTCGCCCTACCTAAACCAATCATCATATCGGTCCCTAGGCCCCCTTGCTAGAAAGGCTCGGCTTCAAAACTTAAATTGGAGCTTCTGCCTCATACGGCTCCTCTAGGGATGGGGGTAGGCCCAGCCAAGGCTTGTGCGGTTAAGGTTTTTGTACACGACCTCAGTTGAGCATTCAGTTAGAGGCGGCGATCGCAGGTTCGCCGGAGGAGAGGGTGCTGCGAGCAAGATTGCACAAACAAAGCCCTCCTAACCGCAACCCTATTCTAGAAATTATGCTGGCTACGTTAATTATAACCACAGAACGAGCAATGAATCCCCAACGACAAATGAAAAAGGGGCAGGGCATTTTTGGGGAGTAGCCCCCTTCATAAGAAACTTCCTGGCACATACATTAAGGGAGCCATCAAAAGGTGACTGAAACACCTGAAACAGGGACTACCCGAGCTAATGATAGAGGCAATAACACTTTCTGGCCAAGTCCCATTAATTGAACATTGTGATATCGTGGAAATGCTGCACGGACCCATATATATAGAATGAGAAAAAGAAGAACCTTGATACTAAACCAGATCGAACAAGGGATCTTCTTGGAAATGGGAAGATCTAGGATAGGCAGCCAACCTCCTGGAAAGAGCGATGTGCATAGACCGGGTGAGTAGGGATGCAGCTCCGTGGACCGCTCATCGGGCCTGATATGTGGTGGTATCACAGCCTTCTCAAAGAAACCGTACGTGAGACTCTCACCTCATACGGCTCCGTCCTGGAATCTGGACCCCCCTTTTCCTTTGACCAACGGGTCCTCGAACCCATGGGGGTTGCGAATAATTCATTCGTTGATTGATTCAAGGTAGATTTAGCCATTGTGGGTGGAAGCTAGTCGCCAGAAGCGAAGCAGCGATCTTCCGGGCCGGAAAGGTTATATTTTTCTGATGCATAAGCTACCGCAAAATGAATGAAGGAAAAAGGCCTCAGGATTAGAAAGACTAAGGAGGCATGGAGGGCCGAGTACAAGACTACGACTACAATACAAGCCATGAGTGAAAGTGAAGCCTTCAGCCTTTTTTTTCGAAAGCCCCACAACTAGCTATCTTATAGCAGATAAGGCAAGCCTACTAGCCTGTTCTCTAAAATCCAAATATAAAAAGATAACTACTTATTAAACATGTAGTTGAGTGCTCCGTCATTGTTCGGATCTTGACCGAGTCCGGGCTTCCCAAGCTCTATGCTTTTTTGGGAAATCAGCAAGGGTCTTACCACCTTCTCGATTGACTATACTTTAGTCCTTGTGGTACTTTAGGATTATATTCGACACCGAAGATTTGTGCTTATGGTCTAGGGTGAATATAGCGGACTCGCGGATCTGGTAGTTGACAATCATTTAGACTTGGTAAAGGTTGTCGCAGCACCTGTAGTACGACAAGGACTTAGCGCGATGCTCGTGGACCAATTTACTCTGTCTCTGTCGCTGACGTTGGTCAACGAAGCCACGTGGATTGGCCTGGGTCCTCTTTAGTTAATGAGACCTTGATCATGAAGCCTTCAGAGTATCTTTTTGATAGGCACTCTATCTGTATGGGAAATTCGCTGCTGAAAGATCCCGCCCAGTGTCCCCTTCCTTCCCCTGCCACCTTCCGACCAAAGGGAGTATACAATTTCTTCTTCAGGACACTCATGCCCGATCGTGAGACTGCCTGTTGAACGCCTGATGGCACCTTGCTCTGACCTAAGCTATGCAACAACAAGATCCCCCTCGATCTTTGCCGGATGACGGACCCCCAAAATACGCTAACTTGGGGACTTTTTAGTCCATCTTTTCCAAGAGTCTCCGCTAGTTGAACCGCGTCCAGTAGACGACCTCTTCCGCTCATCCCCTTCGCCAGCTCTTCGATAGGGATACTATAACCTAGGTCCCTAAACTTGGAATGGATGGTGGAGCATAGGTGGCACGAAGTTATATGGATACGGTCCTTTACCCGTAGATGCTTCTCTAGCTCTCGCAAGAATTGTATGGGAGTCGTCCTCTGGGGGACTTCCCAAATGACCGTACTGGGGAATTATACCGTAGTCTGTGCAGCTATGGTTGTTGATCCTGCGGAGCCTACCCAAAGGTTCAGATCGGATTGTAGGAAGTGGGTGATACATTTTTGTATTTCTATGAGATGAAATACGGCACCCACGATTCCCAGTAGTAAGTCGTCGACATATCACACGTAACAAATCCTTATTAATAAGAGATGGCTTTTAAAGGGGGGCAGCTTACAGGTCAGGCCTCTTATTGACCACATAACTAGTATCGCCTCCCCGCCCAGCTCTATCAGCAGGCCCCTTCTTTTGCAATACTTAAGATGGTCTTCCATGGAAAAATTCTTATTAAAGCCTTCTCTACCATTGAATTCGGCCTTCGGGGTCAACCCAACAGCTTCTATGAGGAAGGCGGCACAAAGGAGGCTCGAGGGCTCGTTAAGGAAGGCGGCTAGGGCCGTTGAAGGGGGAAAACGAAAGGCATTTTCTGGTCTCCCCTTTGCCTGGAGGTGCTTGTGGGGGGGAGAGGTGCCACGACGAAACAAGGGAATGAAATGTCGCTTTGCGTTGGAGGCTCTTTACCCTCCCCACTATGAGGGCTCTGTTGTCTTGGGGAGCGTTGAATCTTGCATCCTTTCCATACTTTACTTGGTCATCAATACGACGACCTATTCTTAATAGAACCGGTCTTATTTTCACTACAAGAGGAATTTCGTGCTTCTACCGGATCCTCCCTATCTCCTGATCGAGCTTGTGTCGGTAGATATTCCCTGGTAGGGCCTATAGTAGTATACTGTTTGGGACGGAGTCAGGTCCCTTCTCACCCCCAACGAGTCGTCCGGCGGAAAACTTTTTCTGAATGGGGTAAAAGAACTTGGAATCGTCGATCTCTTCCTTCAATAATGAGATGAATCGATGTCGGTCGATGGTGTGAAAACACTTCCTGATGTCAAATTCCAAAAATCAGCGAGAGGTTCCCCACTCTTCTTTGATCCGTCTGATGGCCGAGTGGCAGCCTCGACCCGAGCGGAAGTGCGATGTGTCTGGAAACTCGGGATCATAAATGGATTCGGGTACCATTCTGATCGCCTATTTCATGATCTTTTCTACTGGTAGAACTATTATGAGCGGTCTAAACTTTGAACCTTCTTTCTTTCTTCATTTAAAAAAGGGGGAGCAAAGCCTATTTTTTGCTCCCTCAATTGGTAGATCAGGGCCCCTCCTGCCGGCCCGAACGAAAGGCTCTTTAAGGAAGTAGTCCCATCACTCTCGGGCCCAACACCAACCAAGAGGAGGTGGGGCTCTCTCCAATCATTTCGAAGAGCCGAGATCTCGTAAAGGAAAAATTAGCTAGCACAACAGGTTTGGACCTGGGTGAATCAGTTCAGTTAAGGAAGGGAGCCTAAACTTAAGGCTTTTCCAAGCCATGCCGATAGGCGCCTCGTGGCTCGCTCTGTTCGCTTACGGAGTTCTTAGATCGGTAGAACTAGATAGAGTCTCGCTCATAAAGGAAGAGTAGCGCACTAGCACGGCTCGCTTCGCTTTTCGACACGGAGCTCACTGCTGTCTATTTAGCTTCAAAACTACAGGGCGTGCTTTAGCACTATGGCTTTTCAGCCTCCCTTTGCTGGTTCTGAACTATCACTGATCCCAGAGATCAACCTTCAAACCTTTTTCTTTGAATCACAGGAGAAAGCTGGTTGCGGAACTGCTAAATGACCTAAAAGAAAAAGAGGAGACTGACTCTGACCTTTCAAAGCCCTATCTCATCTGGTTGATAGTAGAAGGTACGTACGATGATACCATGGACATAAATGAGGTCGAGCATATCTTTAATGATTTCAAACTAAAGCATACCTAAAGCCTGCCCTGGATATGAAAAAGGGATTTGAGCCAGAAGAAGATGAGGATCTATCACCAGATGAGGAAATGGAAACAACTAAGTATTAGTTAGGTTTAGGTTCAGGAAATGGAAATGGTAACAGCGGCCCAAAATGGTAAGGTTTTCTTTTCAAAGAAAAAGGAATGCAAAAGTTTTGCGAAATCCTTATCTTTTGGCTTTTTAAAGAAGATAGGCCATTACAAAAACAAGGTATAACAGTCGACTTTCCTATCAGGATTTTACAACCTGAATACCAAAGGATAACTATTAGAAGAGAGCATAATAAGTAATGCCGACGCCACCTTTGACTTTTTGGATGGTCGACGGCACCTTAAACTCGATAACCAGCACCGTGGAGTCAAGAAAATCAACTAAATAGAATCCCAAAACAATCTTATTTGAGCACACACGGGACCCACAGCAATGAAATTCACACAAGCGGCAATCATCCGAGCAGAGAATGGAGAAGGGAAATATACTTGAGATTGTTTTTTTTTTGAATGAGAAAGCCTTTGGCAAACTCCTTGCACATCTGGCTTTGTCGGGCACAATAGACATATCTGCTCAGTCACAACATAAGGAACCCCCAATGTTCCTCAAAGCCTACCCGGCTTGACAGCTTTAGTTGGATGATCTGATCCCGAAGTAAGCTCTCTACTTAAATTTCTATGACTGGCCAACTAATGATAGGAGTACCTATCTTGATGCTTTGAATCTGTATTCAGAGCTTTTTTCCAACTACTGGGACTACTAATTTCAAGTACAAAGCTCTCCTATGAATATGCTACTGCTCTTACTTTCTACCTGAATCCGAGCATTGAAGCAAGCTGTTTATCTCGCCATAATCGAGTCTCTCCTTGCATTTCTGACCAATCCACCTGTCAGTGCAAATAACTGCTCCTTACTCTTTGATTGTATGTCCATTTTTGCTTGATGTCTGGCTCACCAGATCTGGTACATAAAAAGCCATTCCTTTTCGCTTTCCTTCAACCACTAAATATACTTTTTTTATGGAAGAGTCAAGCGAAAGCAATTAGTTTAGAAGGAAGAGGAAGACTGTCGGTGTCAAAACCGGTGGATCTCAGGTAGGGGGTCCCGAACTGTGCGTCTAAGGCAGATGGTAACAGGAGGCAAGGGACACAATGTTTACCCAGGTTCGGGCCCTCTCTATGGAGGTAATACCCAGGTTCGGGTATTGATGAATATGAGTATTACAAGAGTTGATCTACCACGAGATCGTAGAGGCTAAACCCTTAGAAGCTAGCCTATGGTATGATGTTGTTGTCCTACGGACTAAACCCGGCGGTTTATATGGACATCGGAGGGGGCTAGGGTTACACAGAGTCGGTTACAACAGAAGGAGATCTACATATCCGTATCGCCAAGCTTGCCTTCCATGCCAAGAGAGTCCCATCCGGACACGAGACGAAGTCTTCAATCTTTTATCTTCATAGTCCAACAGTCCGGTCAAAGGATATAGTCCGGCAGTCCGGATACCCCCTAATCCAGACTCCTCAAGATCCCCGAACCAGGCTTCAATGACGATGAGTCCGGTAGCAGATTGTTTTCGGCATTGCAAGGTGGGTTCCTCCTCCGAATACTCCATAGAAGATCTTGGACACAAGGATAGTGTCCGGCTCTCCAAAACAAGTTCCACATACCACCATAGAGAGAATAATGTTTCACAAATCTAATCTGCTGACGTATTATAGCATGACATCACGCCATGGCCCGATCATTATTCGAACAGTTTTTCGCAACCAGCCACCACACATATCACGAGGCAGCTTACTAGGCACGTCTTGTCGAAGCAGAGATCGTGTCCCCTTATCATGGGATTCTCATCAATACGGACGTGGGTAACTCAACTGCGCCATCAATTATGGCGCTTGGGGATCAAGCAAGTTTTACTAGGCAAGTGGGGGTGCATAGTTCCGTCCGCCTTTATAAAGGGATAAGGACCTCACCTCTTTCACCCACGCCTTCTTTTCTCTCGCATATCCATTCTTGCGCACTCGAGCTCCAACGCCCAAGCTTGCACCTTTTCTCCTCAAACCACGTCAATCATGTCTGGAGCGGGAGGCAAGTGGATGAAATCCTCTGTCGTGGAGGAGGACATCGAGAAGCTGTGGGGAGCCGGATACTTGGCCGTGGATATCGCGCACCGGCTGCCCGACGTGGGGCAGATCGTTCCTACCTCGGAACCTTACGAGAGGGTAGACTTCCTCACCCACTTCGTCCGCGGACTGGGATATCCTCTCCACCCATTCGTCTGCGGCCTCATGTTCTACTACGGGCTGGACTTCCATGACCTGGCCCCGAACTTCATCCTCAACATCTCGGCGTTTATCGTCATGTGCGAGGCCTTCCTCCGCATCCAGCCCCACTTCGGCCTATGGTTGAAGACCTTCAATGTAAAGCCGAAGGTTGTAGGCGGCCAGCAAGCGGAATGCAGCGGCGCCATGGTGGGCAAAATGCCCAATGTCACATGGCTCGAGGGCTCCTATGTGGAGACCATAAAAGGGTGGCAATCGGGGTGGTTCTACATCACCGAGCCGCACGACACCAACTGGGTGGCGGCCCCCGAGTTCCGATCCGGAATCCCCACGCGGCTCGCCTCCTGGAAAGAGAAGGGCCTGTCCTGGGGTAACCCGGTAGAGTTGACCGGGCTCCCGACCTGCATCAAGAACATGATGAGCAAGAAAATCAAGCTTGTCAACATGGTCCAGGTCATGCTCTTCCGCCGGATCCTCCCGTGTCAACAACGAGTATTCAATATGTGGGAGTTTGACCCGGCCGAGCACCAGACGCTGCAGGAGCTTTTCGGCACGATGCATAAGGACGTCTGGAAGGTGCTGTTTAAAGGCGTCGAGGTACCTCCTCCCCTTACTGAGGACCGTGGACTCAGCGCAAAGTGCCACGCCAATCCGGTAGGTTTTTACACATCATAAGATGTTTAGTTTCCTCAGTTTGATCATATGCAGGGTCTAAGCCCTCATGCCTTTGACAGGACTGGGTGGAGATGGCCGAGCGGATTGAATGCCCTGCCCTCCTGCCCGAAGATCCAGCAAACGCTCTCCTAACGGAGATGCTAACTCCGGCACCTTATGAGGTGCCAGCGAAGACGGCCAAGAAGAAGGCCACGGGGACCCGACAGGGTCTCCGACGCAAGGTTGTGTTGGACTCATCATCCGAACACTCCGAGTCGCACTCCTCTCACGACGACGAGGAGGAAGAGGAAAGTTCTCCCCCAGCCGGGGGAGACAAGAAAAGGAAGGCCGCCCCAACCGGGGAGGCCGAAGGGTCCAAGAAAGGAAGGACCCTCCTTCGGGACTGCTCCATGACCGCCGCCCACAGCGACGACGAGTGGTTGCCTAGGGACAAGCCCCTGGCGACATTGTAAGTATCCGGATACCATAATAATTCTTGATATATTTTATCGCACTGCTTCTCATCATGCCGAACATGATTACGTAGTCCGTCCAGAGCCCATATCGACGTATCTTCGTCGGATGGCTCTTTGGACCCGTCGGATATGAATAGTGATTCACTTCCGACCGCCTCCACCCCTCGCCCTACGGGCCACGCCGAGGTGTTGTCCCAAAGGGCACCAAGCCGGGGGGAGGTAGTCCTGGAGGCGCCTCAAGGTGACACTCCGGACCCTGAGTGCAAAGGGAGCAAGGCTCCCATGGGCTCCGATTTCGGCCTCCAGTCGAACACTGCGTCGGAACCTCCAGTGGTTCCGGACTTTGTCAGGCGACCCCCTGTGAAGAGGGGCAAGCCGCCCGTGCCGGTGACCTCTGTCCATCCAGAGGCCCCGGAAAACTTGCTGGAAGCGCTCCAAGGCGCTTCCATCGACGAAGAGCACCGCACTATCATGAGTGCGGTGATGGAGAAAGTTCAGTCCTCCAAAAGCGGACTAACTGAAGCTTGCACCAGCCTCCTAACAGGCTTTGAGGTAAGTAATTAAATTATAGGGAAATATCACCGCATAGACAATAGCCCCTGATGCTCTGTTTGGCGTTAGCGAAGAAAAGCCGAATAGAGGATCGAATAATAATCGCAGGAGTCTAATTATAGTATGTCTATGTGAATCTGCAGGCTTCGTCTTTGGCGGGCTGCCGACATACATGGAGGTCGCCAGACTACAAAGCAGGACTCGGAGCGATCCAAGGAAGAGCTCGGCCTTGCCAAGAGGCAGCTCGAGGAGAACAAATGTAAGCAATACCTTGTCAATATGAAAAAAAGAAAGATTTGGTTGCAGGATAATAGGATCATCATGGATTTTGCCAGGGGCCACGACCGAAGTGGCGACCCTCAAGAAGGCGATGTCCGAGGCCGAAAACAAAGCGGCCAAGGAGCGCACTAAGCGAGAAAGACACGAAGCACGGGTAGGCGAGGTGCAGCAAGAGCTCCAGGTGCTCATCAAGAAGCATGAGTCCCTGGAGCTTGACTCGAGGACGCGAGAGTCCGAGCTTGCCCATGCCCTCGAAAGTGCAAAAAATGCCAAGGCCGAAGCCCATAAGGCCCTCCAGGAAGTTGAGGCGGTGAAGAAGATAGCGGCGGGTAAGGCATTCATTATGAAAAGTAGGTATGCGAAAGAAAATTTCCTTTTACTTACCCGAGTTCGGAGCTCTCCAGGAGCGTTTGCAGATCTTCCCCACAGTGTGTCTGACACCGCGGAGTTCTATCGGGCCAAGGAGGGAAGCTCGACGGAGAAGTTGTTCTGGTCTCAGTATACTGGGACCGAACACCCGATGCCCGTGAGCGACTAGCTGAAGCAACTGGTTGAGCTCCACAAGGCGGCCGAATAGGCCATGAGGGCCTTATAGTCCGGATGTGGCCTGGCGGCTCCCTTCCCAATAGCTACTTCAGCCTGGTGAGGCGGCTTGTAGATGCCTGCCCATGGCTGGAAGTCATCAAGCGGTCCGTCTGCATCGAAGGTGCACGCAGGGCTCATGCCCGTGCAAAGGTGCACTGGGTGAAGATTGACGCCAAAAAGCTGGGGAAGGAGGGGCCGCCGCATGGCAAGGAGCATCGCCACCCCGAAATGTATTATGAAAGTGTCCTGAAGGGTGCCTATCTCGTGGCGGATGAATGTACCAAAGATGTAATCTTTGAATGAACTTGCTCATGTGATCCTTGTGTTCATGAAAACTAGTTCATGTTCGTTATGCAACGCTTTTGTATTTAAAATATTACCTTCTGTGCGGCCATTTATAAATTCTGAGAGTTGCTAGTCATCGGCTTCTGCCCCCATGCAACTAGTGCTGGGGTGTTCGGGATGAATCTGAGCACTCATTTCCCATTCTTGGGTCCTTCGAGGGAGGTGTTCAGCGCAACGAACCAGGCAATCGGACTATAATGCTTTATCGCTCTCACTTAGCCATAGAGGTCTACAATTTTAAATTTTGGCGAAGCCCCTAGTCTTCGGAAAGCCGAATTTGGGGCGTTATACATGCCTAGGCCGGACAAGGCCGGCTCCTCGCCCGAAGCGGAAAAAGTCTTTAGGGACTTGAGACCTCTCGAACAGCGACTAGCTCTCGCCTCATCATGACAGTTAGTTTTAGCTTTCTCTACTGAGGTGCTCGGCTGGAAGAACCGGGGCACAATCGCAGTAGTTCTCCCAGTGCTACCTTAGCCGATATAGTGGAACATAAGGTACCAAAACATGGGAGCCGGGCAAACCCAACTATTGACCCAAGACATGATTCGGAGCTGATGCATATAATGCTATAAGTTCGGGGTGCCGCACTGTCGAAAGTGTTCGGACTTCTCACGCCGAATTATGGGGTATACGGAAGCCCCTGGCGTATTTGCCATACCACAGTGTACGGGTGCTGATTGTCATAGATAAGCATATATATGAAAGAATATAGAATGCAATAATAGACTAGTACTATGCATTGGTTATTTAAGAGATGCGTTAAAGCATAATGATACAAATGGTGCGGTAAGCAAACAATAGGACTATTTGACATGTACCATCCAAGGGCAAGATGCGGACTGGTATCTTAAAACGGGTATTTAGCTCGTTATCAGAGACCACCTGGGGATTTCGTTTGTACGACATAGCTTCCTGCCTCCTTGGGTGTTGTATCATGTGTCTGGCTACCATACTGCCGGACCAGGCTTCCAGAGAGTAGAGTCCTGAAAGAGAGAGAGTGATGAAGGTAGTAATCCCCTAGTGCGGTTAAACCGCATTGTGGGACGCGCCGTGATCGTGCCCCCGCCTATACCCATGGTATGTTCAATGCATAATTATGCACGCATGGGACGGACTTTGCCGTTGTACTAAGACTAGGGCGGGGGCCGAATTTCTAGGACAGCTCTGAGTGTGCCAGGCGATCCTGTTGCAGGTTATTCCGGACGCGCTTGATGTGTCCAGGGGCTTGATCGCCGAACTGGTCGATTGCCTCAAAAGGCTGCTTTGTGCTTCTGCTGCGAGGGCTGTAGTGTGCTCCCCCGTGCGGAGTGAGCGTTCTGTGTTTCCATTGACTGTGATGACCCCCCTAGGTCCTGGCATCTTGAGCTTGAGGTATGCGTAATGCGGTACCGCATTG
The DNA here is from genome assembly GCA_021605205.1 of Aegilops longissima. Classification (NCBI taxonomy): domain Eukaryota; kingdom Viridiplantae; phylum Streptophyta; class Magnoliopsida; order Poales; family Poaceae; genus Aegilops; species Aegilops longissima. The sequence goes on from CM038682.1 coordinate 407,287,974, forward strand.
AATCTTGCAAATGCGGTGCGCCCGAGCAGTGCGTGATAGCCGCTGCAGAACGAGACGATATCGAAGATTAACTCCTCGCTTTGGAAGTTATCCGGAGATCCGAAGACCACTTCCAGTGTGATTGAGCCCGTACAATGGGCCTCTACACCTGGAATAACGCCTTTAAAGGTCGTTTTGGTGGGTTTGATCCTCGAGGGGTCTATACCCATTTTGCGCACTGTATCCTGGTAAAGCAGGTTCAGGCTGCTGCCGCCGTCCATAAGGACTCGAGTGAGGTGATATCCGTCAGTGATTGGGTCTAGGACCAATGTGGCAGATCCGCCGTGACGGATACTCGTGGGGTGGTCCCTACGACCAAATGTGATCGGACAAGAGGACCATGGGTTGAACTTTGGGGCGACGGGCTCCATCGCGTATACGTCCCTTAGTGCACGCTTCCGTGCCCTTTTGGGGATGTGGGTTGCGTATATCATGTTTACTGTCCTCACTTGTGGGGGGAACCTCTTCTGTCCTCCTGTGTTCGGCGGCCGGGGCTCCTCCTCATCATCGCTATGCAGCCCCTTGTCCTTGTCTTCGGCATTTATCTTGCCGGCCTGCTTGAACACCCAGCATTCTCTGTTGTTGTGATTGGCTGGCTTATCGGGGGTGCCGTGTATTTGACACGAGCGATCGAGTATGCGGTCCAAACTGGACGGGCCCGGAGTACTTCTTTTGAATGGCTTTTTCCGCTGACCGGATTTAGAGGCTCTGAATCCAGCATTGACTGCCGTGCCCTCGGCGTTATCACTGTTGCTGCGACGCTTGTGTTTGCTGCGACGTGTCCTGTCATTGCTGTCCTTGGTGGCCGAAGTGCCAAGGTTCCTTGATATGTTATTTCTACGAGCCAGCCAGCTATCCTCTCCCGCGCAAAAGCGGGTCATGAGTGTCGTGAGGGCTGCCATTGATTTCGGCTTTTCCATACCGAGGGAGCGGCCTCCGTGGTGGAGTCTATCCTCCCGTCCTCAGATGGCGCGATCTGCTCCGGGCTAGAGGCCAGAGTAGTTGCTGGCGTGATCTCCCGAACACCGTCTGACGGCAGAGCTATATCGTGCTCGTCGTGATCGTGCAGCACACCTGGCATGGGCCTGATACCATCGAAGATCAAGTCTCCACGGACATCGGCCGTGTAATTCAAGTTTCCAAACCTGACCTGACGGCCAGGGGGTAGCTTTCGATCTGCTCTAGATGGCCAAACGAGTTGGCCCGCAGTGCGAAGCCGCCGAACACAAAGATCTGTCCGAGGAGGAAAACCTCACCCTGGACCGCATCGTTGTCGATGATCGAAGGGGCCATCGAACCTTGCAGCGACAACACAGTGTAACTCGCAATGAAAGCACCAATGTCAGTGTCAAAACCGGCGGATCTCGGGTAGGGGGTCCCAAACTGTGCGTCTAAGGCGGATGGTAACAGGAGGCAAGGGACACAATGTTTACCAAGGTTCGGGCCCTCTCTATGGAGGTAATACCCTACTTCCTGCTTGATTGATCTTGATGAATATGAGTATTACAAGAGTTGATCTACCATGAGATCGTAGAGGCTAAACCCTAGAAGCTAGCCTATGGTATGATTGTTGTTGTCCTACGGACTAAACCCTCTGGTTTATATAGACACCGGAGGGGGCTAGGGTTACAGAGTCGGTTACAATGAAGGAGATCTACATATCAGACGCCAAGCTTGCCTTCCACGCCAAGAGAGTCCCATCCGGACACGAGACGAAGTCTTCAATCTTTAACTTCGTAGTCCAACAGTCCAGCCAGAGGATATAGTCCGGCAGTCCGGATACCCCCTAATCCAGGACTCCCTCAAAGACCTAGGGGGCTTACGTCCTCATTTCACTCTTTTTGCTCCTGCGAGACATGACTCAACTACTTTTTACAATTGACAGGGTAGCCCGGAGGTCAGATGAAGGGTCTTCCCCATAAAGATATATTAGTACTTGGAAGGTTCAGATGAAGGAAGGGCTGAAACAAGGCAAAAACTATTCAATGGGGTAAATAAATATGAGCAATCCATGAGAATAGCAAACCCTATCTCTTAAAAATAAGAAGATAGATAGGTCCACGAGTTGAGACAGAGACGTTCTAACTAATCAAGTAGGAGTTTACCCACGAGTCAGAGGCTGCATCATCAAAGGGGTATAGAAATAATTAAGAAGCACTATGGCCTGAAGCGAAGGGCAGGAACAAACAGAATCAATGTGTTCCAACTTATTTGGAGTAAGGACAGCAGCTGAGAAGGGAGAAAAAAATAGCATAGACAAAAGGTAGGACCAGATCATTCGAAGAGATCTTCGCCCTATTGATTAGGAATCTCGATCAGAAACCACTAGGCCATGTCTCCCGATAATAGATGATCCCAACAATGTATATCAGGCCATGGCTTTATAAAGTCTGATTGGATCCGCACTAGAGGATAAGAATATAGATAGGCTGACTAAGAAGATCTTCAAATTGTCTTACCTGAAAAGATGAGTTATTCAAAGGAATACCTGAAGAATAGAATAGAATATAATAAACACATGGCATAGCTGGGTGCTAGAATTGTAGTTGATAGAAGTTCTAGTCACTTAAAAAAATAACCACTGATTAACTTAATTAGATCGTAGAAGATAAGCAAGCAGGTTTAGGCAGTTAGTCCTATTTGAAGTTAAGAAGTTCGGGTAGTAAGGGCTAGGTTTATATAGGGGCTATATTTTTGAGAAACATATGGTCTTGCTCATTTCTCATCAAAGAATGGAGATTGGGTTGGTGTTTGGAAGGGGGATTCAGTAAACTAACATTTGCCAGCAAGTAGAAAAAGGACTGACGTCTTGGGGCGCGCTAGCGCGCGTACTCTTCTGCCGCAAGACTCCATCCAAATCCACCACTTACTTGTTGGTTGGTGTTCCATTCTGTTATCTTAGACTATGCTGCCTTCTTCAATTCCATTCTACGTCACCCTAGTCGAAGTCTTCTTGCTGGCCCAACCCAACATGCATTTTAGAGTGCCATGCCAGGGCGACGGGTGCTCCGCCAGTCATGCATGATCGCCAGATCTTTTCTTGGCTATGTAAATATAGGGCCGGAATTAGTGCAAGATCCTCAACAAAATGGATTAAGGTGGGCTTCAGATTTTTCATAAATTTTTTCTATCTTTTCGTCAAGTTCTTGTTTGATCTGCTGCTATTATCACAATATCCCTCCCTTTAGGGTTAATGCTATCAATGGTGAATCGATCATTCACTATCCTTTTTTAGAAGAGCTTTTTTGAATGGAAGAAAAGTAATGAAACCCGCGATGGCTACTAAATAACCTCCTTTGATTTTTTCTATAATAAACCCTTTGACCTTTTTCTTCGTTCGCCAAATCTTCTTCAGTTCTATCCAAGCTCGGTTTTGTTTGAATCTCTATGGAAGAAGAAGCGGTTCGCCAGCCGCTACATCCAGGGATCCCACAAAATCATTAAACCTGGCGGCTGCTCGCTGTTTTGATCAGTGATTCACCGGCCACTAGATCGATGAAGAATCTCTCAAAAATCCGCTTTTTGATCAGTGATTCACCAGCCACTACATTCTTGGATCCCACCTTATTCTCAAACCTGGTGGCTCGCTTGATTGGCAGTCCTATAAGCTCATCTTGCATACAAATTTTGGGGGTACCAGGGCCTGCATCCACCAAGAACATGTCTTCCCTTAAGCGTAAGCATAAACCTGAAGATTGTGAGGCATTTCCACTACATAATAAGAAACTAGAATTAGATCTTGGAAATGATCAAATCCAATAGATGCTCATCTTGGAGTCCGTATCAGGGTGAAGGTAAGGTAACACTGTGATTCTTGCTCAAAAAACTAACCGAACACGTTCGAGTTATTCGCTCGTCGTCCTGAACCAAGGAGGCATGATGGCGGGCGCGTGCGTGTGCTGACTGCAAAGACTACAAGCCGACGCCGGAAGCGACTAATTTTTACGGCCTCCTTAGTCACCCTATCCACTCTCGTCCAGCGGGAGCAGCTTAAATAGCTTTGGCTATGAAAACTCTTGGTCTTGGAGCATCAGTGTCATCAGTTCACCCAAGATCAGCAGGACAAATAACTACTAGGTTTGTGCCAGAAAAGCCCATCGCACATGGTTTCATACAATCTGTAAGCTTTTTTTCCTCCTATTCATATTGATCAAAATTATCCAACAATGCCATGCCCGAGTGACTTATGAGGCACTACGGACGGGGCAAAATCTGGCAGCCAGTTGCTGGATCTGAATAACCAGCCCAGCAAGAATCTAAATTCTTCCATAACATAACATAACGGGGCGGGGTTGCACGCGAGCCGAGTGACATAGGTGCACAAGAGTACTTCGCGCCACAACCATCTCTTTTTATAGGTTCTATGGACCGATGCCTCATGCTTCATATGGTAAAAAGAGTCATAGATATGCCTGTAATTAGAAGGAAGAACCGCCATAAAAGTCTTCCTCGTGTATCGTCTCTAGCGAAACTATGAACGGGAGCTAGCAATCCGGACCGTGTTGAAAAGGTTCCTAAGACACAACATGGAAGAGTTAAAATATTTAGAAGCGAGGTCCAAGAATGAAGAAGGGTTAGAATTACTGAATGAATACGAGCTGTGGCTAATACCCGAGGCATAAAAGACACATTTTCTACGGGATCCAGAAACCACCAGCCACCCTGACCTAATTCATGATGAACCCACCAACTTCCTGGCGAGATGCCTACGGTTAAAAACAACTGACATGTCAAGATCCAAATTCAAACTGGTTCCTGGTCCTGGTCAGAGGCCACAAGGTTCGCGCCCGCGGTCCAACAAAGAGGGGAAGTAGTGGTGTCTTTCTATCCATTATGAACGACACGCTTCGCCTGCTCCCTCCCCGTGTCCATTAACGCTCCTGTCCAGAGAGAAAAGAAGGCGAAAAATCGCCACCGAAGCTACATGAGTAGGCTTCTATTGCTACACAACAATAGAGCAGGCGCGCCGCCTACAAAATGTTTGAATGATCGGGTAAAGAGCGATCTTCTTATATGGGATCCGACGCATGCAGTAGAGCGAAGCAGCGTTCCATTCTTTTCGGCGGCATCCTTCCGCATCGGCGGCGAGTGGAGTGCCACAACCCCATTCATCATTTTTGATCTACATAAGCCAAAGCCCATAGCACTGGCGACATCTCCGGCATAATTACAAGGAGGATGTATAGCTGATATAGGATCTTGTGGAACTGGATTTGATTCTGCAAGCGGTTGGGTGCGAACGAAGAAATTTCGAACAAAAGGATCAGAACTCGCTGATAGGAAAGGAGAGAAAAAGAAAGCAATGACAAGAGCTCCGTAAATCTGTTGTTCATCGATAGACGAAGCTCTCTCTTTTTCATCTTGTGCCAGATGTAACAAAAGATTAGTCCTTTTTCCTTCTCGCGAACCATGGGAGCGCCCAGCACCCATAAGAGCAAAGATCATTTTCAAAACATGGTCAAGCGGCGCATTAAAAAGTGCTGGCCCATTAAAATGACGCTTACTTTGCGAACGAAGTTCAGAATCAACAAGGGTTTTCTGAACGAAGGGAGTGTACAACTAGGGTGCAACCCATCTTTTTAGTTGGAGAGATAGATGGAGTTCTTCACAAAGTTCGAGACAAAGGAAAAAAATCAAAGTTTCTCTATAGCCTCTTCGTTTTGAGACATTATGGCTTTGGGGTCGAACCCAGTAACAAAAAAGGTATCCATAAAAACTTGGGATCCAACACCACGATAAAATACTACCCTCATGATTAGACCATGTCCCTGAGATTTGATAAAAAAGGTGCATTAGCGGTTAATACGTTGTAATTAGATAAGTTATTTGGAATATGACGGAACGAAAGACCAAGGAAAGGAAGAAGAATGCACCAAAATGCAAGTGCTACACCAAACGCTGGTGGTTGTTTCTTGTTGTAAGTGAATGCAACGAAAAGACCCGGAAATAATGAATAATGAGAAAATTCATTTATAGACATTTCGTGCTCATTTCCAAATTTATGCTTAGTTATTCCCATCATCCGGTAACCACAGGATTATCCCAATCTCCTTTTAGTAATAGATCTTTTTTATATGTCCAGTCTCAGCGGCAAGGAAGAGAAAATGCATAGAGTCGTTTATCAAGAAAGTGGACGAGCATGGTGGTCCCTATATCTCTGAGGGGTGTACCACTTTTTTTTCCAAGTCAGCTTAAGAGGTTCAAAAGAGAAAGTCACTCTCCTTATTCTTGGCTAGTGGAATGGAAGAAAGACTCTTTCCTATCCACTTTGCCGAGGGGAGAGAACTAAAAGATAACTCAAGCTAGACAGAAAGGTGCAAAAGTCCACGGTTTCTTAAGGATCCTGTAAGCAAGTAGGTTAAGATTGTCATTTAGCTTTAATTTCTTCAGTCTCACAAGCGGGTCCGCATGCAACAAAAGAAATTGTATTTTCCTACTACTCCAACCTACCCCTGAAAGGATAAGGAAATTGGATAAGAGCGAGAGCAAGACTAACTGTTGGTCCAATGCTAGTGGAGGATTCAGACTGAGGACCCCCTGTGGCGGCTACTCATAAGAAGATGAAGGATTGAAAGAGGACTGATCACTCCTCTGATTTGCCAACTTTTAATAGAAAGAAAAAGCCTTCTCTCAGACTTAAAGGTAAATGAAAGCGGGATTTTTTTTCTATCCTCTAAGCTAGCAGCAAGTCAAGAAATCTGAGAATGATGCCCCCAATCCGTAACTGAGGACGAACTCAACTGATAAGCTTTTTTTTGAACCAAGCACCTGTTGTAGAAATGAAACACCACCCACTAGCAGAGGCTGGAATAACCCATAGAAGTGTAGGGGCTGCTTCAACCAGGCGTACCCGTATCCATTGGTTTACCTCCTCTAGAGAATATTGAACTTTGTGAAAAATAGGTTATAGTTACACTCTTTAACTCCCTATTCACGAGATATAAAAGCTATCTAGTAAGAAGACTTTCCCTTCTTTTCTGGGAGGGTGAGAACTTGAAAGACTGGCAGAGAAAAGGAAGAAAAGCGGCTAATGCTATCTAAACGATCAAAGTTTAGCAAGTTTGATCGTTCACGAGACAGGGGACTCTTTTAGATAAGACAGTGTATGGCTGCGAATAAGTCTACTTGGCAAGTCATAGAGAAGGACTGGATATAAGCTATTCGCTGGTTCTTCATTGGATACTTTTAGTTTAATATTACTTTTCAGAAGCAATCTCATAATAAGATGTATTAGGGACATCATTTAGGATAGCAAAAGCATTTTTGGAATAAGAGGGATTACGTTCTAGATTCTTTTGTGATACGCTCTGTGTCGCGTTCTTCTGGATGGTCAGCCCAGTGTCCTGAATCCTTGAGCTCTTCCTCATGGCTTTGATTGGTGACTTACATTTCATCTTATTTGCTGCTCTCTTGGTCCTTGGATATGGTGTCTTCTGCCACTCTCCTTGGTGGCTATTCTCGACCATCTCAGTCCCATCTGAGGTCTGCTTAATCTGATCAGTGGTTGTCTCTGCCTAATCCACCAAGTGTGTACAAGACAAGATCTTTGTCTGTCAAAGGTTCTCCTACAGCTGCAAGTTGATCAGACTGGAATTTGATCCTGCGCAGATAATCTTGAGCAGTCTGGGATCCTTTCTTGACCGTTTGGATCCGAATACGCAGCTCAATTATTTGAGGATTTGTCATACAACCAAGACTTCCTTTTTTTAGGTTTTCTCCCTTTTCTATGAAGGTTTGCTGCTCCGCCTGCACAAGTGAATTATTCTATTCTTCTCCTTTGGTTCAGTCTGTGGGGAAATCAGAATTCACCATTGAATCCTATGGATCAGCTCCCTTACATAATAATATTTCACTGTATCAGCTACGAGGGGAAAATCTGAAAGACATAGGATAGAGAGTGAGAGAAAGAGTGTGAGACTTGCGCTGCTCTCCATTTCGAGGGGATTTCGACGACTCTGGGGTGATTGAACTATTTCTTTACCTGTTCAATTTCTAACGAATCAAGATATCCTCTTGTTCCGGTATAAATAGTAGCTATCTGCTCTTCCATTGGGAGAGGATTTGCCTAGGATTGTTTAAGCAACCCCCTTAATCGTTGACCCCTTGCCAATTGATTCTAACTTGTTTTTATCGAGAGCACAAGCGAATTGTGCAAAGTCTTGTAACTCTGCGAATTGAGCTAGTTCCAATTTGTATTTGCCAGCTACTTGTTTCATGGCTTTAATTTGAGCCGCGGATCCTACTCTGGAAATAGTAACACCCACATTAATAGCGGGTCGAATTCCGACATTGAATAGATCCGCAGATAAGAATATTTGTCCATCTATAATGGAGATTACATTAGTAGGAATATAGGCAGAAACGTATCCAGATTGAGTCTCAACTATTGGTAAAGCGCTCATACTTCCTTTTCCTAAAAGAGAATTTAATTTAGAGGCTCTTTCTAAAAGGCGTGAATGCTAATAAAAAACACCCCCTGGATAAGCCTCATGACTGGGAGGTCTTCTTAATAGAAGGGACCTTTGGCTATAAGCTTGTGCCTGTTTGGAGAGATCATCATAAATTATTAAAATATGTTGTTTGCGGTACATAAAATACTCAGCCGGGGCTGCTCCCGTATAAGGAGCGAGGTATTGTAATGTAGCAGGTGAATCCGCCATTTCAACTACTACAATAGTGTATCCCACGGCCCCCTCCTCATGGAAAGTAATTACTACTTTGTGCTATGGAGGATGCTCTTTGACCGATAGCTACATAAACATATATTACACCTTGCCCTTTTTGATTGAGAATTGTATCTGTGGCTACTTCTGTTTTGCCAGTCTGTCTGTCCCCAATAATGAACTCTCGCTGACCGCACCCTATAGGGATCATCGAATCGATAGCAATAAGCCCTGTTTGAAGAGCTTCGTATACGAAACGCCTAGAAATTCTACTTGGAGCAGGAGATTCAATTAAGCGAGACTCGGAAGCTACAATTTCGCCTCTCCCATCAATAGGTTTAGCCAGAGCATTTATAACATGACCCAAGTTATATACGCTCACGGGTATCTGAGCAATTCTTCCTCTTGCTTTCACAAAACTTCCCTCTTGATGCTAAACCATAGCTCTAACTTAGTCAAATTCCACAATTTCTAAGAACGATATGCTTTTTTTCATTTTCCACTATGAAAGCTTCTCTCAATCCCTCCCTAGTCCTTTCTTTCATGGGCACATGCTTACATGGTTGGCCGCCCACATTCATTCATTGTTTGTTCTGTTGTGGAATCGAACCACAGAGCTAGCGCAATTGGGATTTAGGTTCCCATGCGTGAAACTAAAGAGGATTTTCAGTCCTCTGCTCTACCATCCAGAACCTAGAAGGACACTTCACACCCGATTTGACACAGCTAGACTGGAAACACTGCTTGTCAAGAGCACAGACCCTAGTATAGAATACTTTTTTGTGTATGTTGGTACGGTCCGATCATCCGCTTCTGTGCTTGCACTTCTGCGTAACTAGGGGTGCAAGTCCAGTACAACGTACTTTCATAATTGAATCAAAAGCATCGATACATGAAAAATCTCTATATACGTTACTTATGACACAAAATGTTTTTCTTTCAACATAATTCCTCAAAAAAATCATTGTAACTGACTCTCTGTTCTCTCCGTTCCACTTTGGTTTTCTACTAATAATTACCATGATGAATTTCTCTTACTTCTTTGTTCCGCATTGGATTTTGGAAACTTTTGTTTAGAAAGTGGTGTCACGAGCGTAGGGATCAAACGGATGGTTCAGGAAAGTCTAGTTAAGCGTCCCAGTCTAATCATATAGATGACCATAGTCGTATGGTTCCATAGAAAACTACTGGAGGCCCTTACCGCCACCGAAATGGTTTCCATATTCCGTTGGATGATTTGACGATATCGCAGTACCAAGCTAGAAGGGTTTCAATTTGTAGGACGGGAAAGAAACCTCATACTTTGGTGCACACTAACCGATGCAGCTCAACGCTCTCTCGAACTGAGCTATTTCCGCTTTTTCGAACAAAAAGTTCGAGTAGTTCAGTGAAAAAACGGTCAAGCTTTCTTCCATCCTTCCTAGCTCCTCGAGCTTGCACCCGCTCGACACCTTTTTCATTGTTCGTTCTAAGGTGATGATAGAGGCGAGGGTGTCCCGATCTTTCAATGAGATGATAACTATCGATTCGGTGGAGTCGACTTTCACGATCCGACTACAAATGTAACATCCCAAATTTCCAATTTGCAATGTTATACATAGGTCACTCATGCATATCAAATTTATTGCATTTTAGTTTTGCGATCCTCGAAATTCTAAGCAACTCAAGGACCCACGGAGAGAGTTGTGGATTTCACCGTTTTCATATTTGAATTTTCTCAAATATCGAAACAAGGATCATTTTGGTTTTAATTATTTTTCTCCCCAAAAATATTTCATATTAAAAACTGTATGAGAGGAGATAAAATGACTTCTCCAAAATAAATGAAATATTGGAGGAAAAATATTAAAATCAAATAAATATTTTTATTTGGATTTTATTGCTATTTTATTTGAATTAGAAAATATGCATGTAGTGATAGCATTTATTATGTTCATTGCTCTATTGTGTTACTATGCTAGCATATTCCACGTGCTGACCCGTTTTTGGGCTGCAACATATCATGTTGCAGACTTTTCAGATGAAGAGTAAGGTGCGCTAGGTCATTGTCGTGCACTCGGCTATGCCGTTGGAATTGAAGGACTCACTTTATCTTCCAAGCCTTCCGTTGTTATCTTATTTAGATGGCCTTAAGTCATATTTATTTTAATAAGTTCTCTTTTTGAGACATTCGATGTAATAAGTGTGTGATTGCACTCTGTTATAAATCCTTCGAGTACTGTGTGTGTCAGCATTACCCATCCAGGGATGACACTTATGCACAGAGACTTGACCGTCTGAGGCTGGGTCGCTACAACAAACATGCACGACGTTGCGCCTTAGCAATCGCTAAACCAACTCCGAGAGGTTATTGACCATGCCAGAGCACGATCAACCTGACCACGAAGGGCTATTCCTGCACGCAGTCGAAGAACAAGCTAGAATATGATAATGCAATCTGAATATTGCGAATATCGATGATGTATTGATAAAGGTGGGGATCCGAAAGCATTCTTGGTCTTGTCGTTGGACACAAACGAAGTACATGAAGTTGCAATGGCTAACTTTTAACTAAACAAATCCCAAGGAAAAATATACTAGATGGATCTACTTATATAGGAGCAAGGGGTGGCGGCCAAGGAGATGGGAGGACGTCCCAAGGCATCCTAAAACTAACCCTAGGTCTTACAAGGCTCACGGGCCCAAGTGGAGGTGATACAACACCTTTGGACTTGTAGTTTGACTCGGATTCTGCTGCAACATCAGATTATTTTGTCGATAACTTAACGCTCCGGACGAATTTTAAAGTGAATCAAATTGGGTTGGAAAGAGCACGAAATCTACTTTGCAACAAAAAAGGAATCACCCAATTGAGAGTCCGTATGAAAGAGTTCTCGGCATTTTGAGTCAGTTATGTTTGTGCAGTCCGAATCTGAATCCAGAACGTGAGAGACTTGGACTCTATCTTCTCTTGGCCAAAAGTGACGTGAGAGGAGTTTTTGAACAGCACCCAAACTTCCCTTTTTCCCTTATCTTCATATGTGGATTGTACAAATGTCCCATACACCTGCAATTAGACATGACACAAAAGTTTGTGAAGTATTTTTGTCCTGGATGACATAAATAAATTATTGCATAGTTTGCTTTAGAAATCACCTCACAAATATACATGTATGCAATATTTTTGGTTGTATCCAAGGTAGTAATGTCCTCATCATCCTCCCCTTCTTGAAAACAAAGCCGTCCTCGGCATTGCTTAATCTGAAATGTGGCTAACAAAAGAGATAAGGTGTACATGCTTTATATGTATATGTCATCCATTTTTTACTTCCCTTGATTTTTTCACATATGACACATGTATACATGAGTAACTTTCATGGTTCATAAAATGTAAAGCCAAAATATTATCACAAGTAGTATAAGGCATGAAAATATTGCAACTCAATTTGCACATATAAGTGAAGCTCTTATTCATATCAAAGGATTGACAATGTTCATTATTAAACCATCCCAACATTGGTGAATAAACCTTACTTGCATCAAATTTACATGATACAACATGCTTAAATAAGCACACATGCAATAAGTAATTTAACACAGAATCATCACCAAGCTTAGATTTCATATCAAATGATTAAACATTGGTTCTTTTGCATCAACAACTAATTCATTCGGTGCACTCAAAATTGTTGGTACTTCAACTGTTTGATCATATGAAGCATTCATGAAAGTAACACCATTCTCTAAAATAGGTGATATGCTCAAATCAATAGGTAACTCAACACATGATGTATTCAAGTTAACTAGGCATGCATCATTCTCATGTGAAGTTATAGCATCAATACCTTTACAGTTACCTTGTCGCAAAGATGTAGATGATGTAGGTACGGATGATCGAAATGTACCATACTCTTGGGATGATGTCGCACTCACAATCTAAGGTGTGGCTACTCTAGTAGGTGCAACGGTGGAGGAACCAACCGGTGGTGGTGAGCATGAACTAGAATAGTAGTTGTTGTAGTCACCCAATGCGTCCTACTATATCTGTCTCTCAAAGGTACAAGCATGAACATACATACCAGTAATGCAACGAGGAATATATCAAAATCTTGCTTGAGTATCATGGTTCAAACCACCAAAAAATCTATTCATTGTATCATCCTCAGATTCTTCTATGTCATAATGATGCATATAAGATTTGAACTCTTGGTAGTAAGCATGAACAGTGTTACTGCCTTGTTTTAATTGTTCCAATTTGCGATGATAGTAAGGAGGAAAAAATTGTTGTCTCATTATAGCTTTCAAATCTTTCCAAGTTGTGGGTTGGTTATCAATGTTTTTCTTACAATGTACACTCAACCATACAGAAGAAAAACTAGTAAATGCTCCAGTGGCAGCTCGCACTCTCTCAAGTTCAAAAAAATTATGGTGACTAAAAACTTGTTTTACTTCAAGCTCCCAAGCTAGATAAATAGCAGGATTAAATCTACCCTCAAATGATTGTAAAGAGTTAACCTGACCACGTGCTTGTGTGTGTGTTGTCCCACCTCTTGTGATGGTTAAGATGTATCCATCGTCCAAGAACTTCTATCTTCGGAACTTGTCATGATTAGTAAAAAAAAGTTCAAGAATAATGTTCCTATGAACTACTAGGATGTGGTGGTAAAGCTCTCACAGTAAAGCAAATATCAATATCTTACAGGTTGTTACTAAGTAGCAGGTGGTGACAGGCAACCAACAGTGTCAAATAACTCCGAAGATTGAGTAAAGCGATTGCCAGGGCAACGTACGTATACACGGTGTAGAAATATGTGGAGCTTGGAAGGCTTCAATATATGGTAGCAAAAGATTAGCAATAATTAATTTAGAGATGAAATGTTGAATAAACGCTCAACGACGGTACTGTGCTGGTCCTAGGCTAGACTGGACTAGAGACGCGAGCCTAGAACACTAATGAGGTCACGTCGTAGCACAACTAGCATCAATAAAGGATATGAAGTAGCTCTGGACAGCAAGATAAAAGTGAAGATCACAATAGCAGTAAAGATAATGATGTGAAACAACTGCCAAGTGGTATATACCAACAACTTTCTCTCCAACTTTCCTCTAGAAAGGTATGTGCCAAATTTTTGACTCAAGCTTTCAAACGCAAAAAGAATCACTCAATTCCGAGTTGATATGAGGAGTCAAAAAATTCACGTATGAGACATGGACTCTATCTTCTCTTGGCTCAAAAGTGACGTGAGAGGTGTTTTTGAACAGCACCCAAACTTCTCTTTTTCCCTTATCTTCATATGTGGATTGTACAAATGTCCCATACACCTGCAATTAGACATGGCACAGAAGTTTGTGAAGTATTTTTGTCCTGGATGACATAAATAAATTATTGCATAGTTTGCATTAGAAATCACCTCACAAATATACATGTATGCAATATTTTTGGTCGTATCCAAGGTAGTCATGTCCTCATCAGTTGGATTCGAACCACTCTCTCTGTTTGGATTGCGAGTCCAAAAGGCCCGGCGAAAGAGGATTTTCAGTCCTATCCCCGCTACCAGCCAGAACGGGATTTTTCAACTTCACACCCACACAATCGGGATTTGATGAAATAGCTATGTTTTTTTTTTCTTATTTGATTCGGATACTGTCAATCTAATGTCCATCTTTCTCTTTAGTTTTCTCCTTTCTTTCTCCTCAACCTATCTCCATTGGATGGACTTATGAAACGATAATATATAATCTCCCCATCGCGGTTAGGATCCCATGAACCAGGAGCGCCAGCACCGGTTCCTCGATCTTCCTATTGGAGGCATGGTCATGGCTTTCATTCATTCATTTCATTCTTTGTTCTGTTGTGGAATCGAACCACTCAAAGGATTTAGAGTCCTTTTACGAACCATTCAGAACCAATATTTCTCTGTTATATTCTGTTTTTTCTTTGTCAGCTAGCACAATTTGGATTTCGAGTCCAATGCGCTAACACTTTCTTTAGTTTTCTTGCTCTTTCTTTGGGCTTTGACCATGTCTCCCGAACAATTTCAGTACATAAGGCGCAAGACAATTCCACATATATATCGAGGTCGGAATGAGATCGGGTGTTTTCACGTCTCATCGTAGTGCCCGGTTTGTCTTGATTGGTGATTGATCGACAAGAAGGAAAATGGAAAAGTAGAAAATATACATGTTTATACCATTGAGGTCCTTAGTTTAGTCAAGTAGGCGAGGGCATTTCCATCGCGAAGGATTCAATCTAGCCACAGGTTCCCCTACGGCTATCTTGTTATGACTTCACCCCTGTCAAAGACCCCACCGTGGTATACGCCAATAAGACCACCAAAGGCCTTTGTGGCACTAGTGGTACACAGAAGTCATGGGTGATCATTGGTCTAATGCTCCGGGCGAAACCTGTTCCCAGGGTGTGACGAGCGGTGTGTATAGGGCCCGGGCACATATTCACCGCGACATGCTGATCCGCGATTACTAGCAATTTCAACTTCATGTTCCCGAGTTGCAGAGAACAATCCAAACTGAGGCAATCTTTCCAGATTCACTCCGCCTTACAGCCTTGCTTCCTATTGTCATTGCCATTGTAGCACGTTTGTGGCCCAGCCCATAAGGGCCATGCGAACTTGACGTCATCCCCACCTTCCTCCAAAGATCTCACCGCAGTCCCTCGTGAGTGCAGCATGCACCTTTTTCTTTGTTTCAAAAGGGCGATACTATTACCACTACATTCCACACCTTTTTCTGGCCTTCATGCCAATTCTTCCTCCGCCGCCAACTCGACGTCGTCGTTACCAATTTCAACCAAACCTCCATGCTCACTGGTACTTTGACGTCACTATAGGTAGGTCTCCGTGGGTCTTGCGCAAGACGACTTCAGTTCACACGTGAAAGTGCTTCGAAAGGCACTAGCTCCCAATGGTGAAATTCTTGCTGAAAGCACAGCTACATGCTGACACTCAATCAAGTAGTAGCGCCGGCACGTCACCTGGTGGCAATTTCATGTCTCAACAACAAAAAATGAGGGTTTCGCTCGTTATAGGACTAGACCAAACATCTCACGACACGAGCTGATGACAGCCATGCAGCACCTGCAGGAAAGTAAGTACCATCCTATTAAGGATAGGTTTTGCTGTTCATATATCAAGAGCTGGTAAGGTTTTGCGCGTTGTATCAAATTAGACCACATGCTCCACGGATTGTGCAGGCCCCCGTCAATTCCTTTGAGTTTCGGTCTTGCGAACGTACTCCCCAGGCGGAGTGTTTCACGCATTAGCTCGGCCCCTGATCCGCGTAGACCAAGGGCGAACACTCATCGTTTACGGCATGGACTACCAGGGTATCTAATCATGTTCGCTCCCCATGCTTTCGCACCCCAGCGTCGGTAGGGACCCAAAGAGCTACCTTCGCCTTTGGCGTTCCTTAGTAGATCTACGGATTTCACCCCTACACACGAAATTCCACTCTCCTCTGTCTCACTCAAGTGAATTGGTTTCAAGAGCATTCTACCACTTTTTGGCGACTTTCACTTTCAACCCGATTCACCAGCTACGTGCCCTTTACGCCCAATCTTTCCGAAGAACACTTGCCCCCCTATCTTACCACGGCTGCTCGCACAGAGTTAGCCGGGGCTTCTTCCTCGAGTCCTGTCATGATTGTGCACTCGACGAAAGAGCTTTACAAGCGGCATTGCTCTTCTTCACTCACGCGATATTGCTGGATCGGGCTTTCACCCATTGTCCAAGATTCCCCACTGCTGTCCCCCGTGGGAGTCCGGGTCGTGTCTCAGTCCCAGTGTGGCCGATCATCCGAAAAGACCAGCTAAGCATCGTTGGCTTGGTCTGCCTTTACATGACCAACTACCTAATACTATGCAGGCTCATCAAACAACTCTTTTGATATTTCTTTAGGATTTGGCCCGAACTGTTCGGCAGATTCCCATGCGTTACACACCCGTTTGCCACTTTTCTCTCAACTATTTCGATTCAAGCAAACAGAGGTCGTTAGGTCAAAGCCATAGCGCGCACCCTGTAGTTTTGAAGCAGGGCGAGACAACTTTAGCTCGGAGCCTCTTTTCCTTCTGCCCATCTCCCCGAAAACAACGTTCGACTTGCATGTGTTAAGCATATAGCTAGCTTTCCTTCTGAGCCAGGATCAAACTCAGATTTTGACTATGATTAGGCAGGGACATGATTTGAACCTGCATTCTTAAGGTCATGAGCCTGATGTGTTGACCAATTCCTCTACCTCGCTTCTTCCCCTAATCTTCCCATAATCATTGATTCTCTCTCCTAACCACTCTTAAATATGTGAAATACACGGAATCAATCCAAAACTATAAGCAAGGGAATCAACTCTTATTGCCGTAAAGGAAAAATAACCCCTTTCCATTATATATATACAAGGAACAAGTAGCCTTCACCACCTATTCCTGAATTAAGGGAACTCGAGAAAGATTTCTCTATGTCAATTCGAAACAAAACAAACGGACGACTGAATCCTAAAACGAAACTCTTTTGAGAAGAGCTTGCGCCTATGCTTCTATAAAAATCACCTATGTGGAATGGATGCTTCTACTTGGTCATCATAGACTAGTAAATCCATTTGAGAGCTGTCTTTATTTGATGTTAGTGTCCTTTCTTCAAGCTCACCATCTCTGCAGAGCTTAACAAGATAATCCACACCAACAACCAAAGCCAACAAGCCTTCTCTCAAAAGCTCTTTCTTCATTTAAGATTTTAGTAACATTAGCTGTCATCAATAGGGTGGAACGCATTAACCAATAGAAACCTTGCTTCAAGGTAGATTCTTACATGCCTGGAGTTTTGTCTGGATCCAGGTACCTCAACTATTGGCCTTACATGGTGTCGTGGAATTTTCACGGCAGATGTCCTAGTAGAAGGACTTAGTCATGGAGCCATCGCACCTAGGTTAGCTTAAAGGGGTTAAACGGGACAAAGGACACGAGGAGTTTATACTGGTTCGGCCCCTTGCGGTGAAGGTAAAGTCCTAATCCAGTTTGAGGTGGTATTGCTTATGTCTCGACTACCAAGGAGAGAATACGCTTGACTTAGCTTTCGATGTTTTGTATCTTGTCCTGAACCGCCGCCTGGTCGTCCCTTTTTATACACAGGTTGACGCCCGGTGGCTCACGGAGTCCCTGCAGGCTCATACACAACGTGTCTGGCTCGGTGACTAACTATACATGCTTTATAATACAAGTCATACATATTTGGCGGTTTACACCTGTTGGGCCTTAAGTCGCCTTTGGGTTCTGGGCCTTCGGTAAGCCTGCTTCGTGAACCGCCATCTTCAACATCTTCATGGGCTTTGTCATAACCAACCATCAGCGGTATAACCCGGCCCCTCCTGGGCGTGTTGTACCCAGTAGTTATATCCCCAACATTAGGACCCAGGTTGATTTGAACTTGTTCATATCAATCTTCAACACCTAGAAAAAATCCTTCTTCATTTATTCTTGCGAGGCCCTGTAACCCTCCATGACGTCATCTTTTAAGTTTGTGGTAACCCGTCGTGATGTCACCTGTCATTAATATTACACAAAACCCAAATCTCAATATATCTCCTCTGTTAATGAACCTCCAAAAATCGAGCCGTCTGTGCCGTCACATATCCATTTTTAGTCTCCTCGATTCCCGCGCATGCCACTTATCTTTCAAGCCTTATAAATAGGTCCAGGAGTCCCTTTCACTTTCCCCCTTGCCTCCTCGTCTCTGTCTTCCACCTCGCGTCACCTCAGCACCCGAGCTCCGCCGCCGTCATCGACCTTTGCCACTGCCTCAACAACGGCCGCTGCATCAACCAGAATCGACCAGAGTTCGTCCGCGTGCCTCCGCTGTTCAACAGCTCTGGTGAATTCTCCTTCTTTATTTTCCCACCGATCCCATTAGGGTTTCCATGAGTTCGTCGAAGTTCATCTTCATTCTTTGCTATAGCACTCATTTTTTAGTCGAACTTGGTACCTCTCATGCGCGGTGGTAGTCGTAACACTCATTTTCACTATTAGGTCATCCCCTTTTGCATAAAAAATCCAATTTGGACATATGAACTACTCAGGCACTGCAATTTAGGTCTAGATATTTTTCCATTATCTGAAGCGCCATAGATCCGAAATTATGATATCAATCTATGAAACATGTTTTTCCAAGACTTAGCAAGTTCTCCTTTCTTAGATCTGTAAATCAATAATTGTGTGGGCGGCTTAATGCAGAATAATAACCCGCCAGGTACCATTAGTCCCCTCTTAAGCCGCCAATAGCTCATTATGAATTCAATGCCAATCTCCGGTTTAATACCTATGCATGGTTCATTACTGTTTTGCCTTTTAAGTCAACAGCCGGCTTAACCATATAATCTTGAGCTGGCATAAGCTTTCTTTCAGATCCTTGAAACATGACTAAAACATATACTGCTTGCAACTGGGTCCAATCCCGGGTTACCGAAGAAGACTTAAACAATTTTGTTGCCACTGGCGCCCTAGCCAAGAAAGAGGTCATCCACTGGAGGGTCCCTCATGAAGAAAATCCTCCTAAAACCAAGGATGGAGAAGTGATTGTTTTCGCTGACCACCTGAGACGGGGGTTCAGCCCACCCGACTTAAAGTTTTTTCGTGACGTGCTTCATTTTTTTCAACTTCACCCTCAAGATATTGGACCCAACTCCGTGTCCAACATTTGCAACTTCCAAGTATTCTATGAAGCTTATCTTCAAGAGGAGCCCGCAGTTGATTTATTTAGAGAATTCTACTATTTAAACCGTCAAACAGAGTTTGTTGACGGGACCAACACCTAACTCGGTGCGGTTTCAATTAAAAAGAGGAAAGAAGTCAGCTTTCCCCATGCTAAGCCGCCAAGTCATCCCAAAGTTTGGAACCAGACTTCGTTCTATTGTCAAGACACATCTCAAACTAGTGAGAATCCACTGCCGGGTTACCGCCATCACCGACTTAGCAGCACACACCCACTCACCACGTAGCTCAGTGCGAAGGAATGGTCCAAATACGTGCCATAGTTTTCAAAACTCAGAGCCTTTATGGCCAATGGCTTTACCGGCATTGAATTTGTTCGGTGCTGGGTGTCCTGGAGTATCTTGCCATTAAGCCGTTGCCCCGGCTTAATGTGCGAATACACTGGCGATGTAAGAGATCCCCAACGCCACTATGACATTCAACTGTCTGATGTAGAAATCACTAAGGCCACCAAGAAATTGCTAAACAAACCTTTAAAGGAATGCAGCTAAACAGGACTTAGTCCTTTCAGCACCTTCAATAAGCCGCCAGCCGTAAGTGTTGCACACCTTCCACTCAATCAATACTTTCAGTAGTTATGCCTACTCATGATCTTTTTGACCTCAATAGGCTGATTCTCCATTTTGGAAGTAGAAACCGCAAGATAAGCCGGCCAAACCGGCTCATACAAAAACCAAGGCCAGCAAGAGGCCTGCCAAGAAGAAGACCACCGAGTCCACCGAGTTAAACATTGATGATGATGAGGAGGAGGAGGAGGAGTCAGGGGTAGAACTTGACTCTCTTGGCTCCTTTTTTGTACATCTCATTGACAATGATTGTTACCAAGACGACGCAGAGGCCAGCCGTGCAGGTGACGCAGAGGTAATTATTCTTTCCTCCAGCTCAGAACCTCTGCCAACACAGAAAACCCAACAAGCAAGCCGGAAAGTAAGTTTTTCTCACCCTCTAGCTCACTTGGATCCCAACTTTCTTTTGAAGAAACAGCGCACCACCCGGCATAGTGGCGGCGTGATTACTTCCTCCGGCTTAACAAACACACCGGTTCGCAAACGCCGCCTAGAGGTCTTACATATTTCTGACATACTTTATCCTAAGGGGGGTCATTTCCGACAACCTCTTAACCCGTATGATTCAAACTATCAGGGGACTTCTCATTCCTCCTCTGGCGAGTCAACGGTAACACAAATCCCAGCTTTCAAAACTGTACCTGCGTAAGGATATATTTTAATTATTCACACCTTATGCTTGATCATTATAGTGATCTGTTTACACTTCTTATTTTCAGGGGCCAATCCAAACTCTGCAAGAAGGCAAAGGTGAACAAGCCGGTCGACGACTCCAACCCGTCTAAACCAGAAAAGAAACACAACAGTCAGAACCTTCTAACCCAATTGTTGAGGCCACCCTTGATGATCCGTCACCACAAGATCATGAAGCTTCCATAGATCATATGGACGTTGAGCCGGCTATTTGTAAGCCGCCAAGCCCGATTAAACCTGCTGAGGAAAAGACCGATGACGTTGTTGTCACTGGGTTTGGATTCGCAGCTCCGGGTCAACCTACTGTCTTATCTAAGCACAGCGCCAAGGAAGAAATTTCTGCTGAAGATAAAGGCAAGTGGAAGGTAGATTTGGATAGCTACGCCTATTTCAGCACCCAGGGAGAATAGTCCAATATGTTATATCTGGCTTCTCCTCAGGCATCTGCAACTCTGTCCAATCATTGATAAAATCCACAAGTGCTTGAGACTTGATGGCCGTGCGAGGCATATACTTCGAACCATGGGGTCCAAGCTCAATGGACCACTTGGCTATCTGACCTGTGGCTTCTCTATTTTGAATAATATCCCCTAAAGGAGCGGAACTAGCCACGATGATGGGATGACCCAGAAAATACTGCCTGAGCTTTTGACTAGCCATGAACACCCCATATACAAGCTTCTGCCAATGCGGATACCTCTGCTTGGACTCAATAAGCACCTTACTTATGTACTAAACCGGCCGCTGAACCGGATGCTCCTTGCCTGACTCCTTCCTTTCCACCACAATGGCTACACTAATAGCTCAGCTATTGGCCGCCACATATAACAACAAAGGCTCTTTGTCAATGGGAGTAGCAAGAACCGGTGGCTCAGCCAACTGTTTCTTCAAGGCCTCAAACGCCTGATTAGCAGCATCACTCCAAACAAAGTGATCTGTCTTCTTCATCATCTGGTAAAGAGGGATGGCCTTCTCACCCAACCGGCTTATGAACCGGCTTAAGGCCGCAATACGACCCGCCAAACGTTGAACATCATTAATACACGCCGGTTTAGCTAGAGAGGTGATAACCTTTATCTTCTCCGGGTTAGCTTCAATACCTCGTTCTAAAACCAGAAAACCCAAGAGCTTGCATGCTGGCACACCAAAGACACACTTGGCCGAGTTAAGCATCATCTTGTAGACCCGGAGATTATCAAAGGTCTCTTTCAAATCATCTATCAAAGTTTCCTTCTTCCTGGATTTCACCACAATATCATCCACGTAGGCATGAACATTGCGCCCAATCTGATCATGAAGACAATTCTACACACACCGCTGGTAAGTCGCCTGGGCACTCTTAAGCCCAAAAGGCATAGACACGTAACAGAAGGCTCAAAAGGGAGTGATTAAGGATGTCTTCTCCTGGTCCTTAACTGCCATCTTGATCTGATGATAAACAGAATAAGAATCCAAAAAACTCAAACGCTAACAACCAGCCATAGCATCAATAATCTGATCAATACGAGGGAGAGAAAAGGGATCAGTCGGACAAGCCTTATTTAAGTGCGTATAATCCACACACATGCGCCAGGTGCCGTTTTTCTTAAGTACCAGCACCGGGTTAGTCAACCACTCAGGATGAAAAACTTCAACAATGAACCCAGCCGCCAAGAGCCGGGTTACCTCCTCACCAATAGCCTTACGCCTCTCTTCATTGAAACGACGAAGGAATTGCTTGACCGATTTAAACTTTGGATCAATATTGAGAGTGTGCTCAGCGAGTTGCCTCGGTACACCTGGCTTGTGTGAAGGCTTCCATGCAAAGATGTCCCGGTTCTAACGGATGAACTCGATGAGCGCGCTTTCCTATTTCGGATCCAGATTAGAACTGATGCTGAACTGCTTGGATGAGTCGCCAGGAACGATCTCAACTAGTTTAGTGTCATCTGCCAACTTAAACTTCAACAAGGGGTCATGCTCTGTGGTTGGCTTCTTCAAGGATGTCATATCTGCCGGGTCAACATTATCCTTGTAAAATTTCAATTCCTCTGTTGCACGGACAGATTCTGTGTAAGCAACATCGCCTTCTTCACACTCCAAAGCTACCTTGCGACTTCCATGTACCGTGATGGTACCCTTGTGACCCGGCATCTTGAGCTGCAGATAAACATAACACGGTCTTGCCATGAACTTAGCATAAGCAGGCCGTCCAAACAGAGCATGATACGGGATATGTATCTTGACAACTACAAAGGTCAAGGTTTCTGCTCTGGAATCATGTTCATCCCCAAAGGCTTCTTCTAGAGCGATCTTGCCTACAGGATATGCTGACTTACCATGCACCACTCCATGGAATATGCTGACTTACCATGCACCACTCCATGGAAAACAGTATTGGACGGTTTATGATTTTTGTCAGTCAATCCCATGCGACGGAAAGTATCATAGTAAAGGATATTGATGTTGCTGCCTCCATCCATGAGGACCTTAGTGAACCTGTACCCCCCAACCTGAGGTGCCACCACCAGTGCCAGGTAACCCGGATTATCAACCCGGGGCGGGTGATCCTCACGACTCCACACAATGGGCTGCTTAGATCAGCACAAGTAACGGGGAACCACCGGCTCAATGGCGTTCAGTTCCCTTTTATGGAGCTTCTGACAACGCTTACATAAACTCGTGCTGAAGACATGGTACTGACGGCTATTCAACTGCTTTGGGTTACTCTGATAACCAGACTGCTGCTGCTGCTGAGCCCCCTTGACCAGACTATGATTAGAACCACCCTGATTGCCTTGGCCTTGGAAACCGGAGCTTGAACTGTGATAACCTACAAGTATAGGGGTTCACAACAGTTTTCGAGGGTAGAGTATTCAACCCAAATTTATTGATTCGACACAAGGGGAGCCAAAGAATATTCTCAGGAATTAGCAGCTAAGTTGTCAATTCAACCACACCTGGATAACTTAGTATCTGCAGCAAAGTATTTAGTAGCAAAGTAATATGATAGTAGTGGTAACGGTAAAAAAAAGGTAACAGTAGCAAAAGTAATGTTTTTGGTATTTTGTAGTGATTGTAACAGCAGCAACGGAATAGTAAATAAGCGAAGAACAATATGTGGAAAGCTCGTAGGCATTGGATCGGTGATGGAAAATTATGCCGGATGCGGTTCATCATGTAACAGTCATAACATAGGGTGACACGGAACTAGCTCCAATTCATCAATGTAATGTAGGCATGTATTCCGAATATAGTCATACGTGCTTATGGAAAAGAACTTGCACGACATCTTTTGTCCTACCCTCCCGTGGCAGCGGGGTCCTAATGGAAACTAAGGGATATTAAGGCCTCCTTTTAATAGAGAACCAGAACAAAGCATTAGCACATAGTGAATACATGAACTCCTCAAACTGTGGTCATCACCGGGAGTGGTCCCGATTATTGTCACTTCGGGGTTGCCGGATCATAACAGATAGTAGGTGACTATAGACTTGCAAGATAGGATCAAGAACTCACATATATTCATGAAAACATAATAGGTTCAGATCTGAAATCATGGCACTCGGGCCCTAGTGACAAGCATTAAGCATAGCAAAGTCATAGGAACATCAATCTCAGAACATAGTGGATACTAGGGATCAAACCCTAACAAAACTAACTCAATTACATGATAGATCTCATCCAACCCATCACTGTCCAGCAAGCCTATGATGGAATTACTCATGCACGGCGGTGAGCATCATGAAATTGGTGATGGAGGATGGTTGATGATGACGACGGCGATGAATCCCCCTCTCTTGAGCCCCGAACGGACTCCAGATCAACCCTCCCGAGAGGTTTTAGGGCTTGGCGGCGGCTCCGTATCGTAAAACGCGATGATTTCTTCTCCTCTATTTTTTTCTCCCCGAAAGCAAATATATAGAGTTGGAGTTGGCGTCGGAGGAGCTCCAGGGGGCCCGCGATGTGACATCCTCGATTCAATCATACAGTAATCATACATGCAAATGTGTATGATCAAGATCAAGGGCTCACGGGAAGATATCACAACACAACTCTAGACACAAATTAAAATAATACAAGCTTTATATTACAAGCCAGGGGCCTCGAGGGCTCGAATACATAAGCTCGAATACACAAGAGTCAGCGGAAGCAATAATATCTGAGTACAGACATAAGTTAGACAAGTTTGCCTTAAGAAGGATAGCATAAAAGCAACAACGATCGAAAAGGCTAGGCCTTCTGCTTGGGAGCCTCCTAACTACTCCTGGTCGTCGGCGGTCTCCACGTAGTAGTAGGCATCGGCGGTGGCATCCGCCCCTGGTTCGGCATCTGGTTGCATCAACCGGAAAGAAGAAGAAAGGGGAAAAGGGGAGCAAAGCAACCGTGAGTACTCATCCAAAGTACTCGCAAGCAAGGAACTACACTACATATCCAACATTATCAAAGGAAGGTTGTATATGTGGACCGGGCTGCGAAATGCCGTAATAGAGGGAGAACTCTAGTCCTATCAAGACTAGCATCTTCGAAACCACCGCCTTGCAGCAACAGGAAGGAGTAGAGTAGCATAAAGTAAAGTAGTAGAAGTGTTATCAACTCGGCTGAGATCCTTTCTCGACTCCTCGCGAAAGGAATCCCAGAGCCATACTATCCAGCTTATCATCACAAACCAATTCTCATCACAAGTATCCAGTTCTAGTTGTATCGATCGATACAACCCAAGTGTCCGCTACTATAGGACAGGCTATTGATAGATGTTTTCCCTGCAGGGTGCACCAACTTACCCACCACGCCGATTAACTCCAGCCGGACACACTTTCTTGGTCATGCCCGCCTCGCCAAACACTACACCGCAACCCGACCTAGGCTTAATAGAGAGGTCAAGACGCCGACTAAACCTATGCCCCAGGGTCATGGGCCATCTCTCCGGTACTCCTCAGACGCTATGTAGGGCGGCCGGTGAGCAGACCTATCTACCTCCTTAAAAAGGGCAGGTGCTTACCAGTCCAACCCAGCGCGCGCCGCTCAGTCGCTGATTTCTATTAAGCTTCGGCTGGTGCATACGACGCAGAACGCCCATACTATGCCCACGTGATGGTTAGTGCTATCAGGCTAGAGGCCCCTTGGATCAAATATCCAGATCGAGTGGATTAGGAACGCAGGTAACAAGCGAGACTCACAAAGATGTGACCCGTCGCCTGCCTCGAGGACTTGCGGCAAGAGCTAGGAATGCCAGGCCACGCCTCGTAATTATCTCGCGGGCACCCTCCTGGTCAACCCGTCTCCACATCACTCGCAGGTACCCCGCAGGGTTGACCCGCCTTTCCAAGTAACAGCTGTAAAGTCCAAGTATCTGTGTGTCCAAACATCAAGGGGAAAACCCGAGGAATCACCCCCGGTGAATTCCACTCGATGTAATCATCAAGGTGAACGTAAGAGGAACCACCCCCGAGGTTCACACTTGAGGGGTTGCACGGCTGAGTCGCATCGAAGTGGTTAGGCGGAATCACCCTCGATGACCATGACCGAATAGCTACACTATAGGGTTAACATCAGAAGTGTTGTAGAGGTCTCACCCTCGTCACTCGATAGTAACCCAGTAGTGTCGAGCAACTAAGGGGAAAGTGATGTGCGGTGTCGTGGCCTGGTCTTCGATTCCGTTGATCTGGTCTTCTGATAATCCAGCGGGGCAGTCGGGACAAAGTGGGGGGGTCTCTGATGGATCACTAACCAACCTATACTAAGCAGTTTAGGATAAGCGGGTAGGTATCAATAAGCAGGTTACAAAAGCAGGCTATGCATCAGAATAGGAGCAAACAATTACAATAGCAAAATCTAATGCAAGCATGAGAGGAAGGAAATGGGCAATTTCGGGATGATCAAAGGGGGGCTTGCCTGGTTGCTCAGATGAGAAGAAGGGTCGTCGGTGACGTAGTCGATCATGGGGGCATCATCGGTCTCGGGGTCTACCGGAGAGAAGAAGGGGAAAAACAGTAAATATAAGGCAAACATAAGCATGACGATGGAAGACATGACAATGTGCGGTGCTAGGTGTGCCCTAACGCGGTAGGAGGTGATACCGACGAAGGGGGGAAACATCCGAGAAAGTATTCCCGGTGTTTCGCGTTTTCGGACAGATGAACCGGAGGGGGAAAGTTGCGTGTTTGCTATGCTAGGGATGTGTGGCGGACGGACAGGCTACGTATCCGGATTTGTCTCGTCGTTCTGAGCAACTTTCATGTACAAAGTATTTTCATCTGACTTACGGTTTATTTTATACGAATTATTAAAGTTTTAACAATATTCTGAAATTACTAATTCGGAAATAAAACAGTAAAAAACTTTTGTTACCTAGTGCTACACTAGTCTATGTGTATGACAGCGGGACCGTGGGGGCTGGTCAACTGACTGGTCAAAAGTGCAGGTGGTGACCCACTTATCATTGGGACAAAAATTAAACTAGTGTAGAATTAAAATGAGGTCCACATGTCATTGGGCAAACCAAGTTTACCTAACACGAAACAAATCCCAGCACTCATCCAAAGATGGTGGCTGGCTACAGGCACGCACATGAGCATGCAAGGCATGCATAGGAGAGCCGGATGCTCTGTGTGCACGCTTGCCTGGCTGGCTATGGCCCAAGTGCAGCAAGGCGAGCGCGCGTAGGAGGCCGTGGACTGGTGAGCAGAGGCGAGTGCCGCCGGGCGCGGCAGCAACAAAGTACGCAGTGGCAGCAACAAAGCATAGCAGCAGCACCTAACATAGCAGCCGAGCCACAAAGCAGCAGCGTGCAGCAAGAAGGACAAGGAGCAGCCTAGCAGCGCAGCAGCTAGTAAAAGCAACAGATAGCAAGCGATTGTAAAGAATCGGCAAGAGTAGCGTAGCAAGCTGCGGCAAGTGCAGCAACGAACAACACCAGCGAGCGAGCGCGGGACGCAGTGCGGTGGTGCTAGTAGTAGGCAGGGCCGAGGGCGCGCGGGCATGCGCCGAGGCGGCGAGAGCAGCTAGGAGGCGGCGGCAACAGGAGCAGGGGGCGCATGGAACGCGGGTAGAAGGCGGGCGCACCCGCGTGTGACCGCGGGGTAGGGCGCGGCCGGCGCGTGCAGAGGCGTGTCGAGCAGCAAGATGGGGCGCTCGGCTACAGCGGGTTTTGGCTACAGGCCACCAAAAGGGCGCATGGGGTTGCGTTTGAACCGCCGTGGAGTGCCGAGTCAAGTGGTGGGGTGGTTCGCCAGGGGACAGCGACGAGTACGGGTGGCGACGGCGAGGCAGCGAACCCCATGGCGGCGACAAGCTCGGGCATGACGGGGGAAACAACTACGGGTAGTGGCAGAAGCAGGGAAGAGAGGGGAAGGGTGCAGCGCTCAATTCCATTGCTGGGAAGGCCCGGTGAAGAGTCGAGGTGGCCGGAGACGGCGTCGGCGTGCGGCGGCCTGATGCGGACGGAGGTTGAAGATGACCGCGAAGCCGATGGGGCAGGGGCTCTGAGCTCGGGGAAGTGGACGCAGTCGGTGTAGGCGGCGGCGAGGAAGCTCTCGGACGCGGGCAAACGAAGGGTGGCGGCCGGTGGCCACGCGCACGGTGAGGCCGTGGCGATGGCTGCATTCGGGTGACGGGGAGAAGGGGATCTGGGGGGAGGGCGGAGAGGAGAGAAGGGTGGAGTGCACAGACGAGTGGGGTGGCAGACGAGTGGGAGTCGAGGGGGCCGAGGCGTCGGGGCGGTTGAGGCCTTATCCTCTCGCGGGGGTCGTTGCCGGCGAGGTGGTTCGGCGGCGACCAGCCTCATGTAGCAACGGGGTCAGGGGCACAGAGAAACGACCGGGGAGGGGAGTGGGCCGGCTGGCTGGAGTGGGCCGAGGCCCAGGGGAGGGCCTCCCCTATTTTGTTTTTTAACTTACTCATTTACTTTTGAAACTTTCTGATTTCTTATACTTTTTATAACCAAAACAGTTTTATAAGTTATAGCACTTGGACCAAAAACACCATTATAATTTAAGTTACTACCACATTAAGTTTAGCATTTAAACAAAACATGTTAGCATTTTTTATAAATCAAATAGCATTTAAAATATTGTTTTGACCACTTATTTAATTAGTTTAGGACATTTAAACACCTTGCCAAAATGTTGGTTTACCACCAATATTAGTTATGGATTAGTTGGCACATGATGAACATTTTAGTTTTCATGTTTGTGCTATTTGAATTTTTGACTTTAGATTGGATTTGAATTTGAATTGTGATTTGGATCAAGTGAAGATTATCAACAGTAACATGATGACATGGCACCATTAACAGGGGATTACTGTAGCATGACAGCGGGGGTGTTACACACGAGGTAGGGGGCGCGCCCTAGGGGGGAGGGCGCGCCCCCCACCCTTGTGGACAGGGTGTGGTCTTCATCTTTTGCAATGGTTTTTTATTATTTCCAAATAGACGTTCCGTGGAGTTTCAGGTCATTCCGAGAACTTTTGTTTCTGCACATAAATAACACCATGGCAATTCTGCTGAAAACAGCGTCAGTCCGGGTTAGTTCCATTCAAATCATGCAAGTTAGAGTCCAAAACAAGGGCAAAAGTGTTTGGAAAAGTAGATACGACGGAGACGTATCAAACGCCACCACCGTAACCCAGACCGTGTGAAAGTGCTAGTTATCGACTAGAGGGGGGGGTGAATAGGCGATTTTTAGGAAAGTCTTCAAAACACGGATGTTTCGAAGACAAACAATAGAAATGACCTAATTGATATGCAGCGGAAGATAAACTACAACAAGCAAACCATAGTCAAGTATGCAATAACGTGAAAGTACAAGACTAATAGCAGCTTGGTAGTAGGATCAAGATGGAAGATAGTGAGAAGCCAATCAACAAAAGTAGTCAAGCAATGAAGTCAAACAGGTATGACAAACAGGCAATGACTTCACGAAGACAAACACTAAGTAAGGAGAGGGAGAAGATAGAACCACCACTTGTTGAAGACGCAGATTTGTTGGACCAGTTCCAGCTTTGTGACAACCTGTGACATCTGGTTAGGGAGGCTGAGATTCAACTCAAGACCGCGTCTTCACCTTATTCCCTTGAGCTAAGGACACACAGTCCTCGCCCAATCACTCGTAAGTCTTCAAGGTAGACTTCCAACCTTCACAGATCGCATTCACCGCAATCCACAACGACTCTTGGATGCTCGTAACGTGGACGCTTAACCGCCGGAGGATTCACAATCCTCAAGTGTAATAAGTCTTCGTGTCACGCAGCATGAAAGACTTGATGATGCCTAACACTCTTTGGCTCTGGGTGTTTGGGCTTTGTCCTCGCAAGGTTTTCTCTCTCAAAGGCTTCAAGGTGGGTTGCTCTCAAACGACAAAAGCCGTGCACTAACTCTGAGCAGCCACCAATTTATGGTGTAGTGAGTGGGCTATTTATAGCCACTAGGCAACCCGACCTGATATGTCCGAAATGACCCTGGGTCACTAAGGAACTGACACGTGTTCCAACGGTCAGATTTCAAACACACACGGCAACTTTACTTGGGCTACAAGCAAAGCTGACTTGTAACGCCCCTGATGCGGCTATATCTCCCACGTGTCGAGGCACGACTTAGAGGCATAACCGCATTGGAAGCAATGTCGCAAGTGAGGTAATCTTCACACAACCCATGTAATAATTAAGGGAAAGAGATACATAGTTGGCTTACAGTCGCCACTTCACACAATACATAAATAAACATCCATCATTCAGAGTACACTCAAGGTCCGACTACGGAACCAAAATAAAAGAAGATACCCCAAATGCTACACAGATCCCGAATCGTCCCAACCGGGCACCACTATCGATCATCGTGAAAAGACACATAGTAACGACCACGCCTCGTCGAACTCCCACTTGAGCTCGGTTGAGTCACCTGACCGCATCGCGGAACCTCGCAATCGTGTTTGAAGTATCTGTGAGTCACGGGGACTCAGCAATCTCACACCAGCGAGATCAAGACTATTTAAGCTTATAGGAAGGACAGAGTAGTAAAGTGGAGCTGCAGCAAGCGACTAGCATATATGGTGGCTATTTCAAAAGAGAGCGAGAAGAGGAGCAAAGCACGGTCGTGAAGCTAGTAGTGATCAAGAAGTGATCCTGAACTACTTACGCCGACATAACTCCAACATCGTGTTCACTTCCCGGACTCCGAGAAGAGACCATCACGGTTACACACTTGTTGATGTGTATTTTATTTGAGGTCAACTTTGTGTTTTCTACAACCGACATTAACAAATTCCCATCTGCCTCATAACCGCGGGCACGGCTTTGAAAGATATTACCTGCAGGGTGTCCCAACTTAGCCCATTATAAGCTCTCACGGTCAACGAAGGATATTCTTCTACCGGAAGACCCGATCAATCTCGAATCTCGGACTACAAGACATTTCGACAAAGAATAAAACAAGACCAGCAAAGCCGCCCGACAGCCGACAAACCCGATAGGAGCTGCACATATCTCGCTCAGGCACATCCGGATGAGACATCCTACGAGTAAAACCAAGCCTCGAAGTTTCCCGTGGTGGCCCCCGCATCTACTCGTTCGGGCCAGCACTCAAGGAGCACTGGTCCGGGGTTAAAATAAAGATGACCCTCGGGCTCGCGAAAACCCGGGGGAAAAGGCTTAGGTGACAAATGGTAAAACCAATGTTGGGCCTTGCTGGACGAGTCTTATTCAAAGCGAACTGTCAAGGGGGTCCCATAAATCACCCAACCGTGTAAGGAACGCGAAATCAAGGAACATAACACCGGTATGACGGAAACTAGGGTGGCAAGAGTGGAACAAAACACCAGGCATAAGGCCGAGCCTTCCACCCTTTACCAAGTATATAGATGTATTAAATAGCAGATATATATTGTGATAACCCCAACAAGTAAACATGTTCCAAAGAGGAACAACAACTCCATGTTCCAACAAGGAACAAACTTCAGTTTCACCTGCAGCTAGCAACGCTATAAGAGGGCTGAGCAAAGCGGTAACATAGCCAATCAACGGTTTGCTAGGAAAGGATGGTTAGGGGTTAACATGGCAATATAGGTGGCATGATATAGCAAGTGGTAGGCATCGCAGCATAGGCAAAGCAAAAGAGCGAGCAACTAGCATAGCAAAGATAGAAGTGATTTCGAGGGTATGGTCATCTTGCCTGCAATGTTCTCAGAGTTGTCGAAAGCTTGATCCTCGAAAGCGTTCTCAACAGGTTCCTCGTTCACGTACTCGTCTCCCGACTCTACCCAAAGCAACAACATAAACAAAGGAACCACAATAAATCACGGTGCAATGCACAATCAACATGATGCAAAACATGACATGATATGCGGGATGTGATATGCAATGCGCGACAAAGGCCCGAAGGAAAATGATGAACCAGGCATCAACTTGGCAAACCAAGCATGCCACTGGAAAGATGAGATGATTTTGGTTGAAATCGATATAAAGATCACCGAATCGGATGCACGGTTTGCAAATGGCAAGCAAAACAAAATGGCGCAAATCTGCCATTAACAGCATGATGCCACTTAGCAAGCAACAATTAATTAAGCTACTGCACCCAAACGTATCAACAAAGCACATGGCAGTGATCTACACATGATGCTCGACAAAAGATGAGCACTGAGCTACGGCTAGTTCACATCATAACATGTTCAAACAAGCATGGCAAAAGAGCACAAAATATCAGGCTGGACATGGCAAAAACAGCATCAGGTTGCAAAGTTCAGAGCAGCAAAACTACATGCTACAGGACCTTAAAATAGCAAATCAAGGCATGGCATGAATCTACTCAAAGCCTAGAACAAAAGTCCCTTACTGACCATAAGCCAAAAAGGACTAGAAAATATAGTAACACCCATGTCAATATTGAAAGTCTCGTTAACAGATTCAGCAACATGGCATGTCAAAAACTGATAACGAGAGGGCATGTTAACAAGCTCAATGCACTCACTACAGAGCCTCAAATGATAAACTAAGCATACATACATCAAGAAGACATGACATAGAAGACATACATGGCAAGAACAATAACATAGCATAAATGGATCAACCACAACAAGCTAGGCAAAATTGAATAACATGTATACAATCTGCCAGGAAACATTTGATAGCAAAAGTAGAGCTCGATTGAATCAAGCTATGGCACTCCATAATTTCAAACAAAGGTATGGATGGATATAGCAAGACATGCTTTACAAAACACCCTTTACTGAAGTATCTCAAAATATGCATAGATCTCTTGGTATCATCAAGTTAACATGGCATCAAAATCAGCTAAACAGGGCTGAAAATCAGCAACATCAGGACACCTACTTTGCATGCTTGTGCTAGTCACCACATAGATTACAAAAATACATGGCATATACCCCTGGAAAGATGGCATGGCATATTACAAAACACATGTAGGACTCAAATTCATAGGTTGCACACATTAATCATGGCAAAAATAACAAAAGTGCAACTTCTGTTACGAAACAGAAACTAACATCACATAGCACTCTTCCAACAGCATTTCGGGCGTCAAGATGAGCTCAAATGAAAATGATGCAGTGGGATTAAATGATCTACTCTTCGAGGCGAACATTTTGACATATTATACGCGCAAAATGGATCTACGGATGCGAAGATATAGCACGTTGAAAATTGCACAAAATATCAGAGAGATGCAAAAGACTTGGAAGAAAATAGAGGGGGGAAGAGAAGTCAACGGTTGCACGGTTCCCGAGGCCGGATCGGGCCGGATCGTGGCGACGGGCGGCGGCGCTGGGTTGCTCATGAGCTCAGGGGAAGGCGGCGGGCGAGGGGAGCCGAGGCGGCGGGCGGCGATGGCGGCACGGAACCTCGGCCGGGCATGAGGAAGTTGCATGGCGGGGCGGGCGACCCGAGATGCGGGCGGCCGGAGGTCGGGCGGTGGCCGGCCGGCAAAGAGAGAGGCGGCGGCCGGGAGGCGGCGAGGCCGAGCGGCGGCGGCGCGGGCGTATGGGCGGGCGTCCGGCCCGGAGGGTCGGCCATTGGCCCATGGGCCGGCGCGGAGGCGGCGGTGGGGACCGGCGCTGCCACGTGGCACGCCCGGTTGGTCGGCGGCGGCGGCGGACGCGTCTGCTCGCCGGACGTGTCCGCGGCGCGAGGCAAAATTTGCTAGGGTTTCGGGAGATGATTCGGATTTTGGGAGGTTTGCTTAAATAGGCATAGAGGAGCTAGGAGAGTCCAAATGAGGTGTAGTTTTACCACACGATCGTGATCGAACGACGGAGAGCATGGAAGTGACTTAGATGGGTTATTGGGCTGTTTTGAAGGGTGTTGGGCTGCAACTTAAAAGAGGCCTTTATGAGAGTGCGGTTAACCGCTGGAGTACCAAACGAGCTCCAAATGACCGAAACTTGACCGGTGGTCTACGGTGGTATACCAAGGCCACTAGACAAACCTCGGTCCATTTCGAGAAGGTTTAATACCCGCACATGGAAAAACGTAAAAGGGACCGCCGGGGGAGATAGGAGTGCCGGATTGCAAAACGGACAACGGGAAAAATGCTCGGAATCATGAGACGAACACGTATGCAAATGCGATGCACATGATGACATGATAAAATGCATGACATGGACAAAAAGCAAAAAGGAGAAAACCCAACCACGAAGGGAATATCATATATCAATGCCGAAAATGGCAAGAGTTGGAGTTACAAATATGGAAAGTTACTTCCGGGGTGTTACATGACTCATCCAGCTCTGGATAAGTTTTGCTCTCATTGTCTTCGCTCGAAGACATAGGATTTGGGTTGAGCATCACTTCAGTCAT
This sequence comes from Aegilops longissima, assembly GCA_021605205.1. Taxonomy (NCBI): domain Eukaryota; kingdom Viridiplantae; phylum Streptophyta; class Magnoliopsida; order Poales; family Poaceae; genus Aegilops; species Aegilops longissima. The sequence goes on from CM038682.1 coordinate 407,322,473, forward strand.
TCTGACTTTGATCACTTGGACCCAACATAACAGTACGGTGGTTCCTATGACTCAACAAAGAAGAAAATGAAACAACGAAACGACACAGTCTTCGCGCTCCATAGTCTTCACTCAATGTCTTCTCATGTCATAGTCTTCAATGTGAATATCTTCACATGCCACCATTGTCGTCAATGTCTTCATACATTTTTAGGGGTCATCTCCGGTAGGTAAACCGAATCAATGGGGGACACTACCTGCATTATCCTGCAATTCTCACAAATGCATTAGTCCCTCAACCACATTTGTCGTCAATACTCCAAAACCAACTAGGGGTGGCACTAGATGCACTTACAATCTCCCCCTTTTTGGTGATTGATGACAAACTGGTTGAAGTTTTCAACGGGGATAAAGTATGTGAAATTGTAGAGGATAGGGAATTGTCTTCATAAGTGGCAAAGTCTCCCCCTGAAGATGTGCATATAAGTAGTTTGCTTTTGGAATGCAAATGCACATGGCAGGTTGTACTTGTGGAGATCCTCTTCAACTTATGAAGATAATTCATCATGCATGAAATGATATAACTAAGAGAATGACATGCATAATGAAAAATGGACGTCTGCAGAATGATCTAAGTGCGGAAGTTATCATCGCACATACGGAATTTATCATCGCACTGCAGTAAAGCAAATAAGTAGCAGACGACCATCGAGTTTAAGTGTTACAACTCAAAGAACAAAATGTATCAAAAGCGAGAATTGTAAACACTAGGCAAAATATTATGCAACCGCCCTTATGAACCTTCTTGAAGACTATCAAACTCATATGCTTCTCCCCCTTTTGTCAGTAAGGACCAAAAAGGTTTGAAGACATAGAGCATCTACTCGCTTTCATCGAGGAGAAGGTGAAGCAGCAGGGTTGTCGTGGTTGTTTGGCGGTCGCATTTAACTTGGTGCGAGGTCGATGCGCGTGAAGTAGGGGCGGTGAAGTAGCATCGGCTTCATCATCGATCACTCTGGCATTCACCGTTGCCGCGGAGGAAGAATAGTCAGAGTCTTCTAGAGATGGAGTTCGACGTAGGACAGCATTCCATGGAGGAGTGGAGTCAAACTTGAAGCGTTCAGTGAAGCCATCATCTTGAACATCTGCTTCTGCACTGAGCAGTGTCAAACTCTTCCATGATCGCCGACAGGTCTCATGAGTGACAAAAGCATTCTTGGTGTGCAAGATTACGAATGCGATTGACGTCCACCAAGAGGCTTTGCATCTGTCGCTTGAGCCAGGAGTGATGCTTATCTTGTTTCTGATGCAGTGCCACAAGAAGTTCTCGATCATTGAGGATGCAAGACCGCTTCCTGGGTCTTTGGCCAATTGTGCTCTCAGTAGCTTTAGTCTGCGCACGGTGAGGCAGACGAGTGTTCCCAGCCAGAGGATAGACACGAGATACTGCTTGGACGCCTTCCATGGGTTGAGAGAAGCTATGGTGATCTGCATTCTGAAGACAAAGTGGCGTTTTGGCAGGCTCAGGGTATATGGCTTCAACTGACATATCAACCTCTGGTAGAAAGATTAGATGATTGAGAGCAGAGGGCCGATAGTTGATAGCAGAGTGTATCTTGATGAGACGCATGACCCATGGAGCATAAAATTTCAGACCAAAAAGATCAGATCCAGACGCAGCCAATTGCCGGATGAAGAATTCTTGCGTATTGAAGCTGATGCCATTGAGGATGTAAAAGACCAATGTCTTCATGGCTCCTTCAAGTTTTGCAGATGATGAATGCCCTTTGATAGGCCATAGAGTTCGCTTGATAATGTGATATATTGTACGAGGCAGATACTCAAGGTCATCAACAAAGAATTCCTGAGGGTATTCAGCGTCATGTGGCAGAGGCTTCATCATGCTCAACATCTGACTCATGTTGGGCTCTGGCTTATGAAAGATGCTCTCCAGTGCATCACGGTGGAGTTGACAACCAGGTTCAAACAGCTCTCCGGGAGTGGGTACGCCTGTGAGCTCAATGACGTCAAGAGCTTTGGCTTCATGACGAACATTTCCTGTCATCCACTCGAGAACCCATGTCTTTGTATCTCTGTAGTAGCCGCGGATGTGGAGGGTAGCATAGAATTGAAGCATAAGTTCTTCATTCCAATGTTCTTTGTCTGTCACAAAGCCTAGCAGACCAGCATCACGAAAGCAATCAAGTGCTTCCTCTAAGCAGGGCAGTCCAGCAATGGCTTCAGTGTCGAGGCGCATATGAGGGAAAATGCGCCCTTGATCATACAGAACGCAGGAGTAATAGCTTCGTTGCTGATAGCTCCAGAAACGGTCAGATGATATCCTTGGCCTTGTGTAGGGGTTCTTTGCTCTGTCAAAGAAAGTGTTGTGGGCTTTGAAGCCATTTGCATTGCAAGATCCTGTAGAGGTGGCAGTGCCTGGAAACCTTGGCAGTCGTGGCTTTGGTTTCTGGACCAGAGGCCTATGCCCAACATGATATTCAAACTGAGGACCAGAGGCATGAGGCGGAGGGACGAGCGGGCCATCTTCTTGTGATTAGCTGACCATAGATGTATGCTTGCTCAATTGTGTAGGGCCTTGGTGGTGGGCTGGGCAGTGGCAACAACCGAGGCTTGGGCTGCTCGGCAGATGCTTGAGAGCAGTTGCCTCATTGGCTTCGTGCACATTTGGTGCAGGCTCCACATTTGCTTCAGCCATGACCGTGTTATTGGCTTCATTGGTGTTGGAGGTGGCAGCCTCAATGTTTTCAACCTCCACTTGAGGAGGCGGAGGGTCGGGCTTCGCACGTTGATATCGTGAATAACTTCTTCAATAACAGGGGGTGTAGGGACACGTTCTTCTTCTTCTTGGGTGTCTTCGGCTGATGCAGCCAGATTGTCTTCAGCATTTTTGGCTTCAGACACAGAGACATTCACAGTAGGAGTGGCTTCTGAAAACACTTGTCGTGCAACAGGTTGGTGGTGCACTTCTCCTTCTGGAACGCTCGAGAGAGGGACTTGAGGCCTTTGTCCTTTGCGAAGCCTGCGTAATGCTGCGTAAAGTCTTCCTCTTCTTGTTGTTGTTGTTGTTGGGGAGTACTAGGGGAGTCTTCTGGTTGTGGGTGATCAGCCCATGATGCATCCTGAGCAATTGGCGTCAGAGGACGACCAATGCTGATGAGTTCGTTGTTCGTGAGAACAGGCGATGATACCGGGTTTGGTTCGATCTGAGGAAGAACTTCATCATCTTCAACATTCTCATGATGACCAATATCTTCAGCAGCGGTGGGATCAACTGCTGGAATGTCTTCAGCTTCATGAGCCTATGTGGAAGCAGGCTCATGAAATATCATCCGTCGTTCTTGGATTTCAGATGCAGGGTGAATCACGAAATAGGTTCAACAACCAAGGGCTCTGTGGGAGCAGCCCGATTCTTCTTGCTTTTGAGTTTCTTCTTGGAGGAGCACCATCGAGGCTTCAGGATTTTTCCTTTTCCGCTTCAGCCTCAAGAGCCCTCGTCTTCTTTCATTCGAAGCGGTTGATCCGACCTTTGGCTTCGAGCCAGTCATGCTGCTTGGGAATACTATGCGAGGTTCTTCCTGCCTTGAAGGTGCAGCTTGGTGATTGAAGGCTTCTTTTTCTTTGCAGCCATTCGGGGTCAATGCCGGGATGGCCAAGAGCCTTTGCGCTTCTCGGCCTCATTGTAGGCTAGTACACACTTGTCAGCCAGACTCTTCATGCGCTCACGAGAGCCTCTAGCTTCTTCATGCTTCTTGAGAAAGGCTTCTTTGAGCTCGTGCAGCATGATCTTGAAGTTTTTGACATGTTGCACGCTGAGCGCAGCCATATGCTTCTTGAACTGAGCCTTCTCATAGTCAATGTTATGCTTCAGTTCAACAATGCGCTGAGCAAGAGCTAGCTCAGAAGCAATGGCACCATTGAAAGAGACGCTGAGGCCAATAGGAAGTTGCAGATCTTCAAAGCTGATGTTTGGGGTGTCAAACCACTCATCAATGAAGTGATGGATGATTGCCACATCAAAGAGAGGAAAATTGTTGAAAATTTCTGCTTCTTCTTTGCTCTTCATAAGTTGCTCAAGGGCATCATCTGCAAGATCTTCATCACTGGACAGATCAATGTGCTCTTCTCGCAGAATGGTAGCAGGAGTGAGTGTCAGTTCAGTATTCTTGACAATTTTCTTTTTATTCTCCATCTTCTTGGAGATACGGGATTGATCTTCAGACTGCACACTGGCTTCCAGAGGTGCAGTAGCCAGTGGCTTCACACGTGAAGCTTTTGGAGGAGCAGCTGACTTTGAAGCCTTTACTTTCTTTTGCTTCTGCGACTTCGGAGCAGGAGCAGGAGTTGGGGCTTCATCAGAGTCAGCATCGTCATCAGAGTGATCCACTTGTGCACCTTGGACCGCAATGTGAGTGATGAGGCCATCAAGGTTGTAGAAGGGACCGATGACATTGGGTTCAACATCATGTGAGCCGTCAGCACGGGGAGCAGAGGGACCAGGGTTGAAGTCTAATCCCAATGACTTCTTGTTTTCCTTGGCTGAAGCCTTTGCGTGCTGGAAGTTGCGCTTGAAGAGATTATCGTCACGACACCAGAGCAATGACGTTGGGTCGGCATTCTCAGGCTGAGGTCCACGGACCATACAAGGATAGAAACCCTGTGCAATAGCTTCAGCCCTGTTCTTGGGTGGAAGGCCTCGAAAGAGAATATCACCCCAAGGGCTTTTGATAGCATTCTTCTCGGCGTATTCCTGGGTCACGAACTTGTACTTGAACCATTGTTCAGCCCAATATTGACGAATCCATTGGATTCGCGTCTTGCGCTGGTTGTAATTCTCTTCGGGGTCTGTCTTGTAAAGCTCTGCGAGGTCATCAGGCAGATCTTTTGAGGTTCCCCAGCGACGCTGTCTGCCGCCCTTCCTAACTGATTTATCTGCAGCCATGAATTTGAAACTGAATGACTTCAATACGTTCAGAGGCTTCAAAGGCTTGCGTTCTTTGGACAAACAGAACGGCTTCGGAGAGTTAAGTTGATGTTGTAAGAATTCGCAAGCGAATGCAGACTATGAGAACCAAAGGATTCTCCCACGGACATGTACTGTGACAGCATTAGAGATGCGAGGAAGGGAAGAGGTCATATGCATTCTCGTAAGATTTTGAAGATAAATCAGTTTGAAGACATTGATCTCATGATCGAAGACATTCACTTATCTGTTGAGAGTTGGTTCCATTTGTACGAATCCGTGAATAAGTACAAGTGAGGAATCTAACTAGTTGTGAAGCTTAAGTGAATATACTAGGCAGTATGAGATGCGCATGAATAGATCTAACATTGTATAGGCAGAAAGCAATTTTGGTAAGAAGGATGAATCTTTGAGGATCAAAAAGATGGTAAAAATAGAGTTATATTTACCACTCGAAGAACTGCTAGACGGGAAGAAAAGGAGACCGAGCAGTTCAATCCACCGTGCCCTAACTTGGCGACGGAGGACACCTACGGCGGCGGCGGAGAGGATGATGTTCGCGGCTGGCGTGAGGATGGCGTCGGAGAAGTCGCGGCAGCTAAGCGCTTCGTCACCGGCATCGTCGAGAGCTAGCGGTGGCGCTAGGGTTTTGACGAGGTGGAGAGGTGGAAGAAGGTTTTCTTTACCGTAGGGGACATGTATTTATAAGGAGGTGTGTGGCACAGTGCAATTACGCAGGTGCCCCTGGCGGTTCACATCTGAGGGGCACGTGGCAAGCATGCAACATACTCTGAGTTGTCCCACGTTCCCACGCCCGCCAGGTTTGTCGGATGGTCGTTCCGGCTTCTCCGGATTTCAACAATAAGGATGAATCATTTAAAACTGACTTAAAGTTTGCCTCTGTGTCTTCTGCTGACCAGGACGCAGAGAAGACATTCGACAGTTTCAATAGAATGCATATGATTTGGACAGATAGAGTTTGAGATAGAAAGCATAGAGATATTAGGGTCCGATCACATTCACTTAGTTCAAAAGATTCAACTAGGAATACATAGCTATAAGTGAATGTTCTAGAGAGATATATATATATATATATATATATATATATATATATATATATATATATATATATATATATATATATATATATATATATATATATATATATATATATAAAGCAACCAAATCAACATAGTGAAGAAAATCATGAAGATAGGTTGAAGTTGAAGACAAATCAAATGCGAAGATATTGCAGAAATAACGCCATGAGTGAAACACTTCAAAAAGAGAAATTTGGTGGTGGCGTTACCCACAGTATAGGAAGTATTAGACCCAGACACGGCGCACAATTAGCGTGGCGCTCCGAAGTCAAATTCCATGTTAATGTATTCACATTCAGAATGTAAGTCTTCATTGATTGAATATATACTTTACTTCGTGTGTTGCACATCTAAGTCATCAAGATGCATAAGTGTTAGGATGTGTGCTTGATCACAGGACATTTAAGGATTCCAAGATATTTAGCTCACACCGTAACTTGCAAAACCTTTTCTCATCCAAGGGCTTTGTGAAGATATCTGCCAATTGCTCTTCAGTGTTGACATCAATGATGTCAATATCTTTCTTCATGGCATGATCCCTGAGAAAATGATGACGAATTTCAATGTGCTTTGTCTTCGAGTGCTGGACTGGATTGTTGGCAATCTTGATGGCGCTTTCGTTGTCGCAGAAGAGAGGTAGTTGTTTCAGATTGATGCCATAGTCCTTGAGAGTTTGCTTCATCCATAGAAGCTGAGCACAACAAGATCCAAAGAAGCAATGTATTCAGATTCAGCAATTGAGAGTGATACAGTTACGCTTCTTTGAAGACCAACATACAAGTGATCGTCCCGTAAAGTGACATGTGCCTGATGTAGACTTGCGATCCACCTTGTCACCAGCATAATCAGCATCCGAAAATCCAACCAAATCAAATTTTGAGCCCTTTGGATACCATAATCCGAGTGTTGGGGTGTGAGCCAAATATTGAAGAATTCGCTTCACGCTAAGTGATGTGATTCCTTTGGTGCCGCTTGGAATCGAGCACACATGCAAACACTAAGCATAATATCTGGCCTAGATGCACATAGGTAAAGTAAGGAACCAATCATGGAGTGGTATACCTTTTGATCGAACTCTTTACCATTGTCGTCGGGACCCAGATGGTGTTTGGCTGGCATTGGCTTTGTGTATCCTTTGCAATCTTGCATTCCAAACTTCTTCAGACAATCTTTGAGGTATTTTTCTTGCGATATGACGATGACATTCCTTTGCTGACGAATTTGAAGACCAAGGAAGAACTTCAGCTCACCCATCATGGACATCTGATACTGCTCTTGCATCATGTATCCAAACTCATCACTGTACTTCTGGTTGGTGCAGCCGAAGATAATGTCATCCACATATATTTGGCACACAAACAATTCACCATCATATGTCTTCGTGAAGAGTGTTGGATCGAGGGATCCAGGTTTGAAGCCTTTGCTCTTCAGGAAGTCTTTGATCGTATCATACCAAGCGCGAGGAGCTTGTTTGAGGCCATACAGTGCTTTGTTTAGCTTGTACACCATATCAGGATGTTTTGGATCTTCAAAGCTAGGTGGTTGAGCGACATATACTTCTTCTTCAATCTTGCCGTTGAGAAATGCACTCTTCACATCCATTTGATATAGCAAGATGTTGTGGTGGTTAGCATAGGCTAGTAGTATGCGAATAGCTTCAAGCCTAGCTACAGGAGCAAATGTTTCATCGAAGTCAATTCCTTCAACTTGAGTATATCCTTGAGCCACAAGGCGTGCTTTGTTTCTAACGACTTGACCATGCTCATCTTGCTTGTTTCGATATATCCATTTGGTGCCAATAATGTTATGCTTGCGAGGTCGGGACGCTTGACAAGTTCCCAAACATTGTTTAGCTTGAACTGTTGAAGTTCTTCTTGCATAGCTTTTATCCATTCGGTTCCATAAAGGCTTGACAACTTTCTTGGTTTCGATATTGACACAAAAGAAAAGTGCCCTGAAATTTGCTAGCTGTGTTACTCTTGGCGAGTAAGCGGACCAGTGCATTGATGCTATCAATTATCTTCTCAATCTGTACTTCATTTGCAACTCGAGGATGGCGGACGAAGACTTTGCTCATGCTTGATCATTGTCATCATTGGGAGGATTGTCTTGGTGAGCATTGTCTTCTCGTTGGTTAGGTGCGAAATGATAAGTTCCTCTTGAGGATGTGCTTCAGAAGGCATGATTTCACCAGTTCCCATCAGCTTGATAGATTCGCTGGGTGGAGCTTCGTCTATTGTACTTGGCAGCAGCTCTCCTTGTGAACCATTGGTTTCATCAAATCACACGTCCACAGTTTCGACGATTTTGTAGTGATAGAGGTTGAAGAGTCTGTAGGAGTGTGAGTCCTTTCCGTAACCAAGCATGAAGCCTTCGTGAGCCTTGGGTTCAAATTTTGACTTGTGATGGGGATCCTTGATCCAGCACTTAGCCCCAAGTACTCTGAAGTAGCTAACATTTGGCTTCTTGCCAGTAAGGAGCTCATAGGATGTTTTGTTCAGAAGCTTATGGACATAAACACGGTTGATGACGTGACATGTTGTATCAAAAGCTTCAGGCCAGAACTTTCTTGGTGTCTTGTACTCGTCGAGCATTGTTCGAGCCATCTCAATGAGGGTTCTGTTTGCGCTCCACGATGCCATTTCTTTGAGGTGTGTATGGAGCAGAGAACTCATGAGTGATTCCCATGGTATCCAGATAAAGATCAAGTCCGGTGTTCTTGAATTGATGCCGTTGTCACTTCGATATGCTTGATCTTGACGCCATAATTGTTCATTGCTCGATTGGCGAAGCGTCTGAAGACATCTTGCACTTCAGACTTGTAGAGAATTATGTGCACCCATGTGTATCTTGAGTAGTCATCAACAATGACGAAGCCATAGAGACAAGCAGTTGTTTTGAGGGTAGAGTAGTGAGTAGGGCCAAACAAATCCATGTGTAACAGCTCGAAGGGTTGAGATGTCGTCATGATTGTCTTCGAGGGTGCTTTGCCCTAGTCATCTTTCCGACTTCGAGCACCACACAAATGATCCTTCTTGAACTTGACACCTTCGATGCCTATGACATGCTTCTTCTTGGCAAGTGTGTGTAAGTTCCTCATGCCAACATGCCCCACCTCCGATGCGAGCCAAGATTCGAAGCTTTTGCAAGAAGACATACGACAAGCTGTGGACCTCTTTGAGAAATCTACCATGTATAGATCATCTTTCCTATACCCTTCAAAGACTAGAGACTTGTCGATTCCATTAGTACAAGGCAGCGATATTTTCGAATATCACAATCATGTTCAAGTCACAAAGCATTGAGGCAGACATCAAGTTGAAACCAAGGGATTCAACAAGCATCACTTTATCCATGTGTTGATCATTTGAGATTGCAACTCTACCTAGACCCAATACCTTGCTTTTACCAGTGTCAGCAAATGTGATGTGACTCTTGTCTGATGGACGTAAGGTTGAGTCCATGAGAAGACTTGATCACCAGTCATATGATTAGTGCATCCCTGTCCATAATCCATTACGAAGCATGAGGTGTCATACCCTCTGATGCAGTTAGGGGATAGGCTTCACCAAGAGTATTGTGAAGCATAAACATTTGACGGACAAGAGGATTATTGAAGCTCAGATCAAGATTAAGACAGATTGGATGAATGGCAAACGATTCAGGAACAAAATACATAGTGAGACCATTTGGGCATTTGATCTTGCGTCCTACAAGATGTTTTAAGTCCCCAAACAATAGCATCGACGCCTTTGATTTTGGTGGAGACCTTTTCCTGCAAAGATAGTTAATTCTTCTTAACCACCCACATCTTGAGGGTGGCTTAGAAGCAATGAGTCTAAGTGCAGCATCGAGAACTTGACTTTGGAGCCCTAGCAAATAGCCTTGCAGGAGATGAATGATACTCATATGAATAAGCAGAAAAGTTCTTAGTTCTATGAACATAGCGGTTTGAAGACACACGCTCATATTCATAAATTTGAGTACGGTTTCCCTGCAAAACATTGGCGTTAGGGTGACTCAGGTGAGTCCTCTGTCTGTATGAATCCTTTGGACCATATGACGCCTTAGGTCTAGGGTTTGTTTTCATCCCAGGTGGTATCATGATGACATTCACTGGAAGATTCTCAAGACAGCTTTTGGGAACCCAGATCTTCTTCATAGGTGGTCCATTCCTGCAGTTAGTACCAATATACCTGGAAAACACTTCACCATTCTGATTCTTGAACAGCTTATAGTTTGCATCAAAGGAATCATCAATGATAATAGGGTTAGCACAGGTAAAGCCAGATAAGGTGGATGGATCCACTGAAGGTCCCTTTGCAGCAACCCATGTGGTTTTGGGATACCGCTCGGGGCTTCAAAGAGGAACCATCAACATTCATTTTCCTCTCGAACCCAACACCCTCTTTCCTAGGGTTTCGGTCGAGAATCTGCTTTTGAGGACATCGCAAAGTGTCCGATTCCCTTTCAAACTTTTATACATCCTGTTTCAAGCAATGTCTTCAACCTAGCATTTTCATCAGCAATAGTAGTGGTATCCTCCTTGAGAGGGTTAGTTACCACATTAGTAGTTGAAGACAATGCAACGATAGCACAGTTGAACATTCAACAACGAGAGGTAGCGATATCACGCTCAAGACATTTTAGACATGGTGGTTCAAATCCATCCTGGCGGAACTGATCATTGAGCGAAGTGACTCATTCTCTTTTGAAGATCTTCATGAGCCGCTCTCAATTTCTCAAGCTCTTGCTTCCTTTGAAGATAATCATAGGAGAGCTTTTCATGAGTAGTTGAGGCGTTTCATGGCGACTTTCAAGTTCTTGGTACTTAGCATGAAGATTTTTAATGTCTTCAACTAAGGATTGTGAACGTGTCATTTCGCGTCCAACAGTTCATCGCTTTTGTCTAACAGTTTTTGAGTATGTTCCATAGCTCTTTGTTGTTGGTTGCAATTTTAGCAAGTGTTTTGTAGCTGGGTTTGGATTCACAATCGAGTCATCTTCACTTGATGTTTGAAAGTAAGCATCACGTGATTTTACCTTGGCACCACGTGCCATGAAGCGATAGGTGGGAGCAGGGTCGTCCTTGTCATCGCCTTGCGTTGGTGTGGAAGTCATTGTCTTGATGTTGAAGATGGACTTGGCAACATAGGTCGTGGCTAAAGCGGACTTGCAACACCGAGGTCGGACTCCTCTTCGACTCCACCTCCACCTCCTCGAAGCAGACTCCTCCTCTGAATCCATTTCCTTGCCAACAAAAGCACGAGACTTGCCAGATGAGCTCTTCTTATGAGATGAAGACTTAGATGAGGACTTGGAAGAAGACTTTGAAGATTTCTTCTTCTTCTTGTCATCAAAATCATATTCTTTGCTCTTCTTCTTCTTCTTCTTCTCATTGTCCCACTGTGGACACTCAGAGATATAGTGTCCAGTTTTCTTGCACTTGTGACATGTTCTCTTCTTGTAGTCATGAGTGGAAGCTTTATCATTTCTTGAGCTGGATCGTGAAGACTTTCTGAAGCCTTTCTTCCTAGTGAAATTCTGGAACTTCTTCACAAGCATAGCAAGTTCCTTTCCAATGTCTTGGGATCATCGAACCGAATGATTCTTCTTGGATGAGGAAACAACTTTTGCCTTCAAAGCGAGTTCGCCATAGTTGGGACCATAGATATCTCTTTTCTCGTAAAGCTGGAACTCATGTGTGTTGAGCCTCTCAAGTATATCGACGGATCGAGTGTCTTGAAGTCAGGACGTTCTTGTATCATGAGGGCAAGGATGTCAAAAGAGCTGTCAAGTGACCTCAGTAGTGTCTTGACGATTTCATGCTTGGTGATCTCAGTGGCGCCAAGAGCATGAAGCTCATCTATGATGTCAGTGAGGCGATCAAACTTGAGCTGGACATTCTCATTGTCGTTTCTCTTGAAGTGGTTGAACAGGTTGCGAAGAACACTGATCCTTTGATCTCTCTGGGTTGAGACGCCTTCGTTGACCTTGGATAGCCAGTCCCAGACTAGCTTCGACGTTTCCAGAGCACTCAAACGGCCATACTGTCCTTTGGTTAGATGACCACAGATGATGTTCTTTGCAGTAGAGTCCAGTTGAATGAACTTCTTGACATCAGCAGGGGTGACACCTTCAACAGTTTTGGGAACGCCGTTCTTGATGACATACCAGAGGTCGACATCAATGGCTTCAAGATGCATGCGCATCTTATTCTTCCGAAGAGGGATAGTCGGTTCCATCGAACACGGGCAAGCAGCGGAGACTTTGATTATCCCTGCAGTCGACATAGCTAAAACTCCAGGTGGTTAAACCAAATCACACAGAACAAGGGAGTACCTTGCTCTGATACCAATTGAAAGTGCTAGTTATCGACTAGAGGGGGGTGAATAGGCGATTTTTAGGAAAGTCTTCAAAACACGGATGTTTCGAAGACAAACAATAGAAATGACCTAATTGATATGCAGCGGAAGATAAACTACAACAAGCAAACCATAGTCAAGTATGCAATAACGTGAAAGTACAAGACTAATAGCAGCTTGGTAGTAGGATCAAGATGGAAGATAGTGAGAAGCCAATCAACAAAAGTAGTCAAGCAATGAAGTCAAACAGGTATGACAAATAGGCAATGACTTCACGAAGACAAACTCTAAGTAAGGAGAGGGAGAAGATAGAACCAGTCACTTGTTGAAGACGCAGGATTTGTTGGACCAGTTCCAGTTGCTGTGACAACTGTACATCTGGTTAGGGAGGCTGAGATTCAACTCAGAAGACCGCGTCTTCACCTTATTCCCCTTGAGCTAAGGACACACAGTCCTCGCCCAATCACTCTGGTAAGTCTTCAAGGTAGACTTCGAACCTTCACTGATCGCATTCACCGGTAATCCACAATGACTCTTGGATGCTCGACGCGACGCCTAACAATTTGGAGGATTCACAGTCCTCAAGTGTAATAAGTCTTCAGGTCATGCAGATGAGAAAGACTTGATGATGCCTAACACTCTTTGGCTCTGGGTGTTTGGGCTTTGTCCTCGCAAGGATTTCTCTCTCTCAAAGGCTTCGAGGTGGGTTGCTCTCAAACGACAAAAGCCGTGCACTAACTCTGGGCAGCCACCAATTTATGGTGTAGGGGGTGGACTATTTATAGCCACTAGGCAACCCGACCTGATATGTCCAAAATGACGCTGGGTCACTAAGGAACTGACACGTGTTCCAATGGTCAGATTTCAAACACACACGGCAACTTTACTTGGGTTACAAGCAAAGCTGACTCATCCAGCTCTGGATAAGTTTTGCTCTCATTGTCTTCGCTCGAAGACATAGGATTTGGGTTGTGCATCACTTCTGTCATTCTGACTTTGATCACTTGGACCCCACTTAACAGTATGGTGGTTCCTATGACTCAACAAAGAAGAAAAGGAAACAACGAAACGACACAATCTTCGCGCTCCATAGTCTTCACTCAATGTCTTATCATGTCATAGTCTTCAATGTGAATATATTCACATGCCACCATTGTCGTCAATGTCTTCATACATTTTAGGGGTCATCTCCGGTAGGTAAACCGAATCAATGGGGGACACTACCTGCGTTATCCTGCAATTCTCACAAACGCATTAGTCCCTCAACCACATTTGTCGTCAATACTCCAAAACCAACTAGGGGTGGCACTAGATGCACTTACACCGTGAGAGCTAGTTCCTGAGCCGTGATCCGGCCCACGATTGTTCTGAAACTTTTTTGAATTTCTGTACTCCCTCATGATGAAGCAATCCTTCCAGAGGTGAGCGGACGATTTTTCCCATGTACCATGCTTTGGACATGGTTGATTCATCATCTCCTCAAGGTTGAAATTTTTCCCTCCAAAACGAGGATTTGGCTTCCCCTTACAACGCTGGCCATTATTCTGCGTGTTGGTGTTAGCCACAAAATCCAAACTACTATCAGCCTTTCGCTTACTGGTGCCCCCGTGATTCGCCGGGTTATGCTGCTGCCCTTTGGTGTTGCAACTCTTCTTTCCCTTACCCGGCCTTTCCTCATCAGACTCGGGTCCCTGGTACTATCAGAGTCAGCATACTTGACCAGAGCCGCCATGGGCTCCCCCATGTCACTGCAGTGACCTTTGAGCCGCCCCAGCTTCTGCTTCAGAGGCATAAAACGGTGTTTTTTCCTGCAACATTAGAACTGCTGAGCCGGTGTTGATATGATCTGATGAATGCAGGATGGCTGAGACCCGACGTACCCAATGGGTTGTTGACTCGCCCTCTTCTTGGACGCAGGAGTCCAAATCCACAATGGACATAGGTTGCTTGTACGTGTCTTTTAAATTCTGGATAAACTGGGCTTTTAACTCGGCCCATGATCCAATGGAGTTGGCTGGCAACCCTTTCAACCAAGTACGAGCCGTTCCATCCAATATCATAGTGAAATACTTTGCACATGCAGCATCGCCAACATCCAACAGCTCCATTGCCATCTCATAACTTTCAACCCAAGCTTCAGGGGGTTGATCTGCTGTGTAGCTAGGCACCTTGCGGGGGCCCTTGAAATCCTTGGGCAAACGCACATTACGTAGAGCCGACACTAAACATGTTACACCCAGGGTTCTAAAGGTCACACATGTCTCCACCGAAATTGTCGGATAAATCGGAGGATGTTAATGAGCCGCTTGCTGAGCCGCTAGCTCAGCCTCCTAACGTGCTCTGCCCTGGTCCACCAAAGCCTGGACATCATTACCAGCACGCGGCAGGTTAGGTCTACGAGGCTAATTGCGGCATCGTCCATTGCTCGACACGGCTGGCTCATCAATATGCCTGCTGTAACTCCTGCTTGGAAGTGGTGTTGATTGGATACGATCCCGACTGTACGAATAAGCCACCTGTTGGGCCACATCGGTCTGGAGCAATTCTTCGGCTCGTCGTATTTCCATTGCTGCCGGTGATTCGCCTTCAACCGGTAGAGCTGCCAGCCGCGTCGCCGCAGCGATCATATTATCCAAAGGGTTAGAATAATGACCTGGCGGCGTCGGTACATGCTGAGGCAGAGTAGTATTCAAACAGGGTGGCTCCATCATGCGCGGTTGAACCGGCGCTCCAGCCCCAGGCGCTTCAACCCGGTTTATCTCCGGCGGGTTACTTGTCCCCGCTCGAGGCATGTTGAAGAGGTTCCTTGCATCATAAACCGGGGGTAAACGACTCTGGTGCCTCCTTCTCATGACCTCGTTTGAGGCATTCTGACCCATCGTGAGCCGGAAAGACTCTGCTTGAATTCGTTGTGCCTGAGCATCCAGGGCAGCCCACTCCGTGGTCATCCTGGCATTCTCTATGTTCAGCTCCTCCTTGGCCTATGCTATCTCGCCACGCAATTTTGCAACCTCCGCGTTATGCTGAGTTTGATTTGCCGGGTGTCCAACAAGCCGGACAAGACCTAAGACGGCGGGCGCACAGGGCCTCCTGCCCCGGCAGCCATTGCCGTTGCTTACCCGGAGATCACTGCTGCTGCAGTTGTAGAATCCTGCCCTGGCCGTGTACCGGCCATGAAAATCACAACCCTATTCGGCAGCTCCTAGGGGTCCGAAATACTGTCGCCATCGGAATAGCCCCCAAGCCGGCCGTCTTGCAGTTGATACAACGACTCAGTTTCGCCTATGTACGACTCACCATCAGAGTAGATGACCGTCTCACCGCCACACACAGATCTGTCCTCAAATTCCACCCCATGGATAAAACCAACAATGGCACGCTTCACGGCGGGTTGAACCCCGAGCGAGTCGTGCATGCTGAGCCGTCTTAATGATGTCGGTGCAGATGTCCGGCTCAGGGCCGGTTCGCCTATCTTGCCGATGAAGACGTGGATTCTGCCGAAGGGGATCCGGTACCCGTACTCGACTGAGCCGGCCTCGGGGCCACAGCCTGTATCATCGATGTAAAGCTTGCCGCATCGACTCTTGGTCATTCGGCCCAGAGCATATCCCTTGATCCCTTCAAAGCTACCATGTAAGAACTCGAGACCACCGTGCGCTGGCCCCACGATGGGTGCCAACAGTCGTTGAATTATAACGGCAGATGTCCTAGCAGAAGGACTTAGTCATGGAGCCATCGCAACTAGGTTAGCTTAAAGGGGTTAAACGGGACAAAGGACATGAGGAGTTTATACTGGTGCGGCCCCTTGCGGTGAAGGTAAAGGCCTAATCCAGTTTGAGGTGGTATTGCTTATGTCTCGATTACTAGGGAGCGAATACGGTTGACCTAGATTTTGATGTCTTGTCTCTTGTCTTGAACCGCCACCGGGTCGTCCCTTTATATACACAGGTTGACACCCGGGGGCTCACGGAGTCCCGGCCGGCTCATACACAACATGTACGGCTCGGTGACTAACTATACATGCTTTATAATACAAGTCATACATATTTGGCGGTTTACACCTGTTGGGCCTTAAGTCGCTTTGGGTTCTGGACCTTCAGTAAGCCTGCTTTGTGAACCGCCATCTTCAACATCTTCATGGGCTTTGTCATAACCAACCACCAGCGGTATAACCCGGCCCCTCCTGGGCGGGTTATACCCAGTAGTTATATCGCCAACACATGGCCTGACATGGGTATTCCCTCTTTCTAGTCCCACTCTTCTCCAACATAGCTCCCTCAATGAGCGAGCATTCGGCATTCCTAGTATGCTCCACTCATTCTACGCCAAGCACCCAATCACGGGATCAGAATCACACTCTAGATCATACCTTTCACGAAAGAAAAGGACAGGCAGCCGCTGCTAAACCAAGATCTCCATCTCTTTACTCCGTCAATCAATCTTACCTTATAGGGCACAAAGGTATATTTACCATACGAGATGTGTGCACCTACTAAAGGGAATAAAAAGATCTTGGGCACAAATACTCCAATTTTCACAAAAGACATAGATTCACCAATGATTGGTTGGACTAAATACTACATTTATTTGCTCAGAAGAAGGAAAGTTGGCTGTGAGAATGATTTATCGTACATAGTATTTCCTAGGACCATTCCAACAGGAGGCTCAGAGGTGGGTGGAGAAAAAGCTCAAAAGGCATACTTCCTACGCTTTCAGAGGATCTAAATCAGTCTTCATCCTTTCGCTTTTCAAAGCCCCTCACAATAAATATGTAAATTCGTTTCGCCGAAATTCAGAGATTTTCGATCTCCTCGAAAAGAAAATGAGTTCAATCAGCAACACGGTCTCCGCAGCACCGGGATAAAGACCTTCTTTTTACCCATAACCTTTATGCGCAACATTGGAACCAAGATCGGGCTTGTCATAGTTATGAGGTTCCGTTCTATTTAACTAACACTAAGCTGAAGCTAGCGTAAGCTTTCTTCTCATGCGACTCTTGGATCGAAAAGAGGTGTTGGCACGGACCACGGCTGAAACTGCCGATCCACGGACTAAAAGCTTTTATCGAGGATTCCCGAGTCAAACGACTACCATACATAGCATAGAGATGGAAGCTGCACTAGTGTACAAAGAAGACTGGATATGAACACGGGCGGACATTGGCTATGTATGGGGCACTCACTAATCACTATTAGTAGGAAACAACTAGCAGAAAGAAAGATGAACGCACTTTCACTCCTTGCTCTTCAGCATGTACTCACATGAGGGACTCTCAAATCTCTATTTCGGACCATAATATTTCGATCCCTTCACCGAAGTGATTGATAGCAGGGCTAAAAAATCATAGGGCTTCTTCTATTTTTAGTGTGAACTCACTTCTATTCTATATCAAGATAGGGGCTTCAGTACTTGGCTGACCTTGCCCGGTGGAAGATCTGGTTCTACCACACAAGGGCAGCATTTGTATTCCAGGATTATTTTCCTCATATGTAATTTCACGTCAATGTGGAAATGTCCGATCTTATTCCAAAATAGAAGGTCTTCATGAAAGTTTGTCTTGTTTCAGGAATATAGGTACCAAAGTTCAATAGCGGTAGGTACCAAGGAGAAGACGAGTCAGGGCCGATTGACAAGACTAGCTAGGCTGACCTTCCAGCCATACTCCATCCAATATCGAATGGAAATGCTAAAGGTTTCACGTGATGCTGAGCTTTATGAACCAGACCTCGAGAATTCGTTCATCCCTTCGCACCGAGGATTGGTCGAGTCCTTAGCCACATGCATGAGTAGGCCTGTTGCCGGATGTCCCATTAAAAAGGCAGGTCCCATATTTGAAATACAAAAATAAGATCAGACAACACTCAAAGAGGTTTTTCTCCGTACGAGAGATCCTTCACTCGCATGGAATTCAAATAGATATGTTGAAGATCATCAAAGAAAGGGAAAATACTGAATTTGATCCATCTCCTCCCTTTTCTTTAAACCAAGAGCTACTCCTCCCTTTTCTTTTTCATGTAATTTCAATACGATTTCATTTGTGTTCATGTTTTCAATTTAGAACCCCACGGAAGTGAATAGAAAAAAGAAAAATACCCCTATGATACGCCTTCCTTTACCTATTTCTAGATTGATTGATGTTTAATGGAGGGAAACTTGCCATTCCTTCTTTCCTTTGAAATTGTACATTTTTTGATTCTGAATTAATTGTATCCTTTTTTTCCCATCGAGCTTTCTTGCCTAGTGACTAAGGATTTTCACACTTGTTGTGTCTATAAAAGATTTTCTCATAAAACACTAAAAGAAGTGTTAGAGGGATTCACTTTCGATAAGAATCCAAAAGCAACTTCCCTGTACTATCTTCTTTCCCTCCTCTGTTTCTGTATTTAAGAGGCAGTGCATCTGGCAGGAATTGAACCTACTCTTTGACCCATTTTTCCTTTCTAGGTTGGTGGGCGCTTTCACCATTCAGCCATGGATGCTTTAGGGAGTGAATTAGGTTTTTATTTGAGAGCGAACTAGGATTTTAGTGGTATTCCTTTTCGAGCTTCTATTTCTACCGTTAGGGTAGATTCGGGAAAAGATGGAATAGGAAGATGTGTTTCCAGAACAAACAAGATACGGGTAGAGAAGGGGAAGTTAGCAAAGTTACACAAGATTGGAATGTGCATAGGAACATGTATTGATGTACCAGATCGGCCAATGCTCCCAGGTTGATGTGATGTATTCCACCAGTTGACTGGAGACTTTATTATAGGTATATCGATCGGTCCAGCATGGATTGAAATAGGAGCCGGTTCGACAGGAAGCTTTTGAAAATGCAGTGCACCCAGGTAAATAAGGAACAAGACAAATACAAAAGTTAAACGAGCATCCCACACTCGAAAGGTATCCCACATAGGCCTTCCCCAAAACCCCCCAGTCACTAACGTAAACAAAGTAGAAAAAGCACCAATTTCTATACCGGTTAGGAAGAAGCGAAGAAAAAGGGGATGTTTTGTTAATGGGAACAATGAACTGTTTATAGCTGTCGCGATATAAATAATTATACTCATCCGAGCCGCAGGAACATGTACATATGAAATACGAGAATTTCCACCTTGTTGAAGATCTGGTGGTGCTACCCGAAGACTTAAATGAATAGCCATCGCTGTTAAGAACAACCGAGATCCAATGAGAATTTGCGCGTAGCTTTTTGTCTTTGACATAAAAAAATAAGGGTGTAATAACGAAATTGAAATTTTATTTTCCTTGCCTTGCAAGTGGAAGAAGAAAGACTATATAGTTATTTTGACTCTATAAACAATCAAAGGATTTCGCATGCTTTCCATGGAATGATGGAATCCCCCTTGCTTAGTTTTTGCTCCGCTCGTGCGTGGCACTCCTTGCTTGCAGAGCGGCATATCAGAAAAAGAAGGATTGACTTTCTATACGGGCCCGTCCCCTCTTACCCCTAACTAATAATTATGCTGCTCTCGCCTTTTTGTAATCTTATCTTTCAAAAATGCACTACTAATTTTTACGGCCTCCTTACTCACCCTGTCCACTCTCGTCCTGTTTTTGGGTTCCCTTTCAGGGGATGAGGATATTTCAATGATTTGTCCCTCCGTAGGTGGAAAACGCGTGGGTGAGTAGAGTCTGTGCTTTGCTTTTGGAGGCACCAGCAAGAAGCTTGCCGGCCACCCTACTCTGACTTGATTAGCTACTAGTGACTAGGATCATTCAAAAAGTCAGTCAACAATGCGTACTTGTTTCCTAGTTGAGTGGATCTGTGTAGTAGAGCCCAATCTTGTACCACAAGCTCTGACCCGACTTGTTGTAATTGGTTCACCCACGTAAATAGACAACTTGGATAATAAAAATCATCCCATAAAAGAGAAGTGATTCTGCATGTCGGCAAATGATTTGGAATTGAAACTGGCTACAGAGGAAACCGAAGCACTAACTCCCCATTCTTTCTATCTTACATCGCCATCGAGCCCTAGCTGTAGAGTCACTGGTTTCTAACCGCAATGGATTTATGTTTTCTTTGGCTTTTCCATTCGCTTCGTTCAACCCTGATCTGGATAGATAGCTCGACTTCTATTAGCTAAGAATGGTTTTTTCAAGGAAAGGTTTCACTATACAACAACAATGAAGTCACTTCTGATCAAATTGGATTGGATGAATCGGTGATCTTTCTCTGTCTTGTGAGAGAGAGTCAGTTGCTATATTGAGAGCGGGCGGGTGACATGCATTAAGCAAAATCAGTTGTTATGTTTTTTATCTTGTTTGCGCGAGAAGATCCTTGACTGAGGAGACGTGTTTGGCTTGTATGATGCTGCTATGTTCCTATTCACTTTCAGAGACCGCTCTAAGTTTGCCGGTTTTGCGGCAACCCTTTCACTAAGAACATTTTAGCCATTAACGAAATGCCACTATTCCACAATGCTTCTTTGATTTATGTGTAGAAGCACTAGTAGTGAAGAAAATGGAGGGAGAAGAAAGAAAGCGATGTGACACAAGAATAGATCACATCCGGCAGCCAGCCATGCCATTAGATATATCCGCTCTGAGTGAGGAAGTCCTGGATTAGGGGGTATCCGGACAGCCGGACTATAGCCTTGGGCCAGACTGTTGGACTATGAAGATACAAGATTGAAGACTTCGTCTCGTGTCCGGATGGGACTCTCCTTGGCGCAGAATGCAAGCTTGGCGATACGGATATGTGGATCTCCTCCCATTGTAACCGACTCTGTGTAACCCTAGCCCCCTTTGGTGTCTATATAAACCGGAGGGTTTAGTCCGTAGGACCAACAACAATCATACCATAGGCTAGCTTCTAGGGTTTAGCCTCTACGATCTCGTGGTAGATCAACTCTTGTGATAATCATATCATCAAGATCAATCAAGGAGGAAGTAGGGTATTCCCTCCATCGAGAGGGCCCGAACCTAGGTACACATTGTGTCCCCCGCCTCCTGTTACCATCCGCCTTAGACGCATAGTTTGGGACCCCCTAGACGAGATCCACCGACTTTGACACCGACATTGGTGCTTTCATTGAGAGTTCCACTGTGCCGTCACCGTAAGGCTTGATGGCTCCTTTGATCAGCGATAGCGATGCGGTCCGGGATGAGGTCTTCCTCCCCGGATAGGTTTTCGTATTCGGCGGCTTCGCACTGCGGGCCAACTCGCTTGACCATCTGGAGCAGATCGAGAGCTATGCCCCTGGCCATCAGGTCAGGTTCGGAAACTTGAATTACACTGCCGACATCCACGGAGACTTGATCTTCGACGGATTCGAGCCCATGCCAGGTGTGCCACACAATCACGACGAGCACGATATAGCTCTGCCGTCAGACAGTGTTCGGGAGATCACACCGGCAACTACTCCGGCCTTCAATCCGGAGCAAATTGCGCCATCCGAGGACGGGTGGATAGACCCAGCCTTGGAGGCTGCACTCTCAGCGGCGATAGAGCCGGATACTGACCATACCCCTCACGAGATCCATGACACCGAACCATTGGGTTCATCTCCAGCCACGGACTCCGAACCGCCTGCGCCCATGCCTATCGAATCCGATGGGGCACCGATCATGGAGTTCACCTCCGCGGATATCTTTCAGCACTCGCCCTTTGGCAATGTGCTAAACTCGTTAAGGTCTCTCTCCTTGTCAGGAGAACCTTGGCTGAACTATGTCCGTCTAGAATGGGATGCGGATGACGAAGAAATTCACTCCCCACCGACCACCCACTTAGTAGCCACTGTCGACGATTTAACCGACATGCTCGACTTCGACTCCGAAGACATCGATGGTATTGACAATGATGCGGAAGACGAACAGGAACCACTGCCCACAGGGCACTGGACCGCCACCTCATCATACAATATATACATGGTGGATACACCCAAAGAAGGCAACGGCGACAAGACAGCGGAGGATGACCCCTCCAAGAAGCAACCCAAGCGCCGACATCAACGGCGCCGCTCTAAGTCTCGCCATAGCAAAAGCAGTGATACCGGCACAGAATATAATGGTACTCCGGACAGTGCCGAAGACGACGACAATCCCGTCCAGCAAGATTTAGGGCCGGAGGATGAACAAGCCAACCCTCCTGAGCGAGCGGTGAAGGGAGAGGCGAAGGATGACAATTACATGCCTCTCTCCGAAGATGAAGTGAGCCTCGGCGACGAAGAATTTATCGTGCCTAAGGATCCCGTCGAACAGGAGCGCTCTATGCGCCGGCTTATAGCCACAGAAAATAGCCTGGAGAAAAAAGCAATAACAGCTTTGAGCTGATCAGGATTTGCTAGCAGACAGATGTACTGAAGTCCTTGCGGCCGAGGAATATGAACTCGAACGCCTTTCCAAGGGTTACCCAAAGCTCAGGTTGTTACCCCGACTTGAGGAGGAAGCATTGAAACCTACATCACCAGCGTACGATGCGGCTGATCGGCCACCTCGTGGCTGAGACAGAGAGGCATTCCAGCCAGAAGTTCAGCCCGCACCCCGCCGCCACTCAAACAAAATTACCAAGGCACGGGGAAACACGCGAGACCTGCGAGATGTATTGGAAGACAGGGCAAAACACGCAAGATCGATCTACGGATCACGAGGGCGCGCCCCTATGCGGGACAACGACCGTCACGCTGGATACACTAAAAGTAAATCCGGCCGGGTCGAACACAGCAGGCAAGACTCCTATGAGTTGCGTTGTGATATAGCCCATCACAGAGGCGCCGCACACCCCCTATGCTTCACTGACGAAGTAATGGATCATGAATTCCCAGAGGGTTTTTAAACCCGTAAATATCGAATCATATGATTGTACAACAGATCCCGCAGTATGGATCGAGGATTTCCTCCTCCACATCCACATGGCGCGTGGTGATGATCTACATGCCATCAAGTACCTCCCACTAAAACTCAAAGGACCAGCTCGGCATTGGCTGAATAGCTTGCTAGCAGACTCCGTTGGCTGTTGGGAGGATCTGGAAGATGCATTCCTTGACAACTTCCAGGGCACTTATGTGCGACCGCCGGATGCCGATGACTTGAGCCATATAACTCAGCAGCCGGGGGAATCGGCCAGGCAATTCTGGACACGGTTCCTAACCAAGAAAAATCAAATTTTTGACTTTCCGGATGTAGAGGCCTTAGCGGCATTTAAGCATAACATCCGCAACGAGTGGCTCACCCGAAACCTCGGCCAGGAAAAGACGAGGTCTATGGCAGCCCTCATGACACTCATGACCCACTTTTGCGCGGGAGGGGATAATTGGTTGGCTCGCAGCAACAACATATCAAGGAACCTTGGCACTTCGGATACCAAGGACAGTAACGACAGACCACGTCGTAAGAAACACAAGCGCCGTAATAACGGCGATAATGCCGAGGATAGGGGAGTCAATGCCGGATTCAGTGGCTCTAAATCCAGTCAGCGGAAAAATCCATTCAAAAGAAGCACTCCGGGCCCGTCCAGTTTGGACCGCATACTCGATCGCTCATGTCAGATACACGGCACCCCCGATAAGCCAGCCAATCACACCAGCAGAGAATGCTGGGTGTTCAAGCAGGCCGGCAAGTAAAATGCCGAAAACAAGGACAAGGGGCTGCACAGTGACGACGAAGAAGAGCCCCGACCGCCGAACACGGGAGGACAAAAGAGGTTCCCCCCACAAGTGAGGACTGTGAACATAATATACACAACCCACATTCCCAAGAGGGAACGAAAGCGCGCACTAAGGGACATCTACGCGATGGAGCCTATCGCCCCAAAGTTCAACCCATGGTCCTCTTGTCCAATCACCTTCGATCGCAGGGACCACCCCACTAGTATCCGTCATGGCGGATCTGCCGCATTGGTCTTAGACCCCATCATTGACAGATTTCACCTCATTCGAGTCCTTATGAATGGCGGACGGCCCTTTGAACCTGCTTTATCGAAGGGCTACGGTCGCAAAATGGGTATAGACCCCTCGAGGATCAAACCCACAAAAACAACCTTTAAAGGCGTCATCCTAGGTGTAGAGGTCCATTGCACGGGCTCAATCACACTAGAAGTGGTCTTTGGATCTCCGGACAACTTCCGAAGCGAGGAGTTAATCTTCGATATCGTCCCGTGCATGGCGGCTACCACGCCTTGCTTTCGGGCGAACCGCATTGCAAGATTCAATGCGGTACCGCTCGCATACCTCAAGCTCAAGATGCGGGACCTAGGGGGGTCATAACAGTCAATGGAAACACAGAGCGCTCGCTCCGCACGGAGGAGCACACTATGGCCCTCGCAGCAGAAGCACAAAGCAGCCTCTTATGGCAATCCACCAATTCGGCGATAAAGCTCCCGGACACCGTCAAGCGAGTCCGGAGTAACCTGCAACAGGATCGCCTGACACGTTCAGAGCTCGCCTAGCGATTCGGCCCCCGCCCTAGTCCGAGTCAAACGGTGAAATCTGTGCCGCACGTACATAATTACGCATTGAAAATACCATGGGCATAGGCGGGGGCACGACCATGGCACATCCCACAGTGCGGCTCAACCGCACTAGGGGCTTACTGCCTTTATCATTCTCTCTCTTTCAGGACCTTACTCTCTGGAAGCCCTATCCGCGGTCACGATTGCGGACGCATAATACAACAACCAAGGAGGCAGGAAGCTACGTCGTACAATGGAATCCCCAGGTGGTCTCTGATAATGAGCGGGATACCTGCTTTAAATACCAATCCGCAGCTTGCCCTTGTATAGGACATATTAAATAATCCTATTTTTTGCTTATTGCACTACTTGTATTAGTACGTCTCAACGTATTCCTTGAATAACAATGCATAGCATTAGTCTATTATTCAGTATCTATTCTTTCATATATATTTTATTTCGTAATCAGCACCCATACATTCTGAATGCGGATAATGCGCCGAAACTTTTGTATACCCCATAAGACGGCGTGAGAAGTCCGAACACTTTCGACAGTGCGGCACCCCGAACTTATAGCACTATATGCATCAGCTCCGAATCATGTCTTGGGTCAATAGTTGGGTTTGCCCGGCTCCCATGTTTTGGTACCTTACGTTTCGCTATATCGGCTAAGGTAGCACTGGGAGAACTACTGCGATTGTGTCCCGGTTCTTCTGGACGAGCACCTTTGTAGAGAAAGCCAAAACTGACTGTCATGATGAGGCGAGAGGGAACCTTCCACGCTCCACGCTCCACGCTCCACGCTCCCGCTCCCTGCCTTGACGGCGGCCACTCCGGCCCCGGCGCCGGCCACCCCGGCCTCGTCGTCCACCTCCTCATAGCCTCTCCGCCTCCTTCCGCCGTGGGGCGCTCCCGTGAGGTTCGCTGGCTCGAATCGAGCCCCTCCTCCGATGGGTCCGCCGCCTCTGCCATGTCCTACAGGCAGGCTCTCTGCCCGGTCGCCTGCGCCCTCACCGGCCGCCTCCCCCAGCCCCGCGCCTGCGTCGCCCGCCTCCCCTTCGTCCGCGCCCCCGCCACCGACCGCTGGTCGCATGCTCCGCTCCGAGATCTGCCGGACGGATGCCGAGCCCGACCCGTGCGGTGGCTGAGTGCTGTGGCAGGGGCAAGCGCACCTGCCGCGTGCCCCCCGCCGCTGCGTCGAGTCACCGGCGACCCCTCCCACCAGCGTCCTTCCTGGCTTCGTGAGGGGGAATGCCCTCACTACTTTAGCACCGAGCATCCTCGCTCCGAGTACCAGCGAGACATCCGCTGCGTAGCGTTCCTGCGAGTTCTTGGGCACAAGGCCAAGAGTGCACCATCCGCCCCCGTCCGCCTCCTCCTTGTCCGGCGGGTCTGGCCTGCCTCCGCTGCGCCACCGCGCCTCTCCATCGGCCTCGGTCCTCCCCCCCTCCCCGCCGCCTCGCTCATGGCCGGTGTCCCGGGGCGGACTCCGCGGCCACCACCTACACTTCCTCGGGGCTGCGGACGCCCGTGTCTTCCGGGGTGCCGGCCGCGGCCGCCTCCGGCTCCTCCCTCGCCGGCTCCGTCGCCCCCACCCGCACCTCCTCGAGCCTGCCAACGCTTGTGTTCTCCGGGTTCTCGGCTCCCTCACGCTCGGCGTCGCCTGTGGGCTCTGCTTCCTCCCAGGCAACCCAGTTCTCCGGGCACCCTGCACGCCGCTCGGCCGCCGCCATCTGCTTCCTGCCACGGTCCGCCGAGGTCATCGCTGTGGTGAGAGACTTGGAGCGCGCTCTCCTTGTCACGATGGTCGGCTGCCGCTCAGGCGTGTCTTGCGACGAGTTCTACGTCGTCCTCTGCTCCCAGTTCTCGCTGTTCGCAGGGGACTTCTTTGTACATCGACATGCGCCAAAGGATTTCCTTGTCCGGTTCCCTAACCCCGCGCTGCACCGCCGTGTCGCCCTCGCCGGCAGCGCGCGCACGAGACGCTTCCGCCTCATCTTCCACCCTTGGGGCCGGAACACCGGGTCCGAGCCGGTGACTGCGCGCTTCCTCCTCTCGCTAGAGCTCTACGGCATCCCGGATCACGCGTGGTTTCACTCCACCACCGAATTCCTGCTCTCGCCGTTCCGCAAGGTGGAACACCTCGCCCCCGAGACGTGCAGCATGTCTGACATGTCTGTCTTCAAGCTCTCCGCCTGGACGACCAACCCCGATATCGTGCCGCGCACCACGGAGCTCCTCCTCCCCGACGATGACGACGTGCTGCCAGAGGCTGACCCTGATCGTGCTGAGCGTCTCGCCCTCGGACTCGCCAGGTTCCCGATTCACATCCACGTCGCGGAATGCGTCGACTTCTGCCGCCCCTGCTGCCTCCGCCCCCGCCGCCGCCAGCGTCCGGCGACCCTAGATCTATCCCTGACTCCCCTCCCCTCCCTCCGCGGTGGCCGCAGCATCATGTGTTCCCCCCGGCCGGAGGTGGTGCTGCTCCCCTGCACGGCAGTCCACGTGGCCGCCGGCGGCACCGCCGCCGTGCCGGTCCTGGGTGGGCATCCTTGGGCCCCACCCTGGGGCCGTGGCTGACGTCGCGCAGGTCCCTGCATGTCTGCGCCTGGGTGTGCCAGCTGATTCGGTGCTGGCCCTGGCCCACTGTGAGGCACCCGCTCGGCAGGACCAGTAGCCAATTGGAGACCCGGCGTTAAATCGCCCGTACAGGCCCACCGAATTTGAAGCGAGACCGCGGTTTGGCCTCCCCACTCCCGACAATGGTGGATGCGCTTTGGTGTGTGCAGTCCCCGCGCAGCCCGTGCCTTGCATGCTGATCGAGGGCCCCACCCAACGGGAGGACTTCGACGTCTCCAATAGGATTGTTGCCTTTTCCACCCCGAACGAATCCCCCCTCGAGCCCGCTATGGATGCCGTCCCAGCCTTGGACCAGATGCCCGACCAATCTGCCTGCGATCGCCCAGAACCCCCCCCCCCTTGGGCCCCCTGCAGATGCTGCCACGCCATTGGGTCCGGTGATCGACCAACCAGCGACTGCGCTCGCTGTGGTTCCTGATCCTTCGGCCTGCCCCGCGCTTTCCTCTGGCCCCGCCGTAGCGGCTGCTTCTGATTCGCTGGTTCCCGCGTACCCGCATGAGACGCGGCTGGCTGGTGACGGCCCACAGCTTAACGGCATGCACATGCATGGCCCTTCGCCTGACGCTGCGCCCCCTGCATGCTCGCCAACCTGTTCTCCGCCCCAAAGTGCTGCACCGCTCTCGGTTCCAGGCAACGGCCCCTCCTCCTTGGCTACTTTCGTGGACGTGCTTTCCATCCACCCCCAACCACTTCTGGCTGCACCGTCGCGCCGTCGCCGGCGTGAGGTTCCCGCTGACTTCACTCCCCGCTGAAGCTTCAGGATTGCCAAAGCTGATCAGGGCCTCAACTCCGAGATGAAGGCGAAGCGGGTTCTTCTGCGTCGCTTGGGGCTGATCAAGGACGACAATGCGGCCATCCCAAACGAGATGCTAGACAGATACGCCCACCTGTTCGAGTGGCCTTTGGCGGAGGACGTGGTCGAGGCATTCGCTGACTTCTTCGGTTGGGACCTTCCTGGACGCGCGCCGGCCTCGTGTTCCCGCACCGCGTCTCGCCTAGTGGAGGCCTAGCCGCCTTGCTTGTTGTGCTCTTAACGCCCCCCCCCCCCAAATTTTGTTTATGGATCACAATCTAAAGATTATCTTCTGGAATGTGCGTGGCTTAAATTCTGGCGCTAAGCGCTCGGCCGTCCGCAGCGTGATCTCCGCTGCCGCCCCCTCCATTGTGTGCTTGCAAGAGACTAAACTTGCCCACATCTCGGACTCCACGGTCCTCGACACCCTCAGACCATCCTTTGAGGACTTCTTCTTCCTCCCGGCCTCCGGCACACGTGGCGGCTTCGTCCTTGCATGGCGCAGATCGCATGTCTCCCTCTCCAACCCGCTGATCGGAGAACACCACATCACCGCTCTTGTTTCCCTCGTCGGTGGCAGTGGGCACTGGTGGCTCACCGGCGTGTATGGCCCCCAAGATGATGAGGCCAAGCTTGATTTCCTTGCCGACCTCCATGACGTGCGTGAGTCGCGCATCGGGCCTTGGCTCCTTGGTGGTGACTTCAACATGATCACTTCGGCAGCCGACAAGAACACCCCGAATCTGAACCATCGCATCATGAACCGATTCCGGTGTTTCATTGTTGATTAGCAGCTCCGTGATATGTACCTGCACGGGCGCCGCTACACTTGGTCTAGTGAGCGTTACACGCCGGCTCTCGTGCGCAACGACAGGATCTTATGTACTTCTGGATGGGAGGTCGCGCACCCACACTGTCTCTTACACTGCCTCTCCTCCGCGGTGTCCGACCATTGCCCGTTGGTGGTGGATTGTGCAGCCCGCCCCGTGGGGGCGCGTAGGTTCCATTTTGAGCGCTTTTGGCCTAAGCTGGATGGCTTCCACGACACGGTCTCGGAGGCTTGGAACTCGACCCCCCAGGACGCAGATCCCTTCCGGCGCATTGTGGCCCTCCTCAAGGCCACTGCAAGGCACCTCCAACGCAGGAGTGCACGCACGGTGCGCGGTATCTCCCTGCAGCTACAGGTCGCGTGAGAGCTGATTGCCCATCTGGATGCCGTGCAAGAGTTCCGCCCGCTTTTTCACATCGAGGCGTGTCTCAGGCGCAAACTTAAAGGCGCGTACTTGGGGCTGGCTTCCCTTGATCGCTCCATCTCTCGCCAGCGGTCACACTTATCATGGCTCCGCGACTCCCCGCTGTCCTATCTTAGTGTACACGCCTCGCACCGGAAGCAGCGAAACCTCATCTCCTCCCTCCAAGTGGATGGCCACTCCATCTCCGAGCACGCCCATATGGCCGAAGCCGCGTACAACTACATGGCCAACGTCCTTGGCTCTTCAGAGGAACGCGCTTTCTCTCTGAACCAGTCCCTCCTGCGTACAGAAACATTTGACCTTACCGATCTGGAGACGCCTTTCACTGAGGACGAGATTTGGAGGGCCATCAAATGCCTACCAACCGGAAAGGCTCCCGGCCCGGATGGGTTCACGGCCAATTCCTGCTTGCCTGCTGGGACACTATCAAGCATGACATCTGCGAGGAATTCGACAAGCTATACACCGCCAACGGGCGAGGTTTTCAGAAGCTCAACGAAGCGCTCCTCACTCTTCTTCCCAAGCGCCCGGACGCCGCCACCCTATCGGACTACCGCCCCATCAGCCTCATCCACCTCATCGCAAAGCTCTTTGCGAAGGTGTTGTCTCTCCGGCTTGCTCCTCGTCTTGGGGCCATGGTCTCGACCAACCAAAGCGCCTTTATCGCCGGCTGGTGTATTCACGACAATTTCCCGCTCGTCCAGTAGACGGCACGCCTCCTCCACAACCTCAAGGTCCCCCGCATGCTACTCAAGCTTGACATCGCGCGGGCCTTCGATAGCGTCTCCTGGCCCTTCCTCCTCGAAACCCTGCAGCACCTGGGGTTCGGCCAACATTGGCGGGATTGGATATCGATCCTTCTATCCACCGCCTCCACCCGCGTCATGATCAACGGCCACCCGGGCCCCCCCATCGACCACGCCTGTGGCCTTCGCCAGGGCGACCCGATTTCTCTGATGCTCTTCACCATCTTCATCGATGTTCTTAACTCCATGCTCATCCGTGCTGTCGAGCTTGGCCTCATCCAGCGGCTCACCATGAGACACGCAGCCTCCAGCATCTCTCTGTACGCCGACGATGTCGTCGTCTTCTGTCGCCCGGACCACCACGACATATCCGTTGTTCGAGAGCTTCTACACGTCTTTGGGATGGCCTCCGGCCTCCACACCAACTACAGCAAGTGTTCGGCCACTCCCATCCAGTGCAATGACGAGGACATAGCGACCATTGCTGCCGAGATGCAATGCCCGGTGAAGCAGTTCCCTATCCAATACTTGGGACTCCCCTTGTCCATCCGCAAGCCTTCTACCACGAGCCTTATGCGGATCATCCACAAGTTAGAGCGAAAACTCTCCATTTGGCGTGCCTCATTACTCTCTCGAGGAGATCGCCTCGCTCTCGTCCGGCACGTCCTATGCGCCATCCCCACTCACTTCCTCACCGCCATTGCCTTCAACCCCTCCATCCTTAAGCAAGCCAACCGGATCATCCACGGGTTCCTTTGGGCTAGGAGCACCGACACCAAGGGCGGCCAATGCTTGGTCAATAGGCAAAGAGTATGCCGCCCGCTCTCCCTCGGAGGCCTCGGCGTCAACGACCTACAACGCACTGGCATCACGCTCAGGACTCACTGGTTATGGCTCAAGTTCACCGACACATCGCGCCCATGGAGCCACCTGCACATCCCCCATGAACCTGCTGTCTCGGCCATCTTTCGTGCGTCTACCACTTGGACTCCCAGCGATGGACGCACCTGCAAGTTCTGGGGTGACCACTGGATCAATGGCCGCTCGATCGCTGAGATTGCCCCGCTCGTCCTTGCTCTCGTCCCTCGGCGGCGACGTAAAACCCGTACGGTGCATGACATATTACTCCAGTGCTCCTGGGTCTGGGACATCCAGGGCACCCTGGGCCCCGCTGCTCTCGTCCAATATGTCGATCTCTGGCGCTGCGTCCGCCAGGTCCCTCTCTCTGACTTCCCTGACTCCCTCCAATGGTGCTGGACTCCTTCTGCTACCTACTCGGCCAGTTCGTGTTACCAGGCACTTTTCCTCGGCGCTTGTCAAGACCACCGCTGGTGGCTAACGTGGAAGCCCTGGGCTCCACTTCACATAAAATTCTTCATGTGGCTTGCCTTACAAGAACGATGCTGGATGGCCAGACGACTCGCTCGACATGGCCTCCCGCACGAGGACTGCTGCACCTTCTGCGACCAGGAAGAGGAGACAATGCAACATATCCTGGTGGGCTGCCCCTTCTCCCGCCAAATATGGCACGAGGTGCTTGGTTTGGTTACCGCAGTCGCCGACATCCCAAGCAGCGATGCTGACTTCTTCACTGATGGGGAGGCGTCCTGCGATCGTTCTCCATCCCCCACCTTGAAAAGTTTGGCCTCCTTATCATCCTCCACGGCCTTTTGGCTATGGAAGCACCCATAAAGCTTGCATTTTTTGACGGCGAGCAGCCCTCCATCACCGGCTCTCGACACCATTGAGGCAAACGCGCATGTGGGCCAAGGCAGCGCCACCCGGACTGCAGTATCATTCGAGAGATAGCTCTATTAGTCTTTGGGGCTGAGCAACCCCATGTTTGTTCTGCTCCTGGCTCGCTTCCATGCCTTCTTTGTGTACATGGCTTAGCAAGCTCTTGTAATCCCATGTTGTACACACTCTTCCCCTATCAATGAAAAGATATGCATCCTCTGCGTATTCGCGAAAAAAATATAAAAACATGATGAGGCGAGAGTTGGTCGCTGTTCGAGAGGTTTCAAGTCCCTAAAGACTTTTTCGCTTGAGCGAGGTTGGCTTTGTCCGACTTAGGCGTATCTAAGCGCCCAAATTGACCTTCGAATACTAGGGGCATAAAATTTAAAATTGTGAACTTCTATGGCTAAGTTAGGGTGATAAAGCATTATAGTCTGTTGCACTGGTTAGTTCGTTGAGCACCTCCTCGAAGGACCCAAAAATGGGAAAAAAGATTGCTCAGTTTATCCGAACACCTGACACTAGCTGCATGGGGCGAGAAGCCACGACAGCTGGCCAACTCCCAGATTTTATAAGCAGCGGCCTGAAGGTAATATTTTAAATTCAACAAGCATTGCATAGCATAAATTAACTAGTTTTCACATTACAGGATCACATGAGTACGTTCATTCCAAAATTACATCCTTGGTACACTCCTCGCCACAAGGCGGGCACCCTTGAGGACACCCTCATAATAAATCTCGGGTGGCGATGCTCCTTGCCTGCGGCGGCCTTCCTTCACCAGCTTCTCGGCGTCCATTTTGCCAGATGCACCTTCGCGCGGGCAAAAGCCCTGCGTGCACCTTGATGCAGCGGACGCTTGATGGCGTCCAACGGAGGCGGAGACATTCACAAGCCGCCCACGGTGAAGTAGCTGTTGGGCAGGGGATCGCCAGGCCACATCCGGACTATAAGGCACTTCATGGCCTGTTCGGTCGCCTTGCGGAGCTCGACCAGCTGCTTCAACTGGTCGCTCAAGGGCATCGGGTGTTCGGTCCCAGTATACTGAGACCAGAACAACTTCTCCGTCGAGCTTCCCTCCTCGGCCCGGTAGAACTCCGCGGCATCAGACACACTGCGGGGCAGATCTGCGAACGCTCCTGGAGAGCTCCGAACTCGGGTAAGTAAAAAGAAATTTTCTTTCACGTGCTTGCTTTCCATAATGAATGCCTTAACCGCCACTATCTTCTTAACCGCCTCAACTTCATGGAGGGCCTTTTGGGTTTCGGCCTTGGCATGTTTCGCGCTGTCGAGCGCCTTTGCAAGCTCGAACTCTCGCGTCTTAGAGTCAAGCTCGAGGGCCTCGTGCTTCTTAACGAGAGCCTCGAGCTCTTGCTGTACCTCGCCTACTCGGGCCTCTCGTTTCTCTCGCTCGGTGCGCTCCTGGGCCGCTTTGTTTTCTGCCTTGGACAATGCCTTTTTCAGGGTCGCCACTTCGGTCGTGGCCCCTGGCACATTCATGATGATCATATTATTTTACAACCAACTTTCTTTCTAATATATAGACAAGGTATTGCTTACCTTTTCTCTCCTCAAGCTGCCTCTTAGTAAGGCCCAGCACCTCTTCGGACCGTTCAAGGTCCTGCTTCAGGGCATTGACCTCCGCAGTACGTGCGGCGGCAGCCAGGAGCGACGCCTGCATACGCAAATAGACATACTCGGATTAGACTCCTGTGGTTATTATTTGATCCTCTATTCGGCTTTTCTTCGCAAACGCCAAACAGAGCATCAAGGGCTACTTTCTATGCGGTAATATTTTCCTACATTTTGATTACTTACCTGAAATCCTGTTAGAAGGATGGCGCAAGCCTCGGTCAGTCCGTCCTTGGCGGACTGAACCTTCTCGATCACCGCACTCATAATAGTGCGGTGCTCTTCGTGATGGGCGCCCGCGGCCTTCCAGCAAGTTGTCGATGCCCTTTGGATGGACAGGGGCCACCGGCATGGGCGGCTTGCCCCTCTTAGCAGTGGGTCGCCTGCCGGAGTCCGAAACCACTCGAGGTTCCCGTGCAGTGTCCGACTGGGGGCTGGACATGGAGCTCATGAGAGTCTTGCCCCCTTTGCGCCCAGGGTCCAGAAGGTCGCCTCGAGGCGCCTCCAAAACTACCTCCCCTCGGCTTGGTGCCTTCTTAGACAACACCTCGACGTTGTCCGTTGGGCGAGGGGAAGAGGCGGTCGGAAGTGAATCGCTATTCATATCCGACAAGTCCAAATAACCATCTGACGAGGATACGTCGATGCGGGCTCGGGGCAGACTGCACAATCATGTTCGGCGTGATGAGAAGCAGTGCAATAAAACATACCATGAATTACAATGGAATCCGGATGCTTACGACTTCACCAGGGGCTTGTCCCTGAGCAACCACTCGTCGTCGCTATGGGCGGCTGTCGTGGAGCAGTCTGGAAGGAGAGTCCTTCCCTTCTTGGACCCTCCGGCCTCCCTAGTTGGGGCGGCCTTCCTCTTCTTGTCTCCCCCGGCTGGGGGGGAGAACTCTCTTCTTCCTCCTGCTCGTCTTCATGGGAGGAGTGCATCTCGGAGTTATCAGACGTTAAGTCTGATATCACCTGACGCCGGAGACCCTTTCGGGTCCCCGTGGCTTTTCTCTTGGTCTTCTTCTCCGGCACTTCATAAGGTGCGGAGTCGTATCTCCGTCGGGAGGCGTCTGCTTGGATCTTGGGCGGGGCCCGGCGATCAATCTGCTCTGATGTCTCCACCCAGTCCTGTTAAAGGCATGGGAGCTTAGTTCCCGCACATGATTAAATTGGGGAAAATAAATACCCTATAAGGTGTAGAGAACTTACCGGATTCGGAGGGCGCTTCCCGCTAAGTCCGCGGTCCTCGGTAAGGGAAGGGGGGGCCTCGACGCCCTTGAACAGCACCCTCGAGACGTCCTTGTGCGTCGTATCAATGAGCTTGCAAAGATTCTAGTGCTGGGCCGGGTCGAACTCCCATAAATTGAACGTCTGTTGTTGACACGGGAGGATCCGGCGGAAGAGCATGACCTAGACCATGTTGACAAGCTTGATTTTCTTGTTCATCATGTTCTTGATGCAGGTCTGGAGTCCGGTCAGCTCCACCGGGTTACCCCAGGACAGGCCCTTCTCTTTCTAGGAGATGAGCCGCATGGGGATTCCGGATCGGAACTCGGGGGCCGCCACCCATTTGGTGTCGCGCGGCTCGGTGATGTAGAACCACCCCGATTGCCACCCCTTTATGGTCTCCACATAGGAGCCCTTGAGCCATGTGACGTTGGGAATTTTGCCCACCATGGCGCCTTCCCGTTCCGCTTGCTGGCCGCCAACCACCTTCGGTTTGACATTGAAAGTCTTCAGCCACAGGCCGAAGTGTGGCCGGACGCGGAGGAAGGCCTCACACACGATGATAAACGCCGAAATGTTGAGGATGAAGTTCGGGGCCAGACCATGGAAGTCCAGCCCGTAGTAGAACATGAGGCCGCAGACGAGCAGGTGCGGAGGAAATCCCGATCCAGCGGGACGAAGTGGGTGAGAAGACTACCCTCTCATAAGGTTCCGGGTAGGGGCGATCGCGCGTCGGGCAACCCGGTCGCGTGATATCCAGCGGCCAAGTATTGGCTCCGCATCTTTTGATGTCCTCCTCCGTGTGGAGGATTTCATCCTGCCTCCGCTCCGGACATGGTTGGAGCGGTTTGAGCAGAAAGAAGCGAACTTGGGTGTTGGAGCTCAAGTGCGCGAGAATGGATATCCGAGGAGGAAGAAGGTGTGGGTGAAAAAGGTGAATCCTTATCCCTTTATAAAGGCGGATGGAGCTATCGCCCCCTGCCTAGTAAACTTGCTTGTTCCCCAAGCGCCGTAATTGATAAGCGCGGTTGGGTTCTGCGTCCGTATTGATGAGAATCCCGTGATAAGGGGACACGATCTACTGCTTCGACAAGGCGTGCCAAAAAACCGCCTCGCAATATCTTGGAGGCTGGTTGAGAAAGCAGTTGAATAATGACCAAGCCATGGTGTGATGTCACGCTTGAGATCGTCGATGGAATTAGATTTGTGGAAATATTATTCTCTCTACGATGGTATGTGGAATTATTTTGCAGATCCGGACACTATCCTTACATTCAAAATCTTCTATGGAGTATTCGGAGGAGGAAACCGCCTTGCAATGCCGAAGATAATTTGCGCGCCGGACTCATCGGCATTGAAGCTTGGTTCAGGGCTACTGAGGAAGTCCTGGATTAGGGGCTATCCGGACAGCCGGACTATATCCTTGGGCCAGACTGTTGGACTATGAAGATACAAGATTGAAGACTTCGTCTCGTGTCCGGATGGGACTCTCCTTGGCATGGAAGGCAAGCTTGGCGTCTGGATATGTGGATCTCCTCCCATTGTAACCGACTACTGTGTAACCCTAGCCCCTCCGGTGTCTATATAAGCCGGAGGGTTTAGTCCGTAGGACCAACAACAATCATACCATAGGCTAGCTTCTACGGTTTACCCTCTATGATCTCGTGGTAGATCAACTCTTGTAATACTCATATCATCAAGATCAATCAAGCAAGAAGTAGGGTATTCCCTCCATCGAGAGGGCCCGAACCTGGGTAAACATTGTGTCCCCGCCTCCTGTTACCATCCGCCTTAGATGCATAGTTCGGGACCCCCTACCCGAGATCTGCCGGTTTTGACACCAACACTGAGTCTTCTGCAGGATGAGATCCGATTAGTCTTGTGATAGGGGCTTGAGGAGGAAGAAGAGGGGATTTCTGAAAAAAAATAATGAATCTCCTTATTTATAGGGAACAGGACATGTGACTTCCTCAAACGAAACTAATGTGGCTTTCGTGATAAGGCAAATCCTTCGTTTGGTACAATCAACATATTGAATCAACACTCGCTTGGCTCGGCGCTAAATGAACTCCTTCATTGATTCTGGGCTGCTCGTAGGGGGACTGTGAAAGCAAGCGTAGGAGATCAAAATGTGAATTCCGATGGATAAAAAGGGGAAGCGGGAAAGGGTTCTGATGTGAATTCTTCTGGTTTGTATATCTATCTCAGCCCTTGCTTGAAAACCTCAAAATTGACTTGCATCTTCCCTTATCACACTACACTTTCTCTTCCTTATTCCATTTCACCGAGCTAAGCAACACTTTTTTACGTATTCACCCAAGATATTATAGAAATTGGTCATATTGATCTGTCGTCTTGTTCTCGTTAGGAACTTGTTGTTGTCTTGGTTTGTTTGATAGCAGGCACTATTTATATATCCAAAACCGGAGGAGAGTTTGGGTTTGGATCACAGACAATCAGAGATTTTGGATTGAGATGGATGGTTGTGCTTGAAGTTACGAGTCGAGTAATGCTAAGTTGAATCGGCTGATCCGTTTCATCCTCTTCCGGCAAAGGAAGTTGGACTTTAGTTAGCTAAAAAAAGTACCAGCAGCATGTCTGTGCCCTATGAGTCTATAGCCGTGAAATCTAAAGATTCCTTAAGTTGTCGTACGGCTTCTTTTTCTTCTTTTGTCAATGATCGGTGACAATGAATGCTATGAATGTTTGCTTCCACTAATGTCGTACAAGAATTTTGAGGTGCCCATAGCTTCCCGGAAAGAAGGAGAGTCATTGTCGTTTCCTGACCGACATGAATGCACATATTTACCCTCGCCTCGGGAAATACCACCAGTAGAGTCTGCAGAAGGTGTCGATTAGGTTAGATACCCGCCCTCGGTCATGACCTGGGTTGAAGAAGGAATCTATGTTCTCTGAAGCAAAGAAAAAACTCTGGTATTCCGACCTTATCTTTTTTCTCAAAGAATGAATCAAACCCCTTGTCGAATCCCTTTATGATATATAACCCTGGATCGAGTCGGATTTGGGGCGGCTGAACCCACTTAAGCTGAAGCCTTAGTAGATGTCAACGGAAAGGTCAGGAGAGCTGATCGAACCTACCAAGCAACGGTTAGTTGTGCGGTGTACAAACTGGCTAGTTTCACCATTAGCGATAAATTGGATTTATTAGTAAGGAAATGAATGAAGTGGGCCGGAAATAAGATGGATTTTGGAATAGAAAGAATTCCTTTACTAGGTTGTTGCTTCAAGTAGTAAGCAAAGGATCCTACCTGCTAATGGTTGAAGACTTTGGCGGCCTCTAGTTCTTCTATCTAGTTTTTTAGCCTAGCGCGAACGAATAAACTTAAACAAATGGTTTCTTTGGCAATGTTTTATCTATTTGATAAACTGCTCATAGCTATTATCATTCCTTTATCCATGTATAGACTGGGAATATATAAGCTCTTAGCTCTGGCACTTTCTTCTTCTTTATTTGCCGATCCATTCAATAGCCTATTTGAAGTTAACAAAAGCTTTATTAGCTAGCTCTATGAAATACGTATATCTTCTTTGCTATCTAGGCTATCTCTATAGGCTTTTTCAACCTATAAGCATACCTTTGTATACACCCTTGTAACTGAACTAGCTATTCACAAAGAAAGGTCTATACCGTACATATACCAACTACGCACCCCTTGTATACTTCTTTTTCCTTGTCCCGTGCTTCAAGTTCTGCCCCGAATCACTCCTCTTTCCAGCAATCTATGTGGGAAGCACTCGTTTAAAGTAAGTTGAGATTCAAAGTGTTCCCGTAAGCTAGTAAGTCAATCAAAGCTACAAATCTATTTGTTAGTTTCAGCAAACTGGTACATATTTTGAATAGTAATAATGATAATATATATTATTTGGTCTTTACCAATTTTAGACTAAGCATAATTCATTTGGAAAGAAAAGGGAAATCCCTTGAAATAAAGGATTTTTACTACGTCACCCTCAAAAAGAAGAGGAAGACAAACTAGCCAAGAGACAGAAAAAGGTAGAGACCAACCACCAAAACAAGGGAGTAAGGGCTAGGAGATATGGGCCAAGAAAGGTCCGATGTATCAGTCAGCTATCCCTAATCCTTCACTCAAAAACGCATAACACCCTTTGTAGATTTTTCAAGCCAAAGTCAAGCATGATCACCTACTGCAAACTCCAAATATCGTGGTCGGCGTACCTGGTCCTGAACTGCTTTTAATCTAGAATAAGTGGAATCTTCTCGGTACTCTCCTTCATCTTCTGTGGCCTCGTCGGTCGGTGCGTGCCAACCCCAACAAATCAGGGTACGACAAAGGTTCCCATAGCATTCTTCGAAAGGTGCCATTCCGATGCTAGAGTGATAGGAGTTGTTGTAAGATAACTCGGCTAATGTATCTCTATGTCTATTTAGTAGGCCTACTCATTGATGCTCTTCGGGCCGATTGTATGGGATGTGTTCTGGTGTACAGTGGGAGATGCAAGAATATCGATTGAAGTTTGATTTGTTGGCCATGGTGTTGGGAGCATATGATGTAGTCCAAGGAGTAGTCTGGATGAGGAAATTCCCTATTATTTCTATAAGTCTTTCCGTTGGTTGTAACTAATCACGTACCCGCTTGCTGTGGAATTCCTTTTACCTAACCAGAATTGCAGTAAAGATAAACAAAGTTGGGCCTACCTGCTTGTTCAGCACCACCCATTCCCATGGGAATATATGGGTTTTTGGTCCAGTGGGAGGATCATTTTCCTTTGAAGGTAATTTTCCAACCAATAAGTGTTGGGCTCCCAAGTAAACAAAGAGAAGGATCAAGTAATCAATATGTTGCGGTGCAGCCAAGTAAACCCAGAAATGACTCATAATCCAAGGGCAGAGCAACGTAATCCAACGGAGGGGCTACATGATCCAATAGAAGAGCTACGTAAACAAGGAACACATGAACCTGCTAAGGATCCACTCCACCCGCCAAGTGGACCAATGACAAGAGCTTGGGCCAAGAAATTCAATGAAGTAATCCATATGTAGATTCAGCAAGCCAAGCATTGGAGTTGGTATTGCAAGTTCCTTGAATAACCTAGGTGTCTGAAACTCGCCAATGGGATTCTGTGTAATCCTCCGGTCTACATGGTGTAGGCAAAGGGAAAAAAGCGATCGCTAATTAGTGGCCTGAAGTATGCACCCGTGTAAACTTCTTCTTTTATTTACCATTGTCGCTATCCGACTAATCATCCTTTGAGACCACGGAGAACATCAGAGAGAAAGATACGTCACCTAAAAAAATTAACACCTTGACTTATATGAGTCGGATAGAAACTCAAGGCCTAGCCTTTTGTAGGAGAATGCTGAGTCCTTCCCAAAATCGCCTGGATCAACGAAAAATCTGGATAATGCTAGGTTGTGATACTGATGTCTGATTTTACTCATATACATTCGATAGTGAAGGCCGTGAAGTTTGAACACGCTCAC
The DNA here is from genome assembly GCA_021605205.1 of Aegilops longissima. NCBI lineage: Eukaryota > Viridiplantae > Streptophyta > Magnoliopsida > Poales > Poaceae > Aegilops > Aegilops longissima. The sequence goes on from CM038682.1 coordinate 407,362,784, forward strand.
TTAACCCTGGTTAGGTAACGGCAAAGGGGATAGCCTTGCTTTTGAACATTCATGTGCATATATTTTCATTAGATGTGCAATCAAAATCAGTAGGAGAGAAACTTCCATCCCTATATTTCCACTGAAATGGACTTAGCGAGGCCTTTGCTTTTAGTTTGAATTCATGAATCCCGTTTCTAGTGGCGAGTGACTACTATGAAAGGTACGGAAAACAGGAAAGGAAAAGCACAGGAAAGAAGAATATATTCAATAATTTCATCCTTGTTTCGGTACCGGATTCAACTTGTCGAGGCTTCTGCTCGTAACATCACTCACTGGATCAAATCAAAGTGCTCGGTTTCTGCTCCTCGACAAAGGCAAAGTAAATTAATAGGAGTCCGAATCCTAAATGGCAAGACCCAAACCACCGGGCGATCAACAGTTCTTCTTTCTCTTCCATCATTTGATACATGTTTTCTTGCTTTTCTTATCACTGTTGTAGTGAACCGCATCTCTAAGCACCGGGAGTCGTGAACCACGCACAAGGTCCTTCTTAAACTAGAAATAAGTGAAATAATTGTGTATCTCGGCAACCTTCAAGCGAAGCCTGGCGAGGGAGTCGGCCACGACCTGACTAACCACACAAGTCTCTAGTCCAGGTTTATCGCCTATTCGGGTTCCATCCGCGAGGAGATCCGGTGAGGTTTCGCTCACAGCCCCAAGCGATGTGTCAGGGTTCGAGACACCAAGCAGGCGCTCGGTACACGGCGGCGGTGTCTCTGCAACATAGCCCACCCCTAGGGTCAGCGCTTCGCCACGGCCCCCAACACATATCCTACAAACACGAAACTAGTTGCAACTCCTCGGAGAGATCGAGGCGATTAATAAGCGAGAGGGTCGAGTTCGGAACAATGTGTGGTAATGCTGTTTCATGGATCACAAACACAGAACTCAGTTCACGAGGGCGGCTGCAATGAGACAACCCACCATGTACTCCTACATGGCCTCTCACGCTACCTTTACCGTCGTGTTCACACTTAGCTCTCAACGATGGGACATGTTCACACACCTCCGATTCATCCCCGATGAATCGGACTGGCTACAACTCTAAGCAATAGCAGGGCATGACAAACAAGCATGAATGAGTAGGCACAACAGGGCTCAAACAACTCCTACTCATGCTAGTGGGTTTCATCTATTCTTGTGGAATGGCCAGGTCATCACGAGAGGATAAAGGGTTTCAGCTACCGCAGCAAGTAATAGATGAATCATTGTTGTCCTAATGCTTTGTAAAAAGAGAGCAGGAGGCGAGAGAGTGGGATTATGTCGGAATGAACAAGGGGTTTTGCTTGCACAGCACTTCGAAGATAATATAGCTCTTCATCAGTGTCATCGATCTCATCGTCAGAACCACGTCTATCGAGAGGGGACAAAACCGGCAACAGAGAAGAAACACAATCAATGCAATGCACAATATGATGCATGATCATGACATGGTAAAATGAGTGTGTTGGGCTAATGCAACTACAACCAGATGGGTTTGAGCTATTTTGAACCAAAGATTCAATGTTCAAACACATTTGTGATCTTAAATAGTGCTTTATCATGTTTTTTACTAAACAGCAAGTTAACTTGTTTAAACATGCATGAAACTAGTACAGATGGATAGATTGGAATTTTCTGATCATTTTTCATATATAATTTATTTCATTCTGAGCTACGCTTGAATTTCTATGATATTTAGAAGCTTAGGCAATTTTCTGGATTTTCCTGTATAAAGTTAAATCCAGAAAAGGGTTAACTAACGTCGACATGCGTCGAGGTAGACGTCGGTGGTCAACTGCGTCAGCCCAGGTCAAACCTGACGCTGGGACCCACTGGTCAATGACGAACTAACTAATCTAATTAATTAGTGTTAAACTACTACTAACTAAAAATGTCAGTGGAGATAATTAAACTTAGTTAAAAAATGACTGTATACAGTAGGGCAACGCCCCACTGCAATTTTTATATTAAATTAAAAACAAAGGTCCAACAGTACAGAGGCTTGAGGTAAGCCAAAAGAAGAAAAAAAGAAAAGAAGAAAAAACAGAAGAAAAACAAAAGATAAATTACAGTACAAGGTTATCAAGCCAAGTACAGAAGGCTCTGGCATAGCTCTTTTTCACTCTATATCTCAGAAGATTAAGCTCATCAAGGAAAATGACTTTCCACCTCTGAATGGAAGGCTGAATGGCTTGAAAGATCAGATTATTTCTTGATATCCATATGGCCCAAGAGGCTAGGATGATGATTTCCATGAAGAATGGAACATGAAGTTTGAACCTGAGATCCTCAAAAGCTTCAAGCACGGAGACATTAAGTTTCCTGGAAGGACAAATAATATCCCAAAACTGAGCTGCAAAAGGGCAGGTCTAGAAGAGATGATGTAAGGTTTCCTCTTGAGGACAATTATTGAGAGCACAATTGTAGCTTGCCAACTGGAAAGTTTTCCTGCGAAGAAGATTCCTAGTATTGAGCCTGTCATGAAGTAATCTCCAAAAACACCTTGTGCTTTGGTGACAAGAGCTATTCCAAATCCAATTGAACTCTTTGGGGCACTATTTTAACTCTCATCATTACTTTATATGCCTTAGCAACTGAAATTACTCATTACCCCAAATGTAGCTCAAGTGTCGGTTGCAATCCGAGTCAAAATTCCTTGAAACAAAACAAATGTCTTCCATACTTTCAAATTCTGGAAAGCTTGCGGTGAGAGGAAGTTGAAATAGATCCTCCAAGTATTCAGTATGAATAATGGTGTGCACAGTGGTGTTCTGGTCCTTCACAAATGAGAACAGGTGAGGGAACAAGTCCTGTAAACAAGCTGAATGCCACAGATCAGACCAGAATAGAGCACTTTTACCATCCCCTATGTGACATCTGGCCAAGGATTTGTAATTATGAATGAGCTTGACATTTGCCTTCCACCAAAAAGAACCAACCCAATTGCTGCCAGGCGACAAATTATTTGCATAATAAGTTTCCCAAATCAAGTTAACCCATGGAATGTTGTGCCTATTATAGAACTTGTGCAGGTTTTTGAGAAGCAAAGCTTTGTTTTGGAACCATCACCCCCAGACCTCCTTGGTACTTAGGTCTACAAACAGTGCTCCAAGCCACCATGGCAGGCCTATGATCCTCAAGGTTAGGTCCTCTCCAGAGACAGTGTCTCAACAACTTGATAGCTTGTGATTTGATGGTGACAGGCACATCAAAGCATCCAATTAGGTAAATCAACAAAGAGTTTAAAACAGATTTTACCAGCAACAATCTCCCAGCCATTGTCATGAATGAGGATAAACCCATAAGCTTTTGCTGCAATCTTGTGACAAGAGGAAAACATTGCTCCACAGAAGGCTTATTAAGACTCAATGGAGTTCCCAAATACTGAATGGGGAAAGATTCTCTTTTACAATGAAATGTACTTGCCAAAATTTCCACCTTGTCCTCAGGCACATTTATTGGGATAAGACTTGATTTGTTATAATTCACTTTAAGGCCAGTTGCATCAGCAAAAGTATTTAGGAGTGCTTTGAGGCAATGAAGTTGCTTTGCATCAGCTTGGAGAAGAACCAGAGTGTCATCAGCATACTGGACAATGGGAAAATCTAACAGGATTGCACTTGCAGAGGAGAAGAAAGTATACCCAGGCGCATGGCCTTTTTAAGAATTGATTGAAGCAAGTCTGCGGCAAGCACAAATAATAGAGGTGATAGAGGATCTCCTTGCGACCCCCCAGACGATAAAACTTTTTGCAGGACCCCATTAAGCATGACGCGGATGATGCGAAGTGAACAACATTTTAATCCAGTTGATCCATCTGTCTCCAAAACCTTTGGCCTTTAATATCTCCGGGATTGCTTGGTGCTCAATGGTGTCAAAAGCCTTTTCAAAATCTAGTTTAAGCACAACAATTTCCTTTTTGACTTATGGCATTGATCACGGATACTCATATGCCCAACCCAAACAGTCATGAATGGACCTTTCCTTGAGGAAACCATATTGGTTGTATGTGCACTAGTTTAGAATTACTTCTGCAGCACTGTTAGCCAACAACTTAGTGACAAGTTTAAGACAGCAATTGAGGAGAGAAATAGGCTGAAGTCATTTTTGTCATTGGAGTGCTTCCTTTAGGAATAAGGGTGATGTAAGAGGTGTTTAAGCTCTCAAGTGAGATTTGCCCACATGAAAATCTTGAATAAATCTAAGCACATCCCCTTTTATAATATCCCAACAAGATTTCAAAAATTCATTGTTGAAACCATCGGGACACAGTGATTTATCGGATGGAAGATCCTTGACAACATCATTAATTTCCTCTTCAGAGAAAGGTAACTCCAAGTTATCAAAAATAGTTTGATCCTGCCTGGGACCAAAAAGGGATTCCAAGTTGAAGTGCATAGCAGTTTTATGAGATGTTCCCATTTTCTTCTTATAAGCTTCCCAAAGGATTGCAGCTTTTCCCAGCATGATCTGATATTTCAACTTGATCATCATTTTGAAGTACAGCAATATGATTGTGCCTGTAATTGATAGAAGCTTTAGTATGGAAGAATTTTGTGTTTTCATCCCCAAATTTGACCCCTTAATCTTTCTCGTTTGCTTCAATAGATCTTTTGGTTCTGAGAAGATGAGCAGCTGCTCTTTTAAGATATCCTGCAGTTCCATTCATGAATGTCTAATTCTCTGAATTCCTCAAAAAAGTCCCAAAGGAAAATGAGATCATTAAGCTTGGCAATCTTGTCTTTTATGGGGATAAAGACCTAGCCCACAACTTCAAAGCTCTCCTCAAGTTCTTGAATTTTGCATTCAAATTTTAACACATCAAGATTCCCCACTAGGATGCTCCAAGCAGCAGCCACCACCACATTTGAAGTCGAATGTTGCAGCCAATAGTTTTCAAATCTAAAAACTCTTGCTTTAGGAATGGAAGTACCAATTTTGATGACACAAGGCAAGTGATCAGATATAGGCTTTGCAAGTGGAAGAACAATGGTGTTTGGGAAAGTGGTCATCCAGGAGGCAGAAGTAAAAAACCAATCCAATTTGACCAAAAGAGGATCATGCTGCATGTTGCTCCAACTGAATTTTCGCCTGCGGTGGCAGCTCAATTAATCTCTGATTGCTGATTGCCTCATTGAACAAAAGCATGTCATTAACATCTCCACGGGTGCATTTACGTAGGAAGGGCTCTCATGAGATTAAAGTCCCCCATAAGAATCCAGTCCACATCTGCAGGCATGTGAATATTCAGAAACCAATTAATGAAATCAACTTTGTCCTGAGGGTCACAGGGGCCATATATGTTAGTTAGGATCCAAGACTGATTGGATAACAAGCTGGTGAATTGAATTGAGAGTGAGAATCTATTTTGAGCAATAACTTCTCCTGTAAACTGAGATCCATTCCAAGCAACTAGCAGCCCCCCAAAAGCTCCAACAAATGGGAGGAAAGCAAATTTATTAATTCTGTTAGGACAAAAGTTTTTGATGTAAGCTGCATCAAATGACTCTCTTTTATTTTCTTGAAGACACAAGATGCTACAGTCACTCTCTTCAATTTTCTGCTTAATAGCCAACCATTTATCTTCAGAGTTCATCCCTCTAATATTCCAATTGAGGATATTCCAATTCCTGTTTGTGTTATTCATGACAACAATAGAAGTTTCTGCAGCAGTAATCAAGCACCAGCACTCGATCAATCAAGAGCACATACATGAAGTTGAGGAAGCACAAAAAACATAAAACCATGAAGCAGAACACATCACAAGAGCAGCACAACATCCATGAACCATACATCATATAGGTCTTAATAATAGAGTGCACCAGCAGATCCACAAGATCCAGAAAGAACCATTCTCCCATCATTACAAAAGTCATTGAGAAATCGATAAGACAGCATAGTCCAAACCTACTACCCCAAAACACCCTATACCAACTGAAGGCAACTAACATTAAGAAGAGTTGGATGGGTTGTCCTCTCCTGTGACCATGGGCACCTTAGCCAATTCCTCATCTTGCCTTCTCCTGGGCTTCTTAGCTAGCTTATCCTCCAGTTCCCCCTCAGCAACCTTGCAGAAAGAGGCAGTGAGGTTTTTGACAACTGACTTTGAAATGATTGGAGGGGCAGCATTGCAAGGCAGACATCTAGAATTTGAGCAAGAATTTCTTTTATAACCAGCATTATCTTTTTTGATTCTATCACTTCTCCTTACCTCTGTTTCAACCAGGCACTACTACAAAAAGGGCTATAGATGGAATGGCTACTAATGGCGCTTTGTGATGTGGTGCACCATTACTATATTCTAATGGCGCACCATGTCTCGGTTAGCCATTATATATTAATGGCGCTTTTGGTGTGTGGTGCGCCATTAGTAATATATTACTAATAAGCACTTTGGTGTGTCAGTGCGCCATTAGTAGTTTTGAAAAAAACATAAAAAAAATTTGTTACTAACGGCGCTTGCGATGCATAGTGCGCCATTACTAATTGACATAGTAATGGCGCACCACATCGGTCGTCATGCCGATAGTAGTTTTGAAAAAAAAGTAAAAATAAATAAAAAATTTTGTTACTAATGGCGCACCATGTCTCTAGGTGCGCCATTACTAATTTAATTAGTAATGGCGCACTTTCACGAATGCGCCATTACTAAGTTTTTTCAAAAAAAAATCAAAAATATATCAATTTTTTTATTTTTTTTCAAAACTAATAATAGCGCACCAACCACAGTGCGCCATTAGTAACAGCCCTACTTCCACGAATACCCCAGTGGATCGCCTTTTGAGTTTTAAAAAATAAAAAGAAAATGATGAAAATGTCAAAAAAAAAAAAAATAAGTTTCCCATGTGATATGTGGTGTAGTTGTTGGGAAAATTTGCAAATATAATTTCGGCGTCATTTGCAAAATCTCTAGAAATTTGTAAAATGGGCATAACTTTTGCATACTAACTTTCGGATGAAAAAGTATTTTATATGAAAAATCATCTACTCGAAAAGTTACATCCGAATTTAACCGGGGAACCTTGTTAAACATTTTCAAAATCCTCAAAAGCGTAACAGAAAAAAAAGATCACGGGGCTTTTAAGATGCGGAGAGGCAAAAAATTCAAAAAATTCAAACTCACTAATGGCACACCTGCCCATGGTGCGCCATTAGTATCTTCGCCTTCAAAATTTAAAATAAGTCAACAAAATTAAAAAAAGTTACTAATGGCGCTTTTGCCCATAGTGCGCCATTAGTATCTTCCCTTCAAAATTCAAAATAAGTCAAAAATATAAAAAAAGTTACTAATGGCGCTTTGGCCCATGGTGCGCCATTAGTATCTTCCGCTTCAAAATTCAAAATAAGTCAAAAAATATAAAAAAAGTTACTAATGGCTTTTGCTTGACAGTGCGCCATTACTATAATAAATATATATGGCTGGCGCACCTCCTCCTCCACCTCTCCTCCACTCCATCTCCTCTCCTCCTCTCCTCCACTCCTTCTCCTCCTCTCCGTGACCTCCTTCTCCTCTCCGTGACCTCCTCCTCATCTCAGGACCTCCTCCTCTCCAGGGAACCTCCTCCTACCTCCTCTCCTCCCCCCCTCCCCTCCCCTCCACAGTTTCTCCTCCCTCCTCTCCGGTGAGCTCCTCCTCCTCCCTCCTCTCCTCCCATTCCCTCATGGTTCTCCTTCCTCCTCTCAGATGCTTGGTGAACTCCTCTCTGGCGACCTCCTCCTCCTCTCCGCGTGATGTGGCGGCGCCTCTCCGGTGACCTCCTCCTCCTCCTCTCCGGCGAACTCCTCTCCGGCAAAGAACACGGCAAAAGAGCGTACAAGATCCAAAAACAGGAACAAAATTTGAAATAATATCGTGCCAAAAACAAGCAAAAAAACTAGCAAAAAATGGGCAAAAAATCACGATCAGATCCAAATTCAAAATTCAAAAATAGCAATGGCGCCACGGTGGGGTTAGGCGGTGCGCCACTACTATTTCCGCCTTCAAAATTCAAAAATACTAATGGCGCACCGTGGCCTATACTAATGGCGCACGGTGGCCTATACTAATGGCGCCGAGTGGCCTATACTAATGGCGCACCGGTGGTGCGCCATTAATCTCTGAATACTAATAAGCGCATCAGTGCGCCATTAGTAAAAATTACTAATGGCGTGCTAGTAATGGCGCACCACTGATGCGCCATTAGTAGGCAAAACTGGTGCGCCATTAGTAGGTCTTTTCTTAGTAGTGAGGGGTGTCTTCCCACTCCTTCTTTTCCTTAAGTTTCAGAGCCAAAAGGCTGCAGAAGGTCCTGTGACTCCACATCATGCAAGTTGGAAGCTAGTACAATATTCTCCTTGCCCTTGTCTTTGCTAAGTTGGCCCTCAATGTCCATGGCCTGACAAATAGGTGCATGAGAAGCAGGACACTCATGAGGGATGTAAAATATGTGATCCATGTTTTCCACAGCAGAGACCAGATCCCACATTCCAGACTTTAACATTTTAACAGTCCATTCAAACTTATCAGGTGACAGAAGTAGGTGGACAATAAAATTAAACCAACTTACAGGAATGTTGGCAGTGAAAGCACTCTTATTATCCTAATTAAACTTAGTTAAAACTAAAATAGGATTAGCTGGGGCCTGGGCCCACATGTCAGTGTCAGTAGGGGTAATTAGTCCTAAACTAATCTAGTCAGGGGTGGGGCCCACATGTGTTGACCCCAGGAAGGTCAAACCCCGGGTCGAACAGGTCAAGCTTCGCAGGCGACTCGGCCTTGGCCGAGGCCAGTGCTGCCAGCGGGGCTGCGGGATTACGTCTCCAGCTGGCCAAGCAGCGGAGAGGCTCTCTGGCGTGCTGGCCTTAGCGAGTACGTCTTGAGGCAAAGCGAGGCGGCTAGGTGGACCGAGCTCGTCGGAGGCGAGCTCGCAGCGGCCGCCGGAGTTCAGGTGAGCTCGGGGTCGTCGCTACAACAAGCGTGGAGGCAGCAGGTTGCTTCACCGTGCTCTATGGGGTGCGGCGAGCAAGATGGACATAGCGTCGGTGGCGAGCACAAGCGGCGGGTGTGGGTGAGCAGGTCGCGGTGGCTACGGTGCCGCAGGCGAAGCGGTGAGGAAGAGGATCAATAGCTCCGCAGCGAGTGAGGGAAGCGAGCAGCGAGCTCGAGGAAACGGGCGGTCAGGCGAACAGAGGATCTCCGCACTGCGAGCGAGAGAATCGAGGGGACGTCGTCACGGAGCTCTGGCGGCGCTGGCTTGTCTTGAAGGGCGTGGGGGTCGGCCGGGCTTCGTGGCATATTCGGAAGGGCGTGGGGAGGTCGGTGGCAGCGTGACGGCGGCAGTGGCAGCGGCTCCATTTGGTGGCTCTGAGGGCGTGGGAGGCGGAGGAAGAGAGAGCAACGAGTGAGGGAGAGGGACAGGGGGCTTCGAGGTGTCTCGTGGCACTCTCGGAAGAATCGAGGCGTCGTGGTGGAAGCAGGAGGCAGCAGCGGCCGCCACTCCTCCCCCTCTTTGGCCCTGGGAGGAAAGCAGCCAGAGGGGTTGCGGTGGTGGGCTGGGCCCATGGGCTGGGCCGGCCAGGCTGATCTTTGGGCCGCTGAGCAGGTGGGCTGCTCGGGTGAGGCCAGATAAGCTCTCCCTCTCTTACATTTTCTAATTTGTTTTTGTTTCTAATTATTTGCCTCTGTTTTGAGCTTAGGAAAATACCAAGGCATTTCCTAAAATCCTGAAAATATTCATGGACACTTGCTAAATTATTTCAGTGGCCCAAAATACTTCAACATTATTTGAACATTTAAATTATTTATAGTATTTAAATGCCCAAAGTCAAATACAATAAGATTTAATTCAAAAATCCAGAATGGCCTAGAAATATGTGCATCATTTTTGGCGGAGGTTTTCACCTTTAACAAAAATCATGAACTTTTCTAAAGGGCATTTGGGTTCATTGAAGATATTTTTATTGAACATAGTTGAATTCATTTGGTGTTAGGGTTTCAACAATCCCCATTTCAACTTTCAAAGAAATTTAGACATGATGCAACACAAGATTAGCTAACCCAGAGCAGACCAGAACTAGGGACGCGACACACTGTCTGGCGTAATGTCCGGTTTGCCCACAGATGTCGGGGGAGTGGCTGATCGTGCCCCACGAGCACCTACGGGACCTGGGTCCCTTGTGGTTCGGAGGGGGGCGGAGATTGCGCAAAGAGCGGATCGAGGCGATGCACACGGACGGTTACCCAACGGAGCTCTCGGAGAGATAATACTCCTACTACTGCTTTGTGGATTATCTTGTGTTCTTGCTAGGGAGCGATGCGGCTACAAGACCTAGCTTGAGTGTGATGAACTAAGCTGGAGCTGGACTAGAAAACCAGCGAACGAACCCCCTCTCGTTGCCCTCGGACCTCCTTTTATAGGCACAAGGGGTTACCACATGTGGCAAGTAGACAAGGTTACAATGGTAAAAACATAGGTTGGTACACCGCTTTGTACAGTGTCAGATGATCTATACCTAACTCGGCGGCAAGGGACAAGGATCAACAATGCCCCGTCTCGGTCGCCCGAAACGAGTATACTGAGGGACCGTTAAGTCGCCTCCGTCCGCCCACGATGGTGGCTTGTCGGCGCCGTCTGTCGCTACTCCCGGCTACACAGCCCGTCGACCGCAGCGTGCCAGGAGAGCCCGTGGTGACACGTTGGCGGATGAGCTGGAAGCGGAGATGAAGAGAGGTCGCCCGCCCGGAGCGCCTTGCGGGCGGGGACCTTATCGCTGGGGTTCAGCGCCCGCCAAGCTTTCCGGCAAGCTCCTCTTGCTTGCGGGCCTTATTTCCTTCATACTGAGTGGCCTTCCGGCAAGCTCCTCTTGCCAGGTCTTGACTACTTTGTTCTTAAATGGCTCCAAAAGGGCGGTGAAAGTCTTAGTGGCCATCGGGCCGGCCCGGCCGTGGGCGCTACAACTGTCCGTGCGAGTTCGAGGTACTAGGGTACCCTACTCTAATACACCGACAGCAAGCCCAGACTGGAGCCACCTGCAGCATAAGCTCTGTTGGGCCAGGCGAAAACAGTGCAGGCGCGTGTGGTCTTGATTCGCCGTTATTTGCCTTGGACCCACCCGTCTCCCATGAGCGGCACGCGCCCACGCGTTCTCTGTAATGCCGCAGCGTTATTTGTGGTGTCGTGGGTGAAGTGGGCGGCGTGCGAGGTCGCCTCGTCTGTCGCCTCGATTCTGCATCTCCATGCGTGGTTCCCATGCACTCGGGGTCACAGGCGGTGGAATGGTGAAGCTGGGCGTTCGGCAGGAGGCAACCGAGCTGTCTTGATTCCCTGCTCTTCTTGTGCCTTGATTCACGCTGGCGGCCGGGCCCCACCTTGCTTCTTTAAGAAGAGGCGGAAGAAGCGGCATGACCCGCACTCTCCATCCTTCCTTTCTTCAACTTCTGCTCCCCTTTCTCCCATTAGCCATGGAGAAAGGAACCTTAATTCTCCATCGGTGGCGGCAGTCGCACCTAGACAGCGCACCTTCCAATCCACGCCCGGGGTGGAAGGAGCGCCGCAAGAAGGGAGGCGAGTCGTGGCGAGTCGAGGAGCCGGGGGAAAGCGGACGGCGGTCGCCGTCTCCGCCTCCGTCGGCGGTTCCCCTCGGCGAGGTCATGGGCGAGACTCGAGGCTCGGGGAAGAGGCGGCGGCGGGCGGCGTCGCGTCCGCCCGCCCGGCGATCCATCTGAGGGCGACCCTTGCGAGTTCTTCGTCCAAGCTCGCCGGGCGCCTCGTCGTCGTCTCGGCTTCCAGCTCCGTTCGCGATGGCGATGAGTCGGATCCGCCCGAGGCGCTGAGGTTGCACATGAGGGCTGTGGGATCAGCGACGCAGCGAGTCGCGTTGTATTCCCAGCCCCTAATGTGATGTATCTTGATCGCGGGTGGAAGGCGTTAGCCGCATCCACAACTCTCTTGGCGGGGTTTACCCTCCATTTTAAGTTAATGGAGGGTGACCTCCTCTCGTCAAGGTCTTGAGGATCTTGGCACTTTCGGGCAGGTGCTGCGTGGATAGCTCCTCCGAAGCAGCGGCGATTCCTCCTCGGCGAGTGGCGAGGAGGAGAGCGACAGCGACGGCGAGGGTAGCGGGCCCAACTAGTTGCGGGCGCCGCTCGCGCGTCTGGCGACCCCATCATCCGTGTCGCGGCTCCTTGAACTCCCAGGGTCGTCTCCTTGGGCGGCTGGCGTAGGGAGGCTGCGGAAGGGAAGAGGGATGGCGACAAAGGCCGTCAAGTCGGAGTATGAGGCGTAGTGCCCTCGGCAGCGTCTTGGCGTCCTGCCGCCCCATCTTGACCCCTGCTTCGGCGCCGCCGTCCTGTCAAGCCGGAGAGCCCCGACATGTTCCTTGGTGCCTTCGCACTGTAGCTCGTAAGCGCTCCTTTGCCCTTCCGCCTCCTTAACCTACCTCACGAAGATAGGGACAGAAGAAGGATTCACGGGCATCTTATCTTTTTAATTTGTAAGCCTTGGGCCTTATCGCATTTAAAACTTGTAATCCTCTCTTTCATGTTTTTCACTCTCACGGACTTGTATCCAGTAGAATGTTTTTAATGAAAGAGGGATGTTTGAAGAAAGACGAAAGGCTTATATGATACCGCAGCCCCCGGCAACTCGGGCTTGCCGCAGCCCCTGGCAACTCTAGCTTGGCAAAGCCCCTGGCAACTCTAGCTTGCCGGGGCTTGGATGTCGGCGCACATTTCTTCTCTTCGCTGTTATTTCAGTTCCGAGAACAATTTAGCTAGCGCTGCGATAAGTTATTTTTGTAATATACACTGTCTTAGGCAATCGAATGCAATGTTATTTCCTTTACTCGATTTCTTCCCTTGTATGTTTCACCCCTCGCTTTCGGGGCAACTTGCGGTGCGAGCACCCTTGCATTGGCCTTGAGTCGCGAACTTCAGCAGCCTCTTTGGCGAAGTCGCTACCGACAAACAACCTCGTCGTGGACTAGCGCAGCTCACTTAAGTTGTTGGCCTTTCGAAACAAAGTAAGCGCGACCAGTCACGATTTGGTTCCTCCAGCGCCTGAGGTTTTCCATACAAAGTACTATCGTTCGAGGAAGATAACGAAAATTTAAAACTGGTCGCAAACTTAGCAACTTAGCTTTTACATTTGTCCGCCTTGCGGTTCCTCGGCGGCGGCAGCCATTACATTATCTCCTCCTCTCCCCGGTTAACTTGTGGGTGGATGAACCTTCTTCTTGTTTGAGAAGAAAGAAGAAAAAAGAAAGTTGTGGAGCCTAATGGCTCGTTATAAACTTACGGGTGCGGGTGCTGCACAAGATGTTAGTAAACACATGCATATTTGATTATGAAGGCATGTATTAACAAAATGTCGCAACCATAGGCTTTCTTGATGCAGGGTCTGCGCAGGCTTTGTACAAAGGATTACATGCAACAGCGGCAAGACTTGTACAAAAGGGTGGTTCTTGGAGCAGGTTCCGGCAACCGCCTCATGGGTAAAACTTGCGAAGATGCTCTATATTCCAGGAATTGCTCACGGAGCCGTCTTGGTCTCAAAGCGGACAGCGCGGGCCTAGTGACTTCGTTTTACCCGATAAGGGCCTTCCCGCCGAGCGTCAACTTGTTGGAATTCTTGGCGGATTGAGCGGCGCCAAAGAACAAAATCGCCTTCCTCGAAGCTTCCGGCATTAACTGCGGCTATGGTAGCGGCATAAAGCTTGCTGATAACGAGCAGCTCGTCTGACCCTGAAGGCGATCTTCATCGAGGAGCGTAGCGTCATCTTGTCGCAGCTGCTCTTGCTCAAACTCATCATAGCGAGCACTCGAGGTGACCGTATCTGAGTTCCGTGGGGAGAACTGCCTGCTGCCGTAGACTAGAGCAAAGGGTGTCGGCGGTGGCTCGATTTGGCGTCATCTGATCGACCAAGAACCGCGGCAGCTCCTCGATCCAGTTCCTTCCGCACTTGTGCGCACTGTCGAAAGTTCTGGTCTTGAGTCCTCGCAGCACTTCAGCGTTTGCTCTCTCGCTTGACCGTTGCTTCTCGGATGAGCAGCGGAAGCAAAGCTGAATCTTGGCGCCAAGATCTTGGGCGTCTTGCATGAAGGTGCGACTTCGTGAAGCGTAATGCCGTTATCGGTGATGGTCCGGTTAGGAATCCCAAAGCGGCAAACAATTGACTGAAGAACTTGCGGTGGTGTCTTGTCACCTTCCTCACTGGTTCCACTTCCGGCCACTTTGTGAACTTGTCGATTCGGCGTACAAGTATTCAAAGCCCCGACAGCTCGGGGAAGGGGCGAGATGTCGAGCCCCAGACCGAGAAGGGCCAGGATAAAGGGATCGTCTGGAGAGCTTGAGCTGGCTGGTGTATATGTCTTGAATGGGCCTGCGCGCTTCACACTTGGTTACTTGTGGAGTTGCATCTGGAGGCCGGCGGAAGAAACCTTGCGGAAAGCTTTCGGCAAGTGCTCTTCGCCAATGTGGTGACCACATATGCCTCCGTGTATCTCCGCCAACAACTTACATCCATCTTCGGCAAATACACTTCAATTTCACTCCGTTGAGTCTTCTTCTATACAGGATGTTGTCAACAAACTGGTACATACTTATTGCCGGGCTACTTTTTCCGCTTCTTCTTGCTCTTGGGGAAGTTCTCTGTCACATGCGAAGGAAATGGGCGATCTGCTGTGCCCATGTTGGAGCTGTGGCTCGACAACAAGGACTAAAGGCTCATCTATCACTGCGGGACCATCAGCTTCTCGGCAAGGACCTGCGGGTCGCGAACTCGATGATCCCGTCAAGCTTGCGGAGCTAAGCTTGTCGGGGCGTTCTTCAGCGATACAAACTGCATGGTTTGCGGGCAGACTGCTCTTCGATGATATTTGCGTTGGTTTTAGGGACCTTCTTGGCGGCGGGTTGAGAGCTCTGCGGAAAGTAATCGCCGGAAACCAATTTTCTCTTCTTGCTCTGTCTGTTGATGGTGTCACGGTTGGCTGAGTCAGCTTGAGCACAAAAATCCCTGGTTCCTGAGGTAACTTAAGTGCGGCACATTTGGAGAGGCCATCATCTATATCATTACATGCTCTTGGAGCGTGTTCCATTTGCGGCCTTCAAAGTGCTCTTCCAGCTTCCTCACTTCATCGGCGTGCGCTTCCATCAGCGGACTCTGGTAGTCTTTATTTACTTGGCGGACGACAAGTTGTGAGTCTCCACGACAATGAGCTTCTTAATCCCAAGGTCCACCGCAATCCACGAGACGGCAAGCAAGCCTTCATACTCTGCGGTATTATTTGTTGCTTGTTCCTTGGGAAAGTGCATTTGGACTATGTATTTGAGGTGTTCCCGGTGGGTGCGATAAGCACACGCCCGGCACCGGCCTGCTGCAGCGAGAAGGCACCGTCAAAATACATCAACCATTCTTTATTTGCCTCCTTGACGGGGATGCTCGTCTCTGGAATCTCTTCATCCTGCGTTGGCGTCCACTCTGCTATGAATTCTGCCAATGCCCTGCTCTGGATAGTTGAAGTGCTTTCGAACTTGAGACCAAAGCTTGACAGTTCAGTGCCCACTCAACAATCCGCCTGTTGCTTCGGATTTTGCAAAATCCTCTTCAGTGAAGCGGTGACAACTGTTATCTCATGTGCTTGGAAGTAATGGCGCAGCTTTCTCGAGAGCCATGAGCAGGCGAAAAGCAGCTTACGCACGGAGTACCTCGATCTAGCCCCTGCGAGAAGGGCCCGACAAAGTATCTGGGCGCTGCACCATCTTCTTCCGTATCTTGTCGCAGCCCTGCGCTGATCCGTCGTTGTCGGGTCCGGAGCTTGACGGCGAAGCCCCCCGCTTGTCGCTGGACGCACTTGCCTCGGTTGCCGGCTCATCATCTGCCTCCCTCTCCGCTACTAACGCAGCACTAACCACTTGATTGGTCGCTGCTATATACAGCAACTTCTCTTGCGGCTTAGGTGCGACAAGTATTGGAGTGGAGGACAGTATCTCTTCAAGTCCTGCAGCGTAGCCTCCGCAAGGAGTCCATTTCATTGGACCTGCCTTTTTCAAAATCTTGAAAAAGCGGCGAGGCGCGTCAGCAGACTTAGAGATGAACCTCTTGAGAGCAGCCACGCAACGGCAAGCCTCTGACATCCTTGGCGCTTTGGTGCTTCGATCTGCTCAATGGCCTTGATCTTGTCGGGATTGGCTTCAATTCCCGCTGAGATACAAAGAACCGAGAAGCTTGCGGAAGGGACTCCAAACACGCACTTCTCGGGGTTGAGCTTGAGGTTGATCTTGCGCGGGTTTGCGAATGTCTCATCAAATCCTGAACCAAGTCGCTCTGTCCTTGCTCTTGACCACTATGTCATCCATGTAGGCTTCTACATTTACGTGTATCGTGGTCCAAAGCATCATGGACTACCCTTGCAAAGGTTGAACCAGCATTCTTCAAACCGAAAGGCATCCGTATAAAGCGATGCGTGCCACATGGTGTAATGAATGCGGTTTCTCTTCATCCTCTTACGCCATGAAGATCGATGATATCCTGAATATGCATCAAGAAAGCGAGCAGATCGCATCCGGTAGTGGAGTCAACAATCTGGTCGATCTGCTGCAAGGAAATGGGTCCTTGGGACAAGCTTTATTAACATCTGTGAAGTCAATACAAAGTCTCCATTTCCCATTAGCCTTGCATACCACTACGGATTGGCCAACCACGTGGGGTGGAGGACTCCTCGACAAGCCGTCTGCTTCAATTTCTTGATTTCTTCGCTATGAACTCTTGGCGCTCCTTTGCTGTTTCCTAACTTTTTGCTTGACGGGCCTCGCGTGAGGACAGACAGCTAGGTGGTGCTCAATTACTTTCAGGGAACGCGGGGATGTCGGATGGTTGCCATGCAAACACGCCGACATTCGCGCAGGAAAGCAACGAGCTCGCCTTCCTATTTAGGATCAAGCGTGGCAGCGATGGTGAAGGTACCACCAGTGCCGTCCTCCTTGGCGGGCACCTTCTTGGTCTTTGGCGGAGCTGTCATCGTCTTGTTGCACTTGCGGTGGAGCTTGATGGTGCGTCCTCGGCGGTAGTGCAGCACTCGAAGTGCGTTTGCTTGGAGTGCAAGCAGCGAGCTCTTGCGGACCTAGTGGTCTTCTTCCCCGGAGCTTCAGCGGTAAGTGGTTTTGTTATCTCTCGCGGCTGCTGCATCCGGTAAATCTTGTCGGCGCAGATAAGTGCATCTTTCTTGTCGCCATGGACAGAAATGGCACTTATCGGGCGGGCATCTTGAGTAGGTTGTAAGCATAATGAGGCGCCCATGAACTTGGCGAGTTCCGGACGGCCAAGTATGCCATTGTAGGGCAATGGGAAATCAGCGACGTCGAACGTGACCCTCTCAGTTCTGAAATTGAGCTCGCTGCCGAATGTTACCGGCAACGTGATCTTCCCCTTCGGCTTGCTCCTTCCCGGGTTGATTCCTTGGAAAGTACCAGTTTCTTCGAGCTCGCTGTCAGGGATTTGATGTTTCTGGAGCACTGCAGAGGAGACCAAATTCAGGCCGGCCCCGCCGTCAACCAGCATCTTTGTGACCTTGAGGTTGCGGATGGTTGGTGAGACCAACATCGGCAAGCACCCGACCGCAGTGATGCGATCAGGGTGATCCTCAATGTCAAAGATGATGGGCGTGCTGGACCACTTCAGAGGTTTGCGTGACTCTATGGATGGTTCTGCTGCATTGACCTCGCGCATCCATTGCTTGAGTTGGTGGTGTGAGGTATGCAGAGACGCACCACCGTCGACGCAAAGGACCTCTGTTGCCTTTTGAAACTCCTGATCATCAGCTTCATCGTCTTCATAGTCCTCGTCATCTTCATCTTCATCTTCTTCCTTGTCGCGGCCACGGGGAGGTCTGTCTCCTTGCCACTGTTTGGCCTTGCCACGGCGTCCTCCCCGACCGGGTCTCTTTTTACTTGCTGCACCTGCACCTTCTTGGGCTTTCTCCTTGTCTCGCCGCTCGTATTCAGCTCTCTGTAGCTCAACAAGCTGCTCAACTTTCTTGCAGCTTTGGAGATCGTGGCCTTTAGTGCGGTGGATTTTACAGTACTGCTTGTTGGAGCTATCAGGCTTGTCGGCGGCCGCCACAGCTTGGCGGTCGGCGTCAACGGCAACTTCCTTGCCGGAGCCACCGGCCCTGGCTTGATTGGCGGCACCATCCTTGCCGGACTGCACGACAACTAGTACTTCTTGGTTTTTCTTCCTCCTGTTGTTCCGCCACGGCTATTCCTTGCAGGCGGTCCCTCCTTGTCGACTCTGCTCCCACACTCTCTGGGAGCCTCCTTCCTTCTTCGGTAGCGTGCACACTTGTCGGCGTAGTAGAGCTCGCTGGCGTCTTTCACTTTGCATCGCCATCTCCTCCCTCATCCTGCGATTTACGTACATTACGATGGAATGCACTAATCACTGCAGCAGGTGGGCGTCTCAGGATGTTGTAGTGCACTCGGCTGAATCTCTGGATGAATTGGCGCAGACTCCCCCTCCTTACAGGCAAGCAGGTGGAGATCTCTCCGGCCATGAGGCTTGTGGCGCTGTGAAGGCGCCAACAAACTGATGGCACAAATCTGCCAAGAAGAAATAGAGCCATCCGGCAAGTGCATGAGCCAAGATCGGCGTTTGGCTTGAGCACCAAGGGAAGTAGTTGGCGAGGATCTTGTCGTCTCGTCCCCCGCAGCTTGCACGCGATGGTGTAGATCTTGAGGAACTCCGATGGGTGTGTCCTGCCGTCGTACTTCTCCGGCACATCTGGTTTGAAGTTTTTCTTGTCGGGCCACGGACTTGCCGCAGCTCACGAGTGAGCAGGGCAACCTACAGCGTCAGACGGGCAAGTCACCTGGTTCCCTGGCGCATGCATATCGGCGATGGGCCGTAGCGTTGGTCGATTGGTGCGCGCTTCTCTTGGCCTTCGTCTGGGTTGGCGTCCTCTTCTTGTCGTTCGAAGGACTTGGCGTTGGTCGCGGCGAGCTCGCGGATCCGGCAACGCCGTCAGTCGCTGTCGAGGTGGATCCGCGAGTCGGCGATCTTGGCCGGGAAGGGAATGTCTGATGGGTGCACCCCGCAAGTCTCGTCGCCATCGGCTCGTGCCTTGTCGCCTCCGCGATTCTGGCGCTTCGGTTGCAGCAAGGGACGTCGCCCGTTAAGCGGCCGATGAGACTACGAATTGTGGCCCTCCACTCGTCGACCTTATCGGCCGTCGGAGGTAATCTAGTAGTATGTTGAGCTCTTGCCAAGGCTTCCGCTGGTGTGGTTGGCGGCAACGGCGTACGGAGCGAAGAACGGGATGTGCTCGGACTCCTAACCAAGTTAGGAGGAGCAGCATCCCGCCCCATCGACCGTACCCCACTCGTAGCGGCATGCTGAGGTGCATGCGGGTCTCGAGGGCCTCGGGATCCTCCAGCTTGGCCTTGGTCCAAAGATCGTATGGTGCCGCGGGTATCATGGCGTTGTTCATCGCGCCTCTGTGATGGACGCGGTGCAGATTCGGACGCCGACGCCCGCGCCGCGTTGTCCTTGGACCTGGCGGCATCGTGGGCTCTCGACGACGCCGGTCCCTCGCGGCGTTTCCCCCACCACCTGACGGCTCCGGTGGTGGTGGGTTCGACGCGACGGCTCGCTGCTGCCGAAGGCTTCTTCTTGGCGCCATGTCGGCGAAGATGTCGATGGAGTTGCTCGTGCGACCGCCGGATCGGGTTCACACAGCATCCACGCCCCCTATCTGGCGCGCCAAAGATGTCGGGGGAGTGGCTGATCGTGCCCCACGAGCACCTACGGGACTTGGGTCCCTTGTGGTTCGGAGGGGGCGGAGATTGCGCAAGAGCGGATCGGCGATGCACACGAGCGGTTACCCAGCTTCGGAGCTCTCCGGAGAGATAATACTCCTACTGCTGCTTTGTGGATTATCTTGTGTTCTTGCTAGGGAGCGATGCCGGCTACAAGACCTAGCCTGAGTGTGATGAACTAAGCTGGAGCGGACTAGAAAACCAGCCGAACCGAACCCCCTCTACGTTGCCCTCGGACCTCCTTTTATAGGCACAAGGGGTTACCACATGTGGCAAGTAGACAAGGTTACAATGGTAAAAACATAGGTTGGTACACCGCTTTGTAAAGTGTACAGTGATCTATACCTAACTCTGACGGCAAGGGACAAGGGTCATCAATGCCCGTCTCAGTCGCCCGAACAGTGTAACAGGGACCGTTAAGTGCGCCTACGTCCGCCATGATGGTGGCTTGTCAGCGCCGTCTGTCGCTACTCCCCGCTGGCTACACAGCCCGTCAACACGCGTACTTGGGAGAGCCCCATGGTGACACGTTGGCGGATGAGCTGGAGCGGAGATGAAGAGAGGTCGCCCGCCCCGGCAAGCGCCTTGCCGCAGCGGGGACCTTGTCGCGCTTGGGGGTTCAGCGCCCGCCAAGCTTTCCCGGCAAGCTCCTCTTGCCGGGGCCTTGTTTTCCTTTGCGCCCTGAGTGGCCTTCCCGGCAAGCTCCTCTTGCCGGGGTCTTGTCTGCTTTGTTCTTAAATGGCTCCAAAGGAGCCGCTGAGGGTCTTGGCGGCCATCAGGCCGGCCCAGCCGTGGGGCGCTGCAACTGTCCGTGCATCAGTTCGGGGTACTAGGGTACCCCTACTCTAGTACACCGACAACAGATGAAGCAGGAATTGCTGCGCTGACAATCATCACGCACCGGACTGGCCACGACATTCTTGACTTGAGTGGTAGTCTTGTTGACATTCTGCTCCCAGTTGGGTTTATGCTCAACCTGAGTCTGTTGCCAAGTACGAGCCTTCTGCACTGGTTGCATATCCTTCTTCGGCTCGAATTTGCGCTTGTGGTCATTAATAGCTGGATTGTTGCCGTGTAGGAGCTTGTGTTCCCTTTCTGCGATGAGGGCCTTGTTCACCAGAGTCAGGAAGTCCGGAAAATCAAACATGCTGAGGGTGCACCTGAGATGTTGATTCGGTCCTCCAAGAAATCTGTCGATCTTCCGTTCTTCTGTGGCCACATCGTAGAGAGAATAGCGGGCCAAATGGTTGAATTTATTCAGGTACTCGTTGAATGTCATGCTGCCTTGAGTGAGGGCGAGGAATTCGCGCTGCTTGATTTTCATAATCGCGGTGGGAATATGATACTTGCGGAAATCATCCTTGAATTTAGTCCAAGTAATTTCCTCGTCCGCAGGCCATATGGGCTTAGCATTATCCCACCATATAGCGGCAGTGCGAGCAATCTCCAGTTTCCTGTCAATAGTCCTTAACTAATCATCGACGTCCAATGGATCAATAACTTGGCTGAAGCTGGGAGGCTTGGTTCGCTGAAAATCTGATAGCTTGGAGTTATTACCATTCTGGTTTCCATTCTGCCCAACCATAACTTGCACAATTTTCAATATTTCCAGTAGATCGTTGCTCCTTCTTTCTTCAAACATTCGCAGGATTTGCTCAGTGGAAGGCATATGTGGCGGTGGAGACGGAGGTGGCTGGTATGGCTCGGGGGAATGTCCTGCCTGCCTTGTGGAGCGACGGACAGGGACATCCTCAAAAGCTTGGCTGCTGCTGCCTCCACGCGTCATCCTATTATTTTTTCCCAATATATAGCAACCATGATGAGAAAACTCCAAAATGGGAGGAAAGCCATCGACAAATCCCGGAACAAAACAGCGAATGAAAACCTAAGCGAATAAAAGATTCCAACATAATTATACATAGACTCAACATGAAAGTAAACATCACAACGGGTCTACTACCCTCATACATGAAACTAAGCATCATGACCCGTGCGATTACACCCATACATCATACTCATGACGAAAATGATACTCTAGCGGTCTACTGCTCGGACTGTGCTGCTGCGGGCTCCTCTCCTGAGCTGGACCCAGATCCTGAACTGATATTAGAGACCTCCGGGTTAAGAGAGACGCGACGGCGCTGCCTCGAGGGCTTTCCCTTAGGGGCAGGCGCGGGATGGGATCTAAGCATAGGAGCGGCAGGAGTAGCGACAAGGGAAGCCCACGTAGCAGGCGCACTGCGAGGGGTCACCGTCAGAAGGTTAACGGTACCCTGCGAAGTCACCGGGGAACAGAGGCGGAAGGAACTGGAGTAGTGTAGATGACAGTGGGAAAGGGCTTCCTAGTACGAGCAGCAGCGAGAGCTGTCCGAGCGCGTGAAAGCTCCCGAGCTAACTTGTAGTTCAGGAGATAACTGGCAGTGATATAATGGTAAAGGTGGCTAGTGGGACGATCGCACGCCGGATTAATCAAAGGAAAGCGGATACGCCCATTCTCGTGCAAAGATGGGTGGTAGAAGAGACCTGAGTGGGTGTGCATGCGAACCTCATTGTAGCGCAAATCTACAAGAGCCTCGATAGCAGCAAACTAAACCGCCTGAGATGGCATAGAAGAAAGACCACCCTTAGTAGAACGAGTGTAAGCGCCGGAAGGGGAACTGTGGTGTAGAGTGACCTCAGGATAATACTCATACAATGCACCGGCCAGATGCTCCCGATACATCCGATCCTCTGGATCAGCACCCTCTGGGTAGAGTCGTCGCCACACGTTCTGAAGTAGGTGCAGCGGTGTGTACGGAGCTGGCTCAGGATGGTACAAGATCGGTACTGGAGCCATCTACACTCACAAACCATACGGTTAGTAATAACAACAAATAATCATGCATGCAATGCATCAACCAATTTCTATGACTACCGGCACTCAGACGAAGCTATCTACCGTTCCACTAACGCACTAACGGTCTAGCATGTCCTACATTCAGCGCGGCTCTGATACCAAGTGTTGTGGAACTCCGGCTCAGAGCAACCATTTTACCTTGCATTGCCAGCCCAGAGATCAAGTCTTCTGGCAATACAAAACAACATGGTACAGAAACAACTTCTTTATTGATGCTAGCAGATTACATAAGTCGGATATAACATCGAGATACAAGGCCAAGCGGCACACTCGGTGCGGCTGAACAGTATGTACATTATTTAATGAACATGACGAGGGCCTCGATCACACGAAATACGCGGCAGTGGAAGAACGACAAAGTGGAAACTCCATAACCTTGTGTGCACGCCCATAACCTTCCCTCACGGGAGGCACCGCTGAGAGGCACAACAAAGGATCGAATTAAGGCCTTCCCACAAGGTAAATGTGGTCGCACTGAATAAAAACCTGATTCAGTGGCACCATGATGTGATGAACATCATATTCAAGTTGAACTTAATCAAGTTTAACTTTCACAAATACTTTTTATAAATAACAATGATACATTGACATAATCAAGCAACTAATCGACATGCAAAGCAAACAACACATGGATATGGATCAAACTTATCAACATAATTATCTTGCAATACTCAGGATCAAAAACTTCACTAGTCCTAATTCATTTTAATTATAAAGCAATATTTTTATTAGCTCATCATTTATATGAAAATATCACTTCATAAAATAACTGTCATTATCTACCATAGCAATATAACTATTGCAAAATTTTATTCTACTTGACCAAACAAGTTCATGCAATTTACCAGTAACTAAAACAAGCATATCCAGCATGATAAAGTAACTAGCAATTAACAAAATTTATTTATCAAATTTTAAATGCAAATAAAAACTCATATTCAAGCAGAAAATCATAGACATTGAAATAACACCATCCAAATGCTAGTGTGGCTTGCCTTAGTGTAGAGGAGGATCACACCCCTCTTGGTTTCCTTTAAGACAAGCTTCTCCTTCTGAAAATAATTAAAAACCACAAAAACAAATATCAAAAACCTCTCTGAATAGCACTATAAATTCTAGGCAGCAAGGAAAATCCACCTTTTGGTGTGCTGCTAGAGCTTTTTGAAAAAAAGACAATGCAAAAAGAATCAAATAATTTGGACTTATGGTTTAGAAATGGTGGCTGGTCAAAGTATGGGTCAATTTCTGATTAAATTTGAATTAAACAGAAATTCCTGTGGGGTGATGTCGAAGGCGTAAAAGGAAAGTGCGCCGCCACTCGTACCGCTTCGGGCGCGAGTGGTGAGGCTGACGGGAGGGCCCCGCACTTCAGGAGAGAGAGAGGGGGAGCAAGATCAAAAGGTGATGATGCTTCGCCGGAGTTCACGCCGGCAAGGAGGGGGTTTGGGGCTAGATAAGATGGGTAGAAATGAAGCAGGGTTCATGACACACCTGCCCGTACCCGTGGCTTGCCGTGGGATGGCCGGAGCTGCTCGCGGTCAAGCTCGCAAGCTGAGGTGGCGGACGGGATCCGCCGGAGTGGAAGAAGACAACGGCTAGAGGCGGCTCCGGGGCTAAGCAACATCCAGGCAGCACCAAGGGACCTCCAATGCCACGTCTGAGAAGTAGGTCGAGCTCGAGAGGCACCAGAGCGAGGTGGCAGAGCTGCGGAGGTCGCCGGAGTTCTTTGGTCGGGGCAGACGGCCAGAGGCCTGCCCGACCAGGTTGTGGCCATTCTACATGTACGTGGAGGTGGTGAGGAGTGGTGAATGGCTAGGAATCGAGGAGGGGGGCTCTATATATAGCCGGAGCGAGGGGGGTAACGTGTCGCCGCCGGAGTTCTCTAGAAGCCGGTGAACGGCGATGAAACGCTACAGTGCGAGGGGGCAAGGGTTCAGTGTCAAGGCGGAGGTTGTCCACGCTCGCGGACGAGCACAGGGAGCAGTGGAGAAGAGCACAAGGGCACGCGCGCACTGTGGCTTTTGGCCGTGACGTGCCTGTGCTCGCTGCAGCGTCTCCGGCGTCGGCGAGCGCCAAGGAGAGGTCAAGGATGATGGTTCGGGGCTGGTGGCGCGTCACGACAGTCGTCGGCAAGCTCTGGCTCGAGCACACACCGAACAGAAGCGTTGACGCTACCTAGAGCACGTCGAACGCGTGCCAGACGCCGTGTCCTCATGTGGTCACCGCCCTGGGATGGTCAAGACGACGTCCAAGCGCTGCCAAACCTTGTCTACGCTCTAGTCCACGCATTGTTTAGTCTAGGAACGTTGAGAACAAATAGCCAGGCCGACCAGACTTGACGCAACCAAGTTGGCAAGTTTCTGACCAGAAACTTGGTTGCCAAGTTAAGCTAGCTTCTAGATGGCCATTTTGGCTGATCTCCTGGTGTTTAGGTTTTCTTAGGAGGGTAATTAAGCTCAAGAAAGATCAGGGCCAAAAGCTCAAGGAAAAATGCACTTGCTATACAAAGTGCATTTCTGGTCCAGAATAGAAATGATTTTCTATAGCAAAAATATTACAAAAAGTCGTGCAATATTTTTTCTTGGGAAGGTGTGCCAAGGTCCAAAGAATATTCAGGAATTATTTCAGATTTTTTGGAGCAAGAAAAATGGATGTTGCTTTGGAGCACAAGTTTCTGAAAAGAGTTTCAGAGAGGAAAATAAATATTTTTCTTTTATGAAAAATATTCATTTGATTATTTTGGGGATTTATCAGAGAAATAATGTTGAATGAGGAGAAGATAGGTCACTTGGGTGAAAGTCAAGGGTATGCCCAAGTGACAAGTCCATTTGAAATGATTCCAAAATCCAAATCAATGCAATGCAAAAACCAAGTCCGGAAACAGAGAGAAGGCAAGTCCGGAAAAAAATGAGAGAAGGCAAAATCCAGGTTGTCACAATAGCCCCCAAGGGTCGGGTCATTATGCAATAATTAGCAGGGACTTTGTAGATATGAACATGCAGACTTGAACAGCAACGTGTAGCCCCCGAGGGCTGGCTCAATAAGATAATACTGAGCTGGGACTTTATATATTCTTAATTTGAAAATAACATCATATGATGTAGCCTCCATCATAGGGCTTTAACCCACGTCCACAAGGTTAAGAGCCTTGTTCTTTACCAACTGAGTAGTGGACCTTTCAATATAATGATTAAGACTTGTGTACCTTGAATTTTTGAGAGGAGCAATTGGTAGCCCCCAAGGGCCGGCTCATTACGCTGTGATGAGTCGGGTCTTCAATAAGGAAAGTAAAAGGAATCATCTTGCATTAGCCCCCAAGTGTCATTGTGCATGCTGGCAGTGACATGAGACTTGCATATTTGATGTCATCTCAAATTGAATAATGTAGCCCCCAAGTGTCGGGTCGTAAGCCTGCAACGGCTCGGGACTATTCCTTCCATTGTAGAATAAATCACATCCATTGATAAAAAACAGCCATTGCGCTGAAGCGACTTTGAAAACCTCAATCATAATATTGGTTATTGATAATCATAATAAAAATCCAGCCATGTTGGCTATTCAAGATTTGAATAATATAATCCGGTATGAAAACCTCAACCATTCAATATTATAATGAAAATCCAGCCAAGTTTGGCTATTAAAGATTTGGATACCTTATTTGTTGACAAGTAAATCCGGAGTTCAAATCCTCGGCGGCTCTTGGCCGATGGCGACTTAATGCGCATTCATGGTAAGCCAGAATTTTTATAACCCGGCGGCTTATAGCCTTTGAGAAAATCCAGAATGGATAACCGTTTTGAAACATCAATTTAGATGATGTGCTTGAACTTCATTGTTTATATAAGTCATAGTTCTGCAAATCCCGCACAGAGTTTAAACAACATAATGCCGGCGACTTAACGTCAAAAGCCAGGGCGGGTTACCAAACCTCACATATTTATATAACTAGGAAAACATACCTGTAGAATTGGCTCATACTGCCAGCTTATATCGCCATATCCAATGAGGACAATAATCCAATGATTTATAAGCGCATGATTCCAGTGGTGCAATACTGGCGACTGTAGATTAATACCATGGTGATTCCTTGACAATTATAATCTGGGGCCAGTATCAACCCCGAATCATGAAATATCCTCATTTTATTGCTCAAGGCAAATATCCTGGTGACTTAAAGTCTTCTATCAAGGCAGGTTGCAGAGACCCAAAATATGCTTCAAATATGAGACATAAATAGGGAAGCTTGGCCCGATTTGTAAAACCGAATGGCAAAAAGAGATGAAAAAATAAGAAATCAAAAAAATTGAGGCTTTTGTAGGCCGCCAGGCCAAAGTGTCTTCTTCGATGAAACTAGCCTGAGCCACTAGAAGGTACGTAATTTTCCGTGAGCCGGCACTCACAGTAGCCAATCGACATTTGAACCCAGATAGAGTTAGGTCTTATTTAAAGATAGACCTATCAGGAGTACGCGGGGTCAGGGTAGCAACATGCATCACGGGCTGATTTATCCAAGTTTCAAGGAAGGCGGATTATGAAGCCTGGATCTATCCTGACTATCCGTAAGCCGTGCTCTCACATGACAAACCGCCGTTTGAACCTTAAAGAGCTCAGGATCTTTGGTCGAATACGCCGTAAAGATTGATCGTTAAGAGTTCGACGGGTCAATCACGATTACCCAATGGAGTTGAAGTAGTGGGCTATAGGTAGGATGACCTGGAAAGGTTATGTTATCTTTGGTCGAATACGCCTATGTTTGAACAAGATAACCTGGTCAAGAGGGTAGTCACGCTATGTTCTCTTTGGTCGAATACGCCTATGTTTGAACAGGAAGCCCCCAAGTGACATACTTGGCAGTTGTGCTCGTCGGGAACCTATGTTTGAGCTGTGCTATGCATCAAACTCTCTTTGGTCCCTCTAACTCGGGCATCAAGCCTCCAAGTGATTTGTAATAAGGCGTGTAAGCTGGATCGGATATGCATGTTTGAACAGTGCATCATGGCAACAAGGTCTCTTTGGCAACCTTTAATTTTTTATGAGAACTCATACTTTGCGAGAGATAATATTCTTCTTGAGCCAGAATTTTAAACCGGAACTTCTCTTGATAACCCGGAAACTTTCCTTTGAGCCGGATCTTTTTGATTGCCAGACACTGTCGGTGTTCCAGAATGGGGATCCCTAGAATTACATGCCTGCGGCCCACGGCGTGGCTCCACCAGCGGCCCTGTACGGCCCAACTTCACCAGCAAACACTCAAGACCCTCGCGAGGGGCCAAGCCTCATGAGGCGGACGACGCAAGACCTCCTCGGGGGTAGCGTCACCAGGCTGGCTCACGAGGGGCAGAAAGATCAAGGCAAGGGGCACCTCGCGAGGTTCCCGTGACGCAAGCCATGACGACCATGACCAGGTGGGCACCAGCGTGCGCAGTGTCCTCGTTTCCTCTTTGGTGCTAAAGAGGCAAGCGCAGGCGAGGAGTCCCGAGGCATCAGGCAAAGGTTTCCAT
This sequence comes from Aegilops longissima, assembly GCA_021605205.1. Classification (NCBI taxonomy): domain Eukaryota; kingdom Viridiplantae; phylum Streptophyta; class Magnoliopsida; order Poales; family Poaceae; genus Aegilops; species Aegilops longissima. The sequence continues at coordinate 407,390,992 of CM038682.1, forward strand.
ATCGGTGCAACGAGACCAAGACCAGAAGGACGGCAGGATAGAGGTCACCGTGGAGCCCAAGATGGCGTCACCACCAGAGCCTTTGGCAGGCGAAAACCACCGTTAGTCAGGATAACTTATACTAGTTGTCTCCCTTCGAATTGGCCCATTGTGGGATCCCTTCCCGCTCAATATTTGAGAAGAGGACCAGGGCCTCTATAAATAGGACTAGCCACCACCATAGACGAGGGACAGATCTAGATCAGCTAGAGAGACACCACACCAGCTCACCAAGCACAAGAGCACCTCTCCTCAGGAGGCTGTTCTTCCCTTGTAACTTTTCATCCTCAGCCCAAGAGGCAATCCACCACACCACACTTGAGTAGGGTATTACACCACATTGGTGGCCCGAACCAGTATCAATCTTTTGTCCCTTTGTTCTCTGGGTTCATCGCCCTAGGCCTGGCGATCATGGCGAGAGCAAGCTAGGGGGAGGGAGAGATCTTCGTGTGCACCCCAGTATTCGAACCTCAAGGGTTTTGCCAAAATCCGAAATCTGACATTTGGCGCGCCAGGTAGGGGTGCGCCGAAGCTTTCCTTCCGCAAATCCGTGTTCCACCATTCCACCGCGACCATGTCAGACGCGTGCCGAGCCCGCGCTGAACGCCGGGCCACCCGTGTCGCTCATACTACCCCCGTCGGCGGGCCTCCCTGCCATTCTCTGTCACCCGCCTCCAACACCGCCATCGGCCCGGCGGGGAACAAGCAGCAAGCGTCCTCGCTGCACCCCTCGGTGTGGCGGGACGGCCGGACCGCCACACCGTCACTGACCCCAGCCGGCTCGTCGTCCGATGCTCGTCGTGGTCCCACCGACGCTTAGGCCGTGCTGCTCATGGCGCGCGAGCTCCTGCGCTACCACCCCGTTGATGACCTTTATGAGGACTGGCTGGACCGCATCGCCGAGCTTGTCAGCGCCGCAGGGGGCTCCCCATGCCCTCCCTTTCGCTGCCTCACCCGCCGCCAGCCGCGGGCAACGTGGCTCATGGAGCGCCTCCACCACCTCCGCACCAAGACGGCGCCCTGGCGCCAAGGCGCGCGGCCCCCCAGCGTGACCCACCGCGTCAGGCGCCCGTGCGAGAAGAAGGGAGCTGCCAAGAAGTTCCACGGCTGCAAGAGAATGCTCCCCGCTCCCAGCGCCACCACGACAAGACCGCGTGTCGTCTGCTGCGGTGGTGTGAGGGCACCAATGGCAGGCCCCACCTTTGCAAAGGGCCCCGATGGCCATAGCAGGCTGTCGCGCCTTCACTACGGAGCTTCATAGCATCGCCTGGTCGGGCAAGTTTAAGCCATACCTGCCTCCTCGCCATGATGGCACCCCCGACCCTGCGGAGTTCCTGCAGGTCTACGAGCTGAGCATCGAGGCGGCCAACGGCGATGAAAAAGTCATGGCGAACTGGTTCCCCATGGCTCTCAAGGATGGCGCTTGCTCGTGGCTCCTGAACCTGCCCCCGGGCTCAATCTCCTCCTGGGACGAGATGCGCGGCCACTTCATCGCCAACTTCTAGGGCACTCGCGACTGCCCTCCTTGACTGCACTCGAGATGCGCTTGGGTGACCTACGCCGCGTCTGCAAAAGTACATCCAGTGCTTCAACAACGTTCGCCGCAAGATCCCCAAGGTGACGGACGAGGCCATCATTTTGGCGTTTCCTGATGGCGTCTGTGACATCAAGATGAAGGAGGAGCTCGCCATCCACGAGGAGCTATGCACGGCTTTGGAGATGTTTAACCTGGCGACCAAGTGCGCTAGAGCTGAGGAGGGGCGCCTCTCCCTCCTCGAGCTCCCAGCTACCGACCCGGGGGAAAAGAAAGCCAAGGCCAAGGACATGAAGCACAAGTTAGTAGCCGTGCTCGCGGCGGAGCCGCATACGAAGTGCGGCCGGGACCATCCCGAGTCGTCCAAAAGTAGCCGACCGTTCTGCGACTTCCACAACATACAAGGCCACAACACCAACGACTGTCAAGAGCTCAAAGCCATTCGAGATGGATGATTCGGTCGACGCCCCAAGCGCAACGACCGGGGCCACGACCGAGGAGGGGGACGAGGCGTAGGACGCTGGGATGATCGCGGCCCCGCGAGGAGTGGCGCGACCGGCCTCATGAGGACCGCTGGTAGGATCAGCCTCGTGAGGGTGCATGGATGGATCAGCCCCGCGAGGACCGCCCTGAGGGCAATGCCAGTCTCCCTCACTGCCACCACCACCAAGAAGGAACGACGACCACCTTCAGGACGAGGGGGCTGGGGGCTTCCAAGAACCGCATGCTATTGCCAGCATCTTGGGCGGAGCTCAGGCCCCAGCCTCCCAGCGTATCTTTAAGTAGTTCGCTCGCGAGGTGAACGCAGCCCTTGCCAGGCTTGAGGCTACACGCCCGCACAGGTGGTCCAAGTGCGCCATCACTTTCAGCTCGGCAGACCAGCTCTAGTGCGCGGCCACCGCTGGTGCCCTCCCGATGCTCTGTTCACCCGTCATCAGCAACGTACAAGTCACCAAGACCCTCATTGACGGCGGTGCAGGGCTTAACGTCCTGTCCGTTGAGACATTCGACAGCCTCCAACTGCCATATGATCAGCTTCAGCCCACCAAGCCCTTCCCAGGAGTGACCGACGGTTCCACCACCCCGATAGGGCAAGTCTGCCTCCCTGTCACCTTCGGACAGCGCGACAACTACCGCACCGAGCTCATCGACTTCGACGTCGCCCACATCCGTCTGTTGTACATTGCCATCCTCGGGTACCCAGCACTTGCAAAGTTCATGGCAGTGACCCACCACGGCTACAACGTACTGAAGATGCCAGGGAGCGGCTGGATCATCACTGTCCCCTCCGAATAAAAAGATGCGGTGTGCTCCCTCGAGCGCGCCTTCCAGGCTGCAACAATCGAAGACCTAGACGATGAGAGTGCGCAGTACCCACCTGAGGTCATCCCCAAGAAGAAGAAGCAGCTACTCCGTACAGGGCCTCAGGGGAGCGGCGCCTCTAGCAGTGCCACATCAGGATGAGCGCCCGCGCCTGGGGCGCCTCCCTCCCTCGCATAGGAAGGCGCGCCTGGCGCCATCCTCGGGCGAGGCTCGGGGGCTGTCTTCTGGAGGGCCTCGAACCTGTCCAACATCATGAGGGAGGCGCTCGGGCACCACGTGGAGGCGTGCTTTGTGGCACGTTTCCCTCAGGAGCGCACCAGGCGAGGAGCGCCTAGCGCTCAGGAGTTCATCACCAACACTACCCAAGAGCTTCAAGAAGCAAGAGCCATGCGCGGCGACCGCCGCCCACCTGGCGCAGCTCCCCATCCAGGCGAGGCTGGTGGGCTGCACAACTGCATCGACATCCCAGGGCTCAACAGGGCCACATCTCAGGGCTCAACCACACAGCTATGTTCGCATGCCATTCGGCCTGCCGAGCATGGCAGCCGCCTTCCAGTGCAACCTGCGAAGCGTCATGACGGCTCAGGAATCCAGGCACCACGCAGTCCTGGCAGAGATGGAGACGGTCCTCAAGGAACAACCTGGACCCCAGAGCCTCCCGAGGCTCAGGGCCCTGGTGGCTCATGACCCTTCTCCATGCATCTTCAGCTACCCCAACATCCCTTCAACAACAGAACCAGGGGACATTTCCCAAGTTTATTTAGCAGGGAGCGCCCCTCGGGCTACATCATTCCCTGGCCACGTGGGCCTGTCCCTGCGGCATGTATCCTTTTGCATCTTTAGCTTACCTTGCTGGGGGCTCCCCTCAGGCTGCATCATCCCGAGGCCGCTCGGGTCTGTCCCGGCAGTGTATACCTTCCTTGCATTTAGCTAGGATATTTCGCTTCCCATGCATAATCTATCTATGGTTATCACCTGCTTGATTATCACCCACCAGGGGGCCGCGTGCCGATCGTCTTTCTTCGGGATCCTTCACATAAGGAGGCTAGGCACGGCATCTGTGCTCAGGTCCGTCCCTGCAGCATCGATAAATCCAAGGGCTGAGCTCTTTCTGGCGAGCCTGCCCCGTTCACGTCACCTCCTGGGTTCGTTGGTGCTTGGCCTTCTCATGTGATAGCCTTAGGAAATTCGTTCGGTGCAAGTTATCTAACCATCTCGCAGGAACACCACAGCCATCAAGAACCAAGACCAGGCGCAACCCGCCTTGAGGTAGGGCCTCGTGAGTCCAGCGCTTGCTCACGGTGCCCAGACACACCTCGTCTAGCCCTGCCAAGCAAGCCACGTGTCATGGCGGGGTTGTACACACCCCGAGGGCTCTCCGCAATAGGGAGTCCCCTCCCATGTGCCAGTGGAAGCACCATGCTCCGCGCTGGCAGTCGACACTGCCAAGGAGCGGCTATGCCCGTGCAAGTGCGGAAGCGCTATGCTCCACGCTGGTGATAAACAACTGAGGGCGGCCCCATGGCCGTATTAACCTCTGGGAGCCCTTGAGCTTAGTGTCTGGCCTCATCGCAACACCTCCCCTCGGGAGAGTCGCACGAGGGGGATGGGCACGGGGGCTACGCTCGGGTCATGCCCAAGCGTACGACGCCCTACCAGGTCTCTCGGACCTGGTCGTCGCGCGCCCTCTCGAGTGGAGCCAAGGTATGAAGGTCGTTTGGATGTCAAGGGGGACTCCTGAGCATCGCGACTCAGGAGCCTAACTGGCCACGCAGCCCCTCACTCCTTGGTCTCGTCCTGGTGATCCGGACGACCCAACGGCGACTGAGATATGCGCGGGGTCGTGCCCTGCCGACGTAGAACACTACAACTATTCCTGCATCTCCTTTCCGTAAGTTGTTTGCGCGTCAAGGGGGACTCCTGAGCATCGTGACTCAGGAGCCTAACTGGCCACGTAGCCCCTCACTCCTTGGTCTCGTCCTGGTGATCCGTACGACCCAACGGCAGCTGAGGTATGCGCGGGGTCGGGCTCTACCGACGTACAACGTAAAGCAAACGGGATGAAAATTGCAAAATCTCAAGCAAATATTACAAGACATATTTTTCTCCCGATATCAAACGCAAGTTTAACGCCTCCACGAGGCATGGTGCATATTGCAGAAACTGAATAGGAAAGGAGCCGCCAGGAAGTCATCTCGTCATTTTCGGGCACCACTGTCACCCACAAGGGATGCTTCCCCTGTGGCGGCGTTGCCCTCGCCTGCACCGCCTGCCGGAGTTGCAGGATCAGTAGCAACACCAGTTGAACGCACGGGATCGAAGGCGCGAAACCTCTTCAGCAGGGCCTCCACCTGGCTCCTCACGGCTTGGGCAGCAGCTGCGCAGTGCTCGGCGTCCACGGGTTCCAGCAGATCATCAAGGTGGGTGGTGGGATCGTGAAGATGGAGGTGGCTGAAGACACGCGTCAGTGTGGCTGAAGAAACAATGCGGTCTTTTTCCTCCGCAAAGGGGCCGACACCGCTCACGACTTCCTCGAGCACCTCGACCAGATAAGGAAGTAGCTACGCGGGGCCCTCGTCAGCAGTAGCCAATGGCTCCTACAAGCCCTTCTCGTAGAGCGGCCGCAGTGCCTTGCGAGATCTCTCCTTGAGGAGCTTGAAGGCCGCGTGGTCCTCGGCCAGGACCTTAACCTTGGCGTCAAGCTCGGCTTTCTCCGCTTCCATCTCCCGCTTCAGCTTCTCCAGCCGGCTGCGCTCTGCGGCCTGCACCTTCCCCAACTACTCCTGCTTGGTGTCGCGACCCCTGATGGCATCCTCTCAGGCTTTCATATTCTCCTCCTCCGCCTTGTGGCCACGAGCTTCTTCTGCACGCTCGTTGCGTGGAGTCTTCAATTTGGCCTCCAGCAACTGGTAGCGATCCTAGGCGGCCCCGACATCCTTCAGCGCAACCTCGCGAGCGGCAGCAGCCTGAGCAGCGGCCTGCTTGTCCTTCTCAGAGGTTGCTGCCGCTTGGCTCAGTGCCACCCGAATGGACACGTCTGAGTGAAGCCAGCCAGAGACCAGCTCCAGGAGCCCGGCTACCAGGCGGGGCTCGGTGCCCCGAAGATCTTATCGCAGCAGGGTCATCACAGAAAGAGCGCGCTCCAGGACGTCAGGGAGGCGGAAGGACCCGGAGATAACAATGCGGCAGGAGGAGGAGGAGGCGACGTCGTCACCATGGCCTGGGAGGCCAGAAGATCCTGATCTTCGGGGACCCCAGCACCCAGGCTGGACGTTGGCACCTCCGAAGCCAGCAGGGCCACGGGGGCTGACTCCTCCCGAAGATGCTCCCACAAGCCTCGCGAGAATGATCGGGTCGGAGAAGCCCGAGCGTCGTTGCTGCCTTTGTCCATGGAGAGGGGTGCAGCCACCGTTGGTGACCTGGTCCCGAGCAGTACCACCTCTTCCTCCTTCCTCTTCTTCGCCGCGGGCGTCGGCATGATTGCACAACGGAGAAGCGTCAAGGATAAGCAGCAGAAGCAAGAACAAGGCAGGACAAGAACATTCACTGGTCCACCGCTGGGTAGTTGATGTGGAGCATCCCACGTTCATCCCCATGTACACTACGACTACTCTCCAAACCCAAAGAGGACTTATAACGAGACCTCAACTATACGCCATTGGACACAAGGTGAACTTGCTCCTTTCCAAACCTTCACTTTCTACATGTGAGACATGGCTACTACCTCCAACGTGTGTTCTATGCATGACCAGGTACTTGGAGGAAAGCCACGAAGCCACCACATCCAACTGAAGAGCTAGCGAGGACGCCAAATACAAGGACCAAGAAAAGAAGCTGCCCGAAGCTACAGACACCGGACGACCGGCCCAGCCCGGATGTCCGGCCCCTGAAGACCCGAGCCGAATCTGCGGAAGACCGGAGCCAACGGACGACCGGCGACCGGACGACCGGAATCCATCGTACGTCCGGTGCCCCTGGACCCGAGCCAAATCAACGGAAGTCCGAAGAACCCCGGACGACCGGACCCCCGCGAGCTTACGGACGACCGGCGCCTGTCGGACGTCCGACGCCTGTGCGTCCGCCAGTGTGTTGGGCCGAAGCCACTTACCCATTATTCACTTAGACTATAAATATACCTCTCCCACCTCCTAGCTAGGGTTAGCAATGGTTTAGCTCATATTTTGTGTGAGAGCCTTGCTCATCCACTTGGTTACTTCTCCTCGGAGCTCACGACCTCTTCGAAGAAGATCCCCCAAGCAGATTCAAGACCCCTTCAAGGGAAGATAATCAAGACCTCCTCACGGAGAAGAATGGGTTACCTCTTGTATCGTCCTTTGTTGGATTTGGACCGTGTGATCTCTATGTGTTCTTGGAACTAGCACACGTGTAATCGAATCTTGTTGGTTTGAGTGATTCTCTTGTGTTTCCCCTCGTTTTCCCTTCGTGTTCTTCGTGTTCCTCGTTGGGATCCGCTCCTTTCGTGAAAGATCGGGTCGTTAGGGTTCTACCCTATATCATCTTGGTATCAGAGCCACGTTGATCACGTTTTTGGAGCCCCTGCCCCTCTTTTTCTAGCTTGATTTTGTTGTGTTCTTCCCCAAATTCGAAAATTCCCCTCCAAAAACAGCCCCAAATTTTTTTGTGATTTGTTAGTGTGATGAAGTTTTGTTGATTTTGATCCATGGATTTGCTTGGTTTCGAGTGGATCTAGCATTTCCCCAAGTTTCCCCATCTTTCATCCACAAAATCTCTTCAATTTTGACCCCGAAATCTCCATTTTCCGCTCAAAATCGCGTCACGAAGCTCAAATCCCGCGTTGACCCCCGACCCCCGGATGTCCGACCTTTCCCGGACGACCGGAACCCCTAAGCCGAACTGAAATCTCGGATTTCCGAGCCCTCTGGGACGTCCGACGACCGGACATCCGACCTTTCCCGGACGTCCGTAACCTGTAGTTTCAGATTTCGGCTGATTTTTGTTTTGTCCATAACTAATTCATCCGAACTCCGATTTTGACGTTCTTTAGCTCGTTTTGAAGCTATTGACATCCCCTATCCCACAAAAATAACCCCAACATCATTTGACTCCATCAAATTTTGTGAATTTTGGCATCTTTGCCTAGGGCTTCCACCACATCATCCGCTACACCACCACCGACTTCGCCAACCTAACCCAATTTTGTTTGAGCTTGTTTGAGTTATGGTTTGTGTCTCCTAAGGTGTTTCGGCTACTTAGGGACAGCAACATCAACTCCGACACATGTATAGCCCATCATTTCACTTCCACATTGCCAAGTGCAAACCACCACCGCATTCCCGCTACCACCATTTGACTTTTGTCCTTGAGATTTTGAGTTGTGGTTTTTCCGTTTCCTAAGGTGTTTGGGCTACTTAGGGACGAGTCTCCATCATCTTGGTATCTACATCAAGAACACCGCCACTCATCATCGCCAAGGACGGTAACCTCGACGACACCGTTGTATATTCCCCTTGCCATTGCATTGATAACCCCTAGCCCATTTTGCATCACTTGCCTATCAAGACTAGCCATTTGAGTATTGCCGGCAACGTTACTTGTGCACATTAGTGATCATTCTTCCCATAGCATACATACCATATCATCGTGGTGCATATATTGGTATCATATCTTGTGTCACAAGTTTGTTCCCGCATATACACAATTGCTATCTTGGTTTGTGCATTGTGCAAAAGTGGCCATAGAAAAAAAAGAATAAGCTTTTAAGCAAAAGAGAGAGAGCGAAGAAGCTTGTAAGCAAGTGTCATAGCATCATAACCACATTGCACATAAGATTGTCATATCCGATCATCTTGGATCATCTTGAGAAACACTGGGAACCATACATACATAGCATACTTGGGATAGAAAGTTTATCCATTTTGCATCTTATAGGTTGTGCACAAGTGTCGTATCCGCCTATTGAGCAATCGTGCTAGCGTCTCTCTTGAGTTGTGCAACACGAGCGTTTTGGTAGATTCCACATTTTGAGCTCCTTTCTTGGTTGCACGACCCCATTTATCCATCCGTGTGTGCGTTTCGGTGTGCCATTCAATGCTATTGGTCTACTTGTTTCACTTGCAAATTTGTGAATCTCTTTCAACATTATTGACTCTTGCTAACTTTTTGCATCAAATTTTTGTGCCACTATCCTCACCGAGCTCCACCACAAGCTTTACTTGTGTAGGTGTGAGAAACCGACAAGAATTGATACCAATTGTGCTATTTCCTAGTTACATCATTGAGTGATCATTGATCCATTTTCAACATCGGTCAAGGTACATTTGGTATAAGTTCTTCTCTTTCTCCCACTCATATTTGCTCGAGTCTTGTGATGGATAGGCAAGGCATTTCATCCCCGGTCTTCGACAACAACGACGGCGCGAACAACTACATCACCAAAATGTCCATCTTCGGACTACAACACGAAATGCAAGGAGCACAATCTACCTTGCAAGAGCGCATCGAGAACCTCTCCATCGACATTCATCTCTCCGAAGCAAGGAAAAGGGACTACATCGACAACAAGCTTTCCGCACAAAAGGAGGAGCAAGATGCAAGGATGGAGGAGATTTGGGCCTCGATCAAGTCTTCTTCCCCTTCGTCATCTTCAAGGCGGCGAAGTTCAAGCCACAAGTCTTCGGAGCGCCCAAGCGATGCAAGCGCAAGTCATCCACGTCCACATCTCCATGGCGACCACCATCACGTTCGTGATCCACATCGTCATGAAGGGCAAGTCACCTCCAAGCAACATGTGCACGATGAGGACGAACGACATCTACTACGAGCTCAAGTGCGACATCGACACCATCAACATGAAGATTCTCCACAAGCGCAAATGTACAAGTCCCAACAAGCACTACTTCACGCCAAGTACAAGCTTCATGAGCAAAAGAGAAGACCGCGAGACGAGCACCACCACGACGGAGCTACGGCTACACCAACCACTTCGGCATCTTCGCCAAGTGCTATCAAGGCATCTTCACCTTTGGACGTACGGCATCTTCGCCTACTTCCCGTGATTTCGCCTACATCGACATATTCAACAACAAGGCGACCACCTATGAGCGAGGGCGACACTTCCATCTTCGGAAGCCCCTCAAGGAAGATGGCCGAGCATGGGACATTCCCTTCGGTCATGGAGACGAGCTAAGAGGTGCCACATCATATGGGCCTCCTACAACAAGACGGTGACAAGAAGGTTGAGCATGGGACTATCCCTTCAACCAAGGCGGCGATAGGAGTTGAGCATGGAGACATTTGCACCAACATCTCTCCGACACCCACATATCATGAGATGACCCAATTTCTATGTGAGGAGAGCCACCAACCCATGAGTGAGATGAGTAACTCCACCCTATATGACATTGAGTGCATTTCCTATGAGAGGATGAGTGTGACCACCACTAGTCCCACACTTGAGAGCATGCCACACATCCTATGTGAGGTTGAGAGCCATTTGAGTGATTCCACCAACCATACGAGTGAGAGCATCATATTGGGAGTGAGTGAGCCACAACACTTAGTGAGTGAGGTAGTTGACACGGCATGTGAGGCCACCATGATTTCTAACGACTTCACCTCTACTCCTAGTGTGTTTTCTTCTTTGGTGCTAGGTCTCATACATGAAGATATGCCTATCCTTGACGAGTCCATCCCTCCAAAGGGAAAACTGATGGCCATGGTGGACAATGATGCACCCCCCACATGGTTCCATCAAGATGAAGATGACAATGAGACGATCTTCAACACCTCACCTACAACACATGAGCGACGCTCCAACGGTAACATAGGTGATGGTGCTTCTCTTCTCCCACTAGTGGACTCTCTTGACAATGATTGCTTGCATGATGTTGATCCTCCTATTCCCATGCTTCATGCTAGTGCGACTTCTTCATGTCTTGACTTACCTATTTATGATGAATATGATGATGAGCATGTTGAGTTTCCTAGTTGTGATGCTATGCTCCATAGGATATCATGTGAAAATTCTATTGGTCACATCATGTTTGACAATCCATTGAACTTGTCATATGCTATGAGTGAGATCTCCCATATTGCATCATTTCCATCTCAACATAGTAACTATGCATGCCCCATTAAAATAAATCCCATTTGCACTTATGGCATAGATGACGAGATGATGGTCATTGGCTTTTGTTTTTCATGTGATGATATTGACATACTTCCTTTACATGATTTGTGCAATTCATCTACTATGCCATGCCATGATCGCATTGAACCAAATATGCATTGTTTTGGATGTTGTCAATATTCTCCACGTGATGTTTCTACTCTTGCTCATGAGGAGACCCCCATAGTTTCCTCATACATATTAGGAGATCTTGATGCATTTCATACTTTGCATGATTCCCATGATAGTGTACACCATATGCATTCCATGAATAACAATGCTCTAGATATTTCTCATGATGCATTACACAATTTGAGTCTCCATTATGCCATGCATAACAACAAACCTATCATGATGGATGACATGTTTCTATATCACGCATCTCATTTATTTGAGCATTGGATATTTTGTGCTAACCGACACATGCATGTGCGCATCATGATGGATGATGTGTACATATACCATGCACACACAATTTTTCCTTTGCCTTTGTTTTGTGTAGGTACTCACATATACTCGTCAACCTCTCAATCCCAAGAGTTGATGAAACGAGCTCTTGAGAGCAACAACGCTTTGGGATCCCGTGGACTATCCTTACCACCATTCCCTTCGCGCAAGGACTACTCGCATCTCTTCTACTTGGCTCTCACACGGCTATGGGCTATATATCACTTGTCGCTTCATGCTCATTTTACCGTGTTCACTTTGCATGCTATGCTTGCTTATATACCTTTGCCACGCAATTGTGATCCTTGTTTGCATCTACCCATGATTCACCATTATGATACTCCTATGTGTATTTGCATGCTTGGTGGAGATCCTTGTTGCTATTGCCATGTTTATCATGTGCCCCATGCTATTGATGATACTTTCCTCATATCTTGCTTTCATGCTTGTGCTATGTTATGTGAATTATTCATGAACACTATTTGCACCCATGAAATGCTTGCCATGATTCCTTCTAGTATGTTGCATCTTCGCACTACTAGCTTGCTTGACTTGATCTCTATGATTGCTTGCTTTGTCGCATCACCCATGTTCCATTACTCGCTTTCTTGGGTTGATGACATATATGTTCATGCCTCTCACTTGATTTGTCTTGATCATTGTCTCTTGTCTCCATTAGTTGCATCTCTCATATCACCTTGTGTTGAATGCCAACTTGCTATGCTTATTGATCGTGGAGACTTGGACATATTACTTGTGATGCATGCTTGCTTACTTGAGCCTATTGTCTTTGGTTGTAGTTGCATCATATGCTTTCATACCATACCACACCTTGTTCTTTCTTATGATAAGAATGATGAAAACACTTGTTGGGTATCTCCCTCTAATGATAGGTCTTACATTTGCACTAACCTCATTTGTTTTTCCGAGTGTTTGTCATGTTCTTTCATTTTGAAGGATTCACAAGGCGGTACCATAAAAAGACATTTTGGTTATGTGAAGGTGTACATGATGTGCAACACCAACATTTGCGAGAATCTCCTAAAGGTGAACTCCTTCCCTTTGAGCCATCTTCAAATATGCATATTGGATGGGCCATACTTTCATTGTTGTTTCCTTCTTCTTGTCTACATGATACATATATTGGATGGAGGACCGACATTGGAGATGGACCCTATGGACCTTCAAGTTGAGGAGTGCCACGACATTGAGCTATGGTACAACACCACCCATGACAAATTTTCACCCTATGCATGGATTGACACACATTATGATTGTATTGTTGCACCTATTCCCATGTCATCCATGATATATGAGCTTGTTCATTTTCTTAGCAAATTTATTGTGATCTTTCTTGATGGAATATTCATAAATCATGATCATATTGCCTACCATCAATTGCATGATAACATAATCATATTGAGCATCCATTACCATATTCATGCTATTGATAAACCGTCTCACTATGACATCATTTTGCACAATGGTAGAATTTGTCGCTTTGTGCACCATGTTTTTGTTCCCATGAATGCTTTGCATCTCATTCTAGATCATCTTGATAAGCTTCATGCGCTTTGTCACGACCAATCTTGTCGCACGGACTCATTCTTACATGATGGACACTTTGTGTGCGCTAACCATTGTATTCCCGAGTGTTGCTTGTGTTTGCTCTTTTTGCATGTCTATCTCTCCGCTGACACCTTGGACTACTTGGATTGCGCCATGTCTTCAACTCCTTCCAACTACAAGTTCGTCCCCGACAACAGTTTCCATGGTGATGAGGATCACAATCCAAGGTCGGATCTTTCCCAAGGGGTGGGAGATGATGCGGAGCATCCCACGTTCATCCCCATGTACACTCCGACTACTCTCCAAACCCCAAGAGGACTTACGACCAGACCTCAACTATACGCCATTGGACACAAGGTGAACTTGCTCCTTTCCGAACCTTCACTTTCTACATGTGAGACATGGCTACTACCTCCAACGTGTGTTCTATGCATGATCAGGTACTTGGAGGAAAGCCACGAAGCCACCACATCAAACGGAAGAGCTAGCGAGGACGCCAAGTACAAGGACCAAGAGAAGAAGCTGCCCGAAGCTACAGCCACCGGACGACCGGCCCAGCCCGGGCGTCCGGCCCCTGAAGACCCGAGCCGAATCTGCGGAATACCGGAGCCAACGGACGACCGGCGACCAGACAACCGGAATCCATCGGACGTCCGGTGCCCCTCGACCCGAGCCAAATCAACGGAAGTCCGAAGAACCCCGGACGACCGGACCCCCGCGAGCTTCCGGACGTCCGACGCCTGTGCGTCCGCCCGTGTGTTGGGCCGAAGCCACTTACCCTTTCATTCACTTAGACTATAAATAGACCTCTCCCACCTCCTAGCTAGGGTTAGCAATGGTTTAGCTCATATTTTGTGTGAGAGCCTTGCTCATCCACTTGGTTACTTCTCCTCGGAGCTTACTACCTCTTCGGAGAAGATCCCCCAAGCGGATTCAAGACCCCTTCAAGGGAAGATAATCAAGACCTCCTCACGGAGAAGAATCGGTTACCTCTTGTATCGTCCTTTGTTGGATTTGGACCGTGTGATCTCTATGTGTTCTTGGAACTAGCGCATGTGTAATCGAATCTTGTTGGTTTGAGTGATTCTCTTGTGTTTCCCCTTGTTTTCCCCTCGTGTTCTTCGTGTTCCTCGTTGGGATCCGCTCCTTTCATGAAAGATCGGGCTGTTAGGGATCTACCCTATATCAGTAGTCCCTCTGCTTCTTAAGCTTGAAGACTGAGAGTCTCGCAGCCTGAGGCGCGGGCGCGCGGGATCCAGGAGTGGAAGAGGGGATAGCAGATGGGCCGGAAGCAGCTCCGAGCGGTGTCGGAGTAGGAGTGTCGTCTCGGGAGATTAGTGCCGACCTGCCCCTCATTGGAACCTCGCCCGGTGACCTCCTCCGGGGGCTGGCCTTGGGCCTCGAGGAGTCTCCAGCCACCGCGGCTCCTCCCTCTCTAGGGGGACTTCAGCTTCGTCGTCGTCATCAGGCAGGGTGCGGAGGATGTCGGCCTTACACAAGGGGGAGGTCTCCCCATCCCCTCGGGGGTCGCCTTTGAGTCGCGCTCCTCGCCCTCCTCCTCTCCCCCTCCTCGCGGAAATCGCCAGAAGACACGTCCACCGGCGCCACCGCCCCCGGGACCTCAGGGGGTGCCGGCGGCACTAGCCCACGTCCATCAAAGGTGGGCATGGCGGTCGCAGCCTGCGCCCCGTCCGTCCGAAGGAACATGGGAACGAAGGCACTCAGCGGATACTCCTGGTCGTCCCCGACCAGGAGGCGTAGAGCCAATGTCGGCGTTCTAGGAATGAGGGTCCCTAGACTTGCCTGCCTGCGGCCCACGGCGTGGCTAAGTCAGCGGGCCGTACGACCCATCTTTGTCAACAAGGCATCCAAGACCCTCGCGAGGGGCCAATCCTCGTGAGGCGAACGATGCAAGACCTCCTCAGGAGCGGCCTAGCGGGCAGGCTCACGACGAGCGGAGATATCAAGGCGGGGCAAACCTCCCGAGGCTCTCGTGACATGAGCCATGACGATCGAGGCCAGGAGGGCGCCAGCGCGCGTAGCGTCCTTGCTTCCTCTTTAGTGCTAAGGAGGCCAGCGCAGGCGAGGAGTACCGAGGCATCAGGCAAAGGTTGCCATATCGGTGCAACGAGACCAAGACCAGAAGGACGGCAGGACGAAGGTCATCGTGGAGCCCAATACGGCGTCACCACCAGAGCTTTTCGCAGGCGAAGACCACTTTTGTCAGGATAGCTTGTACTGGTTGTCCCCCTTCAAATTCGCCCATCGTTGTTGGCTCCCTTCCCGCTCAATATTTGGGAAGAGTACCAGGGCCTATATAAGTAGAGCTAGCCACCACAGTAGGAGAGAGTTATGATCCGCCAGTTCACCTAGCAAAAGAACACCTCAACCTCAGGAGGCTATTCTTCCCCTTGTACTGTTCATCATCAGCCCGAGAGGCAGTCCACCACACACACTGGAGTAGGGTATAACACCACAACGGTGGCCCGAACCAGTATAAATCTCGTGTCTTCCTGTGTTGCGAGTTCGTCGAGTTCGTCCGCGAGATCTTAGCGAGCTAGGGCGTGGATCGGTAGGAGGGAAAGACTTCGCACGCACCCCAGAGTTCAAACCTTAAGGGTTTTCTGGAACCCCACATCCGACATTTGGCGCTCGAGGTAGGGGTGCGCCGTAGCATCCCTTACATCAATTCGTCGCTCCGCTGTCCCCATGGCGGACGCTCGCCGTGCTCGAGATGAGCGCCGGGCTCCCCTCACCGCCCGCGTTGCTCAGATGACTCCAACCGGCGGGCCACCTCGTCGTTCTCCATCTCCCGCCACCAACGCCGCCACCGGCCCGGCGGGGAACGAGCAGCAAGCGTCCTCACTGCATCCATCAGTGCGGCAGGACGGCCGCACCGCCACTCCGTCGCTGACCCCGGCCGGTTCTTCGTCTCACACACGCCGCGCTCCCATTGAGGCGCGGGCCGCACTCCTCGCCGCAAACGAGCTCCTGCGCTACCGCCCGGTGGACGACCTCTACGAGGAGTGGATCGACCGTGTCGCCGAGATCGTCCGCACCGCAGGGGGCTCCCTGATGCCATCCCCCTCTCTGCCTCACCCTCCGCCAGCCACAGGCGACGTGGCTCATGGCGCGCCTCCACCACCTTTGCCACAAGACCGCGCCTTGGCGCCAAGGCGCTCGGCCCCACGACGTGATCCGCCACGTTCGGCGCCCGCGCGGGAAGAGAGAAGCTGCCAAGAAATCCCTCGGCCACGAGAAGCTGCACCTGCGCTCCCCGCACCGCCTTGTCAAGACCGTGCGCCGCCTGCAACGGCGCCGCGCGGACCTCATCAAGACCAAACTCCACCTCCAAGGCGGGCCCGGCAACCACGGTCGGCTGCCGCGCCTTCCCCCCTGAGTTGCGTAGCGTCACCTGGCCAGGCAAGTTCAAGCCGCATCTGCCTCCTCGCTACGACGGCACCACCGACCCCGCGGAGTTCCTGCAGCTCTACAAGCTGAGCATCGAAGCGGCCAACGGCGATGAGAAATTCATGGCGAACTGGTTTCCCATGGCTCTCAAGGATGGAGCCCGCTCCTGGCTCCTGAACCTGCAGCACGGCTCGATCTCCTCCTAGGACGAGATGAGCGACCGCTTCGTCGCCAACTTCCAGGGCACTCGCGACCGCCCGCCGGCCGCGGGTGACCTGCGCCGCGTCAAGCAACAACCGGGAGAGACCCTCCAGAAGTACATCCAGCGCTTCAACAACACTCGCCTCAAGATCCCCAAGGTCACGGACGAGGCCACCATCTCTGCGTTCTCAGACAGCGTCCGTGACGTCAAGATGAAGGAAGAGCTCGCTATCCATGAGGAGTTGTGCACATCTCAGGAGCTGTTCAACATGGCGACCAAGTGCGCAAAAGCTGAGGAGGGGTGCCTCTCTCTCCTCGAGCTGCCAGCCGCGGGCACGGAGGAGAAGAATGCGAAGGCCAAGGACGTGAAGCGTAAGGAACGGCAGTGCTAGCCGCGGAGCCCGACACCAAGCGGGGCAGAGATCAGCCCGAGTCGTCCAAGAACAACCGACCGTTCTGCGCCTTCCACAATCTGAACACCCACAACACCAGTGACTATCAAGAGCTCAGAGCCATACGTGAAGGACGTTTCGGTCGACGCCCCGAGCGTAGCGACCGGGGCTATGGTCATGGAGGAGGACATGGAGGCGGACGCTGGGACGACCGTGGCCCGCACCAGGAGTGGCGCGACAGGCCTCGTGAGGACCGCTGGCAGGACCATCCTCATGAGGGCGCTTGGAGGGACCAGCCTCGTGAGGATCGCCCCCAGGGCAACGCCTGTCTTCCCCAGCTGCCGCCACCAAGAAGGAATGACGATCACCATCAGGACGAGGGGGCAGGGGGCTTCCAGGAGCCGCGTGCAATCGCCTGCATCTTGGGCAGCGCCCAGGCCCCAGCCTCTCAGCGCATGTTCAAACAGTTCTCTCGTGAAGTGAACGCGGTGCTCCCCAAGCTCGAGGCCACGCGCCCACTCAAGTGGTCCCAATGCGCCATCACTTTCAACTCAGCAGATCAGCTCAAGTGTGCAGCCACCGCTAGCGCCCTCCCGATGTTGTGCTCCCCAGTCATCAGCAATGTGCAAGTTACCAAGACCCTCATCGACGGCGGTGCAGGGCTCAACGTCCTGTCCGTCGACACGTTCGACAACCTCCAAGTGCCATATGAGCAGCTTCAGCCTACCAAGCCTTTCTCAGGAGTGACCGACGGTTCCTCCACACAGATAAGTTAGGTCCGCCTGCCCATCACCTTAGGGGAGCGCAAGAACTACCGTACCGAGCTCATCGACTTCAACGTTGCGCACATCCGCCTGCCGTACAACGCCATCCTCAGTTATCCAGCCCTGGCCAAGTTCATGTCAGTCACCTGCCATGGCTACAACATCCTCAAGATGCCAGGAAGCGGCGGAATCATCATGGTCCCGTGTGAAGAGAGAGATGTGGTGTGCTCCCTCGAGCGCGCCTTCCAAGCTGCAGCAATCAACGACCCCGACAGCAGAAGTGAGGGCCCTCCAGAGGCCATCCCCAAGAAGAAGCAGTTGCGTCGTGCCGAGCCTCAAGAGGGTGGCATCACATCTGGAGCCACGTCAGGATCAGCGCCCGCTCCAGGGGCGCCTCCCTCTGTCGCATAGGAAGGCACGCCCGGCGCCCTCCTCGGGCAGGGCTCGGGGGCTCTCTACTGGAGGGCCTCAGACCTTGCCAACCTCACGAGGGAGGCGGTTGGGCATCACTTGGAGGCGTGCTTCGTGGCACGTTTCCCTCAGGAGAACACAGGGCAAGGAGTGCCCACCACTCAGGAGTTCATCAACAAGACCACTCAGGAACTGCAAGACGCAAGAGCCATGTGCGGCGACAGCCGCTCACGACGCGCAGCTCCCCAACCAGGCGAGGATGCTGGGTTGCATGTCTGCATCGACGTCCCAGGGCTCAACAGGGCCGCATCTCAGGAGCATTTCTGGCCTTCGCGTGTGGGACGTTGCGAGGGTCCACCACACAGCTACGTTCGCATGCCCTTCGGCTTGCCGAGCGTGGCGTATGCCTCTCAACGCAATATGCGGCATGTCCTGGCGGCTCAGGAGGCCAGGTACCACGCCGTCCTGGAAGAGATGGAGACGGTCTTCAGGGAACCTCCCGAGCCCCCAGAGCCTCCCGAGGCTCAGGGCCCCGGTGGCTCGTGAAGAGTCATTCCTTCGACGCACGCCTTCAGCTGCACCAACTCTACTTCGTCTACAGAACCAGGTGACATTTTCCAAGCTCGTTTAGCTGGGAGCGCCCCTCGGGCTGCATTATTCCCAGGCCGCATGGGTCCGTCCCTGTGGCATGTATCCCTTTTCTTATGTCTTTAGCTTACCTTGCTGGGGGCACCCCTCGGGCTGCATCATCCCCAAGCCGCTCGGGCCGGACCAAGTGGCATGTATCTTCCTGCATTCACCCCGTGCAATTTGCTTGCGCGTTGAAAGGGGGGCTCCTGAGCATCGCGACTCAGGATCTCTTACTGGCTCTCCAGCCCTCACCCCCTGTCCTTGACCACGGCATCGCGACCTGGCATACCAGCAGCGGCTGAGCTCGCTCGAGGGCCGGGACTTGAGGACATAGAGTGCTTGCAGCTAACCGCCTTGCAGGAACATACAGTCATGAAAACTCAAGACCAGGCGCAACCCGCCTTGAGTTAGGGCCTCGTGAGTCCCGCGCTGGCTCACGAGTGCCCAGATACACCTCGCAGCCCTGCCGTGCAAGCCACATGACAGGGCAGGGCTGTACACGCCCTGAGGGCTCCTCCCGGAGTGGGGCCCCCATCCCACGCACAAGTGGAAGCACCAT
Organism: Aegilops longissima; assembly: GCA_021605205.1. Classification (NCBI taxonomy): domain Eukaryota; kingdom Viridiplantae; phylum Streptophyta; class Magnoliopsida; order Poales; family Poaceae; genus Aegilops; species Aegilops longissima. Next base: position 407,410,421 of record CM038682.1, read on the forward strand.
GCTCCGCGCTGGCGAGGAGCGGCTATGCCCGTGCACAAGCGGAAGCACTATGCTCCACGCTGGTGATAAACAACTGAGGGCGGCCTCACGGTCATACCAACCTCAGGGAGCCCAGAGCTCAGCGTCCAGCCTCACCGCAACGCCTCCCCTCGGGAGAGCCGCGCGAGGGGGCTGCGCTCGGGTCACGCCCAAGCACACGCCACCCAACCAGGTCTCCCAGACCTGGGCGTCGCGCGCCCCTCCCGAGGCCTCGACGAGGGCAGGTATGGAAATTGTTTGCACGTCAAGGAGGACTCCTGAGCATCACGACTCAGGAGCCTAACTGGTCACGTAGCCCCTCACTCCTTGGTCCGTCCTGGTCTCCGGTCGGCCCAATGGCGGTTGAGGTATGCGCGGGGCCGGGCTATGCCGATGTAGAACATTAATCTATCCTCGCGTACTCTCCCTATAAGCTGTTTGCGCATCACGGGGGACTCCTGAGCATCGCGACTCAGGAGCCTAACTGGTCACGTAGCCCCTCACTCCTTAGTCCGTCCTGGACTCCTGTCGGCCCAATGGCGGTTGAGGTATGCGCGGGGCCGGGCCCTGCCGACATAGAACGCAAAGCGGATAGGAAGAAAATTGCAAAATCTCAAAGCAAATATTACAAACATATTGTCCTCACAATATCAAATGAAAGGTCTAAACGCCTCCACGAGGCCTGATGCATGGTGCAGGAACAAAACAGGAGACTAGCTGCAGGTCACCCCTGGACACCGCCGTCGCCTGCAGAAGGTGCTCCATCCCGGGTAGTGACACCTTCGCCTGCACCACCAGCCGCAGGGTCGGCAGCATCGCCAGACAAGGGGGAGGAGGCAAAGCCGCGGAACTTCTCCAGCAGGGCCTCCACCTGACCTTGCACAGCTGCGGCGGCGGCTTCGCAGTCATCCTCGGCCACAGGCTCCAGCAACTCCTCAAGGCAAGCGTTGGGGTCGCGAAGGTACAAGTGGCTGAAAACGCGGGTCAATGCAGCTGAAGACAGGACGCGAGCCTCTGCCTCCGCCATAGGACCAACGCCGTCAACGACTTCCTCGAGCGCCTTCACCAAGAGAGGAAGCAACCGGGCAGGGCCGTCCTCATCGGTGGCCAGCGACTTCTCCAGGCCGTGCTCGTAGAGCATCTTCAGTGCCTTGCGAGATCTCTTCTCGAGATCGGCAAAGGCCGCGCGGTCTTTGGCCAGGACTCGCGCCTTGGCATCAAGATCGGCCTCCCTCGCCTCCACCTTCCGCTCCCACTCTTCCAACCGGTTGCGCTCGGCGACCTGCGCCTTCCCCAACTCCGCCAGCTCAGCATCACGGTTCTTGACGGCGTCCTCCCGGGCCTTCACCTCCTCCTCCTTAGCCAGGCGGCTGCACGCTTCTTCGGCGTGCTAGTTGCGCAGGCTCTGCAACTCGTCCTCCAGCACTTGGCAGCAGTCACGGGCGGCCTTGGCGTCTTTCAGCGCCGTCTCACGATCGGCGGCAGCGTCGACGGTGCTTTTCTTCTCCTTCTCGGAAGCCGCAGTGGCCTGGCTCAGCGTCGCGCGAACCGCCAGGTCGGAGTGAAGCCAGCCAGAGGCCAGCTCCAAGCGCCCGACCACCAGGTGTGGGTCCACGCCCAGGAGATCCGCCTGCTACTGGGTCATTCTCGAAAGAGCATGTTCCAGAACAGCAGCAGGAGCAAAAGAACCAGGGAGTGGAGGTGCAGCAGTGGGAGGAGCCGACGTCGTCACCAGGACTTGGGAGATAGCGGGTTTTGGAGTGGCTGGGACCTCATCAACCGCGCCAGACGCCGGCACTTCTGGAGCCAACGGGGCCTGGGGGATGATTCCACGCGGCGATGTTCCTCTTGGCCTCTCAAGGACGACCGGGTTAGGGAGGTACGGGCGTTGCTGCCTCCTTTCCCTGCGGAGGAAGGCATGCCTGCCGTACCCTCCTTCCTCTTCTTCGCTGAAGGCGCCGGCCTGATCGACCGAGGGCGAGCATCAGGAAATAACAAGTACAAACAGGGACAAGGCGAAGCTGGAGACACTTACCGATCCACCGCGACATACTTCCGCTTGTGGAGCTTGAAGCCTGAAAGCATCGGGACTTGAGGAACAGGCGTGCGGGCTCCGGCAGCAGCAGACGGTGCGGAGGCAGGGCCGGAGCCAGCCCAAGGAGGAGTCGGGCTGGAGCCGGCTTAGCGAGGCACTAGCGACAACCTACCCTTCGTCGGGATGAGGGGCTGCTCCCTCTCTTCTTGGCGGGTGTTGGCCTCAGCTTCGTCAGGAAGGGCGCGGAGGATCTCGGCCTTGCTCGGAGGGGAAGTCTCCCCCACCTCTTCAAGAGTCTTCTCCGACTCCACCTCCTCTTCCTCCTCCCCACGGGACTCGTCAGAGGGCACCTCCACCGACTTCGGTGCCGCAGGGGCCCCTGGGAGCACCGGCGCACCAGCCCGCGTGCGTCAAAGGTCGGCCTGGAGGCGACGAATTCCTCCCGGTCCCTACGTTGGAACAGGGGAACGAAGGCGCTTGTAAGGTACTCCTGGTTATCCCCAACTATGAGACGCAGGACAGCGGCCAGTTCATCGTCAGGCAGGGCCCCCGGCCTCAGGCGGGTCTTGTTTCCCTCTTCTTCAAGCTCCCACAGAGCAGCCTACCGAGCGGGCAACTCGCAGCATCAAGAACTCCCTCAGGAGCATGACCCCCGTCACCTTGGACGCCTTCGCATTTCCCGGCTTCAAGTCGGTCATCATCTGCCCCAACACAAGCGATGCTCGCTCATCAGCAAGCTCCGCCTTGGGCCACCCCCGTTGGAAGAGGCGGCCGCCGTTGGTAACACCAAAAGCGGATCGGCGCGCTTGACGTCCATCATGACCTATTTGGATCGAATGTTGTCGGCCCTCTTCCCGGTGCTCGGGATCAAGTTGGCCTTGCCGGATGCGACGAAATTAGCGCATCCAGAGATGTGCCCCTCGCTCACACGGAGGAAGAAGAAATGGCGCAGGAGCACCATGGATGGCATCACGCCCAGGTACGCCTCACAGTAGTAGGCGAAGATGGACAGGAGGAGGATAGAGTTGGGATGGAGATGCAACGCCTGCATCCCATAGTGGTCGAGGACTTCATAAAAGAAATCGGAGAAGGGAGGAACCAACCCGACGGCAACACTGCTCGGGAAGAAGGGGAAGAAAGTGCTTTCCTTAGGCTCTGGCACGTCGGAGGCAAGCCGGAGCTCGGTCTCTCCCCACTCATTGCTCTCACCCGCCATCAGCAGGCGCACGGAGGCAAGGCTCTTCTCTGTGACGGTGGGCGCCTCAAGAGCCGGCTCATACCAAGTCGGTGCTGAGGAAGTCCTGACTTTGCGCGGCGCCTTGGATCGCAGATGCAGGATGAGATTGGAGCGGATCTGGAGGTAGCGGTGGCGAGGAGCGAGAAAGGGGATCTGGAGCAAGGCGAGGAAGAAGCAATGAAGGCAAGTACTACCTGTACCAGCCTTTTGTTAGGTCAAGAAGTTGCCGAGGCAGCGCGGGGAAGTGGAGACGCCCACGTCCAATCAACTGCCATGCGTCGACCGAGGCCGCAGGCTTTTGGGGCCCGCGGTGCTCCGTACTTGACCCTTGGCTTCTCCGCGAAGCCAAGCCCGAGCGCACCTTGGGACCGGGGGCTACTATCGGCGTTCTGGGAACGGGGGTCCCCAGACTCGCCTGCCTGCGGCCCACGACATGGCTAAGTCAGCGGGCCGTATGGCCCATCTTCGTCAACAAGGCATCCAAGACCCTCGCGAGGCGGACGATGCAAGACCTCCTCAGGAGCGGCCTAGCCAGGCAGGCTCACGAGGAGCGGAGATATCAAGGCGGGGCAAACCTTACGAGGCTCTCGTGACGTGAGCCATGACGATCGAGACAAGGCGGGCGCCAGCATGCACAGCGTCCTTGTTTCCTCTTTGGTGCTAATGAGGCCAGCGCAGGAGAGGACTACTGAGGCATCAGGCAAACGTTGCCATATCGGTGCAACGAGACCAAGACCAGAAGGATGGCAGGACAGAGGTCATCATGGAGCCCAAGACAGCGTCACCGCTAGAGCTTTTCGCAGGAGAAGACCACTTTTGTCAGGATAGCTTGTACTGGTTGTCCCCCTTCAAATTTGCCCGCCGTTGTTGGCTCCCTTCCCGCTCAATATTTGGGAAGAGGACCTGGGCCTATATAAGTAGAGCTGGCCACCACAGTAGGAGAGAGTTCTGATCCGCCAGTTCACCTAGCACAAGAACACCTCAACCTCAGGAGGCTGTTCTTCCCCTTGTAATGTTCATCATCAGCCCGAGAGGCAGTCCACCACACACACTGGACTAGGGTATTACACCACAACGGTGGCCCGAACCAGTATAAATCTCGTGTCTTCCTGTGTTGCGAGTTCGTCGAGTTCGTCTGCGAGATCTTAGCGAGCTAGGGCGCGGATCGGTAGGAGGGAAAGACTTCACGCTCACCCCAGAGTTTGAACCTTAAGGGTTTGCCGGAACCCCACATCCGACATTCATCAGCCCGAGAGGCAGTCCACCAGACACACTGGAGTAGGGTATTACACCACAACAAAGGCCCGAACCAGTATAAATCTCGTGTCTTCCTGTGTTGTGAGTTCGTCGAGTTCGTCCGCGAGATCTTAGCGAGCTAGGGCGCGGATCGGTAGGAGGGAAAGACTTCACGCGCACCCCAAAGTTTGAACCCTAAGGGTTTGCCAGAACCCTACATCCGACAGCCAGAACTAGCTCTTCTCCAGACAAGGCCACCGGGCTCAAGCGAAGCTTGTCTTCTTCGCCCCCAAGATTCCACAAGGGGCGTGAGCGCGCCTGGAGCAGGGCCACATGCAGCGTCAAGAATTCCCTCAGGAGCATGGCCGCCATCATCTTCGCCGCCTTCGCGTTGCCCGGCTTCAGGTCGGAGGTCATCTTCTCCAGCACTTGCTTCGCCCAGTAGTCAGTAAGCTTCACACAAAGCCACCCTTCGTCGGACTCGGGCATCTCCGTCGGCAGCATCAACCGAGGGTGGATGCACTTGGCATCCATCATGACCCACTTGCTCCTGAAGCCCTCGGCCTTCCTGCCGGCCTTCGAGATCGCGTTGGCCTTGCTGGCCGCGACGAAGTTGGCCCACCCAGAAGTGTGGCCGTCATTGATCCCGAGGAAGAAGAAGTGGCGCAGCAGACTCACGGACGCCATCACCCCGACATATGCCTCACAGTAGAAGGCGAAGATCGACATGAGAAGAACAGAGTTGGGATGCAGGTGAAGGGCCTGCAGCTTGTAATGGCTGAGGACGGCGTAGAAGAAGTCGGAGAATGGGGGAACCAACCCAGCAACGACGCTGCTCATGAAGAAGGGGTAGAAGGTGCTTCTTGAAGCCTCCGGCTCGGCGGAGCCAGCCCGGAGCTCGGTCTCCCCCCTCTCATTGTCCTCCCCCGCCATCAGCAGACGCGAGGCGGCGAGGTTCTTCTCCGAGACGTTGGGCGCTTCCAGAGCCGGCTCATACCAGGAGGGCGGCGAAGCAACCTTTACCTTGCGGGGTGCCATTGATCACTTGCTCGGAAGAGAATTGAAGCAGATCTGGAGATTTTGGAAGCAAGGAGAAAGAAAGGGGATCTGGAGCAAGACGAAGGAAAGGAATGAAGGCAAGTGTTGCCCGCGCCAGTCTTTTGTCAGACGGGTGGTTGCCGGGGCTGTGTGGGGAAGCGGAGACGCCCACGTCCAATCAATCGCCACGCGTCGACCAAGGCCTTAGGCTGTGGGGGCCAAGCGCTCAAGATTTTGCCCCTTGGCCTCGAAGCCAATTCCGAAGCGTGTTTTGGGCCGGGGCTCTTGTCGCCGCTTCGGGAACGGGTTCCCAGATTTCCTGCTGCGCCCACGCCGTGGCTCCACCAATGGCCCCTGACGGCCCATCTTCACCAGCAAACACTCAAGACCCTCGCGAGGGGCCAAGCCTCGCGATACGGATGATGGAAGACCTCCTCGGGGGCGGCCTCACCAGGCTGGCTCGCGGCGGGCGGAAAGATCAAGGCAAGGGGCACCTCGCGAGGTTCCCGTGATGCAAGCCATAACGACCATGACCAGGCGGGCGCCAGCGTGCGCAGTTCCCATGACGACCATGACCAGGCGGGCGCCAGGAGTCCCGAGGCATCAGGAAAAGGTTTCCATATCGATGCAACGAGACTGAGACCAGCAGGACGGTAGGATGGAGGTCACCTTGGAGCCCAAGATGGCGTCACCACCAGAGCCTTTGGCGGGCGAAGACCACCTTTAGTCAGGATAACTTCTACTAGTTGTCTCCCTTCGAATTTGGCCGTTGTGGGGTCCCTTCCCACTCAATATTTGGGAAGAGGACCAGGGCCTCTATAAATAGGACTAGCCACCACCATAGACGGGGGACAGATCTAGATCAGCTAGAGAGACACCACACCAGCTCACCAAGCACAAGAACACCTCTCCTTAGGAGGTTGTTCTTCCCTTGTAAATGTTCATCCTCAGCCCAAGAGGCAATCCACCACACCACACTGGAGTAGGTATTACACCACATTGGTGGCCCGAACCAGTATAAATCTTGTGTCCCTTTGTTCTCTGGGTTCGTCGCGCTAGGCCTGGCGATCTGGCGAGAGCGAGCTAGGGGGAGGGAGAGATCTTCGTGTGCACCCCAGTGTTTGAACCTCAAGGGTTTTCCAGAACCCGAAATCCGACAGACGCTTTTTAAGATTTGCACCTATGTGGCAGTAGCCTCCGGGACCGGGTTATTTTAACTCTAACGACCCGGAGTTCTTGAATTCATTAAAACTGGCCAATTTTGCCTAGCCATGCCCATGTAGCCCCCGAGTCTTAATACGACTCGAGTACTTGTATTGAGATTCTCCATATTTGACTGTGATATAAACCGGTATGAGTTATTCCACAACTCAATGATATAATAGTCCCTTTTGCAGTAGACAACTTGTCCTGATATGTCAAACCAGAAATTATCCACCGCGGAGTTGATGATCATCACAGTGAAGCTGAAATCAACCACGGCCGATTCAGCCGTGGGAGCAGACAAATAAGTCGCCCGCGGCATTGTAAGTCAGTGCGGATGGGTGAATCAGTCGCAAGTGCGGTAAGCCGTGCAGACGGGCGAGTCAATCGCAAGTGCGGACAGATGAGTTGGCCGCGGATGGGCGAGTTAACCCCATCGTGTTGATGTAGACTAGGCCGCAGAGACGGCAGCTTGAGCACACCCATTCAATAGCAACCCGGCGCAGATGCTAGTGTATGATGATGCTAACGCACACTCCATAGGCACAACATGGCACCACCCTTATAATGAATCATTGTCCTGCACATAAAAATAGGCAGACCAAATGAATTGTTCTTTGATTAAACAATATGTACTAAAAGTAGATAGAAACAATAGCACCTGGTATATTTTGCCTGATGAACATAGATGCTGGCATTGGATAATGCTGGACAGTGTTAGACGACCATTTAAATGTAGGCTGATAAAGCAACAGCGCCCACGTGGCCTTCTAGCCCATTCGGCAAACTCACGTGAGGAATCTTTGGTGCATACTGAAGGAAATATGCCCTAGAGGCAATACTAAAGTTATTATTTATTTCCTTATATCATGATAAATGTTTATTATTCATACTAGAATTGTATTAACCGGAAACATAATACATGTTTGAATACATAGACAAACAGATTGTCACTAGTATGCCTCTACTTGACTAGCTCGTTGATCAAAGATGGTTATGTTTGGTAACCATAGACATGAGTTGTCATTTGATTAACGGGATCACATCATTAGGAGAATGATGTGATTGACATGACCCATTCCGTTAGCTTAGCACACGATCGTTTAGTATGTTGCTATTGCTTTCTTCATGACTTATACATGTTCCTATGACTATGAGATTATGCAACTCCCGTTTATCGGAGGAACACTTTGTGTGCTACCAAACGTCACAACGTAACTGGGTGATTATAAAGGAGCTCTACAGGTGTCTCCAAAGGTAAATATTGGGTTGGCGTATTTTGAGATTAGGATTTGTCACTCCGATTGTCGGAGAGGTATCTCTGGGCCCTCTCGGTAATACACATCACTTAAGCCTTGCAAGAATTGTAACTAATGAGTTAGTTGCAGGATGATGTATTACAAAACGAGTAAAGAGACTTGCCGGTAACGAGATTGAACTAGGTATTGAGATACCGATGATCGAATCTTGAGCAAGTAACATACCGATGACAAAGGGAACAACGTATGTTGTTATGCGGTCTGACTGATAAAGATCTTCGTAGAATATGTGGGAGCCAATATGAGCATACAGGTTCCACTATTGGTTATTGACCGGAGACGTGTCTCGGTCATGTCTACATAGTTCTCGAACCCGTAGGGTCCGCACGCTTAACGTTACGATGACAGTTATACTATGAGTTTATATGTTTTGATGTACCGAAGGTTGTTCGGAGTCCCGGATGTGATCACGGACATGATGAGGAGTCTCGAAATGGTCGAGATATGAAGATTGATATATTGGAAGCCTATGTTTGGATATCGGAAGTGTTCTGGGTGAAATCGATTTATCAAGTACCGGAGGTTACCGAACCCCGGGAACTTAATGGGCCTTAGTGGGCCTAGGTAGATGAGAGGAGAGGCGACTAGGGCTGGGTCACCCCCCCCCACACACAGTTCGAATAGGACAGGAGAGGCGGCGCCCCCTTCCTTCTTCTCCTCCACTCCTTCCCCCTCCCAAGTCCTAATCCAACTAGGAAAGGGGGGAGTCCTACTCCCGGTGGGAGTAGGACTCCTCCGGCGTGCCCTCTCCCTTGGCCGGCCGCACCCCCTTGCTCCCTTATATACGGGGGCACGGGCACCCCATAGACACAACATTGATCTGTTTGATCTTTTAGCCGTGTGTGGTGCCCCCCTCTACCATAGTCCACCTCGATAATACTATAGCGGTGCTTAGGCGAAGCCCTGCGTCAGTAGAACATCAAAATCGTCACCACGCCATCGTGCTGACGAAACTCTCCCCCAACACTCGGCTGGATCGGAGTTCGAGGGACGTCATCGGGCTGAACGTGTGCTGAACTCGGAGGTGTCGTACGTTCGGTACTTGATCGGTCGGATCATGAAGACGTACGACTACATCAACCGCGTTGTGCTAACACTTCCGCTTTCGGTCTACGAGGGTACGTGGACAACACTCTCCCCTCTCATTGCTATGCATCACCATGATCTTGCGTGTGCGTAGGAATTTTTTTGAAATTACTACGTTCCCCAATAGTAGCATCCGAGCCTGGTTTTTTGCGTAGATGTCATATGCACGAGTAGAACACAAGTGAGTTGTGGGAGATATAAGTCATACTGCTTACCAGCATGTCATACTTTGGTTCGGCGGTATTGTGAGATGAAGCGGCCCGGACCGACATTATGCGTACGCTTACGCGAGACTGGTTTCACTGTTGCGAGCACTCGTTGGTTAAAGGTGACCGGCGAGTGTCTGTCTCTCTCACTTTAGTTGAACCGAGTGTGGCTAGGCCTGGTCCTTGCGAAGGTTAAAACAGCACCAACTTGACAAACTATCGTTGTGGTTTTGATGCGTAGGTAAGAACGGTTCTTGCTAAGCCCGTAGCAGCCACGTAAAACTTGCAACAACAAAGTAGAGGACGTCTAACTTGTTTTTGCAGGGCATGTTGTGATGGGATATGGTCAAGACATGATGCTAATTTTATTGTATGAGATGATCATGTTTTGTAACCGAGTTATCGACAATCGGCAGAGCCATATGGTTGTCGCTTATTGTATGCAATGCAATCGCCCTGTAATGCTTTACTTTATCACTAAGCGGTAGCGATAGTCGTAGAAGCATAAGATTGGCAAGACAACAACGATGCTACGATGGAGATCAAGGTGTCGCACCGGTGACAATGGTGATCATGACGGTGCTTCGGAGATGGTGATCACAAGCACAAGATGATGATGGCCATATCATATTACTTATATTGATTGCATGTGATGTTTATATTTTATGCATCTTATCTTGCTTTGATTGACGGTAGCATTATAAGATGATCCCTCACTAAATTATCAAAGTATAAGTGTTCTCCCGAGTATGCACCGCTATGAAGTTCTTCGTCTTTGAGACACCACGTGATGATCGGTGTGATAGGCTCTACGCTCAAATACAACGGGTGCAAAACAGTTGCACACACGGAATACTCAGGTTAAACTTGACGAGCCTAGCATATAACAGATATGGCCTCGGAACACGGCGACTGAAAGTCGAGCGTGAATCATATAGTAGATATGATCAACATAGTGATGTTCACCATTGAAACTACTCCATCTCACGTGATGATCGGACATGGTTTAGTTGATTTGGATCACGTGATCACTTAGAGGATTAGAGGGATGTCTATCTAAGTGGGAGTTCTTAAGTAATATGATTAATTAAACTTAAATTTATCATGAACTTAGTACCTGATAGTGTCTTGCTTGTCTATGTTGATTGTAGATAGATGGCCCGTGCTGTTGTTCCGTTGAATTTTAATGTGTTCCTTGAGAAAGCAAAGTTGAAAGATGATGGTAGCAATTACACGGACTGGGTCCGTAACTTGAGGATTATCCTCATTGCTTCACAGAGGAATTACATCATGGAAGCACCGCTGGGTGCCAGGCCTGTTGCAGGAGCAACACCAGATGTTATGAACATCTGGCAGAGAAAAGATGATGACTACTCGATAGTTCAGTGTGCCATGCTTTACGGCTTAGAACCAGGACTTCAATGACGTTTTGAATGTCATGGAGCATATGAGATGTTCCAGGAGTTGAAGTTAATATTTCAAGCAAATGCCCGAATTGAGAGATATGAAGTCTCCAATAAGTTCTACAGCTGCAAGATGGAGGAGAATAGTTCTGTCAGTGAGCATATACTCAAGATGTCTGGGTATAATAATCACTTGATTCAACTGGGAGTTAATCTTCCATATAATAGCATCATTGACAGAATTCTCCAATCACTGCCACCAAGCTACAAGAGCTTCGTGATGAACTATAACATGCAAGGGATGGATAAGACGATTCCCGAGCTCTTCGCAATGCTAAAGGCTACGGAGGTAGAAATCAAGAAGGAGCATCAAGTGTTGATGGTCTATAAGACCACCAGTTTCAAGAAAAAGGGCAAAGAGATGAAGAAGGGGAACTTCAAGAAGAACAACAAGCAAGCTGCTGCTCAGGAGAAGAAACCCAAGTCTGGACCTAAGCCTGAGACTGAGTGCTTCTACTGCAAGTAGACTGGTCACTGGAAGCGTAACTGCCCCAAGTATTTGGCGGATAAGAAGGATGGCAAGGTGAACAAAGGTATATGTGATATACATGTTATTGATGTGTACCTTACTAATGCTTGCAGAGCACTGGTATTTGATACTGGTTCATTGCTAATATTTGCAACTCAAACAGGGCTATGGATTGCGAAGATTGGCTAAGGACGAGGTGACGATGTGCGTGGGAAATGGTTTCAAAGTCGATGTGATCGCAGTCGGCACGCTACCTCTACATCTACCTTCGGGATTAGTATTAGACCTAAATAATTGTTATTTGGTGCCAGCGTTGAGCATGAACATTATATCTAGATCTTGTTTGATGCGAGACAGTTATTCATTTAAATCAGAGAATAATGGTTGTTCTATTTATATGAGTAATATCTTTTATGGTCATGCACCCTTGAAGAGTGGTCTATTTTTATTGAATCTCGATAGTAGTGATACACATATTCATAATGTTGAAGCCAAAAGATGCAGAGTTGATAATGATAGTGCAACTTATTTGTGGCACTGCCGTTTAGGTCATATCAGTGTAAAGCGCATGAAGAAACTCCATACCGATGGACTTTTGGAACCACTTGATTATGAATCACTTGGTACTTGCGAACCGTGCCTCATGGGCAAGATGACTAAAACGTCGTTCTCTGGAACTATGGAGAGAGCAATAGATTTGTTGGAAATCATACATACAGATGTATGTGGTCCAATGAATGTTGAGGCTCATGGTGGATATCGTTATTTTCTCACCTTCACAGATGATTTAAGCAGATATGGGTATATCTACTTAATGAAACATAAGTCTGAAACTTTTGAAAATTTCAAAGAATTTCAGAGTGAAGTTGAAAATCATCATAACAAGAAAATAAAGTTTCTACGATCTGATCATGGAGGAGAATATTTGAGTTACAAGTTTGGTCTACATTTGAAACAATGCGGAATAGTTTCACAACTCACGCCACCCGGAACACCACAGCGTAATGGTGTGTCCGAACGTCGTAATCGTACTTTACTTGATATGGTGCGATCTATGATGTCTCTTACTGATTTACCGCTATCGTTTTGGGGTTATGCTTTAGAGACAGCTGCATTCACATTAAATAGGACACCATTAAAATCCGTTGAGACGACGCCTTATGAACTATGGTTTGGCAAGAAACCAAAGTTGTCGTTTCTTAAAGTTTGGGGCTGCGATGCTTATGTGAAAAAGCTTCAACCTGATAAGTTCGAACCTAGATCGGAGAAATGTGTCTTCATAGGATATCCAAAAGAGACTGGTGGGTACACCTTCTATCACAAATCCGAAGGCAAGACTTTTGTTGCTAAATTCAGAGTTTTTCTAGAGAAGGAGTTTCTCTCGAGAGACGTGAGTGGGAGGAAACTAGAACTTGATGAGGTAACTATACCTACTCCCTTATTGGAAAGTAGTTCATCGCAGAAACTGGTTTCTGCAACACCTACACCAATTAGTGAGGAAGTTAATGATGATGATCATGAAACTTCAGATCAAGTTGTTACTGAACCTCGTAGGTCAACCAGAGTAAGATCCGCACTAGAGTGGTACGGTAATCCTGTTCTGGAAGTTATGTTACTAGACCATGACGAACCTACGAACTATGAAGAAGCGATGGTGAGCCCAGATTCCGCAAAATGGCTTGAGGCCATGAAATCTGAGATGGGATCCATGTATGAGAACAAAGTGTGGACTTTGGTTGACTTGCCCGATGGTCGGCAAGCAATTGAGAATAAATGGATCTTCAAGAAGAAGACTGACACTGACGGTAATGTTACTGTCTACAAAGCTCGACTTGTTGCAAAAGGTTTTCGACAAGTTCAAGGGATTGACTACGATGAGACCTTCTCACCCGTAGCGATGCTTAAGTCTGTCCGAATCATGTTAGAATTGCCGCATTTTATGATTATGAAATTTGGCAAATGGATGTCAAAACTGCATTCCTGAATGGATTTCTGGAAGAAGAGTTGTATATGATGCAGCCGAAAGGTTTTGTCGATCCAAAGGGAGCTAACAAAGTGTGCAAGCTCCAGCGATCCATTTATGGACTGGTGCAAGCCTCTCGGAGTTGGAATAAACGCTTTGATAGTGTGATCAAAGCATTTGGTTTTGCATGACTTTTGGAGAAGCCTGTATTTACAAGAAAGTGAGTGGGAGCTCAGAGCATTTCTGATATTATATGTGGATGACATATTGCTGATTGGAAATGATATAAATTTTTTGGATAGCATAAAGGGATACTTGAATAAGAGTTTTCAATGAAAGACCTCGGTGAAGCTTCTTACATATTGGGCATCAAGATCTATAGAGATAGATCAAGACGCTTAATTGGACTTTCACAAAGCACATACCTTGACAAACTTTTGAAGAAGTTCAAAACGGATCAAGCAAAGAAAGGGTTCTTGCCTGTGTTACAAGGTGTGAAGTTGAGTAAGACTCAATGCCCGACCACTGCAGAAGATAGAGAGAAGATGAAAGATGTTCCCTATGCTTCAACCATAGGCTCTATCATGTATGCAATGCTGTGTACCAGACCTGATGTGTGCCTTGCTATAAGTCTAGCAGGGAGGTACCAAAGTAATCCAGGAGTGGATCACTAGATAGCGGTCAAGAACATCCTGAAATACCTGAAAAGGACTAAGGATATGTTTCTCGTTTATGCAGGTGACAAAGAGCTCATCGTAAATGGTTACGTTGATGCAAGCTTTGACATTGATCCGGACGATTCTAAATCGCAAACCGGATACGTGTTTACATTGAACGGTGGAGTTGTCAGTTGGTGCAGTTCTAAACAAAGCGACGTGGCGGGATCTACGTGTGAAGCGGAGTACATAGCTGCTTCGGAAGCGGCAAATGAAGGAGTCTGTATGAAGGAGTTCATATCCGATCTAGGTGTCATACCTAGTGCATCGGGTCCAAAGAAAATCTTTTGTGACAACACTGGTGCAATTGCCTTGGCGAAGGAATCTAGATTTCACAAGAGAACCAAGCACATCAAGAGACGCTTCAATTCCATCCGGTATCTAGTCCAGGTGGGAGACATAGAAATTTGCAAGATACATACGGATCTGAATGTTGCAGACCCGTTGACTAAGCCTCTTCCACGAGCAAAACATGATCAGCACCAGGGCTCCATGGGTGTTAGAATCATTACTGTGTAATCTAGATTATTGACTCTAGTGCAAGTGGGAGACTAAAGGAAATATGCTCTAGAGGCAATAATAAAGTTATTATTTATTTCCTTATATCATGATAAATGTTTATTATTCATGCTAGAATTGTATTAACCAGAAACATAATACATGTGTGAATACATAGACAAACAGATTTTCACTAGTATGCCTCTACTTGACTAGCTCGTTGATCAAAGATGGTTGTGTTTCCTAACCATAGACATGAGTTGTCATTTGATTAACGGGATCACATCATTAGGAGAATGATGTGATTGACATGACCCATTCCGTTAGCTTAGCACACGATCGTTTAGTATGTTGCTATTGCTTTCTTCATGACTTATACATGTTCCTATGACTATGAGATTATGCAACTCCGCTTAACGGAGGAACACTTTGTGTGCTATCAACGCCACAACGAATCGGGTGATTATAAAGGAGCTCTACAGGTGTCTCCAAAGGTACATGTTGGGTTGGCGATTTCGAGATTAGGATTTGTCACTCCGATTATCGGAGAGGTATCTCTGGCCCTCTCGGTAATACACATCACTTAAGACTTGCAAGCATTGCAACTAATGAGTTAGTTATGGATGATGTATTACGGAACGAGTAAAGCGATTTTCCGATAACGAGATTGAACTAGGTATTGAGATACCGACGATCGAATCTCGTGCAAGTAACATACCGATGACAAAGGAACAACGATGTTGTTATGCGGTTCGACCGATAAACATCTTCGTAGAATATGTGGGAGCCAATATGAGCATCCAGGTTCCGCTATTGGTTATTGACCGGAGACGTGTCTCGGTCATGTCTACATAGTTCTTAAACCCGTAGGGTCCGCACGCTTAACGTTACGATGAAAGTTATATTATGAGTTTATATGTTTTGATGTACCGAAGGTTGTTCGGAGTCCCAGATGTGATCACAGACATGACGAGGAGTCTCGAAATGGTTGAGACATGAATATTGATATATTCGAAGCCTATGTTTGGATATCGGAAGTGTTCCGGGTGAAATCAGGATTTTACCGGAGTACCGGGAGGTTACCGGAACCCCCCGGGAACTTAATGGGCCTTAGTGGGCCTAGGTAGAAGAGAGGAGAGGCGGCTAGGGCTGCCCCCCCCCATTCCTTCTTCTCCTCCACTCCTTCCCCCTCCCAAGTCCTAATCCAACTAGGAAGGGGGGGGGTCCTACTCCCGGTGGGAGTAGGACTCCTCCCAGCGCGCCCTCTCCCTTGGCCGGCCGCACCCCCCCCCCCTTGCTCCTTTATATACGGGGGCAGGGGCACCCCATAGACACAAAATTGATCTTTTTGATCTTTTAGCCGTGTGCGGCGCCCTCCTCCACCATAGTCCACCTCGATAATAATGTAGCGGTGCTTAGGCGAAGCCCTGCGTCAGTAGAACATCAACGTCGTCACCACGCCATCGTGCTGACGAAACCCTCCCTCGACACTCGGCTGGATTGGAGTTCGAGGGACGTCATCGGGCTGAATGTGTGCTGAACTCGGAGGTGCCGTACGTTCGGTACTTGATCGGTCGGATCGTGAAGACGTACAACTACATCAACCGCGTTGGGCTAACGCTTCCGCTTTCAGTCTACGAGGGTACATGGACAACACTCTCCCCTCTCATTGCTATGCATCACCATGATCTTGCGTGTGTGTAGGAATTTTTTTGAAATTACTACGTTCCCCAACACATACGTCTCTATCCTTCCCATGTAGGAATAAGTAGAGTATTAGCTTTTAATTCTCATGTAGACGCTGGTTCTTGGTCCTTCCCGTGGGTGGCGGGGCTACAGCTCCAGAGATATGACAACGGTACTGCTGCTATATCAGCTAGATGGATTTCGGTCAGATCCCTTGATGCACGTGTCTGAATAACAGCAACAAATTTGCTCAGCGAGAATCTTTGATGGAAACGCTTGCTGCTTGTCCCTTTCGTAAATCCTTATGAGAACAAAAATGAAAAAGACCTACAGCTCGGACAGAAATGGAGACCTCTACAGCGGCTCTTCCATGGCGTAGGCGATTTGGAGCAGCAATCTGAAAACCGGCTAGCGCAGCGGCTACCTGAAGGTTGGCCAACGTGGCGGCTTACAGTGACGGCTCAAGGCCGCAAAGGGGCGGCAGCTCACCGCTAAGGTGAGACGGCAGCGGAGGCGTGAAGCAGCGGGCGGCCCCACAGGGCGGCTCCCCAACGGCGGCTCTCTGCGAGGTGGCGTTTTGCCGTGCAAGGAAGTGGCCAGTCAAACGGAGGAGTCCGAGTCCATGGATAACTCGCTCCCGGGTCGTGGCTGTTTCCGGGTCGACCCGAGTTGAATAGATCAGGGTGTGGTCTTCCTTTTGGTAATTGAAAAACTAAACCAATATTACTAGTAGCTTCACGTACTAGTGCTAGTTGCTGACTTTGACCAAAGCAATGATTAAAAAACGAATCTGGACCTTTCAAGCTGAGAGTATTCAAGTACTTGGTGTGCCACCTTATACGAACAACCGCCACGGAGGATTATTGCAGTAGTATCGCTTTCATGAGAATAGTAGCATAATCAAAGTAATCCTACTCTGAACCGTAACAACAGATCTCTTTACGAAACCACCTCGGGGTTGGATCCTTGCTTGCACATGCGTTTGTTGATTCATTTTTACATTGCGCATAGCGGATGCAGCACAATTTCTGCCAGCCTCGGCGACAAGCAACTGTAGAAAAATTGATCTTAACTTCTGACTTCGACGGATCACGTTGTGTCGGCGGCGCGCAACAGAAACTCCAAACCGTGGGATTCGCTGGCTTTGCCGAAGACTATCTCCTACCGAATTTTCCTTATCCGGTCAATTGCAACCTTCTTGATCCCTGTAAGAGATCCCTCCAAGAACTCATCACCACCGTGCGCTCTCCCCACGGTGCGCCATCTATGTGGTAGCTTGAGAGGGGTTGAGTGCGACGAGAGACACGAGGTTTTACCCAGGTTCGGCCCCTCACGGTGGAGGTAAAAGCCTACAACCTACTTCATTGATATTCATGATGATCACGATTACAAGGGTGCTCTATCTCGAGAGCTATTGACTTGTCTGTCTAAATCTAACTTGTAAAACTTGTCCCTCTTGGGGTGCCCTGGCCCTCCTTATATAAGTTGGAGGGGCGGGTTACATGACTAGTCCTAGTAGGATTAGGATTACTTTATTACAAGTGGAGTCCTAGTCTTGCTTCCTTTGTAGGAGAATATTCCTTATGCCTTTCATCTTCAACCGGCCTATCATAACGTAAGCCGGCCTTCTGGCCCTTGAGCCTTCTGGGCCTCCGAGTCTTGTCGGTCCTCTGACCCACCTGCCGAGTCACCAATGAGTCACCTAGCTCTGACGCGTCATCAGTGAATGGAGAGATCCGGACAGGTCATCAGTGAGTCGCCAATTCAGGGCGGGTCACCAGTGAATCGCCAAGTCCGGCCGGGTCATACTCCCGGCCGGGTCATACCGCGGGGTATATCCCCGACAGGATTGATAGGTTTAAGCATTTAGGGCTGGTCGCTCTTATGGATACCTGTGAGCTATTGTTGGGATAAACAACTATTAATTTTGGTCTTGATATTGATTGAGTTGGAGGGAGTCAGAGACTACCACAGAATCCTTCCATAGTCACCCCGGTGACCTTCGCCACCAAAGCGTCACGACAATTTCCAAGACCCCTCATATAATATCCAGTGGGGATCCATCGGAGCATGTAGGAATGCCGACCACTACATAAGCCGCTGGAAGAGAAAGCTCGAAGAGCTTCCCTTCATTCGCTTCACGGGAGTCGCACACAGCACATAGCTGGAAGTCAGAGGGCCCGTACTACCTGCCTAACCCTTCGCTCCGAGGGACCGTAGAACGGAAAGCGCCTTCTAAACAACTCGGCAGAAGGGAAGGGGCCTATGTATTTGCAGGACCACTGCGGATTTGACCCTACCTACACCCAGAGCAAATCCCCTAGGGTCCTGCCACCACGCCGCAGAGTAGGAGCTCATGTGGAACCTTGGATTTGTGGCATAACAGCGGTGGAAGGTATCAAAATATTACGGCCGCATAACATAGTATAGATGCTAAGGTCGGCCAAAATATGGACACCCAACGGGCCCGACGCGCACAATCCTTTCCTATCCGAGCCCGTCATTGCATGCACTTCGGACAGCCGTCTGTAGCATCATAAGGAGCACCTCTCTTTCGAGGTACCCAAATGGAACGGTCCTTATTTGTGTTGTTGGTTGGTCTTTCTCAACGTGGTCTATAGCACGAAAAACCATTCTTTACAAGATAGGGTCGTTCACATGAAAGAAAATACAAAATCCATTCTTCATGGTCGCGCGCATTTCTCCAAATCCTCCAGGATCGCAAGTGGAAAGCTAAGCAAGGGTGGGGAGGCTACGAGCTCCGCGTCAAACATAAAGAAGCAAGCTGGGGGTGTTGCCATAGCGTGCCGGAGAGCAACCATAGGCAACCAAACTAACACTACTAGAAAAACCCCTACTAATGGCGCACCTAGTATGGCTATTAATGGCGCATCTGTGGTGCGCCATTAATAGCACGCCATTAGTATTTTACTAATGGCGCACCACCGGTGCGCCATTAGTATCTCAGATACTAATGGCGCACCACGGTGCGCCATTAGTATAGGCCAGGTGCGCCATTAGTATGCCTCCTGGGGCCATGTATACCAGTGCTTTAAGATACTAATGGCGCACCACCGGATGCGCCTATTAGTAATCAGGCATACTAATGGCACACTACCCAGTGATGCGCCATTAGTATGATCGTCATACTAATGGCGCACTATCATGTGATGCGCCATTAGTATGAATATTAGGTTTTTTTTATTTTTTTATTTTATGTTTTTTGCACAGGTTACAAAATGTATAATTTGACAAAATATAGACATCACACATCAACAACAGATTCATCAAATACAATAGAATATTAGTCTATGAATACAATTCATCATATTAGTCTCCGAATACAATTCATCATATTAGTCTCCGAATTGAAAAGACCGAACAAAGATAGAACATTATATTACAAGTCTCGAGACCGCGAGTAGTGAGTTTGTCTTCACATTACAAGTCGATATCGATCATCTAAACTACCATCACATAGAAGAGAGCTGCGGTCATCACGATGAGCATCATCATGATGAAACTCGCCTTCATCCGGTTCCTCCAACGCTCTTCCCTCTCCCGCTAGATAGCGGGCGATCTAGATTCAGCCTCGCCCTAGTGGTGTACCTTTGTAACTGTTACCGCTGAATCGGTGAACCTGTCTCCGACACTCCTCCCACCATCGAGACTCGAACCTTACCCTTGTACACTAGATACGCCGGCATCGCTATGCACTAGCCAAACGTAAACGTTAGTACCAATTCACGATAATACATAAGCAATATATAAGTATGCAATGTAAAGATCGGAAGAGAAAAGCAAGACATTAATAGCATGCATCGATTACATCTAAGTTGAACGACTCTCAAACCAAAGAGACATACTACAAGTTCATTAAAGTTTAATTACAACATGAGCCAATCGATGTTTCAGAACTAGACAACTCGACTCAAGGGACCGGAGCGTGGATGAAGCCGCCGTCTATAGTGGGAGTCATGAAAGAACGGGCGTTGTCATCCTGCATTTGTAGCATTGTGTCGATGTCACTGTTGGACGGCTGATTTCTGAGGTAGAACTGCCCCGAGGTACGGCGACATCTTGATGGATGATTTCCGCAAACTCCGATCGATGCGAAGAATTTTTGTCGGAGGTCCGCGCCCCGGATTGCCGACACGCCGCGCCCAATCTTGGAGTTTACTCGCAGCGAAGTTGATGATGGTCCCGCACGATCGCCTCGCATGTGATGGATGGCGAGTAGGCACCCTTCGATCACAAAGCGGCTGCTTGACGCAGCGTAACGTCAGACAGGGAGAACACGTGCTTGCCGTGATTTATTTAATAGGCCTCGTGAAGGTGCTTCCAGATTTGGCGAGCCGGGAGAACATCATCAAGAACCTTCTTGACATTTGTGTAGTCTACGCTCGATCGACGGTCCGGGTCGAAATACGTGGCCATGGAATATTTGGGGCTTAGGAGGATGAGCGCAACGGTGTCACCGCAGAAAACACGAATGTTAAAAGAAAACGATCGAAATGTAAGAATTCATATGTTACGGGCGGTTGAGGCGAGGACTTACTCGGAAAGTAAGGCACGAGGAAGTTATCCTTATCTTGGTTTGCCGAATGACGCCTTCGAGGTAAGAACTCGCGACTTGCCGGTCCCCCAGCGCTGCCCAAGATCTTGGCACGCATGTAGAAGGGGTCGACTATCACGATGTCCGGGTCTTGTCGCTAATGATCCTGCATCTCCATACTCAGCTAAAATAGCCGAACGAAGGTGTAGTGCAGCGGATGAAGGTTCAACATAGCGTGGATGTCATCAAAATGCAGGACGATCAGACGCCGATGGAGTTATCCACAAAGCCCTTGCCCTCCGCACCTTGGCCGCAAAACCGGTATGCCACATCCTTCTCCCCGAGATGCCGCTTCTCCAAAGAAAGAACACTGTCATGCAGACTCCGCGATAGCACCGTTGCAGCATTGAGCATATTTGTCGGTAGCATCGCCTACCCGCCACATGCACCTCCTCGAGATATCCTGCGGTGAAGGTGGCCCGCCCCGAGCACGGATCGCATTTTGTGCCGCTGGCTCGCACACCTTCTTAGTCTTTCTTTTGCGCCTTCTTCTTCTCCTGTAATGGGACCAAGTTTTGCCGATGCACCGCCTTCTTGAGTGTGTTGGGGCTGATATTATTTCACTCGCCTATCCGAGGCTCGGTGAAGTCGGTAGCTGGAGGCGCCTCCTAAGAGCTGAACGCCAGACGGCGCCGCTGTAACTTGGCTTCTCCGCTGTACGAGCTAGATCGCACACGCCTTTTGTTGGGTTTGGTTCTTGAGAAGGAGGCCCCATGAAGTCGCCATCGCACTCCATGCTCGGCAAAGTATCGATCGACGCTGCCAAATGTATCATAGTCGTTGTCGCCGCTGCTCGATCCCGTGCCATATGCATGTTTGGATCCAGTGGCATAGGGATGTCCGCACCGCTACGGGCGGTCTTGCCATGGGGCCGATTTAGCGCCGGCACGATCGGGCGGTGTTGTCTTTGGGTGGTGTCCCCGCCCCAAACGAACCTGGCTCTTCGCCAAAGCAGGGCCAGCCAGCAGGCGCCGAGGGTCATCACGCCATCATCGCCGCCCCGACGGGTCGATTCGAGGTAACAAGTCGTCGAGCCTGGCAGCACCAACCAGTTGAACCCTAAACAAGTTGGGTGGCATCCGGTACCGTGGAACAAGGTTGCCCGGTTGAACGATTTTGCCCTTGGCGACATCGACCAACTCGTTGTTCACGGGCGGAGGAGAGTGCACGAACATCGGCGCGCCTCGCGAAAACATGTAGGGCGCCAGGATGCCCAACCAAAGGCAAGGAGATGAAGTCCTCGCCGAGAGAGGCTTAATTAGTTACCGTGATGATGGCGCCGAGCTCGGCTAATGTAGAGGCACCGCCAACGGCGGTGTGCGCTTGACGGAGGGGCCGCTTGCTGCAGAGGTGCCGCCGGCGACACCCGGTGCATTAAGCTCCGTGCGGCGCCGGAGACACTAATGCCGCTCGCCGGAGGCACCAATGGCCCCGCCATCGCATTATGCGAGTTGCTGGCCGTGAAGCTAGGAATCGGGCGGCCTCGCTGGTACGCCGCAATCCACGACTCAACCCCGAGATCAAGGTAGGCACAAGGGCGGTGATCGCCGCCCGAGTCGTTGTTCCACTTGCTTTGGACAATCTCCGAATCCGCGCCACCTGTGCCTTTGAGTTCTTGAACCTCTCGCTACTGGCTTTCCGAGCTGGTCTTTTATCCTTCCGCACACCAGCGTATAGTATGACCCCATTTTGTCGACAAGCCTTTGCCGCCACACGACCAGCCGACGCCGGCCATCGAGCTTATCCTTGTTCTTCATTACATTCAACCCCTATTTAGAGTGGTGTCCCAAGGGTTGCTCGAGTCGACCCCTGCCATTGCTTTCAATACCAAGGAAGGCATGTGAACCATTTAGAAATTCGCTTCATTAATTAGAATGCAACCATATGGAGCTAATTACGCTGGGTGTATTCCTTACTGTAACAAGCTCTGCTGCCTGGTCTTCGGATCCGTGGTAAGCTCCTTTGTTTTCGGTCCTTCTTGTACCGGCCCCGACAAAGTTCCTGGTCTGCTTGTCACCAGATGTATCAAGAGGGGCGGTAGGCCTTGCTCGCACGGTCCGCCTCCTCCTTGTCCCATATAGGCTCCGCCACTCAGAACCGCCGGGACCGAGTGTGTGTTCCCTATGTTCACCTCCCGCATTTGTTTCCACTCACTTGATTGGGAGCTTGCGGTCCTCGAGCAATTGATCTTGAAGTCATTGTAGTCATCTTCGTGATCAAGGATTTTTCTCCTTGATCTTCTCGATAACTCTCACCTTTCTCGATCATTCTCTTCACATTGCTTTTCCAAGTAGACAGGGCCTTGCTCATCTTCGTGAGGGCAGCATTGTTCACTTTATTCCCTTTGAGGCTTGTGTTTTCAAATTCAGCGGGAACTTGTATCGCTCAGGCAGCTTCGTGAAGAGGAGGTTGCAAATTCCTCGGTCAGATGCCTCGTGTTCTCGGTGTTGATCGAGACGGTGCTCGGACAATGCACCCGAGCTGAAGCGAGTACCCTTGACTATTCGCTCGGGCGCCGCTGGATTCCCGCTTGAGTCCACTTCAAGAACTTCCTCCTTGAGGGTGCGGAGCATGATCGGGCGCCGTCCTTCCGCTGCCTCTTCGGTTGGCTGCCATCGTGCGCGGCGCCGCCATCATCGATGGTGGCATCCTCGGCGGCACCATCTGGTGGCATCAGTGTGGTCATCCTCGGCGGCACCATCGCTGGTCTCGTGGATCGGTGGGGAAGGCGGCGGCCTCATACAAGTGAGGTTGTTCCTCCATCTCCGGGACAGCTCCCAAAATGCCTTGCCGCTCAACCCTCGGCCTCATCGCTAGGGCCATGTTTTCTCTAAATAGAAACAAAGTTTGGTCAAAAGTTGGTTATTTTCAAGGAATAAGATCATGGTCTCATCATTTAGGGTTTGTCGACACCGAGGCATCCTAAAATCTAAGCTTTTATCATTGAGGGTTTTTCACGCCAAGGCACCCTAAAAGCCTAACCTTTCATCATTTCGGTTTTTATCGACACCGAGGCACCCTAAAAGCCTATGCATTAGTCACAAGTACGCCGGGCACTTGATCCTACTTAATTAACTACTAAGATACCCCGCCCATGCATTAGTCATAGTATTTTATATGTCCTATTTTTAGCAAAGTCATGCTAAAATTCACGGAAAATTTCAGCATGACCTTTGCTGAAAATAGGACATATGGAGTACCCGAATTTGCCGGAACGGAAGTTAATCGACATTCCGGCAAACTCAAGGGCCTCTCGGGGTACCTGCAAAATCATCACGACACGATGGTCGGAGACAAAACCCAGCAAACTAGCAAAATCATCACAAATTGTTTTCTCGTTAAAGATGATCATCATCTTTACAAGTCTTTCTCAATGTGATCACAAGTAATTCAGAGGCATCACAAGTAATTCAGAGCATCACAAGGCATTAGTAGTTCAAGACATGAACAAGTTTTACAAAGCACATCAATATGTATTGTATTTCATTGTGGAGTTATATACAGTATGTTACAACAAAGAAACAGCTTAATCCATGCCTCACTTATCAACAGTCATTACTTGTCAAATACGAAGAAGGAACAATTTACTTGTGACATAGTTACAAATGATGACAGAATAAAGCAACACCCTACACTAGCCTAAAAACAAGTGAAGTTTCACCCATATAAGAACAAGTGAATTCTAGTCCCATTGACACTCCTGGTTTTCTACAAACACTAGTACTAGGGCACACAAAAGTTCTGAAATTTGTGTGCCTAACTGAATTTACTGAATTTTCAAGAATCAATAAACTGAATTTTCAAAACTGCAAGAAGCCAATTAAAAATATCCTCTCATCTCATATGAGGATTGTTAACTGCTGCCAAACAGGCCCGGGACAGACCCATGTTCATGTAGGTGTGTACTGTAGCTGTTTGGTACTTGTGGAAAGAACAAAACAAAATGGTCTTCCAAAGAATTCCCCACTCTCACAGATCATGGCTCTCTAGATTTAATCATGATTTTGCCATTGTTGAGATATAGGGAGGAAGTCTGAGCTTGAGGATTTCATAAGCTCCCTAGTGCAACAAATTACCTAAAAACCTTGTACTAGTATCTTATCTTTTGGTTAGGGTCAAAGACCCTATACCTTATACATACCATGTATCTTTAATTTTGTTTTATTAATACAAGACTGTAGGAGCCTCTCCTACTGTCCTTCATAGTTCAAAAATGAATAGACAATGCAGCTTTCCGTAAACTGAGTAACCAAGAAAAAAGATGTACAAAAAGATAAATTTACCTAAGTTTTTCGACCAAGATAGCACGTTAGCAGATCTTGTGTGATCGCAGTTCCCGATCCACTCCTTTCCACCCAACTCCCCTGACTAGAAGCAAAAGAAGCACATAACCAAATGAAAATAAAGAGAAGTTGAGTCAACGAAGAAGGCATATGTGCAAACCACTATGTAATCATGTAAGTAGAGTATGGGAAACTGGCTTTTGTGGCAAGGATAGTAAATGAAGCCACGCTCTATTGCCGTGTCCAGAAAAATAAATGCTGGGACTTGTACAGTGAGCTTGTACGAAGTTATTGTACAAGTATATACAATCTGTGTGCACAACAAAATTAGCGATCTCCTCCTTGTATCTGCTCGAGCCTTTGGTCACTTCCGACACAATGATAAGAGGCTCAGTTCAAGATGCCAAAAAAAGTAAAATCCAACGGTTCCAAACTATCAAGAAATAAACAAGACGATACATGGAGCCTAGCTACTTCTATAATGGATCAAAGCAGTTGTACTCTTGATATCGCCATTCTGTCAAAGTGTACTTTGGGGCACAAACAAAGTGCTAGGACCACCATGTAATCAAGCCCTTGCACTTGTTTAGTTCAGGTCCAGCAAACTAAACCATGTATCAGAACTAAAAACATAGTGGTAGCTGGCTGCAATAATAAAAATAAAATATTTATTCATAACTTATTCTCTCTCTTAGGGCTAGTATTTGTTTTATCGTTAGTAGTGATCGACGTGGATATGATGTTTGTTGCTTATGATCTCAATTGCATGACTAGTTTCAACAATCTGTTGCATGTGTCAGTTATTCTCTCTATCATGTTGATCAAACATAATTCAGATGCAGCTTACAAGAAAAGAACATAAACAAAATCGAAGGTGCATTGAAACACACTAGTAGAAATGAATTTTGATGTGTGTTTGATAAGAACACGCGGGCCAAATTGTTGTGAAAATACTAAGCATTGTGTGAGGCATAAAGAGTTATCATGAAGTTCAAGGATTAATTAATGTGGCACACACGAATAACGTCAAACTGCTAGACATCGTGACTTTGCTAAACAACTACGTATGGTTTAAGGCGCCCAGCTCGAAATCGGGATGGGTTTAAAAGAGCATGCTACTGGATTAAACACGCCTAATCTCAAAACCTGTACCTATTGGAAGTTCTGAAACATTGGGGAAGGGGTGAACACAAATCATACAATCAAGAAAAATCAGCATGTGCAATTCATCTCATAGAAGAGATTAGAGTAACTAATTACCCCAATACCTGCAAACTTGTGCTTATTTTGTATCAAGAAACATGTGTCATGACCTATACATATATATGTTTTTAACCCTCTATAATCATGAGCGAATTCGACCGATGAATACATAAGAGGGCATAGGACCATGCATAACAATCAATCAACATAAGTTCATGTTTTGTACCGAGGACCCGTATGAAGCGAGCAAATGGCGAGGAGGGAAGGGATAGGGTCGGGCGGTAGCTACCTTGGAGGAGCGGGCCGGGTGGAGGAGGCGGTCGGAGAGGATAAGGTGCTCCGCGACGGTGGTGTGGACGGGCGGGCCCGGGCGGCGGGTCGCGCCGAGGCGGCGGGCAGCGCCGAGGTGGCGGGCAGCGGCGCCGGGCGGGTCGAGGCGGCGCTGGCCGGGCATCGGGCGGCGGGCGGGCGCCGAGGCGGCAAGGCTGGGCGGCGGGGCAGCGCGCTGGAGAGGAGAGGGGAAGGGGATCTAGGGCGAGGGAGAGGGCGAGGGAGAGGGAAGGCGAGGAGAGGGCGAGGGAGGGAGAGGGCGAGGGCGAGGGCGAGCAGTGGGTCAGGTCAGGCAGCGGCGGCGGCGGCGGTGGATCGAGAGGGAGTGGAACTGGCGAGGGGAGAGGGAAGGGGATCGGGCAAGGGGAGAGGGAAGGGGGATCGGGCACAATACTAATGGCGACTCACCGTGGTGCGCCATTAGCATGTCCCATACTAATGGCGCACTCACCGTGGTGCGCCATTAGTATTTTTTTTTATTTCAACTCGAGCCAACAGGTTATGTACCACCGTAACTGATCCACATCAAGCCCACTCTACTAGCTCGACTGGTCAAGCAGCCAGTTCTCACACCAGAGGTCCTGGGTTCACTCCTGTGCTCCACAAATGTTTTTTAGCATTTAAAAGCTGTTTGATACTTATTTGTGTTTAAATATGTTCAAACTTGTTTAAATAATAACAGTAATATTTTTTATAGGACAAGAGCATTTAAAAAGTTGTTTGATACTTATTTTTTTATAAGACGTGCGCTGGGTGCGGTGGTCAAGGCGCGGCGGTTGAGTAGGGGAATCGAGGGTGCGGGGGTTTCATGGCGGCGGCGGTGGATCTGGGGGTGCTCGGCGAGGGGGACCGGATCTGGCGAGGTGGGATAGCGATCGAGATGGAGGGGATCGAGGTGGGCTCCACAAATTTTTTTTAGCATTTAAAAAGTTGTTTGATACTTATTTGTGTTTAAATATGTTCAAACTTGTTCAAACCTGCCGAGGTGCCTGTTGACGGGCAGACCAACGGGGTTCTCGATGCCTAGATAATTCGTGCAGTAGGAGATGCACTCTTCGGTCAGAAAGCCCCTGGCTATGCTTCCTTCTGGACGTGACATGTTGTGAACGTATCCTTTGATGACACCATTCATCCTTTCGAACGGCATCATGCTGTGCAGGAACGTTTGCCCGAGTTGGATGATATCCTCCACTATATGGACCAGCAGATGCACCATAACGTCAAGAATGCGGGCGGAAGTACATCTCAAGCTCGCATAGTATCACCACGATCTCTTCCTCGTAGCCTTCGAGTTGCCTCACGCCAATCGACTTCCGAGAGATGACGTCAAGAAGTTGCATAGGCCAAATAGCGTTTCACGGACGCGCGCCCATGATCCCACGGATTGCAATCGAAGTATCACGCCATCAGCACGTGATACCGTGAGACTTCATCCCGCTGAACTTCGCTTCGATGGGTCTAGGTATCTCGCTTATCTTCCTGCCAGAATCAGAAGGAAGTTTTACTCCTAGGAGGTAGGTGAAAACTGCTCGATCTCCTCCCGACTTAGAGTGAAGCACGGGAGGGTAGTCATTTCCGGTCTTCTTGGCCTTTTTGCCTTTGGCGACGACTTCTTCGTGTCCTGCTTCGCCTCATCATCATCATCATCATCATCATCATATATAGCGTGAAGCTCCTGCCGATGCCCATTGATTTCAAGTCTCGCCTTGCTTTCGCCCATCTTTGGTCCTCTCGCATGTTGAGCAGGGTACCAAGCAGACTCTCGCACATGTGTTCTTCGTGATATGCATGACATCAAGGCTGTGAGGCACACGGTGGATCTTCCAAGACGGCAAGTCCCGTAAAACAGACCTTGTTTTCCATACCTTCAGAGCGGCTCGCGCTTTCGCTTTTTTCCGGCTCGCGCCTTTTGCTTCTTTTTCCGGCAAAGGCAGTCTTTCCAATTTTTCAACAGCTTGTCTATTTCTCGCTTCCTCGTGACATCGGGCGCTGGGTTCGGTTTCACCATCGAACAGATCCTTGCGCTTCCTCCACGGGTCATCGTCCGAAGCCACCTTCGATGTCCCATGAACACGGTTTTCAAGACCCGGATCTCTATCTAGCTGGCGATACGTTGTGTCATCCATGCACCTTACGATCCGTAAAATCCGTGGACTACCTGCCCGCGAGATATCCAGAATCGAGATAGTCGTGGCACCGCCGTGAGCAGGCGGCTCTCATAGGGAAATATTATTTCTGCGGCGCCCCACGATTGGCTGGTGTTTTCCACAGCGGTCAAGCTCCTCTTTCAGCAGCCCCATATACAGATTGATGTTGTTCCCTGGTTGTTTCGCCCTTCAATTAGCATACTCATGTGAATGTACTTCCTCTTCATGCACAACCAGGGGGAAGGTTGTACATCCACACAAACACAGGCCAGGTGCTATGTGTGCTTCTCTCGCTGCCAAACGGATTGACTCCATCGGTGCTCGCTACCAGCACGATGTTCCTTGGATCGCTCCCAAATTCTGAGTCTTCGGTTCAACGCTACACCGCTCGCATCCTTAGGGTGACTCATCATCTTGTCTTTTATCTATCTCCGGATCATTTGCGCCATCTTCTCGCTTCTTATCCTCCCTATCCAAGGCCAACGCAGGAGCTTTGCTACCTTAGGGTCCGCGAAATAGCGCCATGCAGACGAGGAGTGATCGGAAAGTACCACACCACTTTTCGAGGAGCTTTTCCTCTTCTTGTATTGAGTGACGCCGCACACGGACATATGGTAGACTCGCGTGCTCGTCCCGATAAATGATGCAATTGTTCATGCACACATGGTATTTCACGTGTGGTAAATCGAGAGGACACACGATTTTCTTCGCCTCCAAACTGGTCGGGCACTTGTTCCCTTGGGAAGACGCTCTCGCCGTAATGACATGTTCTCGCCGGCTACGCGCCTGTCATTTTGTGTTTTACCTTCATCTCCGAGCCATGAGCGTTACTTTCAGCGGGTATCCTCGGCCTGCATCCTTCATACAATGGAGTAGCCGCGTCTAACTCAAGTTGATCCATCTTAGTTTTCTCTCGGCGGCAGCTCTTATGTTATCCGTCCGCTTGAGAAGCAGCTCTTGAATATGAGGGTCCTGCACCCAGCCCATCGATGGTCCAGCCGTCTCGCTCCGCCGCATCATCATCTTCATGATCATGCCCGCCGCCTGCCCAAGATCTTCCTCATCATCATGTCCTGCATCTTCTACATGATGATTGTGTATAGCATCACCGCCGTGATCATCTCCTCGGGATTCTTCGCCTTCTCGCCCGCCCGAGCCGCTGTGGTTGTCTTGCTGCCCTTCCTCATTTCTTGCCCGCCCGCATGGACGACTTCAGAGTCATCTTCATCACCTTGCCACCGATAGCCATCCATGAAACCACGCAAGAGCAGGTGGTCCCCGACCTGCCTCGAATCCGGGTCCGCAATAAGGCTCTTCACTTGCATCTTCGACACGAACATCTTATCTCCGCCTCGTTCTTTTGAAGCATCTCGCCTTCATGACCTCAAAACCTATTCACGATGCCTTCGTCATCGTATGGACTATGGTCGTCATGGGTAGAGCAAAACGATATTTTAGAACCAAACAAAAATTTGGCATGACTTTCCTAAAAATAGGACCAAAAGAATGCTTAATGCCAAAATTTCGCCAAACGGAAATGAATCAACATTCCGCAAAATATTGGCAACTATCGTGATTTCAAATACCGTACACCTCCAAACACAAACACATATGCAACACCACAAACATATGCAACACCACTAACATACATAGATCTAGCTAGGCCGTAAAAGTGCATGTGCACATTGTTGTAGGGAGAACAACATAAATATAGCTTCCCCTTACTTACCTATTAAAACAAGGTAATTTAACCACTTTATTTGAATGAATCTATGGTGGAAATGAGGTGAAAAGAGGAGGCACCCGAGACAAAGAGGAGGTGGAGAGAATGAAGTGGGAGAAAGTGAGTGTGGGTAGGAGAGGCTGTCCCAAATATCTTGTTGCTGCCCACTTACTAATGGCGCACCTCTTCATGGTGCGCCATTAGTAGTTACAACTACTAATGGCGACTTTCATCCGGATGCGCCATTAGTATGTTTGGACAAAGCAGTAGTTCAAAAAGCTTTGATACTAATGGCGCACTCCACCGCTCGGTGCGCCATTAGTAGTTATAACTACTAATGGCGCACTTAAGCAGGATGCGCCATTAGTATGTTTGGACAAGCGCACTAGTTCAAAAAAATTCTATACTAATGGCGCACTCCATCGTTGGTGCGCCATTAGTAGTTACAACTACTAATGGCACACTTTGGCAGTGATGCGCCATTAGTATGTTTGGACAAAGCACTAGTTCAAAAAATTGATATTAATGGCGCACTTTGCATGGTGCGCCATTAGTAGTTTAAACTCTAATGGCGCATCGAAGTTGGTGCGCCATTAGTATATACTAACGGCGCACCATCTTTCTGGTGCGCCATTAGTGTCAATCCCATATATAGCCCTTTTTCTAGTAGTGTAAGTAAGGCTACAAAAGTATCTAGCTAGCGTTTTTAAGCTGGCTGCCTTTTCTAGCGCGCGTACTCTTCTGTAGAGTCACACGGAACGAGCCTTGTCTTCCCTCCAACGACTAGCTCTTATTTGTTTTTCGGTCACCCTTCTCTTGCCATGGAAAGACTTTTTCCTATGGTGTGGTCCAACCCGTGGGCGGAGTCGCCCTCATCCCCCATTGCTCAGTGCTCCCTCTAGCTTCGATGGGCTTTACCCACGTGGGAGCGGGTTTCAATAAGAGAATGAAAAGCTCTCTTTTTACAATAAAACACGAACCGCGCGGAGCCCACCCTTTTTCATTTTCTGCCACCACTGGGTGGCCGCTGGGGAAACACAGCCCGGTCGCCTCTTGGGAAAGGGGGGTGGGCCTACCTATCCCGAAGGAGCAGCTGAGAGGTTCCATATGCCGAGACGAATGGCAGACCTTCAATGCGTGATCGTAGTATGTCACCTCGTCTCGTCCTCGCAGCATCGAAGAGTACCTATGCACTATGTTCCGGTTCACTGATAGGGAAGATAGAGTTGGGGTGGGGGTCTATCATGTGATACTATAGTATGCCCCGGGGAGAAAGATGTACAACTCAAAACGGAAGCAGGAAGCGTGTTGTCAAAAATGTCGAAGGTTACCAGATCTCTGAGACTACCATCGATCCAATTGAGCGGAACGACCAGAAAAAGAAGTGGAGTTAGAAAGTCGTATGATAGGTGGTAACTATCTTGTACGGTTCGGGGGGGTAAGCGGCGTACTTTGGGGCAATATTAGGCTCTATCGAACATACAGGTAATTGGAGGTAGCATTTTACTTATGTTAAGTCATGGACTGGTTTCTTCAGCCCTTTTTCTATGTGTTGGTGTTCTATATGATCGACATAAGACTCAAATTGTTTAGATATTATGGAGGTTTAGTGAGCACCATGCCGAATTTCTTTACCATTTTCTTCTTTTTCACTTTAGCTAATATGAGTTTACCCGGCACTGTAAGTGCATCTAGTGCCACCCCTAGTTGGTTTTGGAGTATTGACGACAAATGTGGTTGAGGGACTAATGCGTTTGTGAGAATTGCAGGATAACGCAGGTAGTGTCCCTCATTGATTCGGTTTACCTACCGGAGACGACCCCTAAAAATGTATGAAGACCTTGAAGACAATGGTGGTATGTGAAGATATTCACATTGAAGACTGTGACATGAGAAGACATTGAGTGAAGACTATGGAGCTAAGATCGTGTTGTTTCGTTGTTTCCTTTTCTTCTTTGTTGAGTCAGAGGAACCATCGCATCGCCAAGTGGGGTCCAAGTGATCATAGTCGTAATGATCAAGTGATGCTCAACCTAAATCCTATGTCTTCGAGCGAAGACAATGAGAGCAAAACTTATCCAGAGCTGGATGAGTCGCTTTGCTTGTAGCCCAAGTAAAGTTGCTATGAGTTTTAGAATCGACCGCTGGAACACGTGTCGGGCTTCTTAGTGACCTGTGGTCATTTCGACATAACAGGTCGGGTTGCCTAGTGGCTATAAATAGCCCACCCCCACACCATAAATTGGTGGCTGCTCAGAGTTAGTGCACGGCTTTTGTCGCTTGAGAGCAACCCACCTCAAGCCTTTGAGAGAGAGAAATCCTTGCGAGGACAAAGCCCAAAACACCCAGAGCCAAAGTGTGTTAGGCATCACCAAGTTTTCCGTCTCTGTGACTCAAGACTTATTACACTTGAGGACCGTGGAATCCTCCGGCCGGTTAGGTGTCGCGCTCGAGCATCCAAGAGTCATTGTGGATTGCCGTGAACGCCGTCTGTGAAGGTTCGGAAGTCTACCTTGAAGACTTACCAGAGTGATTGGGCGAGGACTGTGTGTCCTTAGCTCAAGGGGAATAAGGTGAAGACGCGGTCTTCTCGAGTTGAATCTCAGCCTCCCTAACTAGATGTACAGCTTGTCACAAAGAATCGAACTGGTCCAACAAATCATGTGTCTTCAACTAGTGACTGGTTCTATCCCTTCCTCCTTTACCCTAAGTTTGTCTTCGTGAAGTCATTGCTTATATGTCTTATCTGTTTGACTTCACTGCTTGACTTCTATTGTTGTTTGGCTTCATACTATCTTCCATCCTAATCCTTACTACATAGCTACTATTAGTCTTGTCCGTTCACATTATTGCATACTTGACTATGGCTTGCTTGTTGTAGTTATCTTCCGCTGCATATCAACTAGGTCATTTCTATTGTTTGTCTTCGAAACATCCGTGTTTTGAAGACTTCCATAAAAATCGCCTATTCACCCCCCCCTCTAGTCGATAACTAGCACTTTCAATTGGTATCAGAGCAAGGTACTCCCTTGTTTTGTGTGATTCGGTTTAACCACCTGGAGTTTTAGCTATGTCGACTGCAGGGATAATCAAGGTCTCCCTCGTCCCGTGTTCGATGGAACTGACTATCCCTATCGAAGAATAAGATGCGCATGCATCTTGAAGCCATTGATGTCGACCTACGGTATGTCATCAAGAACGGCGCTCCTAAATCTGGTGAAGGTGTCACCCCGCCGATGTCAAGAAGTTCATTCAACCGACTCCACTACAAAGAACATCATCCGTGGTCATCCGACCAAAGGACATTATGGCTGTGTGAGTGCTCGAAACGCCGGGTTAGTCCGGGACTGGCTATCCAAGGTCAACGGCGCCTCAACCCGTAGAGATCAAATAATCAGTGTTCTTCGCAACCTCTTCAACCGCTTCAAGAGAAACGACAATGAAAATGTCCAGCTCACGTTTGATCGCCTCACTGACATCACAAATGAGCTTCATGCTCTCGGCGCCACTGAGGTCACCAAGCATGAAATCGTCAAGACACTACTAAGATCACTTGACAGCTCTTTTGACACCCTTTCCTCATGATACAAGAACGTCCTGACTTCAAGACACTCGATCCGTCTGATATACTTGAGAGGCTCAATACACATGAGTTCCAGCTATCTGAGAAAAGAGATATCTATGGTCCAAACTATGGTCGAACTCGTGCTTTGAAGGCAAAAGTTGTTTCCTCATCTCAAGAAGAATCTGACCGCGGTTCTGATGATCCTCAAGACATTGGAAAGGAACTTGCTATGCTTGTGAAGAAGTTCCAGAAGTTCACTAGGAAGAAAGGCTTCAGAAAGTCTTCACGATCCAGCTCAAGAAATGATGAAGCTTCCACTCAAGACTACAAGAAGAGAACCTGTCACAAGTGCAAGAAAACTTGACACTATATCTCTGAGTGTCCACAGTGGGACAATGAGAATAAGAAGAAGAAGAAGAAGAGCAAGGAATATGATATTGATGACAGGAAAAAGAAGAAATCTTCAAAGTCTTCTTCCAAGTCTTCATCAAAGTCTTCATCGCATAAGAAGAGCTCATCTGGAAAGGCTCGTGCTTTTGTTGGCAAGGAAATGGATTCAGAGGAGGAGTCTGCTTCTGAGGAAGTGGAGGTGGAATCTGAAGAGGAGTCCGACCCGGGCGTTGCAAGTCTGGCTTTAGCCACAGCCTATGTTGCCAAGTCCATCTTCAACATCAAGACAATGACTTCTACACCAACGCCAAGTCGATGACAAGGACGACCCTGCTCCCACCTACTGCTTCATGGCACGCGGTGCCAAGGTAAAATCACGTGATGCCTACTTTCAAACATCAAGTGAAGATGACTCTTATTGTGAATCCAAACCCAGCTACAAAACACTTGCTAAAATTTCAACTGAACAACAAAGAGCTATGGAACATACTCAAAAACTGTTAGACAAAAGCGATGACCTGTTGGACGCAGAAATGACACGTTCACAGTCCTTAGTTGAAGACATTAAAAATCTTCATGCTAAGTACCAAGAACTTTCGTCATGAAACGCTATCAACTACTCATGAAAGGCTCTCCTATGATTATCTTCAAAGGAAGCAAGAGCTTGAGAAATTGAGAGCGGATCATGAAGATCTTCAAAAAGAGAATGAGTAACTTCGCGCCAATGATCAGTTCCGCCAGATGGATTTGAACCACCATGTCTAAAATGTCTTGAGCGTGATATCACTACCTCTCGCTGTTGAATGTTCAACTGCTGCCATCGTTGCATTGTCTTCAACTACCAATGTGGTTACTAACCCTCTCAAGGAGGATACCACTATCATTGCTGATGAAAATGCTAGGTTGAAGACATTGCTTGAAACAGGATGTATAAAAGTCCGAAAGGGCATCGACACTTTATGATGTCCTCAAAAGCATATTCGAACCAAACCCTAGGAAAGAGGGTGTTGGGTTCGAAGGAAAATGAATGTTGATGGTTCCTACTTGAAGCCCGAGCAAGATCCCAAATCCACATGGGTTGTCTGCAAAGGGACCTTCAAAGGATCCATCCACCTTATCTGGCTTTACCTGTGCTAACCCTATTATCATTGATGAATCCTTTGATGCAAACTATAAGCTGTTCAAGAATCAGAATGGTGAAGTGTTTGCCACGTATATTGGTACTAACTGCAGGAATGGACCGCCTATGAAGAAGATCTGGGTTCCCAAAAGCTGTCTTGAGAATCTTCCAAAGTGAATGTCATCATGACACCACCGGGAAGAAGACAAACACTGCACCAAAGGCGCCATATGGTCCAAAGGCTTCATACAGACAGAGGACTCACTTGAGTCACCCTAACACCAATGTTTTGTAGGGAAACAGTACTCAAATTTATGAATATGAGTGTGTGTCCTCAAACCGCTATGTTCACATAACTAAGAACTTTTCTGCTTATTCATATGAGTATCACTCATCTCCTACAAGGCTATTTGCTAGGGCTCCAAAGCCGAAATTCTCAGATGTTGCACTTAGACTCATTGCTTCTAAGCCACCCCTGAAGATGTGGGTGGTTAAGAAGAATTAACTCTCTTTTGCAGGAAAGGGTCTCCACCGAAAATCAAAGGCGCTCGATGCTATTGTGGGGACCTAAAACATATTGTAGGGCACAAGATCAAATGCCCAAATGGTCTCACTATGTATTTTGTTCCTGAATCGTTTGCCATTCATCCAATCAGTCCTAATCTTGATTTAAGCTTCAATAATCCACTTGCCCGTCAAATGTTTATGCTTCACAATGCTCTTGGTGAAGCATATCCCTAACTGCATCAGAGGGTATGACACCTCATGCTTCGTAATGGATTATGGACGGTGGATGCACTAATCATATGACCGGTGATCAAGTCTTCTCATGGACTCAACCTCACGCCCATCGACAAGAGTCACATCACATTTGGCTTGACACCGGTAAAAGCAAGGTATTGGGTCTAGGTAGAGTTGCAATATCAAAGGATCAAAACATGGACAAAGTGATGCTTGTTGAGTCCCTTGGTTTCAACTTAATGTCTGTCTCAATGCTTTGTGACTTGAACATGATTGTGATATTCGGAAAACATCGCTGCCTTGTACTAATGGAATCGACAAGTCTCTAGTCTTTGAAGGGTATAGGAAAGATGATCTATACATGGTAGATTTCTCAGCAGGTCCACACTTGTCAGATGTCTTCTTGCAAAAGCTTCGAACGTCTGGCTCGCATCGGAGGTGGGGCATGTTGGAATGAGGAACTTACACACACTCGCCAAGAAGAAGCATGTCATAGGCATCAAAGGTGTCAAGTTCAAGAAGGATCATTTGTGTGGTGCTGCAAGTCGGAAAGATGACTAGGCAAAGCACCCTCAAGACAATCATGACGACATCTCAACCCTTCAAGCTGCTTCACATGGATTTGTTTGGCCCTACTCATTACTCTACCTCACAACAATCGCTTGTCTCTATGGCTTCGCCATTGTTGATGACTACTCAAGATACACACGGGTGCACATAATCCTCTACAAGACTCAAGTGCAAGATGTCTTCGAGACGATTCGCCAATCGAGCAATGAACAATTATGGCATCAAGATCAAGCATATCGTAAGTGATAACGCAATCAATTCAAGAACACCGGACTTGATCTTTATCTCGATACCATGGAATCACTTATGAGTTCTCTCGCCCATACACACCCCAACAAAATGGCATCGTGGAGCGCAAGAACGTAACCCTCATTGAGATGGCTCAACAATGCTTGACGAGTACAAGACACCAAGAAAGTTCGCCCAAGCCATTGATACAGCTTGTCACGCCATCAACCATGTTTATATCCATAAGCTTCGAACAAAACATCCTATGAGCTCCTTATCGCAAGAAGCCAAATGTCGCCATTTTGAGTATTTGGGGCTAAGTGCTGGATCAAGGATCCTCATCACAAGTCAAAATTTGAACCCAAAGCCCACGAAGGCTTCATGCTCGTTACGGAAAGGACTCACACTCTTACAGTAGTCTTCAATCTCTATCTCTACAAAATCGTCAAACTCAGATGTGCGATTTGATGAAACCAATGGTTCACAAAGAGAGTTCCTGCCAAGCACACTAGACAAAGCTCCACCCATCGAATCTATCAAGCTAATGGGAACTGGTGAAATCATGCCTTCAAGCACAGCCTCAAGAGGAACTTATCATTTCGCACCTAACCAACTCAAGAAAATGCTCACTCAAGACAATCCTTCCAATGACGATAACGGTCAAGATGAGCAAAGTCTTCGCCCAGTTCATCCTCGAAAGGCAAATGAAGTACAGATTGAGAAGATAATCGATAGCATCAACGCACTGGTCCGCTTACTCGCCAAGAGCAACACAGCTAGCAAATTTCTGTGGGCACTTTTCCTTTGTATCAATATCGTAACCCAAGAAAGTTGTCAAGCTTTTATGGAACCAGAATGGATTCAAGCTATGCAAGAAGAACTTCAACAGTTCAAGCTGAATAATGTTTGGGAACTTGTCAAGCGTCCTGACACTCGCGAGCATAACATTATTGGCACCAAATGGATATATCAAAACAAGCAAGATGAGCATGGTGAAGTCGTTAGAAACAAAGCAAGGCTTGTGGCTCAAGGATATACTCAAGTTGAAGGAATTGACTTCGATGAAACATTTGCTCCTGTAGCTAGGCTTGAAGCTATTCGCATACTACTAGCCTATGCTAACCACCACAACATCTTGCTCTATCAAATGGATGTGAAGAGTGCATTTCTCAACGTCAAGATTGAAGAAGAAGTATATGTCGCTCAACCACCTGGCTTTGAAGATCCAAAACATCCTGATATGGTGTACAAGCTCAATAAAGCATCAGATGGCCTCAAACAAGCTCCTCGCTACCGGTATGATACAATCAAAGACTTCTCAAGAGCAAAGGCTTCAAACCTGGATCCCTTGATCCCACACTCTTCACGAAGACATATGATGGTGAACTGTTTGTATGCCAAATATATGTGGATGACATTATCTTCGGCCGCACCAACCGTAAGTATAGTGATGAGTTTGGATACATGATGCAAGAGCAATATCGATGTCCATGATGGGAGAGCTCAAGTTCTTCCTTGGTCTTCAAATTCACAAGAAAGAAATGGCATCTTTATATCTCAAGAAAAATACCTCCAAGATTGTCTGAAGAAGTTTGGAATGCAAGAATGCAAAGGATACACGACGCCAATGCCAGCCAGACACCACTTGGGTCCCGACGACAATGGTAAAGAGTTCGATCAAAAGGTATATCGCTCCATGTTTGGTTCCTTACTTTACCTATGTGCATCTAGGCCAGATATTATGCTTAGTGTTTGCATGTGTGCTCGATTCCAAGTGGAACCAAAGGAATCGCATCACTTAGCTGTGAAGCGAATTCTTCGATATTTGGCTCACACACCAACACTCGGATTATGGTATCCAATGGCTCAAAATTTGATTTAGTTGGATTTTCATATGCTGATTATGCTGGTGACAAAGTGGATCGCAAGTCTACATCAGGCACATGTCACTTTCTGGGACGATCACTCGTCTGTTGGTCTTCAAAGAAGCAGAACTGTGTGTCACTCTCAACTACAGAATCTGAATACATTGTTGCTGGATCTTGCTGTTCTGAGCTTCTATGGATGAAGCAAACTCTCAAGGACTATGGCATCAATCTGACACAAGTATCTATTTTTTGCGACAACGAAAGCGCCATCAAGATTGCCAACAATCCAGTCCAGACTCAAGACAAAGCACATTGAAATTCGCCATCATTTTCTCGTGGATCATGTCATGAAGAAAGATATTGACATCATTCACATCAACATCAAGAGCAATCGCAGATATCTTCACAAAGCCCTTGGATGAGAAAAGGTTTTGCAAGTTACGGTGTGAGCTAAATATCTTGGAATCCTCAAATGTCCTGTGATCAAGCACACATCCTAACACTTATGCATGTTGATGACTTAGATGTGCAACACACGAAGTAATGTATATCTTCAATCAGCGAAGACTTACATTCTAAGTGTGGATACATTAACGTGGAATTTGACTTCGGAGCGCCACGATAATTGTGCGTCGTGTCTGGGTCTAATACTTCCTATACGGTGGGTAACGCCGCCACCAAATTTCTTTGTTTGAAGTGTTTCACTCATGGCGTTATTTCTTGAAGCCATTCGCATTTGATTTGACTTCAACTTCAACATATTTTCATGATTTTCTTCACTATGATGATTTGGTTGCTGTCTGATATATATTTCTGCCCTCTACAGCATTCACTTATAGCTATGTCTTCAAGTTGAATCTTTTGAACTAAATGAATGTGATCGGACCCCAATCTCTCTATGCTTTCTATCTCAAACTCTATCTGTCCAAATCATATGCATTCTATTGAAGCTGTCGAATGTCTTCTCTGCATCGTTGTCAGCAGAAGACACAGAGTCAAACTTTATGTCTGTTTTAAATGATTCATCATTACTGTTGAACTTCGGAGAAGCTGGAACGACCCTCCGACAAACCGGGGGAGCGTGGGAACGTGGGATAACTCACAGTATGTTGCATACGTGCCACGTGCCCCTCAGATGTGAACCGCCAGGGGCACCTGAGTAATTGCGCTGCGCTGCACACCTCGTTATAAATACCTGTCCCCTGCGGTAAAGAAAATCTTCTTCCACCTCTCCACCTCGTCAAAACCCTAGCGCCACCGTAGCTCTCGATGTCGCTGGCGACGAAGCGCTTAGCTGCCGCGACTTCTCCGACGCCGTCCTCACGCCGGCCGCGAACATCTTCATCTCTGCCGCTGCCGTAGGTGTCCTCCGTCGCCAAGTTAGGGCACGGTGGACTGAACTGCTCGGCCTCCTTTCCTTCCGTCTAGCAGTTCTTCGAAGCGGTAAATATATCTCTATTTTTACCATCTTCTTGATCTTTAAGATTCATCCTACTTGCCAAAAATGGTTTCTGCCCATACAAAGTTAGATCTATTCTGCTCTGAT
Source organism: Aegilops longissima (assembly GCA_021605205.1). NCBI lineage: Eukaryota > Viridiplantae > Streptophyta > Magnoliopsida > Poales > Poaceae > Aegilops > Aegilops longissima. Next base: position 407,450,923 of record CM038682.1, read on the forward strand.
CTCGCATCGCTTAGTATATTTACTTAAGCTTCACAACTAGTTAGATTCCTCACTTGTACTTATTCACGGATTCGCATAAATCTGGAACCAACTCTCAGCCAGATAAGTGAATGTCTTCGCATCATGAGGTCAATGTCTTCAAACCAATTTATCTTCAAAATCTTCCGAGAATGCATATGACCTCTTCCCTTCCTCGTGATTCTAATGCTGTCAGTGTACATGTCCGTGGAGAATCCCTTGGTTATCATAGTCTGCATTCGCTTGCAGAATTCTTACAAGATCAAACCAACTCTCCCAAGCCGCCTCGCTCTGTCAAGCAAATTCAAGACTTTGAAGCCTTTGATTGTGAAGCCATTCAGTTTGAAGCTCATGGCTACAGATAAATCAGTCAGGAAGGGCGGCAGACAGCGTCGTGAGGGAACCTCAAAAGATCTTCCTAATGACCTCGCAGAGCTGTACAAGACAGATCCTGAAGAGACTTATAATCAGCGCAAGACACGAATCCAATGTCTTCAAGTACAATTTCGTCACACAAGAATATGCCGAGAAGAATGCCATCAGAAGCCCTTGGGCCTCCCTCCCAAGAGCATGGCTGAAGCTATTGCACAAGGTTTCTATCCTTGCATGGTCCATGGACCTTAGCCTGAAAATGCCGACCCGACGTCTTTGCTCTGTCGCGATGACAATCTCTTCAAGCGCAACTTCCAGCACGCAAAGGCCTCTTCAAAGGAAAACAAGAAGTCATTGGGATTAGACTTCAACCCTGGTCCCTCTGCTCCCTGTGCTGACGGCTCACGTGACACTGAACCCAATGTCATCGGTCCGTTTTCAAACCTTGAAGGCCTCATCACTTATATTTTGGTCCAAGGTGCCAAAGTGGATCACTCTGATGACAATGATGACTCGATGAAGCCCCAGCTCCATCTCCGCTCCCCGCTCCAAAGCCGCAGGCTTAAGAAAGTCAAGGCTCCAAAGTTAGCTGCTCCTCCAAAAGCTTCTCGTGAAGCCATCGCCATCGCACCTCCCCAAGCCAAGTATACCGAGGATCAATCCCGCATCTCCAAGAAGACGGAGAAGAGAAAGAAAAGTGTCAAGAATACTCGAATCGACATCGACCCCGCTGCCATTCTGCTGAAGAGCACATTGATCGTCAAGTGATGACGATCTTGCGATGATGCTCTTGAGCAGGTTATCAAGAGCAAAGAAGAAGCGTAAATCTTCAACAACTTGCCTCTTTGATGTGGAAATCATCCATCACTTCATTGATGAGTGGTTTGACACACCAAACATCAGCTTTGAAGATCTGCAACTTCCAATTGGCCTCAGCGTCTCTTTCAACGGCCCCATTGCTTCTGAGCTAGCTCTAGCTCAGCGGATTGTTGAACTGAAGCACAAAATTGACTATGAGAAGGCTCAGTTCAAGAAGCATATGGCTGCACTCAGTGTGCAAGACGTCAAAAACTTCAAGGTCATGCTGCACGACCTCAAAGAAAACTTTGTCAAGAAGCGTGAAGAAGCCAGAGGCTCTCGTGAGCGCATGAAGGCTCTGGCTGACAAGTGTGTGCTTGCCTACAATGAGGCTGAGAAGCGCAAGGCACTTGGCCATCCTGGCATCGACCCCAGGATGGCTGCAAAGAAAAAGAAGTCTTCAGCTGACCAAGCTGCACCTTCAAGGCAGGAAGAGCCCCGCATAGTCTTCCCAAGCAGCATGACTGCTCAAAGCCAAACGACGGTCAACTCGCTTCAATGTAAAAGACGAGGGCTGCCGAGGCTGAAGCGAGAAAAAGGAAAATCATGAGCCTCGATGTTGCTCCTCCAAGAAGAAGCTAAAGACCAAGAAGAATCGGGCTGCTCCTACAGAGCCCTTGATTGTTGAACCCATTTCGTGGTTCGCCCCGCGTCCGCAACCCAAGAACTTGAATGACTGCTCATGAGCCGCTTCCACAGAGGCTCCTCAAGTGAAGAGATTCCAGCAGCTGATCCCCCATCGCTGAAAACATTGTTTACCATGACAATGTTGAAGATGATGAAGTTCTTCCTCAAATCGAGTACAATGTGGTATCATCGCCTGCTCGCATTTAACAGCTTAACTCATCAAGATTGGTTGTCCTCTCGACGCCAATTGCACAGATGCTTCATGGGCTGATCGCCTGCAACAACAAGACTCCCCAAGACTCCCCAACAACAAGTCACTCCCCAACAACAAGTCACTCCCCAACAGCAACACCAAGAAGAAGATGAAGACTTTGAGGCCCAGGCAACCCCATCTCCAAAGGCGTCTCCAGCATTTCGCAGACTTCGCAAAGGTCAAAGGCCTCAAGTGCCTCTTCCGAGTGTTCCAGAAGGAGAAGTGCACCACCAACCTGTTGCACGTCAAGTGTTTTCAGAAGCCACCCAACTGTGGAATGTCTCTCGAGTCCGTCAAGCTGATGAAGACAATCCGCTGCATCACCACGACACCCAAGAAGAAGAAGAAGAAGAACGTGTTCCTACACCCCCAGTAATTGAAGAAGTGATCCCCGATATCAACGTGCCAGTGCCCGACCCTCCAGCTCCTCAAGTGGAGGTTGAAAACAATGAGGCTACCACCTCCAACACCAATGAAGCCAATGTGGAGCCTGTCCAAACTGCTCCTGAAGCCAATGAAGGAACTGTGCCTGAAGCCAATGAGGCAACTGCTCCTCAAGCATCTGCTGAGCAGCTCGAAGCCTCGCTTGTCGCCATCGCCCATTCCGCCACCAAGGCCCTACACAATCGAGCAAGCATACAACTATGGCGAGCTAGTCACAAGAAGATGGCCCTGCTCGTCCCTCCGCCTCATGCCTTTGGTCCTCAATTCGACTATCATATTGCGATAGGCCTCGGTCCGTAAGCCGGGCCAAGACTGCCAAGGTTTCCAGGCACTGCCACCTCAACTGGTTCTTTCAATGCAAATGGCTTCAAAGCCCACAATACTTTCTTTGACAGTGCAAAGAACCCCTACAAAAGGCCAAGGATCTCATTTGACCGGTTCTGGAGCTATCAGCAAAGAAGCTATTACTCATGTGTTCTGTATGACCAAGGCCGCATTTTCCCTCATATGCGCCTCGACACTGAAGCCATTGCCGGACTGCCGTGCTTAGAAGAAGCACTTGATTGCTTTCATGATGCAGGTCTGCTTGGCTTCGTAACAGACAAAGAGCACTGGAATGAAGAATTAGTGCTTCAATTCTATGCCACACTCCACATCCGTGGCTACAACAGAGATACGAAGACATGGGTTCTCGAGTGGATGACTGGAAATATCCATCATGAAGCCAAAGCTCTTGACATCATTGAGCTCACAGGCCTACCCACTCCCGGAGAGCTGTTTGAACCTGGATGTCAACTCCATATCGATGCCTTGGAAAGCATATTTCATAAGCCAGAACCCGACATGAGTCGATGTCGAGCATGATGAAGCCATCGCCACATGACGCTGAATACCCTCAACACTTCTTTGTTGATGACCTTGAGTATCTGCCTCGTACCATATATCACATCATACGGCGAACTCTATGGCCAATAAAAGGGCATTCATCGTCTGCAAAGCTTGAAGGAGCAATGAAGACATTGGTCTTCTACATCCTCAATGGCATCATCTTCAACACGCAAGATTTCTTCATCCAACAATTGGCTGCCTCTGGATCTGATCTGTTTGGTCTGAAGTTCTATGCTCCATGGGTCATGCGCCTCATCAAGATGCACTCTGCTATCAACTATCAACCCTCCGCCGCAATCATCCGATCTTTCTACCATAGGTTGATATGTCATTGAAGCCATATACCCCGAGCCCGCCAAAACGCCACTAAGTCTTCGTAACGCAGATCACCACAGCTTCTCTCAACCTATGGAAGGCGCCCAAGCGGTATCTCCTGTCTCATCCCTCGGCTGGGAACACACGCCCTTTCATCGCACGGACTGAAGCCACCGAGAGCACAATTGGCCAAAGGCCTCTAAGCGCCTCGAGTCCTCAACGATCGAGAACTTCTTGTGGCGCTGCATCAAAAGCAAGATAAGCATCACTCTGGCTAAAGCGCCAAATGCAAAGCCTCTTGGTGGACGCCAATCGATTCAGAACCTTGCCACCAAGAATGCTTTTGTCACTCACGAGAATTGTCGGCGATCATGGAAGAGTTTGACCTCTTTCAAGGTCAAGCTGATCTTCAAGACGATGGCTTCACTGAACGCTTCAAGTTTGACTCCACTCCTCCATGGAATGCACTTCTATGGCGAACTCCATCTCTTGAAGACTCTGACTATTCTTCCTCCGTGGCAAAGGTCAATGCCAGAGTGATCGATGATGAAGCCGATGCTACTTCACCGCCCCTACTTACGCGACGGCGACATCTGCGCCCTCGCTAAATGCACCGACAACCAACAACGATAACCCTGTTGCATCATCTTCTTCAAGAGGACGAGTAGATGCTCTATGTCTTCAAACCTTTTGGTCCTTCGACAAAAGGGGAGAAGCATATGAGTTTGATAGTCTTCAAGCGGGTTCATAAGGGCGGTTGCACTATATTTTGCCTAGTGTTTACAACTCTCGTTTTTGAAACATTTGGTTCTTATGAGTTGTAACACTTAAAATCGATGGTCGTCTGCTACTTACTTGCTTTACCCTGGTGCGATGATAAATTCCGCATGTGCGACGATAACTTCCGCACTTGGATCATTCTGCAGACGTCCATTTTTCATTATGCATGTCATTCTCTTAGCTATATCATTTCATGCATGACGAATTACCTTCATAAGTTGAAGAGGATCTCCACAAGTACAACCTGCCATGTGCATTTGCATTCCAAAAGCAAACTACTTATATGCACATCTTCAGGGGGAGCCTTTGCCACTTATGAAGACAATTCCCTATCCTTTACAATTTCACATATTTTATCACCGTTGAAAACTTCAACCAGTTTGTCATCAATCACCAAAAAGGGGGAGATTGTAAGTGCATCTAGTGCCACCCCTAGTTGGTTTTGGAGTATTGACGACAAATGTGGTTGAGGGACTAATGTGTTTGTGAGAATTGCAGGATAACGCAGGTAGTGTCCCTCATTGATTCGGTTTACCTACCGGAGACGACCCCTAAAAATGTAGGAAGACCTTGAAGACAATGGTGGTATGTGAAGATATTCACATTGAAGACTATGACATGAGAAGACATTGAGTGAAGACTATGGAGCGCTAAGATCGTGTTGTTTCGTTGTTTCCTTTTCTTCTTTGTTGAGTCGAGGAACCACCGTGCATCGTTAAGTGGGGTCCAAGTGATCATAGTCAGAATGACTGAAGTGATGCTCAACCCAAATCCTATGTCTTCGAGCGAAGACAATGAGAGCAAAACTTATCCAGAGCTGGATGAGTCAGCTTTGCTTGTAGCCCAAGTAAAGTTGCCATGAGTGTTTGAAATTTGACCGTTGGAACACGTGTCAGTTCCTTAGTGACCCAGGGTCATTCGGACATAACAGGTCGGGTTGCCTAGTGGCTATAAATAGCCCACCCCTACACCATAAATTGGTGGCTGCTCAGAGTTAGTGCACGGCTTTTGTCGCTTGAGAGCAACCCACCTCAAGCCTTTGAGAGAGAGAAATCCTTGCAGGACAAAGCCCAAAACACCCAGAGCCAAAGAGTGTTAGGCATCATGAAGTTTTCCTGTCTGTGTGACTCAAGACTTATTACACTTGAGGACTGTGAATCCTCCACCGGTTAGGCGTCGCGATTCTCGAGCATCCAAGAGTCATTGTGGATTACCGTGAACGCTGTCTGTGAAGGTTCGAAGTCTACCTTGAAGACTTACCAGAGTGATTGGGCGAGGACTGTGTCCTTAGCTCAAGGGGAATAAGGTGAAGACGCGGTCTTTCGAGTTGAATCTCAGCCTCCCTAACTAGATGTACAGCTTGTCACAAAGAATCGCAACTGGTCCAACAAATCATGTGTCTTCAACTAGTGACTGGTTCTATCCCTTCCCTCCTTTACCCTAAGTTTGTCTTCGTGAAGTCATTGCTTATATGTCTTATCTGTTTGACTTCTATTGTTGTTTGGCTTCATACTATCTTCCATCCCGATCCTTACTACATAGCTACTATTAGTCTTGTCCGTTCACATTATTGCATACTTGACTATGGCTTGCTTGTTGTAGTTATCTTCCGCTCCATATCATAGGTCATTTATGCTGTTTGTCTTCGAAACATCCGTGTTTTGAAGACTTTCATAAAAATCACCTATTCACCCCCCCCCCCCCTCTAGTCGATAACTAGCACTTTCAGGCACTAGCAGCTTTATCAGAGAATTTCTAATCTTAGTAGGAGCTTTCCAAAGAAATAGCTTAGTAGCCACATTAGCTACGCTTGGGATGATTTTAGGCGTGATGTATTCCCTTTGGCTATATAATCGTGTGGTTTTTGGAAATTTAAAACCAGATTTCCTCTATAAATTCTCCGATCTAAATGGCAGAGAAGTTTCTATATTTCTACCTTTTCTTGTTGGAGGGGCGACCGTCCGCTGAACTACCAAAAAAGGTTAAACCAATGTGATCATGACATTGTAGGTGCTTGTCATGGGACGGATGCGACTTCCCTCATAAGGAATAGGTGGCATAGCCCGTAGCAGAAGTCCCCTTTTTTATCAATTTCTTTATTACCCCACAGGGGCCCACCCTGGTTGGACCGAGAGAAAGAAAGGACGAGGGGCGACCATGCATGGCACTTCTCAACCGTGTCTCCGAGGGACAGTTGAACGAGCGACTCATGAATGTTGCCGAGTCGGACGAGGCAATAACTCGAACGTGTTCGGTCAGTTTTTTGAGCAAGAATCACAGCGTTACCTTACCTTCACCATGATACGGACTCCATGTTCTTATGGCAGAGTACGAGGAGTTTCCTTAAATATGATGATGAGAATGGAAACCAGAAGCACGACTGGGTCTTCATAGTCCCAGATCATACTTATATATCAGCCACAGTAACGTAAGCATGAGACTTTTTAGTAGTACTGGTGAACCAGATGGCCGCTGCGAGGGAATTTGGGATGGAGGACTCGTAATATCTCTATAGATCTATCAAAAGTGAAAGACCCCTAACAACAGGGGCTGACCAGTGAGCTCACTCAGGCCCTGCTGGGCGGGCCAGAGTGGGTGCGAGCTGGAATTGCCATAGCTTATGGTTAGAGTCATAGGAAAGGGCCCAGCAGAGAGAATAGTCAGTATAACGAGTGCGGAGCCCACTTGGCAGGCGGCAGGAGCAGCGGGCAAGTGCTTGCTTGGTAGGCCAACAGCCCTGTGAACCAGGCGGGACACTAGACGAAAGGGGGGCACGCTGAGCAAATACGCAAAATTGTCCCTGCAGAGCTTTCAAAAAGAAAAGCAAGGACCACTACGGGAGGTCGAACCACGGACCGGAGGAAGTAGAACATGATCCACACCTGTCAATATTGGATGAAACAATAGGGGACCCTAGCACTGACCTTTTTTTCAAGACAATAGATACTTTTCCCTACCGAGACATGGGACACTCTAAACGGATCCTCCACGCGCTGGGTATACCATGGTTCTTTCGTGTGTCTTTATTGTGGCGGAAATAGAATAAGAGGAAAAGACCCGGCCGACTCGCCCAGGGCTCGAGGGTGAGCCATACGAGAGAGTCGAAATTTGTTTACGTTCTCGGTTTGGGTTCGGGCACCTCTCGATCTTTTGTGTATATGGGAAGGGGGAAGGAGTCTAAATCTATGGACACTAATGAACCACCATTGATGGACGTTGCACATGACACAAGAAATTTGACTCGACGGTCTGGTGCTAATAGAAGTCGCTTACTCTCCGTCTAAAGAAGGTGCCAGATCCTTAAAGTAAAGTATCTATCAGCCTAGTGTACTAACCACGTGGTACGATGGGCACTCAAAGACCTGGTGAATGAGGGCCCGCCCCACCCAAGAGCGCTTATGTCATATGGGAACTCTCGGCTGGAAACAATCCTTATGGTTTTTATATCCGGTTAGAATAATAAGAAAGAATCAAAGTCCAGGTTGGTTGGTGAGCCTAGTGGTAGGAGACTATCTAGCTTGCTTCGGAGAGCACTTGTTGGGTTTCAAATTCATTTTTTGCTAAATGTTATGGCCTAAATGCTGAACTATTGACCCTACTTGTTTGGATGGGTGTTCACCCCTAAGTGTTCCTGGATTGCATGCATACATCCGTAAGTATCTGTAACACCCCGGATGTAACTTTCCATATTTGTAACTCCAACTCTTGACATTTTCGGCATTGTGATATGTTATTCCCTCCGTGGTTGGGTTTTTGTCTTTCGTTTTGCATTTTTTTTAGGTCATGCTTTTCATATCATGTCATCATGTGCATCGCATTTGCATACGTGTTCGTCTCATGATTCCGAGCATTTTCCCGCTGTCCGCTTTGCAATCCGCACTCCTATGTCCCCCGACGCCCCTTTACATTTTTCCGTGAGCGGTACTAAACTTTCTCGAATGGACCGAGGTTTGTCAAGTGGCCTTGATACACCACCAGAGACCACCGTCAAGTTTCGGGTCATTTGAGCTCGTTTGGTACTCCAACGGTTAACCGCGACTCTCGTAAAGGCCTCTTTTAAGTTGCAGCCCAACACCCTTCAAAATAGCCCAATAACCCATCTAAGTCACTTCCATGTCCATCGCTGCTCGATCACGATCGTGGGCGAAACCGCACTCCATTTGGAGTCTCCTAGCTCCTCTACCTATAAATATGTGCACTCCCACGATTTTTCCGGATCCCCAAACCCTAGCCCGCTTCTCCGCGCTGCCGGACACGTCCGGCGAAGCGGACACGCCGGCTTCGCCGCCGCCGGACAATCACAAGGCGCACGGGCGCGCCCACTTCCCCGCCGCCCGGCCGCAGGCCCGCGGAGGCCCTCCGGCTCGTCGCGCTCCGCCGCCTGCTGCTGGACCCGCCTGTCGCCCTCCGCCGCCGCCGCCCGCCGTCGCCTCGCCGGCCGCCTGGCTCGCCTCGCCCGCCCTGCCCGACCCACGCCCGCCAAGCCCGACCCCGTCGCCGGTCGCCGCCTCCGCCTCCGCCTCGCCGCCTCCGCCTCCGCTGTCGCCTCTCGCACGGATCCGCCGCCCGCATTGGTCCCTCCTCCGCTGCTCTCGGCGAGCCGCTGCCTCGGTTCGCGCGCGCTCTGGATCCAGATCCACCGAGAGGGTTGACTTTCCCCGAGCCCCAAATCCTCTAAGTCTTTATTCGTGATAATTGTGTTGCATTTTCATCATGCCATAACTTTGCACTCGTGGGTCTGCTAGGGCGTGTAGCATACCGAAATGTTCGCCTCGATGAGTAGATCATTTCATATCATTGCGTCATTTTCATATGAGCTCATCTTGATGCCCAAATTCTGTTGGAAGAGGGCTATGTGATGTTAGTTTCGCTTTTTAACAGTAACATGCACTTTGTCATTTTTGTCATGATTGATGTGTGCATCCTATGATCTTGAGTCCTACATGTGTTTTGTAATATGCCATGCCATCTTTACAAGGGTGTATGCCATGTATTTTTGTGACCTCTGTGGTGACTAGCACAAGCATGCAAACCAGGCTTCATGATGTTGCTGATTTCAGCCCCTGCTTTGCTGATATTTTTATGCCATGTTAACTTGATGCTACAGAGAGATCCATGCATATTTTGAGATACTTCAGTAAGGATGTTTTGAACATATGGTTATTATCTATCCATCCATGCCCTTTTTTGCAATTATGGAGTGCCATAGCTTGAGTCAATCGAGCTCTACTTTTGCTATAAAATGTTTCCTGGCAGATTGTTTACATGTTATTCAATTTTGCCAAGGTTGTTGTAGTTGATCGGTGTATGCTATGATGTTGTTCTTACCATGTATAGCTTCTATGCCATGTTTTCTTGATGGATTTATTCTTAGTTTATCTTGTAATGCACTGAAGTGAGTGCATGGAGCTCTTAAACATGCCTACTTGTTATCTGTTTTTGTCATGCCCTGTTTGCTGAATCTGTAACGAAACTTGCTACATTGACATGGGCGCTATTACATTTTCTGATCCTTTTTGGCTCATGGTCAGTAAGGGACTGTTGTTCTATGCTTTTAGTAGATTCATGCCATGCCTTATTTTCTTTTCTAAGTTCCTGTAGCATGTAGTTTGCTTGCTCTGAACATTGCTTCCTGATGCTGATTCTGCCATGTTCAGTATTTTCCTAATTCTGTGAAGCTGATATATTTTGCACTTTTGCCATGCTTGTTTGGACCTGTTATGGTGTGAATTAGCCATAGATCAGTGTTCATCTTTTGTCAAGCATCTTGAGTAGATCACTGCCATATGCTTTGTTGGTACGTTTGGGTGCAGTAGCTTAATTTCTTGTTACTTGCTAAGTGGTATCATGCTGTTAATGGCAGATTTGTGCCATTCTTGTTTTGCTTGTCATTTGCAAACCGTGCATCCGATTCCGGTGATCTTTATATCGATTTCAACCGAAATCATCTCACCTTTCCAGCGGCATACTTGGTTTGCCAAGTTGATGCCTGGTTCATCATTTTCCTTCCGGAGCACGCATACGCATTGCATATTACATCTCGCATATCATGCCATGTTTTGCATCATGTTGCTTGTGCATTGCACCGTGATTTATTGTGGTTCCTTTGTTTGTGTTCTTGCTTTGGGTAGAGCCGGGAGACGAGTACGTGAACGAGGAACCTATTGAGAACGCTTACGAGGATCAAGCTTTCGACAACTCTGAGAACCTTGCAGGCAAGATGACCATACCCTCGAAATCACTTCTATCTTTGCTTGCTAGATGCTCGCTCTTTTGCTATGCCTATGCTACGATGCCTATCACTTGCTTATCATGCCTCACATATTGCCATGTCAAACCTCTAACCATCCTTTCCTAGCAAACCGTTGATTGGCTATGTTACCGCTTTGCTCAGCCCTCTTATAGCGCTGCTAGTTGCAGTGAAGATGAAGTTTGTTCCTTGTTGAACATGGAGATGTTGTTCCTTGTTGGAACATGTTTACTTGTTGGGATATCACAATATATCTGCTATAATTAATGCATCTATATACTTGGTAAAGGGTGGAAGACTCGCCTTATGCCGGTGTTTTGTTCCACTCTTGCCACCCTAGTTTCCGCCATACCGGTGTTATGTTCCTTGATTTCGCGCTCCTACACGGTTGGGTGATTTATGGGACCCCTTGACAGTTCGCTTTGAATAAGACTCCTCCAACAAGGCCCAACTTTGGTTTTACCATTTGCCACCTAAGCCTTTTTCCCCCGGGTTTTCGCGAGCCCGAGGGTCATCTTTATTTAAACCCCCGGGCCAATGCTCCTCGAGCGTTGGTCCAAACTAGAGCCACTTGCGGTGCCACCGAGGCAACTTGGGGCATCTTCGGTTGCCAGACGATTGCTCATCCGGTGTGCCCCGAGAACGAGATATGTGCAGCTCCTATCGGGATTTGTTGGCACATTCGAGCAGCTTTGCTGGTCTTGTTTTATTGCTGTCGAAATGTCTTGTAGTCCGCATGCCGAGATCGATCGGGTCTTCCAGAGAAGGAATATCCTTCGCTGACCGTGAGAGCTTATAATGGGCTTGTTGGGACACCCCGCAGGTATTATCTTTCAAAGCCATGCCCGCGGTTATGAGGAAGATGGGAATTTGTTAATGTCCGGTTGAAGAAAACCCGAAGTTGAACTTGATTAATACACATCAACCGCGTGTGTAACCATGATGGTCTCTTCTCGGCGGAGTCCGGAAGTGAACACGGTGTTGGAGTTATGCTTGACGAAGTAGTTCAGATCACTTCTTGATCGCTACTAGCTTCACGACCGCGTTTTGCTTCTCTTCTCGCTCTCTTTTGCGTAATGTAGCCACCATATATGCTAGTCGCTGCTGCAGCTCCACCTCACAACTCTGTCCTTCCTATAAGCTTAAATAGTCTTGATCTCGCGGGTGTGAGATTGCTGAGTCCCCGTGACTCATGATTCTACCAAAACAGTTGCAGTGCCGACGATGCGGGCAGATGGCGAACCGAGCTCAAGTGGGAGTTCGACGAGGAACGTGGTCGTTACTATGTGTCTTTTCCCGATGATCGAGAGTGGAGCCAGTTGGGACGATCGGGATCCGTGTAGCATTTGGGGTAGTCTTCTTTTATTTTGGTTCCGTAGTCGGACCTTGAGTGTATTCTGGATGATGGATTTTTATTTATGTATTGTGTGAAGTGGCATCGTAAGCCAACTATGTATCTCTTTCCCTTATGTATTACATGGGTTGTGTGAAGATTACCTCACTTGCGACATTGCTTTCAATGCGGTTATGCCTCTAAGTCGTGCTTCGACACGGGAGATATAGCCGCATCGAGGGCGTGACAAGTTGGTAATCGAGCCATCCCCGACTTAGGAGCCCCTCGCTGATTGTTTGTTTGGCGTTGTTGAGTCTAGAACAAAATGTTTTGAGTCTTAGGATTATATATATCGGAGAGTAGGATTCTTTTACTCCCCAGTCCCTTCGTCGCCTGGTGAGGTCTCCCGACGAGAAGTTTTGACTCTCCTCTCCTCAAGTTTCACTAAAAAAATTTTTAGGATCACGCTGGTATCTTGGAATCGTTCGATGGTTTTGTGACGAGAACATTGTTCTTGGTGCCTCGACATTTAGGGTTGTGGCAGTGTCCCGGGAGTTGAGCTCCGAGGTGTTGTCGCCACAATTTTATCGTTGCAGATTCTCGAATACCTGAGTTTTGCCGACATCGAAAATCTCTTTTGTACAGCTTGTTGGTGAGATAACCCGATAACGCAAAGATCTTGGGCGAGCTCGAGTATTGCCATGACTCAGATAACTAATGCTTTTCAAGGTCGAGGTACACGATTTCGAAGGTTTCTTGGTTATGTGTTGACGGATGGATACAGCTGGATCTAGGTATTGTTAGTTTGGTGATATATTTTGTGTCCCTGTATCCCCAACACCAGATTGCATAACCGAAAGTTTGGGAGTTTATAGGTGGGATTCAAGTAGCTCTTAGCATTTCTTCCCGCAGATATTTGGTTTGTGATTGGGTAATCCTTACCACTTATTTGTTCCAATCGCATTTTGTTATTTTTCATCAACCCTTAATCAAGTGGCTTCTCACCTTAATGGACGGTGATGTTAGCTTTTGGAATTCATTCGCTCATCCTTGTTCGAATGTTTATTGTGAAGACTATATGTTGCAATTTCTATACGCTGATTCTACTTGTCTATCTGTCTATCAAAGTGCTAACGGATGTCACCCTCTTCAGATGGCTCCGCCAACGCGCCTGAATCCGGATCGCAATGATGGGAGTCATCGAACCTCCACCTCCACCTCCGCCTCCGGAGGCATGGCAAGCTATCATGGCAGCCACCAATGCAAATGCTCAGATGATTTTGCAACTCTTGCAAGAGCGTACCCAAGGGCAAGGCAATCAAGGAAATCAAGGTCAAGGCAACAACCAGCCGCACTTTGCTACCCTCAATCAGTTCCTTGCTAATCAGCCGAAGTCTTTCAGCTTCTGTGTCGAGACCGTAGACGCCGACGATTGGCTTGTGGACATCTGCAAACATTTTGAATGTAGCAATGTCAGACCTGAGGACTTTGTCAAGTTTGCTTCGTTTCAACTCAAGGACCAAGCTACCGAGTGGTACCAGCAATACAAAGATTCCAGAGGAGGTCGTGTCATTACCTGGGATGAGTTCCACCGAGACTTCAAAGCTCACCACATTCCGAAAAGTGTTGTTGAGAGCAAGCGTGAGGAGTTCCGCAATCTCAAGCAAGGCAACATGTCTGTGTATCAATACAATATCCAGTTCCAGAAACTCGCTCGCTTTGCTAAGCAAGACGCCCTCGATGAAAAGAGTATGATCTATCAATTCAGAGGTGGTCTCGAGAAGATCTGCAATTAGCTCTCGTGCTTTTTGAGCCAGAAAAGTATGATGAATTCTATAACATGGCACTAAAGCAAGAAGCTGCCCAGCTCAAATGTGAGGCTTCTAAGAAGAGAATCAGGGATGCAGTTCAGTCTTCTTCTTCCTCTCAAGTGGCAGCTAAGCAGCAGAAGTTCTACCTTCCTCCTCCTCCGTTTAAATCGGCCTTATCAGCAGAAGAACTCGGTGGTCGTGGATCTTCCCACCCACCCAACCCAAGCTACCGTAACAAGTCTAATTCTCAAGCTCCAAGGTCAAATGCTCCTTACCACCGTCAACTCTCGAGGTGACTTGCAACAAATGTCGCCAGAAGGTCACTATGCTAACAAGTGCTTCAACCAAAGGCGCCTTTCCGCCTCCTCCTCCTGTGAAATCTTCCAAAGAATGCAGTGGTCAAGCATAATCCAAAGCATGCCAAGGTGAATATGATGAATGCAGCGCAAGCAAGAGGATTCTTCCGATGTGATAATGGGTAATCTCTCGATTAATGATATTCCCGCAAAAGTCTTATTTGATACTCGTGCATCGCTTTCATTCATTTCGAGACCTTTTGTTGCCAAGCATGAGCTTGTGACGGAAAATATTCCTATTCCGTTGAAGATTGTGTCCCCGGGTAAACAAATGACTTCTCGAGTTTTGGTTCCAATGTCGGTATCAAGATGGGCGACTATAGATTTCGGCTAAACCAATTGTCCTTGGTGACTCGGATATTGATCTTATTCTCGGGATGGATGGCTTTCTCAAAGACAAAGCTCACTTGATTGTGCTGCCAGGAAAATTCAATTGACTCACTCTTCTAATGATGTGATCATCTATGCCGCTCGTGATGAAACCATTCGGTTGTTTTCTCTCAATGAGAAGGGCGAATTGATGCTATCTCTCGATTCCAGCCATTTGTGAGTACCAAGATGTCTTTCCGTAAGAGCTTCCAGAATGCCTCCTCACCGCCGCTTGAATTCGTTATCGATCTTGAGCCCGCACGGAACCCGCTTGCAAGCGCCCATACAAGCTTGGACCTAATGAGATGAAGGAATTGAAGAAGCAGCTCGATGAACAAGAGCATCCGGGTCTCGATCAAACCGAAGTTCATCTCCTTGGGGTTATGGTGTTCTTTTGTCCGTAACACTACTAGAAAAACCCCTACTAATGGCAAGATTTAGTATGGCTATTAATGGCGATCGTGGTGCGCCATTAATAGCACGCCATTAGTAATTTTTACTAATGGCGCACCACCGGTGCGCCATTAGTATCAGAGACTAATGGCGCACCATGTAGTGCGCCATTAGTATAGCCCACTGAGGCGCCATTAGTATTCGGTATACTAATGGCGCACCATGTAGTGTGCCATTAGTATAGCCCACGGTGCGCCATTAGTATCTGGTATACTAATGGCGCACCACATAGAAGTGCGCCATTAGTAACTTTTTTTTCAAATTTTTTTTTAAAATTTTTTCAAATTTTTTTTTTATTTTTTTCAAATTTTTTTTTCAATTTTTTTAATTTTTTTTCAATTTTTTCTTAATCTCAGTTCACTATGGCTTAATCTCGGGTCAATATGCTTAATCTCAGGTCAAATCGCACTCCGTGGTCAAACTTCCCGAAAGGTCACCCATCCTCACACTACTCCAGCCCAAGCACTTGTTGATATATCTAGCATATCAATCCTGTTATACCTTATTGATGTCTAGGACTTTGTTCATGTTAATGACTATGATGAAATTTTGAAAAATATTTCAAACTTCTCGATCATATTACGTATCATTTTTTGAAAAAAAATTCAAAATTTTTTTTGAAATTAGTAATTTTGAAATTAGTAATTTTTTTTCTGTTACTAGTGGCGCACCACATCCACGGTGCGCCACTAGTAAGTTTGAATTTTTTTGAATTTTTTTGCCGCTAGATCTTGAAAGCCCCGTATCTTTTTTTCTGTTAGGTTTTTGGGGATTTTGAAAATGTTTAACGATGTTCCCCCGTTAAATTTGGATGTAACTTTTCGAGTAGATGATTTTTCATATAAAAAACTTTTTCATCCGAGTTAGTATGCAAAAGTTATGCCCATTTTTACAAATTCTCGAGAGATTTTGCAAATGAAGTCGAAATTCATATTTGCAAATTTTCCCAACAACTAGACCACATATCACATGGGAAACTTATTTTCTTTTATTTTTTTGACATTTTCATCATTTTCTTTTATTTTTTTTAAACCTGAAAAGGCGATCCACTGTGGGGTGCATTGGTGGAAGGTGTCTGTTACTAATGGCGCACCGTGGGAGTAGTGCGCCATTAGTAGTTGAACTAGTAATGGCGCACCATCCCACGGTGCGCCATTAGGTCTTGGCCACCTTCCACCGACGACGCACTGTGGAAGGTGGAAGGCGGTTGTTACTAATGGCGCACTGTGGGTGGTGCGCCATTACTAGTTCAACTACTAATGGCGCACCACTCCCACGGTGCGCCATTAGTAGTTTTGAAAAAATTAAAAATGATATTTTTTTGATTTTTTTTAAAAAACTTATAATGGCGCACCAGTGGAAAGTGCGCCATTACTAGTTAAATTAGTAATGGCGCACCACCCAAGGTGCGCCATTAGTAACAAATTTTTTTTTACATTTTTTCAAAATTACTAATGGCGCATTTACAGATGTGGTGCGCCATTACTATATCATTAGTAATGGCGCACTATGCATCGTGCGCCATTAGTAACAAATTTTTTTATGTTTTTTTCCAAACTACTAATGGCGCACACACCAAGTGCGCCATTAGTAATATATTACTAATGGCGCACCGAGACATGGTGCGCCATTAGAATATAGTAATGGCGCACCACATCACAGGTGCGCCATTAGTAGCCATTCCATCTATAGCCCTTTTTGTAGTAGTGGAAGAAGGATGGCACGGACCGACTTTGCGTCGATTACCGTCCATTGAATAAGAAGACTATCAAGAACAAGTATCCACTTCCCAACATCAATGAGCTTTTCGAACAACTCAAAGGTGCTAAAGTATTCTCCAAGCTTGACCTTCGTATGGGTTATCATCAAATTCGCATTCATGAACAAGATATTCCCAAGACAGCATTTAGAACAAGCTTTGGTTCTTATGAATATACTGTCATGTCTTTCGGCCTTGTCAATGCTCCTCCAACATTCTCTCGAATGATGAACTTCATCTTCAACCCCTACACCAATGAATTCGTCTTGGTCTATCTCGATGATATTTTGGTCTTCTCCAAGAATAAGAAGGATCATGCCAAACATTTGCGATTGGTGCTCGACAAGCTCGAGAGCATCAATTCTATGCGGTTATCCAAATGTGAATTTTGGCTTGATGAAGTTCTTTACCTTGGTCACATCATCTCCGCCAAGGGCATCGCTGTTAATCCCGAGAAGGTGTCCGTAGTTGTGAATTGGGAACCTCCTCGTATCGTCAAAGCTTCGCAGATTTTCTTGGTCTTGCAAGCTATTGCCGAAGATTCGTTGAGAACTTCTCTAAGATTGCAAAGCCTCTTTCCAACCTCCTCCAAAAGCATGTGAAGTATGTCTGGTCTCCTGAGTGTGACGTTGCTTTCAACACCCTCAAAGAGAAACTCGTCACAGCTCCTGTCTTAACTCCTCCTGATGAATCCAAGCCATTCGAAGTTTTCTGTGATGCTTCTCTTCAAGGTCTCGGTGCTATGTTAATGCAAGAGAATAAAGTTGTGGCCTATACCTCTCGTCAGCTGAAGCCCAACGAAAAGAACTACCCCACTCACGATCTTGATTTGGCGGCAGTTCTCCATGCATTGATAACATGGAGACATCTCTTGTTGGGAAGGAAAGTGGACATTTTCACCGATCACAAGAGTCTCAAGTATATCTTCACTCAACCCAACCTCAACCTCAGGAAAACTCGATGGGTCGAAATGATTCAAGAATACAACCCGAGTATTGAATATACTCCGGGCAAGGCCAATGTCATTGCAGATGCCTTGAGCAGGAAGGCTTATTGCAACAGTTTAATCCTCAAGCCCTTCCAACCGGACCTTTGTGAAGCTTTCCGCAAGCTGAATCTTCAAGTTGTTCCTCAAGGTTTTCTTGCCAACCTCATAGTCTCTCCTACTTTCGAAGACCAAATTCGTGAGGCTCAACTCCTGGATACCATGGTGAAAAAGGTGAAGCGTGGTATCGACAAGGGCATTTCCAAGTACAAGTGCTTCCACATTGATGACAAAGATACTCTTTTCTTCGAGGACCGGATTGTGGTTCCTAAGGGTGATCTACGTAAAGTCATTATGAACGAGGCACACAATTCCTTCTATCCATTCATCCCGAAGTACGAAGATGTACCATGACCTCAAGCGGTCATATTGGTGGACTCGAATGAAGCGAGAAATTGCTCAATTCGTGAATGAATGTGATGTCCGCAGAAGAGTGAAAGCAGAACACCAACGACCAACTGGTCTCCTCCAACCTCTTGCTATTCCAGAATGGAAGTTTGATCATATTGAAAGGACTTCGTGGACTGGATTTCCAAAGTCCAAGCGTGGAAATGATGCTATCTTCGTTGTCATTGACAAGCTTACTAAAGTGGCTCATTTTCTTCCTATCGAGAATCCATCACATGCTCGGTTGGCGAACTATACACCTCCAGAATTGTCTCCTTGCACGGCATTCCACAATTGATATCTTCAGACCGTGGCAGCATCTTTACCTCCAAGTTTTGGGATTCTTTTCAGACGGCCAAGGGCACCAACATTCGTTTCAGCACAGCTTTCCATCCTCAAACAAGTGGCCAAGTCGAGCGAGTCAATCAAATCCTTGAAGATATGCTCGGGGCTTGTGTCATTTCCTTCGGTATGAAGTGGGAAGATTGTCTTCCATATGCCGAAGTTCTCCTACAACAACAGCTTCCAGCGAAGTTCGGCAAGGCCCCATTGAAATTTCTATGGCGTAAAGTGTCGACTCCTCTCAATTGGTCCGAGACGGTGAACGCCAACTTCTTGGCAATGACTTGATCACGAAGTCAAGAAATGTGCAAAGTCATTCGTGAGAATCTCAAAGCTGCGCAATCGCGCCAGAAGAGCTATTATGATGACAAGCACCGTGATGTGGCTTTTGAAATCGGAGACCATGTCTACCTCCGCGTCTGTCGTGGTTTTGTCACGGCAGATGTCCTAGTGTCAGGACTTAGTCGCGAGGCCGACGCATCTATGTGGTAGCTTGAGAGGGGTTGAGCGAAATCGAGAGACGCAACACAAGAAAGAGATTTAGACAGCTTCGGGCCCGGGAAACATCATCCGGTAATAACCCTACATGCTGTTTGAGGCTAGGTCTCATTATCATCACGAGGGAGTCGCCGTAAACCGGCTCTCCTTTTTGTGTCTAGCCCTAAGATTGTTTCTTCTTGCTTGTAACTTGTCCCTCTTTAGGGAGCCCTGCCCCTCCTTATATAAGTTGAAGGGGCGGGTTACATGTGGAGTCCTCTTAGGCTTAGGACAAATCTATCTCTAATACAAACCGGATACAAGTCCGGGTCTTAACTCCTTGTAAGGGAAATATCCTTCTTGCCTTTCCTCTTAAACCGGCCCACCATTAACATAAATAGGCCTTCTGGGCCTTGGGCCTTGTCATCCGTCTGACCCGCCCGTCGGGTCACCAATGAGTCAAAATAACCAAAGGGTTGCTTGTAAACCGCCCGGTCGTATGGTCGCCAAGAACTTCGCCAAGTGTCGTGGGTCTTCAGATAAACCGCCA